>CANXME010000843.1:505601-1105601 GCA_948144175.1 Closterium sp. NIES-65
GCAGCAGCAGCTGATGGAGAACTTCAAGTGCAAGAACCTTGGGGAGGTAAAGTACTACCTCGGGATGCACGTGGAGAGGGATCTGGATCACAGGTGGTTGAAGCTGCACCAGGAGAAGTTCATCAAGGAGCTTGGGGAGAAGTACGGAATTGAGAATGAGCGCAAGGTTGCAACTCCCCTGCCAGCAGAATTCAAGCTTGTGAAAGCTGCAGAGGATGAAGGGGTTGAAGCCGAGGAGCAGCAGCAATTTCAGTCCTTGGTGGGCAGCCTCTTGTATGCAGCAGTTCACACAAGGCCCGACATCTCTTTCTCGGTTGGGCAGCTGGCTAGGGTGGTGCAGAATCCATCAGAGGAGCAGGTGGATGCAGCTGCACCATCAGATGGATTCTGCACCACCCTAGCCAGCTGCCCAACCGAGAAAGAGATGTCGGGCCTCGTGTGAACTGAGAAAGAGGCTGCCCACCAAGGACTGAAATTGCTGCTGCTCCTCGGCTTCAACCCCTTCATCCTCTGCAGCTTTCACAAGCTTGAATTCTGCTGGCAGGGGAGTTGCAACCTTGCGCTCATTCTCAATCCCATACTTCTCCCCCAGCTCCTTGATGAACTTCTCCTGGTGCAGTTTCAACCACCAATGATCCAGATCCCTCTCCACGTGCATCCCGAGGTAGTACTTTACCTCCCCAAGGTTCTTGCACTTGAAGTTCTCCATCAGCTGCTGCTGCACTTTATGGATCTCCTTCATGCTGCTGCTCAAGAGAAGAATGTCGTCCACGTAGTTCAGAAACAACAACAGCTTCTCCCCCTCCCCCTTGAGAAAGAGGCTCTCATCACAGCTGCTGGTCCTGAATCCCATCTCCTCTAAAACAGCTGCCAACTTCTGGTACCAGCAGCGTGGCGCCTGCTTCAAGCCGTAGATGGACTTTTTCAGCTTGCACACCCTGCCCGTACCATCCTCATACCCAGGTGGCTGCGTCATGAACACCTCCTCCTCTAAAATCCCGTTGAGGAATGCCGTTGATATGTCCATCTGGATAATGAATTTCCCACTAACGGCTGCATCTGCCAACAAGACACGAAGGGTAGGGGGTTTGGCAGTGGGAGCAAAGATCTCATTGAAGTCCCGCTTCTCCTTCTGCATAAACCCCTTAGCCACCAACCTACTCTTGTAGATGGTGACCTGCCCCTTGTCTTCAGTCTTGATCCTTAGCACCCACTTGCATTGTACCGCTTTCTTTCCCTCAGGCAGCACCACTAGTTCCCAAGTCCCATTCTCCAGCAGGCTCTGGTACTCAGCATCCCTGGAAGCTAGCCATTTGTCCCTATCTGGTCCAGCTAATGCCTCCTCCATGCTAGCTGGTTCCTCTGGTGCAGGGGCAAGAAAACAGTACGCAGGCTCATTCTCCTCATCCGGGTCATAGCCATGCGGTAGAATCAGCAATGCCTCCTCAGTCCCAAGCTGCTGCTCCGCTACATCAGCTCCTGCAGTCAGCTTCTTAGTAGCCATACGGGTACGTCCTGGCCTGGCGACGGGTGTCTCCCATCCCTTCATAATGACACCCTTCGGCTTCTTAGTTTTCCCCTGCTGCTGCTCTCCTTCCTCGGATCCAGCAGCTCCACTAGTGCTACCGCTAGTCTCCACACCATTTTCTCCACCAGCAGGTGCCTCCTGCACCTTCTTTCCATCACCACCCTCTGCAGCTGCCTCCTCTCCCTCCTCCCACACACTAGGAGTCAGGTCCAGCTGCATGGTGATCTGCTCCATCTGCTGGGACAACCTGGCCTCCGGCTGTTTCTCCCAGCTCCCATACATCATGCCCTCAACAAACTTCACATCCCTGCTATCAAACAACACACCCTTGGAAGGTTCCCACAGCAGCCATCCCTTGCTCTCAGCAGCCAGCCCCAAATGCACACACCAGATTGCACTCGCCCCCAACTTACTGCGGTAGGTCTTAGGGACGTGGGCGACTTCCATGCAACCGAACACCCTCAGCATGTCCACCGGCGGCTTCCTCCCAAGCCACCTCTCCAATGGCACCCACGAGTCATCCCCAACCTTTGTGAGTACCCTGTTCCTAGCGACGGTAGCGTGCCGAACAGCATGGGGCCACATCAAGTTGCCCAGCCCAGATTCTATGAGCAGCGCCCTAGCTGTCTCCAGAATTGTCCGGTTCGCCCGTTCTGCTACACCGTTGGACTGTGGGGTGTAAGCTGTGGTCAGCTCCCTCTGGATGCCCTGCTTCTTGAGCCAGGCCGTCATCTCAGCTCCAAGGAACTCACCACCCCGATCTGTCCTAATCTGCTTCACCACACACTCCGCTTGCTTTTCCACGAACGGCAGCCAGTCGTCCCGAATCGTGGAGGCGGCGTGATCTTTCTGCTTCAGCGGATACGCCCACATTAGCCTGCTCCAGTCATCCACTATGGTTAGGAAGTACCGCTCCCCCTTGTGCCCTTGCACCGGCAGCGGCCCCACCAAGTCCATATGGACCAGCTCCAACGTTTTTTTGCTCCTGCCAGCCACACTATGGAAGGGGAAACGGGTGAACTTTGAAAGGAGGCCAATTTCACAGTTATCATCGGGTGGTTGTCCGTTCTGTCTCAAGCCTTTAACGGCTCCATCCTTCTCCAGCTGCTTCAGCAAAGGCATTGCCACATGCCCCAAACGTCGGTGTGCAGTTGCCCAATCCGTCTCACCAGATCTGGCCGACACTTTCACACCAACCCCTCCAACGGCGTTGCACTCCCCCTGGGATGCAGACCCCTCTCCAGCCTGCCCCCCACCGTGCCACGCCAGCGCCGGCAGCTGCCACATAGATCTGTACACGTCCTTGCTCTCGTGCAGATCCCAAAGCACCCGATTGCCCAGCTTCCCCTTATAAGTGCGAGCCCCATCCGTGTTGGTGTTCACCCCAGCCTTGCCAAGCTTACGGAGGGAGATAAGGTTGGCCTTCAGGTCGGGGACGAGGAGAACGTCGTGCAGCACCACCGGCTTGCCATCCGCTCCCTTAAACGCAGCTCGTCCTGCACCAGCCACCTTCAGCGCGTGTCCAGAGGCAGAGCACACCTCATTAATCGGTGCAGCGCGTACGTCGTCCAGCAGGTCCTTGCGTGGCGTCATTGTCCAAGCAGCGCCTGTGTCCAGCACCCAATAGTCCAAGGGGTGCAGCTCTGCTCCAACCTTAGCAGATGCGTCTCCTTGCTCCCCCTTGTCTCCCATATGGAAGAATTGGCCCGCGGTGCGCTCCTTCTTCTTCTCCGCACCGCCGCTGCCCTTCGGGTTGTTGTCGGACGAATCAGCGACCATGTTGGCGCCGTTTTTCTGGTTCCTCCGCGCGCCGCCATCCTGGTGACGATTCTGGGGGGTCCATCCATCGGGTTTCTTATAGCACAAAAACCAGGGGTGCCCTTCCTTCTCACAATACCAGCAACTCCCTTTCATTTTGCCATCAGCACCCGACTTGCCCCCACGTCCAGATTTCGCACCGCGACCCCAACCGGTACCTCCTTGTTGGTCGTTGGAGTCGTCGTCTTTCTTTGCACCGCGTCCAGCACCACCGAAGCCACGTCCTTTGCCACGTCGGCTCCCTTGCATCCCGTAGCCGCTGCTGCCATCGTCTCCACCCCTCAGTTGGCGGCGACGGAAGTCCTCCTCCAGAATCTTCGTCCGCACCCACTCGAGCGTCCACAAGCTCTGGTTCTGCGGCAGGCTCAATCCGCTCGTGAATTGAAGCCACGATTCCGGCAGCAGCGAGAGCATCTTCAGGCACTTGGTCTGCTCCGGGTAGGTGATTCCCGCGGTCGCCAACTTTGCGTAGAGGTCGCGCAATTTGTCCAGGACAGGTTGCACCGGCTCTCCCTCGCTCAGGCGCAACGCGGACAGCTCCCTCTCCAGCATCAACGTTGGAACAACGGAGGTCGGGGCGTGTAGCTCCTTCAACACGGTCCACGCCTTCGGACCGCACTCAACCTCCGGCAGCAGGTGCATGATGTGGTGACGCTGGTTCAGCTCCAAACACTGCGACATCAAATAGTAGCCAGCCGAGGAGCGCTCGTCCCAATCTTCCTGCAGCACGGGGTCACTCGGTCTAGGCTCCTCCCCAATCATTAGTTTCAGCAATCCAATCTGACGGAAATAGAGTTGCATTTTCCAGGCCCAATCATCATAGCGCTCACCATTGAAGTTCTCGACGGTCAAATTCTTCATGACCTCCTTGACCAGCGAGCCCTGGTTTGTTTCGCGCTCCCCTTGGCGCTGAAACACCAGAATCATGGCTGCTGCTACGATCTTGGGCTGAAGATTCACCAGCTCCCGTCGAGGTGTTGCCCGCCATAGCTACCTCTATCGAGGATCACTATAACGCAGCTCTGATACCAGCTTGTTGGTGTAAGGGCTTAATAAACTCAAGCTATTAAGACTTTATCAAACTTAAAATCTCTCCTCGCGGTCACCTCCAAGGGTCCTTGGGTGCCTGGTACAAGACCAGCCCCTATCCTCGGGTCCGAGTTTGAGAGAGGGATCAAGAGGGACTTAGTCAAAACAGCAAGAGTACCTTGAATGTCGCGCAGCGTATCGTGCAGACCGTAGATCAGATTAAACTGAGAATTTCCTATATCGAAGCTCACTCTAAGAGCTTTAAAATAAGCCAAGTTGCCTCGCGAAAAGTTTTGCCATTACGAAGTTGTGGCTCGGACAGCGTTTGCCTAGCGTTGGAGTGCTAGCGTACTAGCGTTGACTCGGGTAGCATTCCGCGTCCCACCGCGTAGAAAGGAAATTCCAGGAAGGGAGGAATTCGCTTGAATCAATTTCACTATATTCAGGTACAAACAGAGAAAGAATAAATAGCTCTAGCTAGCAAAGACCTTGGGAATCAACCTGGGAACAACCAGGGATGATCCCAAATAATTCCAAGCAACAGAACCAACCTGGCTGGACAAAATAGCAGGTGGTAGGTTGGTGAACAACCTCTGGTTCTGTTTTTCCAACCTGGGAAAAACAACAACCAGGTTCAGGTCCTAAAAACAGAACCTGTTTTGTCTTTGCCCAACCAGCCAAATGCTGGTTCCGCTGGTTTCCCCTGGCCCTGTAGCATGCAGATACAGACAAACAACATCCAACCTTCACCTAAATTGTACCCCTATAGTGCCTGCCCTGCTACACTATAGTCAACCAAACAAAACAGTACAAGTTCGAGTTGGATAGAACTGAATCTGCGCAATCAAGTAAGTTGAACCACAAAGCTTCCATCTTGGGTTCCTTTGCGAGCTCGTCCTTTCTGCTTGTACTGTTCATAGCGCGTACAATGTTATGCCGAAGCGCACATTGTGCGAGTACCTGCAAATGCTTCAAGTGAAAATTGCGAAAGCAAACAAACACACGAACATACCATTCACGCGCAAATGCATTCGCACACGCATACTCGTACAAACAGACGGCAGGATGTCGTGCAATGTGAATTATTTGGGATCATCCTTGGTTGTTCCCAGGTTTATTCCTAAGGTCCTTGCTAGCTAGAACTATTTATTCTTTCTCTGTTTGTACCTGGATATAGTGAAATTGATTCAAACGAATTCCTCCCTTCCTGGAATTTCATTTCTACACGGTGCGACGGCGGAATGCTACCCGTGTCAACGCTAGTACGCTAGCACTCCAACGCTAGGCTAAAGCTGTCCGAACCATAGCTTCGTAATGGCAGAACTTTTCGCGAGGCAACTTGGCTTATTTTAAAGCTCTTAGAGTGAGCTTCGATATAGGAAATTCTCAGCTTAATCCGATCAACGGTCTGCACGATACGCTGCGCGACATTCAAGGTACTCTTGCTGTTTTGACTAAGTCCCTCTTGATCCCTCTCTCAAACTCGGACCCGAGGATAGGGGCTGGTCTTGTACCAGGCACCCAAGGACCCTTGGAGGTGACCGCGAGGAGAGATTTTAAGTTTGATAAAGTCTTAATAGCTTGAGTTTATTAGGCCCTTACACCAACACTTCTCCCCCCCCCCCTTGAGAAAGAGGCTCTCATCACAGCTGCTGGTCCTGAATCCCATCTCCTCTAAAACAGCTGCCAATTTCTATACCAGCAGCGTGGCGCCTGCTTCAAGCCGTAGATGGACTTTTTCAGCTTGCACACCCTGCTCGTACCATCCTCATACCCAGGTGGCTGCGTCATGAACACCTCCTCCTCTAAAATCCCGTTGAGGAATGCCGTTGATATGTCCATCTGGATAATGAACTTCCCACTAACGGCTGCATCTGCGAACAAGACACGAAGGGTAGGGGGTTTGGCAGTGGGAGGAAAGATCTCATTGAAGTCCCGCATCTCCTTCTGCATAAACCCCTTAGCCACCAACCTACTCTTGTAGATGGTGACCTGTCCCTTGTCATCGGTCTTGATCCTTAGCACCCATTTGCACTGTACGGCTTTCTTCCCCTCAGGCAGCACCACCAGCTCCCATGTCCCATTCTCTAGCAGGCTCTGGTACTCAGCATCTCTGGAAGCTAGCCATTTGTCCCTATCTGGTCCAGCTAATGCCTCCTCCATGCTAGCTGGTTCCTCTGGTGCAAGGGCAAGAAAACAGTAAGCAGGCTCATCCTCCTCATCCGGATCATAGCCATGCGGTAGAATCAGCAATGCCTCCTCAGTCCCAAGCTGCTGCTCCGCTACATCAGCTCCTGCAGTCAGCTTCTTAGTAGCCATACGGGTACGTCCTGGCCTGGAGACGGGTGTCTCCCATCCCTTCATAACGACACCCTTCGGCTTCTTTGTTTTCCCTGCTGCTGCTCTCCTCCCTTGGATCCAGCAGCTCCACTAGTGCTACCGCTAGTGTCCACACCATCACCTCCACCAGCAGGTGCCTCCTGTCAGAACTATATAGCTTATACTATTGTGTAGGCTATAGTGGGGTATCCCATAGGGGGTACAACCCAATTAGGGTTTCCTATTTGTACTCACTTCTTTCATAGTCATTCCATTCTCGTTCTCTCTTTCACATGGAATCAGAGCAGGTCCCCTACTAGGGACTGTTTCTTGGGCCCACCGAAGCGCGCCCCGAGGCGCGCGTCCTTTTTTTATAGCGACCCGTCGTGTCGCCCTCCCTAGCGGCCTGTCGAGCCGCCCTACCTTGCGGCCCCGCCGCCCTATCGCGCGGCCTCGCCGCCCTAAGTCGCGGCCTGCCCGCCGCCCTACTTCGACGGCCCCGCCGCCCTACGTCGTGGCCCGCCGCCCTACTTCGACGGCCCGCCCGCCGCCCTACGTCGCGGCCCCGCCGCCCTGCGTCCCGGCCCGCCCGCCGCCCTACTTCGACGGCCCGCCCGCCGCCCTACGTCACGGCCCCGCCGCCCTACGTCCCGGCCCGCCCGCCGCCCTACTTCGAAGGCCCGCCCGCCGCCCTACGTCGCGGCCCCGCCGCCCTCAGCTACGCGGCCCCGCCGCCTTCTGCTACGCGGCCCTGCCGCCCTCTGCTACGCGGCCCCGCCGCCCCTCGATCGCGGCCCCGCCGCCCTCTGCTACGCGGCTCCGCCGCCCTCTGCTACGCGGCCCCGCCGCCCTCTGCTACGCGGCCCCGCCGCCCTCTCCTACGCGGCACCGCCGCCCTCTGCTCCGCGGCCCCGCCGAGCCGCCCAGCATCAGCCGAGCCGCCCAGCAGCAGCCGAGCCGCCGCCGAGCCGCCGCCGCCTGAGCCGCCGCCCGGGCCGCCGCCGAGCCGCCGCCGCCTGCGCCGCCGAGCCGGAGCCGCCCGAGCCGCCGCCGAGCCGCCCAGCAGCAGCCGAGCCGCCGCCGAGCCGCCGCCGCCCGAGCCGCCGCTGAGCTGCGACCGAGCCGCCGCCCGAGCCGCCCGAACCGCCCGAGCCGCCCGAGCCGCCCGAGCCGCCCGAGCCGCCGTGCTGCTGTTCCTGAGCTGTGTTCTTCTGCTGCTGACCTACCCGACTCTCCCAGCCCGGTGAGACTTCCAGCTGCTGCCATGGCCACCCCCAATGTTCTTACTTTTGACGCTGAGGGGAGGGCCATTGACTTTGCCGTCTGGATTGAAGACCTGCAGCTGTACTTACTGTGTGATGCGATAGATGAGGTCTCTCTTTTTGACTTTGTCTCTGGCGCTGTTCCTGCCCCACCTGCTGATGCTGACTCTGCCGTTCGCTCCAAGTGGGCGACCCGCGATGCTGCTGCACGTCTTGCTGTGCGTCGCCACCTCCCTTCCTCTGAGCGTGCCCACTTTAGTCAGTGCAAGACCGCTCAGGCCTTGTACGACGCTGTAGTTGCACGCTACTCCTCCCCTTCCTCCGCTACCCTTAGCCGCCTCATGCTACCGTTTCTCTTCCCTGACCTCGCTTCCTTTCCCACTGTCGCTGACCTCGTTACCCACCTCCGTGCTAGTGACACCCGCTACCGCGCTGCCCTTCCTGCTGAGTTCCGCGCTGCGAACCCTCCTCCCATGTACATCACCCTCTACTTTCTCGTCACCCGTCTCCCTGAGTCCCTTCGTGTCGTTAGGGACCAGTTTCTCTCTGTCTGTCCCACCACTCTCACTGTCGACCTCCTTGAGGAGTCCCTGCTAGCGGCTGAGAAGAGTATTGTCGCTGTAGGGGCCTCTCGGGGTGACCCTCGCACCCCCATCTTTGAGGGGTGTGGTCCTTCCCCCCTGCTGCCCTCTGTCGCCTCTGCCGCTGTGGCCGACCTCACTGGTTTTGAGTCGGTCGGCGCGGCGTCTGCCCCCAGCGGCAGACGCCGCTCTGGCAAGAGCAAGGGGGGCAAGGGAGCGGGTGGAGCTCGAGGGGGCGGTGGAGGAGGCGGTGGGGGTGGCGGGGGGAGTGGGGGTGGCGGTGGGGGTGGTGGCGGGAGTGGAGGTACTGGTGGCGGCGGTGGAGGCGGAGGTGGCGGCGGAGGTGGTAGCGGAGGAGGCGGTGGGAGCGGTGGGAGCGACGGTCCTGGTGGGGGAGGTGGCGGTGGAGACGGGGGTGGCGGTGGAGGCGGGGGTGGCGGTGGAGGCGGGGGTCGGAGTGGCTCGTCCCAGCGGAGCAGCTCTGGGGGTGGTCAGCGCCAGCAGCAGCAGCAGCAACAGCAGCAGCCGCAGCAGCAGCCACAGCAGCAGCAGCGCTCTCGCACCGTCCCCGGCCCTCAGCAGCTCCGTGAGTGGTACTTGCAGCGTCAGCGTGGTGGTGCGCTTGGTCCCTGCCCCTACGTTCTTCGCACAGGTGACCGTGCAGGGGAGAGGTGTGGAGGCGCCCACACAGCCCGCCGCTGCTTTGGCCGCCTGACCGAGGCCTGGCGTCAGCAGTTTCCGGAGGCCGCTGAGATCCCCCGCTGGGGAGAGCTGTCTAGGGCTGGTGTAGCTATTTATGATCTTGATTTTGATGCTATTCTCTCTGCTATGTATGCTGTGACTGGTAGTGATGAGGATGACTGTTACCGGTGTTTCCCGCCCGACCCGGGCATTGGTACTGCCGCGTCAGGTACTAGTGAGGCTGCTGCTCTAGGTGCCAGTGCGTCTGTGCTCTCAGGTGCTGGTGAGTCTGCCCTCTCAGGTACTGTGTCGGCTTCGGCCTCTCACACCTTCACCCTTGACTCTGGAGCGTCTCGCTCCTTCTTTAGGGACCGCACCACTCTCACGCCGCTGAGTCGGCCGGTTGCGGTGTCCCTGGCTGACCCCTCTGGGGGGCCTGTCCTGTCTCGCTTCTCCACTGTCCTCCCGTGTCCGGCGGCCCCCTCTGGCACCCTGACTGGTCTCTACCTCCCCTCGTTCTCGACGAACTTGGTGAGTGGTGCTGACCTCCAGGATGCGGGTGTCCACCAGTTCACCCCTGCTCGTCAGCGGGTGACCCACTGCACGGAGGCGGATACAGGTCGCCACCTGGCTACGTTTACACGTCGGCCAGGGTCGAGCCTCTACACACTGACCACTGCTTCTCCTCCAGGTGCTGAGTCTGGTAGGGTCCCTTCGTCTGGTCAGGTGTTTGCTGCAGCGTCCAGGTCTGGTCCTGAGTCTGCCCCCTGCTCGTGTCGTCGTCTGTCTCACGAGACCCTCCTCTGGCACCACCGCCTTGGCCACCCCTCTCTGCTTCGGCTCAGAGGCATGGCCTCGCGAGTCCTTGTGTCTGGTCTTCCCCGGTCTCTCCCTCCCCTTCCTCCGGGCCCTGGCCCTACCTGTGTCCCCTGTGTCGAGGGGCGCCAGCGGGCTGCCCCTCACTCCTCCCAGTTTCCTCCGACAGAGGCCCCGTTGCAGACGCTTCACATGGACGTGTGGGGCCCAGCCCGCGTCCGTGGACAGGGTCAGGAGCGCTACTTCCTGCTGGTGGTTGACGACTACTCGCGTTACACCACAGTCTTCCCCTTGCGCAGCAAGGGTGAGGTCACTGCGGTGTTGATCGACTGGATCCGCGCAGCTCGTCTCCAGCTTAGGAGGAGCTTTGGCTCTGACTTCCCTGTTTTGCGTCTGCACTCGGACAGAGGCGGAGAGTTCTCCTCTGGCCTCCTGAGTGCCTACTGTCGTGCACGAGGCATCCGTCAGACCTTCACGCTTCCGGACTCACCACAGCAGAATGGGATTGCTGAGCGCCGCATTGGCATGGTCATGGACGTCGCTCGTACGTCCATGATGCATGCGGCTGCTCCCCATTTTCTGTGGCCGTTTGCGGTCAGGTACGCTGCGCACCAGATCAACCTCCACCCCAGGGTCTCTCGACCGGAGACCTCCCCAGCCCTGCTGTGGACGGGGAAGGTTGGCGATGCGTCGGCGTTCCGGGTCTGGGGATCTCGGGCGTTTGTTCGCGACGTGTCTGCGGACAAGCTGTCCCCTCGTGCTTCTCCCTGCGTCTTCCTGGGGTTCCCCCCCGACGCCCCTGGGTGGCAGTTTTACCACCCCACCTCTCGACGTGTTCTGTCCTCCCAGGACGTCACGTTCGACGAGTCGGTACCCTCCTACCGCCTCTTCCCCTACCGCACTCCGTCCCTCCCCCCACCCCCGCTCTTCCTGGTACCAGGTCCCCCCTCGGTAGTCCCCCTCCCCCCTCAGGGTCCTGCCCCTTCGGGTGTGTCCCAGGTAGACGCGGTCGAGCCTGTCGAGGTCACTGGTGACTCTGGTGCTGCTGCGGGAGCTGAGCCTGGGGGTGCTGAGCCTGGGGGTGCTGAGCCTGGGGGTGCTGAGCCTGGGGGTGCTGAGCCTGGGGGTGCTGTGCCTAGGGGTGCTGAGCCTGGGGGTGCTGCGTCTGGGGGTGCTGAGCCTGGAGGTGCCGAGCCTGGGGGTGCTGTGCCTGGGGGTGCTGAGCCTGGGGGTGCTGTGCCTGGGGGTGCTTCGTCTCGCCGGGAGCCACTCTCCCCGCAGGAGCTGCGTGAGTGGTTTGCCAGGCGCTGGAGGTGTGCTGCTGGTGCTGGTGGTTCTTCGGCTGCTGAGGGTACTGCTGCCTCGCGTCCCGCCGGTGCTCGTACTGTGGGTGCTGGAGCTGCTGGGTCTGAGAGTTCTCCTGGAGCTGGTGCTACTGAGGGTGTTGGCGCTGAGCCTGCCGTTGGCGGTCCGACTGACAGTGCTCCTGGTGCTGCTGCTGGAGGTTCTGGAGCTTCTGGTGGTGCTGCTGGAGGTGCTGCTGGAGTGGGTACTCCTGCCGGGGCTGCTGGTACTGTTCCTGCTGTTTCTGGTGTCGCCGCGCGGCCCCGACCTTACTTCGTTCCGCTCCTGCAGCAGGTTCTTGGTCTTCCGCCTCCTCCTCCTCCTCCCTTAGAGGGTCCGCAGCCTGTCCGGTCACAGCCACAGCTACAGCCTGCCTCCCCTTTGCCTGCTCCGTCTCCCTACACTGGTCCGACTGGAGGTCTTACTGAGCGTCGTGAGCCTGCGTCTCGTCCTGTGTCGCCTGTTCGTACTGAGCGCGCTAGTGGTCGCGGGTCGCGTCAGCGTCCTCCTCCTGTCCCTGGCACGCACCGGATGTCACTACGTCCGTCCACTGCTCCTCTGCGTGCCCCTTTGCCTTCTCCTCCTGCTTCCTCTCTTCCTGCTCTTGCCGACCCGGAGTCGGACTCCCTTCGTGCTGCCAGTCCTACTGTCACGCGTCTCCTTGCTACAGCTGTCACTGACCCTTCCTTCGAGTCGTCTGCTGCGTCTGCCCTTGTCACTGAGCTTGTCGACTTTGCTGCGCGCTGTCGTCTAGACTACGCTGCCCGTCTTGTCACTGAGTCTGAGTCCGCCTGTCCTCCGTCCGTCGGGGGTGAGTGTGCCCTTGGCACGGACGTCCTTGAGGACAGGCAGGAGGAGTTCCAGTGTCTGGCCGCCGCTTCACCTCGTCTCGCGTCTGTACTGCTAGCCCCTGAGGGAGACCCGGATGCACCAGACATCCCGACTCCGCGCTCTTACGCGGAGGCGATAGAGGATCCCTACTCCTCTCAGTGGCAGGCAGCTATGGATGCAGAGATGGCTTCCTGGAAGTCCACAGGCACCTACGTTGACGCTGTTCCCCCCCCTGGGGCGAACATCGTCAGTGGCATGTGGATTTTCAGGGTGAAGCGGCCGCCGGGTTCTCCGCCTGTCTTCAAGGCGCGTTACGTGGCTCGTGGCTTCAGTCAGCGGCAGGGGGTTGACTACTTTCAGACCTTCTCCCCCACCCCGAAGATGACCACTCTTCGGGTCCTGCTGCACGTTGCTGCTCACCGTGACTACGAGCTGCACTCTCTCGACTTCAGCACAGCTTTCTTGCAGGGCAGCCTGCACGAGGAGATCTGGCTGCGTCGCCCACCTGGCTTCACTGGGTCTTTCCCTCCTGGTACCCAGTGGAGTCTCCGGCGTCCAGTCTACGGTCTCCGCCAGGCGCCACGTGAGTGGCACGACACACTGAGGACTACGCTCGCGGCACTTGGGTTTGCTCCTTCTACTGCCGACCCGTCGCTGTTTCTGCGCACCGACACCTCTCTGCCGCCGTTCTACATCCTCGTGTACGTCGACGACTTGGTCTTTGCCACAGCTGACACTGCTGGACTCGCCTACGTGAAGTCCGAGCTGCAGAAGAGACACACGTGCACTGACCTGGGTGAACTGCGCAGCTATCTTGGCTTGCAGATCACCCGGGACAGAGCACGCCGCACCATTACCCTGACTCAGTCACACATGGTGCAGCAGGTCCTTCAGCGCTTTGGCTTCACGTACTCCTCGCCTCAGGCCACTCCTCTGCCTACTCGCCACTCGCTCTCAGCTCTGCCTTCGGATGAGTCCGTAGAGTCGAGTGGCCCGTATGCAGAGCTTGTTGGCTGCCTCATGTACCTGATGACCTGCACACGACCTGACCTTGCATACCCTCTTAGCATTCTCGCACGCTATGTTGCTCCTGGGAGACACCGACCAGAGCACATGGCTGCAGCGAAGAGGGTGTTGCGCTACTTGTGCAGTACGTCGGGCATGGGGCTAGTGCTTGGAGGGCGCAGTCCAGTGGTCCTCACTGGGCACGCGGACGCTTCTTGGGCTGACGACCAGGCTACGCAGCGGTCGTCACAGGGTTACACCTTCAGCCTTGGTTCCGGCTCTGTTTCGTGGCGGGCTACCCGCTCGTCTTCTGTTCTCGGCTCCAGTTGTGAGGCTGAGATCTACGCCGGGGCTATGGCTGCACAGGAGTTACGCTGGCTCACCTACCTGTTGACCGACCTTGGAGAGCAGCCTCGTTCTCCTCCAGTCCTGTACGTAGACAACAAGGCCATGCTGGCCTTGTGTCGAGAGCAGAGACTGGAGCACAGAACGAAGCACATTGCTCTCCGCTACTTTCTTGCTCGTGAGCTACAGCAGCGTGGACAGTTGCGACTTGCTTACGTGGCCTCTGAGGCCAACACTGCTGATGTCTTCACCAAGGCACTTGCGCCTTGTGATCATCAGCGTTGTTGCACGCAGTTGGGTCTTGTGCCTGTCTTGCCTCACTTGCTCTTCTCTTGACCTTGCTTGTACCTTCGCCTATATATACTCTTGCTCTTGCTTACTTGACTCTTGTATATCTCTATATATGATCTTGCATGTGAACTGGCCATGTGGCCTTGAACTTGTGCTCAGAATGTGTGGTGACTTTGTGATCCACCCTGAGCTTTGCTTTGCTTTGCTTGACTGGTCTTGTGACCCCTTGTTCTCCCCCACTTTGCCTATGGGGGTGTGTCAGAACTATATAGCTTATACTATTGTGTAGGCTATAGTGGGGTATCCCATAGGGGGTACAACCCAATTAGGGTTTCCTATTTGTACTCACTTCTTTCATAGTCATTCCATTCTCGTTCTCTCTTTCACACCTCCTGCACCTTCTTTCCATCACCACCCTCTGCAGCTGCCTCCTCTCCCTCCTCCCACACACTAGGAGTCAGGTCCAGCTGCATGGTGATCTGCTCCATTTGCTGGGACACCCTGGCCTCCGGCTGTTTCTCCCAGCTCCCATACATCATGCCCTCAACAAACTTCACATCCCTGCTGTCAAACAACACACCCTTGGAAGGCTCCCACAGCAGCCATCCCTTGCTCTCAGCAGCCAGCCCCAAATGCACACACCAGATTGCACTCGCCCCCAACTTACTGCGGTAGGTCTTGGGGACGTGGGCGACTGCCATGCAACCGAACACCCTCAGCATGTCCACCGGCGGCTTCCTCCCAAGCCACCTCTCCAACGGCACCCACGAGTCATCCCCAACCTTTGTGAGTACCCTGTTCCTAGCGACGGTAGCGTGCCGAACAGCATGGGGCCACATCAAGTTGCCCAGCCCAGATTCTATGAGCAGCGCCCTAGCTGTCTCCAGAATTGTCCGGTTCGCCCGTTCTGCTACACCGTTGGACTGTGGGGTGTAAGCCGTGGTCAGCTCCCTCTGGATGCCCTGCTTTTTGAGCCAGGCCGTCATCTCAGCTCCAAGGAACTCACCACCCCGATCTGTCCTAATCCGCTTCACCACACACTCCGCTTGCTTCTCTACGAACGGCAGCCAATCGTCCCGAATCGTGGAGGCGGCGTGATCTTTCTGCTTCAGCGGATACGCCCACATTAGCCTGCTCCAGTCATCCACTATGGTTAGGAAGTACCGCTCCCCCTTGTGCCCTTGCACCGGCAGCGGCCCCACCAAGTCCATGTGGACCAGCTCCAACGGCTTTTTGCTCCTGCCAGCCACACTATGGAAGGGGAAACGGGTGAACTTCGAAAGGAGGCAAATTTCACAGTTATCATCGGGTGGTTGTCCGTTCAGCTTCAAGCCCTTAACGGCTCCATCCTTCTCTAGCTGCTTCAGCAACGGCATTGCCACATGCCCCAAACGTCGGTGTGCAGTTGCCCAATCTGTCTCCCCAGATCTGGCCGACACTTTCACACCAACCCCTCCAACGGCGTTGCACTCCCCCTGGGATGCAGACCCCTCTCCAGCCTGCCCCCCACCGTGCCACGCCAGCGCCGGCAGCTGCCACCTAGATCTGTACACGTCCTTGCTCTCGTGCAGATCCCAAAGCACCCGATTGCCCAGCTTCCCCTTATAAGTGCGTGCCCCATCCGTGCTAGTGCTCACCCCAGACTTGCCAAGCTTACGGAGGGAGATAAGGTTGGCCTTCAGGTCGGGGACGAGGAGAACGTCGTGCAGCACCACCGGCTTGCCATCCGCTCCCTTAAACGCAGCTCGTCCCGCACCAGCCACCTTCAACATGTGTCCAGAGGCAGAGCACACCTCATTAATTGGTGCAGCGCGTACGTCGTCCAGCAGGTCCTTGCGCGGCGTCATTGTCCAAGCAGCGCCTGTGTCCAACACCCAATAGTCCAAGGGGTGCAGCTCTGCTCCAACCTTAGCAGATGCGTCTCGTTGCTCCCCCTTGTCTCCCACATGGAAGAATTGGCCCGCGGTGCGCTCCTTCTTCTTCTCCGCACCGCCGTTGCCTTTCGGGTTGTTGTCGGACGAATCAGCGACCATGTTGGCGCCGTTTTTCTGGTTCCTCCGCGCGCCGCCATCCTGGTGACGATTCTGGGGGGTCCATCCATCGGGTTTCTTATAGCACAAAAACCAGGGGTGCCCTTCCTTCTCACAATACCAGCAACTCCCTTTCATTTTGCCACCAGCACCCGACTTGCCCCCACGTCCAGATTTCGCACCGCGACCCCAACCGGTACCTCCTTGTTGGTCGTTGGAGTTGTCGTCTTTCTTTGCACCGCGTCCAGCACCACCGAAGCCACGTCCTTTGCCATGTCGGCTCCCTTGCATCCCGTAGCCGCTGCTGCCGTCGTCTCCACCCCTCAGTTGGCGGCGACGGAAGTCCTCCTCCAGAATCTTCGTCCGCACCCACTCGAGCGTCCACAAGCTCTGGTTCTGCGGCAGGCTCAATCCGCTCGTGAATTGAAGCCACGATTCCGGCAGCAGCGAGAGCATCTTCTGGCACTTGGTCTACTCCGGGTAGGTGATTCCCGCGATCGCCAGCTTCGCGTAGAGATCACGCATCTTGTCCAGGATGGGTTCTACCGGCTCTCCCTCGCTTAGGCGCAACGCGGACAGCTCCCTCTCCATCATGAGCGTCGCAGCGACGGAGGTAGGGGCGTGCAGCTCCTTCAACACCGTCCACGCCTTCGGACCGCACTCAACCTCCGGCAGCAGGTGCATGACGTGGTGATGCTGGTTCAGCTCCAAACTCTGCGACATCAAGTAGTAACCAGCCAAGGCGCGCTCGTCCCAATCTTCCTGAAGGGCGGGGTCACTCGGTCTAGGCTCCTCCCCAATCATTAGTTTCAGCAATCCGATCTGACGGAAATAAAGTTGCATTTTCCAGGCCCAATCATCATAGCCCTCACCATTGAACTTCTCGACGGTGAAGTTTTTCAGCACCTCCTTGATCAGCGAGCCCTGGCTTGTTCGCGCTCCCCTTGGCGCAGAAACACCAGAATCTTGGCTGCCGCTACGATCTTGGGCTGAAGATTCACCAGCTACCGCCGAGGTGTTGCTCGCCATAGCTACCTATATCGAGGATCACTATAACGCAGCTCTGATACCAGCTTGTTGGTGTAAGGGCCTAATAAACTCAAGCTATTAAGACTTTATCAAACTTAAAACCTCTCTTCGGGGTCACCTCCAAGGGTCCTTGGGTGCCTGGTACAAGACCAGCCCCTATCCTCGGGTCCGAGTTTGTAGAGAGAGGGATCAAGAGGGACTTAGTCAAAACAGCAAGAGTACCTTGAACGTCGTGCAGCGTATCGTGCAGACCGTAGATCGGATTAAGCTGAGATTTTACTATATCGAAGCTCACTCTAAGAGCTTTAAAATAAGCCAAGTTGAGCTGCCAAAATTTCTGCCATTACGAAATTATGGCTCGGACAGCGTTAGCCTAGCGTTGGAGTGCTAGCGTACTAGCGTTGACTCGGGTAGCATTCCGTTGTCGCACCGCGTAGAAAGGAAATTCCAGCAAGGAAGGAATTCGCTTGAATCAATTTCACTATATTCTGGTACAAACAGAGTAGGAATATATAGTTATAGCTAGCAAGGACCTTGGGAATAAACCTGGGAACAACTAAGGATGATCCCAAATAATTCCAAGCAACAGAACCAGCCTGGCTGGACAAAACAGCAGGTGGTAGGTTGGTAAACAACCTCTGGTTCTGTTTTTCCAACCTGGGAAAACAACAACCAGGTTCAGGTCCTAAAAACAGAACCTGTTTTGTCTGTGCCCAACCAGCCAAATGCTGGTTCCGCTGGTTTCCCCTTGCCCTGTAGCATGCAGATACAGACAAACAACATCCAACCTTCACCTAAATTGTACCCCTATAGTGCCTGCCCTGCTACACTATAGTCAACCAAACAAAACAGTACACTTTCGAGTTGGATAGAACTGAATCTGCGCAATCAAGTAAGTTGAACCACAAAGCTTCCATCTTGGGTTCCTTTGCGAGCTCGTCCTTTCTGCTTGTACTGTTCATAGCGCGTACAATGTTATGCCGAAGCGCACATTGGGCGAGTACCTGCAAATGCTTCAAGCGAAAATTGCGAAAGCAAACAAACACACGAACATACCATTCACACGCAAATGCATTCGCACACACATACTCGTACAAACAGACGGCAGGATGTCGTGCAATGTGAATTTGCACCCAACACTTTCTGCTTTAGCGGATACGCCCACATTAGCCTGCTCCAGTCATCCACTATGGTTAGGAAGTACCGCTCCCCCTTGTGCCCTTGCACCGGCAGCGGCCCCACCAAGTCCATGTGGACCAGCTCCAACGGCTTTTTGCTCCTGCCAGCCACACTATGGAAGGGGAAACGGGTGAACTTTGAAAGGAGGCAAATTTTACAGTTATCATCGGGTGGTTGTCCGTTCAGCTTCAAGCCCTTAACGGCTCCATACTTCTTCAGCTGCTTCAGCAAAGGCATTGCCACATGCCCCAAACGTCGGTGTGCCGTTGCCCAATCCGTCTCCCCAGATCTGGCCGACACTTTCACACCAACCCCTCCAACGGCGTTGCACTCCCCCTGGGATGCAGACCCCTCTCCAGCCTGCCCCCCACCGTGCCACGCCAGCGCCGGCAGCTGCCACATAGATCTGTACACGTCCTTGCTCTTGTGCAGATCCCAAAGCACCCGATTGCCCAGCTGCCCCTTGTAAGTGCGTGCCCCATCCGTACTAGTGCTCACCCTAGACTTGCCAAGCTTACGGAGGGAGATGAGGTTGGCCTTGAGTTCAGGAACGAGGAGAACGTCGTGCAGCACCACCGGCTTGCCATCCGCTCCCTTAAACGCAGCTCGTCCCGCACCAGCTGTTGAGAATAGAACGAGAATAAATGAACTATGAATGAAGTGAGTACAAATAGGAAACCCTAACTGGTTGTACCCCTTATGGGATACCCCACTACAGCGTACACAATAGTATAAGCTATATATATGTTCTGACACACCCCCATAGGCAAAGTGGGGGAGAACAAGGGGTCACAAGACCAGTCAAGCAAAGCAAAGCAAAGCTCAGGGTGGATCACAAAGTCACCACACAGTCCGAGCACAAGAGCAAGGCCAAAGGCCAGTTCACATGCAAGAGTAGAGACATATATATAAAGCTAGACAAGCAAGAGCAGGTATATATATGTCACAGTACAAGTAAAGTCAAGAGGAGAGCAAGTGAGGCAAGACAGGCACAAGACCCAGCTGGGTGCAGAAGCGCTGATGGTCACAAGGCGCGAGTGCCTTGGTGAACACATCAGCAGTGTTGGCCTCAGAGGCCACGTACGCAAGCCGCAATTGTCCACGCTGCTGTAGCTCACGAGCAAGGAAGTAGCGAAGAGCAATGTGCTTCGTTCTGTGCTCCAGACGTTGCTCTCGACACAAGGCCAGCATGGCCTTGTTGTCTACGTACAGCACTGGAGGAGAACGAGACGGCTCTCCAAGGTCAGTCAGCAGGTAGGTGAGCCAGCAAAGCTCCTGTGCAGCCATGGCCCCTGCGTAGATCTCAGCCTCACAACTCGAGCTGAGAACCGAAGACGAGCGAGTAGCCCGCCACGAGACAGAGCCGGAGCCAAGGCTGAAGGTGTAACCCTGTGACGACCGCTGCGTAGCCTGGTCGTCAGCCCAAGAAGCGTCCGCGTCACCTGTAAGTACCACTGGACTCCGCCCTCCAAGCACTAGCCCCATGCCCGACGTACTGCACAGGTAGCGCAATACCCTCTTCGCTGCAGCCATGTGCTCTGGTCGGTGTCTCCCAGGAGCAACATAGCGTGCAAAAATGCTAAGAGGGTATGCAAGGTCAGGTCGTGTGCAGGTCATCAGGTATATGAGGCAGCCAACAAGCTCGGGGTATGGGCCACTCGACTCTACGGACTCATCCGAAGGCAGAGCTGAGAGCGAGTGACGAGTAGACAGAGGAGTGGCCTGAGGCGAGGAGTACGTGAAGCCGAAGCGCTGAAGGACCTGCTGCACCATGTGTGACTGAGTCAAGGTAATGGTGCGGCGTGCTCTGTCCCGAGTGATCTGCAAGCCAAGGTAGCTGCGCAGTTCACCCAGGTCTGTGCACATGTGTCTCTTCAGCAGCTCGGACTTCACGTAGGCGAGTCTAGCAGTGTCCGCTGTGGCAAAGACCAAGTCGTCGACGTACACGAGGATGTAGAACGGCGGCAGTGAAGTGTCGGTGCGCAGAAACAGCGACGGGTCAGCAGTAGAAGGAGCAAACCCAAGAGCCGCAAGCGTAGTCCTCAGTGTGTCGTGCCACTCACGCGGTGCCTGGCGGAGACCGTAGACTGGCCGTCGGAGGCTCCACTTGGTGCCAGGAGGGAAAGTCCCAGTGAAGCCAGGTGGACGGCGCAGCCAGATCTCCTCGTGCAGGCTACCCTGCAAGAACGCAGTGCTGAAGTCGAGAGAGTGAAGCTCGTAGTCGCGCTGAGCGGCTATGTGCAGCAGCACCCGAAGAGTGGTCATCTTCGGGGTGGGAGAGAAGGTCTGAAAGTAGTCAACTCCCTGCCGCTGACTGAAGCCACGAGCGACGTACCGCGCCTTGAAGACAGGTGGAGAGCCCGGCGGCCGCTTCACCCTGAAGATCCACATGCCACTGACGATGTTCGCCCCAGGAGGGGGAACCGCGTCAACGTAGGTGCCTGTGGACTTCCAGGAAGCCATCTCTGCATCCATAGCTGCCTGCCACTGAGAGGAGTAGGGACCCTCTACGGCCTCCGCGTAAGAGCGCGGAGTCGGGATGTCTAGTGCATCCGGGTCTCCCTCAGGAGCAAGCAGTACAGACGCGAGATGAGGTGAAGCAGCAGCCAGACACTGTAACTCCTCCTGCCTGTCCTCTAGGACGTCCGTGCCAAGAGCACACTCACCCCCGACGGACGGAGGACAGACAGACGCAGACTCAGCAACAAGACTAGCAGCGTAGTCTAGACGACAGCAAGCAGCAAAGTCGACGAGCTCAGCGACAAGAGCAGACGCAGCAATGGACTCAAACGAGGGGTCAGTGACGACAGTGGCAAGCACACGCGTGACAGTAGGACTGGCAGCACGAAGGGAGTCCGACTCAGGGTCAGCAAGCGCAGGAAGAGAGGACTCAGGAGGAGAAGGCAAAGGGGCACGCAGAGGAGTAGTGGACGGACGCAGAGACATCCGGTGCGTGCCAGGGACAGGAGGAGGACGCTGACGCGAACCGCGACCACTAGCGCGAGCAGCACGAACAGGCGACGCGGGACGAGACGCAGGCTCACGACGCTCAGCAAGACCTCCTGTAGGACCAGTGTAAGGAAAGGGAGCAGGTAGAGGGGAGGAAGTCTCCAACAGTGACTGCGACTGGACAGGCTGTGGACACTCTACCGGAGGAGAAAGACCAAGAACCTGCTGCAGGAGCGGAACGAAGTACGGTTGAGGCCGCGCGGCAGCTCCAGACTCAGCAGGGACAGCGCCAGCACCCTCAGCGGCAGCACCAGCGCCACCAACACCTCCAGCGGCTGGACCTCCAGTAGCACCAGCAGGAGAACCACCGCGAGGACAGACAGCAGTAGTCTCAGCACCAACACCCTCAGCAGCCCCAGCTCCAGTAGGACCCGCAGGCCCAGCAGCTCCGGGACCGGCGGCACCAGCACCCTCGACGGTCGAAGAAGCTCCACCTCCAGCAGCACGCCTCCAGCGGCGAGCAAACCACTCGCGCAGCTCCTGTGGAGAGAGGGGCTCCCGCCGAGACGCAGCACCAGGAGAAACCCCAGGCTCAGCAGCCCCAGACGCAGCACCCCCAGGCCCAGTAGCTCCAGACGCAGCACCCCCTAGCTCAGCAGCTCCAGGCACAGCACCCCCCGGCTCAGCACTCCCAGGCTCAGCACCCTCCGCAGTAGCACCCCCAGGCTCGGCACCCCCGCGCACAGCACCCCCAGAGTCAGCACCCCCAGGCCCAGCACCCTCCGCAGTAGCACCCCCAGGCTCGGCACCCCCGCGCACAGCACCCCCAGAGTCAGCACCCCCAGGCTCAGCAGCCGCAGCAGCACCAGAGTCACCAGTAACCTCGACCGGGTCAACTGCGTCTACCTGGGACACACCTGAGGGGGCAGGAACCTGAGGGGGGGGGGGGTCTACCGGGGGGGGAACCGGCACAAGGAAGTCCGGTGGTGGGGGAAGGGAAGGAGTGCGGTAGGGGAAGAGGCGGTAGAAGGGGACTGACTCGTCGAACGTGACGTCCTGGGAGGACAGAACACGACGAGAGGAGGGGTGGTAGAACTGCCACCCTGGAGCGTCAGAGGGGAAGCCAAGGAAGACACAGGGAGCAGCACGAGGGGACAGCTTGTCCGCAGACAAGTCGCGGACAAACGCCCGAGATCCCCAGACACGGAACGCAGACGCATCGCCGACCTTCCCCGTCCACAGTAACACTGGGGACATCGCGGGCCGAGAGACCCTGGGGTGAAGGTTGAGCTGATGCGCCGCGTACCTCACCGCAAACGGCCACAGAAAATGGGGGGCAGCCGCATGCATCATGGACGTACGAGCGACATCCATGACCATGCCAATGCGGCGCTCAGCAATCCCATTTTGCTGTGGAGAGTCCGAAAGCGTGAAGGTCTGGCGGATCCCCCGTGCACGACAGTAGTCTCGCAGAAGGCGAGAGGAGAACTCCCCGCCTCTGTCCGAGTGCAGACGCAGAACAGGAAAGTCCGAGCCGAAGCTCCTCCTGAGCTGGAGACGAGCCTCGCGGATCCAGTCGATCAGCACCTCAGTGACAGCACCCTTGCTGCGCAAGGGGAGGACTGTGGTGTAACGCGAGTAGTCGTCAACAACCAACAGGAAGTAGCGCTCGTGACGCTGCCCACGGACGGGGGCTGGGCCCCACACGTCCATGTGAAGCGTCTGCAGAGGAGCCTCTATCGGGGGGAACTGGGAGGAGTGAGGAGCAGCCCGGAGGCGCCCCTCGACACAGGGGACACAGGAAGGTCCTGGCCCGGAAGGAAGGGGAGGGAGAGACTGGGGAAGACCAGAGACAAGGACACGGGAAGCCATGCTCCGAAGACGGGGCAAGGAGGGGTGGCCTAGACGGTGGTGCCACAGGAGAGTCTCGTGAGACAGGAGGCGACACGAACAGGGGGCAGACTCAGGACCTGACCGGGACGCAGCAGCCAACACCTGACCTGACGCAGCTACCTGACCAGACGCAGGGACAGGAGGAGACGTAGTGGTCAGGGTGTAGAGGCTCGACCCCGGCCGACGCGAGAACGTGGCCAGGTGCCGGCCTGTGCGTGCGTCCGTGCATTGGGTCACCCGCTGACTCGCAGGAGTGGACTGGTGAGCCCCCGCATCCTGTAGGTCCGCACCACTCACCAAGTTCGTCGAGAACGAGGGAAGGTACAGACCAGACAAGGTGCCCGAGGGGGCAGCCGGACACGGGAGGACAGTGGAGAAGTGAGAGAGGACAGGACCCCCAGAGGGGTCAGCCAGGGAGACCGCAATCGGCCGGCCAAGCGGCGTGAGGGTGGTGCGGTCTCGAAAGAAGGAGCGAGAAGCCCCGGAGTCAAGTGTGAAAGTGAGGGAGGACGAAGGCGACGCAGTACCTGAGAGCGCAGTCTCACCAGCACCTGAGAGCGCAGACGCACTGGCACCTAGAGCAGCAGCCTCACAAGCACCTAGCGCAGCAGTACCAATGCCCGGGTCGGGCGGGAAACACCGGTAACAGTCACCCTCCTCACTAATAGTCACAGCATACATAGCAGCAAGGATAGCATCAAAATCAAGATCAAAGATCGCTACATCAGCCCTAAGAAGCTCATCCCAGCGAGGGATCTCACTAGCCCCGGGGAACTGCTGACGCCAAGCGTCCGTCAGGCGGCCAAAGCAGCGCTGGGTGGGGTGGGCACCCCCACACTGCTCACCCGCGCGGTCGCCAGAGCGAAGGACGTAGGTACAAGGACCAGTACCCCCACCCCTCTGACGTCGAGTGTACCACTCACGGAGCTGCTGGGGCGGAGGGATGTCGCGCGAACGCTGCTGCTGCTGCTGCTGCGAGCGCTGACCACCACCACCGCCGCTCCGCTGCTGGGTACCGCCCCGACCAGCTCCACCTCCTCCGCCACCACCGCCTCCTCCGCCGCCGCCTCCCCCACCGTCACCGCCACCACTGCCGCCACCACCACCGCTGCCGCCACCACCGCCGCCTCCTCCGCCGCTGCCACCACTACCACCACCACCCCCTCCACCACTCCCGCCGCCACCCCCACTCCCTCCGCCGCCTCCACCGCCACCTCCACCGCCCCCTCCAGCTCCACCCGCGCCCTTGCCTCCCTTGCCCTTGCCAGAGCGGCGTCTCCCACTAGGGGCAGACACCGCGCCAACCGACTCGAGACCAAGCAGGTCGGCAGCAGCAGCAGAGGCAACAGAGGGCAGGAGGGGGGAAGGAGAGCACCCCTCAAAGATGGGGGTGCGAGGGTCACCACGAGAAGCTCCTACGGCGACGATGCTTTTCTCCGCCGCAAGGAGGGCCTTCTCGAGGATGTCGACGGTGAGGGTGGTGGGACAGACCGCGAGAAAGTGGTCCCTGACTACGCGAAGAGAGTCAGGGAGGCGCGCGACTACGTAGTAGAGAGTGATGTACATGGGGGGGGGGGGGTTCTTGGCGCAGAACTCAGCAGGAAGGGCGGCGCGGTAGCGAGTGTCACTAGTGCGGAGGTGCGTAATGAGGTCAGCGACAGTGGGAAAGGCAGAGAGGTCAGGAAAGAGGTAGGGAAGCATGAGACGGCTCAGTGCAGCAGTGGCAGGGGAGGAGTAGCGCGCGACTACAGCGTCGTACAAGGTCTGAGCACTCTTGTACTGACTAAAGTGCGCGCGCTCAGAGGTAGGGAGGTGGCGACGCACAGCAAGACGTGCAGCAGCATCGCGGGTGGCCTACTGAGAGCGCACAGTGGGATCAGCATCAGCAGCAGGGGCAGGAGAGGCACCAGAAGTGAGGTCAAAGAGAGAAAGGCCGTCTGCTCTGTCGCACTGTAAGAACAGCTGCAGGTCGTCGACCCAGACCTCAAAGTCAATGGCGCGACCCTCAGCGTCAAAAGCTAGGACACTAGGGGTAGCCATGACAGCAGTAGAAGGTCTCACCAGACAGGACGGGTCGGGCAGCGCAGTAGCACAGCAGTACAGCAACACAGCAGCTCAACCGGCTCAGCAGCAACAGCAGCTCCGCAGGACCAGCGGCTCGGCTCCTCAGGCGGTGCAGGCGGCTCGGGCGGCGAGGGCGGCTCGGGCGGCGAGGCCGGCTCGGGCGGCTCGGGCGGCTCGGGCGGCGCGGGCGGCTCGGGCGGCTCGGGCTGTCAGCGACACAGGGCGGCCCGGGGCTGGGACGGGCGGCGCGCGGGCGATCAGGGGCCAGGACGGGCGGCGCACGGGCGTCGAGAGGCCGGGACGGGCGGCCAGCGGGCGGCTAGGGGCCGGGGCGGCGGCGTGCGGGCGTCGAGGGGCCGGGACGGGCGGCCAGCGGGCGGCTAGGGGCCGGGACGGCGGCGCGCTGGCGTCGAGGGGCCGGGACGGGCGGCCAGCGGGCGGCTAGGGGCCGGGACGGGCGGCCAGCAGGCGGCTAGGGGCCGGGACGGGCAGCGCGCGGGCGTCAAGGGGCCGGGACGGGCGGCCAGCGGGCGGCTAGGGGCTGGGACGGGCGGCGCGCGGTCAATCAGGGGCCGGGACGGGCGGCGCGCGGGCGTTGAGAGGCCGGGACGGGCGGCCAGCGGGCGGCTAGGGGCCTGAACGGCGGCGCGCGGGCGTCGAGGGGCCGGGACGGGCGGCCAGCGGGCGGCTAGGGGCCGGGACAGGCGGCGCGCGGGCGGCTAAGGGCCGGGACGAGCGGCGCGTGGGCGGCTAGGGGCCTGAACGGGCGCGCGCGGGCGGCTAAGGGCCTGAACGGGCGGCGCGTGGGCGGCTAGGGGCCAGGACGGGCGGCGCTTGGGCGGCTAGGGGCTTGAACAGGCGCACGCGGGCGGCTAGGGGCCTGAACGGGCGGCGCGTGGGCGGCTAGGGGCCGGGACGGGCGGCGCGTGGGCGGCTAGGGGCCTGAACGGGCGCGCGCGGGTGGCTAGGGGCCGCAGGGCAGGCCGAAAAAAAAAGGTGAAAGCGAGGGCCCGGAGCGCGCTCCGGGCAGAAAAAAAGTTTAAAGGTGGTGGGCCCTAAGCACAGTTCCCACGGAGGAACCTGCTCGATACCATGTTGAGAATAGAACGAGAATAAATGAACTATGAATGAAGTGAGTACAAATAGGAAACCCTAACTGGTTGTACCCCCTATGGGATACCCCACTACAGCCTACACAATAGTATAAGCTATAAATATGTTATGACACCAGCCACCTTCAACATGTGACCAGAGGCATAGCACACCTCATTAATTGGTGCAGCGCGTACGTCGTCCAGCAGGTCCTTGCGCGGCGTCATTGTCCAAGCAGCGCCCGTGTCCAACACCCAATAATCCAGGGGGTGCAGCTCTGCTCCAACCTTAGCAGATGCGTCTCCTTGCTCCCCCTTGTCTCCGACATGGAAGAATTGGCCCGCGGTGCGCTCCTTCCTCTTCTCCGCACCGCCGTTGCCCTTCGGGTTGTTGTCGGACGAATCAGCGACCATGTTGGCGCCGTTTTTCTGGTTCCTCCGCGCGCCGCCATCCTGGTGACGATTCTGGGGGGTCCATCCATCAGGTTTCTTATAGCACAAAAACCAGGGGTGCCCTTCCTTCTCACAATACCAGCAACTCCCTTTCATTTTGCCACCAGCACCCGACTTGCCCCCACGTCCAGATTTCGCACCGCGACCCCAACCAGTACCTCCTTGTTGGTCGTTGGAGTCGTCGTCTTTCTTTGCACCGCGTCCAGCACCACCGAAGCCACGTCCTTTGCCAGGTCGGCTCCCTTGCATCCCGTAGCCGCTGCTGCCGTCGTCTCCACCCCTCAGTTGGCGGCGACGGAAGTCCTCCTCCAGAATCTTCGTCCGCACCCACTCGAGCGTCCACAAACGCTGGTTCTGCGGCAGGCTCAATCCGCTCGTGAATTGAAGCCACGATTCCGGCAGCAGCGAGAGCATCTTCTGGCACTTGGTCTACTCCGGGTAGGTGATTCCCGCGATCGCCAGCTTCGCGTAGAGATCACGCATCTTGTCCAGGATGGGTTCTACCGGCTCTCCCTCGCTTAGGCGCAACGCGGACAGCTCCCTCTCCATCATGAGCGTCGCAGCGACGGAGGTAGGGGCGTGCAGCTCCTTCAACACCGTCCACGCCTTTGGACCGCACTCAACCTCCGGCAGCAGGTGCATGACGTGGTGATGCTGGTTCAGCTCCAAACTCTGCGACATCAAGTAGTAACCAGCCAAGGCGCGCTCGTCCCAATCTTCCTGAAGGGCGGGGTCACTCGGTCTAGGCTCCTCCCCAATCATTAGTTTCAGCAATCCGATCTGACGGAAATAAAGTTGCATTTTCCAGGCCCAATCATCATAGCCCTCACCATTGAACTTCTCGACGGTGAAGTTTTTCAGCACCTCCTTGATCAGCGAGCCCTGGCTTGTTCGCGCTCCCCTTGGCGCAGAAACACCAGAATCTTGGCTGCCGCTACGATCTTGGGCTGAAGATTCACCAGCTACCGCCGAGGTGTTGCTCGCCATAGCTACCTATATCGAGGATCACTATAACGCAGCTCTGATACCAGCTTGTTGGTGTAAGGGCCTAATAAACTCAAGCTATTAAGACTTTATCAAACTCCTCGGGGTCACCTCCAAGGGTCCTTGGGTGCCTGGTACAAGACCAGCCCCTATCCTCGGGTCCGAGTTTGTAGAGAGAGGGATCAAGAGGGACTTAGTCAAAACAGCAAGAGTACCTTGAACGTCGTGCAGCGTATCGTGCAGACCGTAGATCGGATTAAGCTGAGATTTTACTATATCGAAGCTCACTCTAAGAGCTTTAAAATAAGCCAAGTTGAGTCGCCAAAATTTCTGCCATTACGAAGTTATGGCTCGGACAGCGTTAGCCTAGCGTTGGAGTGCTAGCGTACTAGCGTTGACTCGCGTAGCATTCCGCTGTCGCACTGCGTAGAAAGGAAATTCCAGCAAGGAAGGAATTCGCTTGAATCAATTTCACTATATTCTGGTACAAACAGAGTAGGAATATATAGTTATAGCTAGCAAGGACCTTGGGAATAAACCTGGGAACAACTAAGGATGATCCCAAATAATTCCAAGCAACAGAACCAGCCTGGCTGGACAAAACAGCAGGTGGTAGGTTGGTAAACAACCTCTGGTTCTGTTTTTCCAACCTGGGAAAACAACAACCAGGTTCAGGTCCTAAAAACAGAACCTGTTTTGTCTGTGCCCAACCAGCCAAATGCTGGTTCCGCTGGTTTCCCCTTGCCCTGTAGCATGCAGATACAGACAAACAACATCCAACCTTCACCTAAATTGTACCCCTATAGTGCCTGCCCTGCTACACTATAGTCAACCAAACAAAACAGTACACTTTCGAGTTGGATAGAACTGAATCTGCGCAATCAAGTAAGTTGAACCACAAAGCTTCCATCTTGGGTTCCTTTGCGAGCTCGTCCTTTCTCCTTGTACTGTTCATAGCGCGTACAATGTTATGCCGAAGCGCACATTGTGCGAGTACCTGCAAATGCTTCAAGCGAAAATTGCGAAAGCAAACAAACACACGAACATACCATTCACACGCAAATGCATTCGCACACGCATACTCGTACAAACAGACGGCAGGATGTCGTGCAATGTGAATTTGCATCCAACACTTTCTGCTTTAGCGGATACGCCCACATTAGCCTGCTCCAGTCATCCACTATGGTTAGGAAGTACCGCTCCCCCTTGTGCCCTTGCACCGGCAGCGGCCCCACCAAGTCCATGTGGACCAGCTCCAACGGCTTTTTGCTCCTGCCAGCCACACTATGGAAGGGGAAACGGGTGAACTTTGAAAGGAGGCAAATTTTACAGTTATCATCGGGTGGTTGTCCGTTCAGATTCAAGCCCTTAACGGCTCCATCCTTCTCCAGCTGCTTCAGCAAAGGCATTGCCACATGCCCCAAACGTCGGTGTGCCGTTGCCCAATCCGTCTCCCCAGATCTGGCCGACACTTTCACACCAACCCCTCCAACGGCGTTGCACTCCCCCTGGGATGCAGACCCCTCTCCAGCCTGCCCCCCACCGTGCCACGCCAGCGCCGGCAGATGCCACATAGATCTGTACACGTCCTTGCTCTCGTGCAAATCCCAAAGCACCCGATTGCCCAGCTGCCCCTTGTAAGTGCGTGCCCCATCCGTACTAGTGCTCACCCCAGACTTGCCAAGCTTACGGAGGGAGATGAGGTTGGCCTTGAGTTCAGGAACGAGGAGAACGTCGTGCAGCACCACCGGCTTGCCATCCGCTCCCTTAAACGCAGCTCGTCCCGCACCAGCTGTTGAGAATAGGACGAGAATAAATGAACTATGAATGAAGTGAGTACAAATAGGAAACCCTAACTGGTTGTACCCCCTATGGGATACCCCACTACAGCCTACACAATAGTATAAGCTATATATATGTTCTGACACACCCCCATAGGCAAAGTGGGGGAGAACAAGGGGTCACAAGACCAGTCAAGCAAAGCAAAGCAAAGCTCAGGGTGGATCACAAAGTCACCACACAGTCCGAGCACAAGAGCAAGGCCAAAGGCCAGTTCAGATGCAAGAGTAGAGAGATATATATAAAGCTAGACAAGCAAGAGCAGGTATATATATGTCACAGTACAAGTAAAGTCAAGAGGAGAGCAAGTGAGGCAAGACAGCCACAAGACCCAGCTGGGTGCAGAAGCGCTGATGGTCACAAGGCGCGAGTGCCTTGGTGAACACATCAGCAGTGTTGGCCTCAGAGGCCACGTACGCAAGCCGCAACTGTCCACGCTGCTGTAGCTCACGAGCAAGGAAGTAGCGAAGAGCAATGTGCTTCGTTCTGTGCTCCAGACGCTGCTCTCGACACAAGGCCAGCATGGCCTTGTTGTCTACGTACAGCACTGGAGGAGAACGAGGCGGCTCTCCAAGGTCAGTCAGCAGGTAGGTGAGCCAGCGAAGCTCCTGTGCAGCCATGGCCCCTGCGTAGATCTCAGCCTCACAACTCGAGCTGAGAACCGAAGACGAGCGAGTAGCCCGCCACGAGACAGAGCCGGAGCCAAGGCTGAAGGTGTAACCCTGTGACGACCGCTGCGTAGCCTGGTCGTCAGCCCAAGAAGCGTCCGCGTGACCTGTAAGTACCACTGGACTCCGCCCTCCAAGCACTAGCCCCATGCCCGACGTACTGCACAGGTAGCGCAATACCCTCTTCGCTGCGGCCATGTGCTCTGGTCGGTGTCTCCCAGGAGCAACATAGCGTGCAAGAATGCTAAGAGGGTATGCAAGGTCAGGTCGTGTGCAGGTCATCAGGTACATGAGGCAGCCAACAAGCTCTGGGTACGGGCCACTCGACTCTACGGACTCATCCGAAGGCAGAGCTGAGAGCGAGTGACGAGTAGACAGAGGAGTGGCCTGAGGCGAGGAGTACGTGAAGCCGAAGCGCTGAAGGACCTGCTGCACCATGTGTGACTGAGTCAAGGTAATGGTGCGGCGTGCTCTGTCCCGAGTGATCTGCAAACCAAGGTAGCTGCGCAGTTCACCCAGGTCTGTGCACGTGTGTCTCTTCAGCAGCTCCGACTTCACGTAGGCGAGTCCAGCAGTGTCCGCTGTGGCAAAGACCAAGTCGTCGACGTACACGAGGATGTAGAACGGCGGCAGTGAAGTGTCGGTGCGGAGAAACAGCGACGGGTCAGCAGTAGAAGGAGCAAACCCAAGAGCCGCAAGCGTAGTCCTCAGTGTGTCGTGCCACTCACGCGGTGCCTGGCGGAGACTGTAGACTGGCCGTCGGAGGCTCCACTTGGTGCCAGGAGGGAAAGTCCCAGTGAAGCCAGGTGGACGGCGTAGCCAGATCTCCTCGTGCAGGCTACCCTGCAAGAACGCAGTGCTGAAGTCGAGAGAGTGAAGCTCGTAGTCGCGCTGAGCGGCTATGTGCAGCAGCACCCAAAGAGTGGTCATCTTCGGGGTGGGAGAGAAGGTCTGAAAGTAGTCAACTCCCTGCCGCTGACTGAAGCCACGAGCGACGTACCGCGCCTTGAAGACCGGCGGCCGCTTCACCCTGAAGATCCACATGCCACTGACGATGTTCGCCCCAGGAGGGGGAACCGCGTCAACGTAGGTGCCTGTGGACTTCCAGAAAGCCATCTCTGCATCCATAGCTGCCTGCCACTGAGAGGAGTAGGGACCCTCTACGGCCTCCGCGTAAGAGCGCGGAGTCGGGATGTCTAGTGCATCCGGGTCTCCCTCAGGAGCAAGCAGTACAGACGCGAGATGAGGTGAAGTAGCAGCCAGACACTGTAACTCCTCCTGCCTGTCCTCTAGGACGTCCGTGCCAAGAGCACACTCACCCCCGACGGACGGAGGACAGACAGACGCAGACTCAGCAACAAGACTAGCAGCGTAGTCTAGACGACAGCGAGCAGCAAAGTCGACGAGCTCAGCGACAAGAGCAGACGCAGCACTGGACTCAAACGAGGGGTTAGTGACGACAGTGGCAAGCAGACGCGTGACAGTAGGACTGGCAGCACGAAGGGAGTCCGACTCAGGGTCGGCAAGCGCAGGAAGAGAGGACTCACGAGGAGAAGGCAAAGGGGCACGCAGAGGAGCAGTGGACGGACGCAGAGACATCCGGTGCGTGCCAGGGACAGGAGGAGGACGCTGACGCGAACCGCGACCACTAGCGCGAGCAGCACGAACAGGCGACGCGGGACGAGACGCAGGCTCACGACGCTCAGCAAGACCTCCTGTAGGACCAGTGTAAGGAGAGGGAGCAGGTAGAGGGGAGGAAGGCTCCAACAGTGACTGCGACTGGACAGGCTGTGGACACTCTACCGGAGGAGAAAGACCAAGAACCTGCTGCAGGAGCGGAACGAAGTACGGTCGAGGCCGCGCGGCAGCTCCAGACTCAGCAGGGACAGCACCAGCACCCTCAGCGGCAGCACCAGCGCCACCAACACCTCCAGCGGCTGGACCTCCAGTAGCACCAGCAGGAGAACCACCGCGAGGACAGACAGCAGTAGTCTCAGCACCAACACCCTCAGCAGCCCCAGCTCCAGTAGGACCCGCAGGCCCAGCAGCTCCGGGACCGGCGGCACCAGCACCCTCGACGGTCGAAGAAGCTCCACCTCCAGCAGCACGCCTCCAGCGGCGAGCAAACCACTCGCGCAGCTCCTGTGGAGAGAGGGGCTCCCGCCGAGACGCAGCACCAGGAGAAACCCCAGGCTCAGCAGCCCCAGACGCAGCACCCCCAGGCCCAGTAGCTCCAGACGCAGCACCCCCTAGCTCAGCAGCTCCAGGCACAGCACCCCCCGGCTCAGCACTCCCAGGCTCAGCACCCTCCGCAGTAGCACCCCCAGGCTCGGCACCCCCGCGCACAGCACCCCCAGAGTCAGCACCCCCAGGCCCAGCACCCTCCGCAGTAGCACCCCCAGGCTCGGCACCCCCGCGCACAGCACCCCCAGAGTCAGCACCCCCAGGCTCAGCACCCGCAGCAGCACCAGAGTCACCAGTAACCTCGACCGGGTCAACTGCGTCTACCTGGGACACACCTGAGGGGGCAGGAACCTGAGGGGGGGGGGGGGTCTACCGGGGGGGGAACCGGCACAAGGAAGTCCGGTGGTGGGGGAAGGGAAGGAGTGCGGTAGGGGAGAGGCGGTAGAAGGGGACTGACTCGTCGAACGTGACGTCCTGGGAGGACAGAACACGACGAGAGGAGGGGTGGTAGAACTGCCACCCTGGAGCGTCAGGGGGGAAGCCAAGGAAGACACAGGGAGCAGCACGAGGGGACAGCTTGTCCGCAGACAAGTCGCGGACAAACGCCCGAGATCCCCAGACACGGAACGCAGACGCATCGCCGACCTTCCCCGTCCACAGTAACACTGGGGACATCGCGGGCCGAGAGACCCTGGGGTGAAGGTTGAGCTGATGCGCCGCGTACCTCACCGCAAACGGCCACAGAAAATGGGGGGCAGCCGCATGCATCATGGACGTACGAGCGACATCCATGACCATGCCAATGCGGCGCTCAGCAATCCCATTTTGCTGTGGAGAGTCCGAAAGCGTGAAGGTCTGGCGGATCCCCCGTGCACGACAGTAGTCTCGCAGAAGGCGAGAGGAGAACTCCCCGCCTCTGTCCGAGTGCAGACGCAGAACAGGAAAGTCCGAGCCGAAGCTCCTCCTGAGCTGGAGACGAGCCTCGCGGATCCAGTCGATCAGCACCTCAGTGACAGCACCCTTGCTGCGCAAGGGGAGGACTGTGGTGTAACGCAGGTAGTCGTCAACAACCAACAGGAAGTAGCGCTCGTGACCCTGCCCACGGACGGGGGCTGGGCCCCACACGTCCATGTGAAGCGTCTGCAGAGGAGCCTCTGTCAGGGGGAATTGGGAGGAGTGAGGAGCAGCCCGGAGGCGCCCCTCGACACAGGGGACACAGGAAGGTCCTGGCCCGGAAGGAAGGGGAGGGAGAGACTGGGGAAGACCAGAGACAAGGACACGGGAAGCCATGCTCCGAAGACGGGGCAAGGAAGGGTGGCCTAGACGGTGGTGCCACAGGAGAGTCTCGTGAGACAGGAGGCGACACGAGCAGGGGGCAGACTCAGGACCTGACCGGGACGCAGCAGCAAACACCTGACCTGACGCAGCTACCTGACCAGACGCAGGGACAGGAGGAGACGTAGTGGTCAGGGTGTAGAGGCTCGACCCCGGCCGACGCGAGAACGTGGCCAGGTGCCGGCCTGTGCGTGCGTCCGTGCAGTGGGTCACCCGCTGACTCGGAGGAGTGGACTGGTGAACCCCCGCATCCTGTAGGTCCGCACCACTCACCAAGTTCGTCGAGAACGAGGGAAGGTACAGACCAGACAGGGTGCCCGAGGGGGCAGCCGGACACGGGAGGACAGTGGAGAAGTGAGAGAGGACAGGACCCCCAGAGGGGTCAGCCAGGGAGACCGCAACCGGCCGGCCAAGCGGCGTGAGGGTGGTGCGGTCTCGAAAGAAGGAGCGAGAAGCCCCGTAGTCAAGTGTGAAAGTGAGGGAGGACGAAGGCGACGCAGTACCTGAGAGCGCAGTCTCACCAGCACCTGAGAGCGCAGACGCACTGGCACCTAGAGCAGCAGCCTCACAAGCACCTAGCGCAGCAGTACCAATGCCCGGGTCGGGCGGGAAACACCGGTAACAGTCACCCTCCTCACTAATAGTCACAGCATACATAGCAGCAAGGATAGCATCAAAATCAAGATCAAAGATCGCGACACCAGCCCTAAGAAGCTCATCCCAGCGAGGGATCTCACTAGCCCCGGGGAACTGCTGACGCCAAGCGTCCGTCAGGCGGCCAAAGCAGCGCTGGGTGGGGTGGGCACCCCCACACTGCTCACCCGCGCAGTCGCCAGAGCGAAGGACGTAGGTACAAGGACCAGTACCCCCACCCCTCTGACGTCGAGTGTACCACTCACGGAGCTGCTGGGGCGGAGGGATGTCGCGCGAACGCTGCTGCTGCTGCTGCTGCGAGCGCTGACCACCACCACCGCCGCTCCGCTGCTGGGTACCGCCCCGACCAGCTCCACCTCCTCCGCCACCACCGCCTCCTCCGCCGCCGCCTCCCCCACCGTCACCGCCACCACTGCCGCCACCACCACCGCTGCCGCCACCACCGCCGTCTCCTCCGCCGCTGCCACCACTACCACCACCACCCCCTCCACCACTCCCGCCGCCACCCCCACTCCCTCCGCCGCCTCCACCGCCACCTCCACCGCCCCCTCCAGCTCCACCCGCGCCCTTGCCCCCCTTGCCCTTGCCAGAGCGGCGTCTCCCACTAGGGGCAGACGCCGCGCCAAGCGACTCGAGACCAAGCAGGTCGGCAGCAGCAGCAGAGGCAACAGAGGGCAGGAGGGGGGAAGGAGAGCACCCCTCAAAGATGGGGGTGCGAGGGTCACCACGAGAAGCTCCTACGGCAACGATGCTTTTCTCCGCCGCGAGGAGGGCCTTCTCGAGGATGTCGACGGTGAGGGTGGTGGGACAGACCGCGAGAAAGTGGTCCCTGACTACGCGAAGAGAGTCAGGGAGGCGCGCGACTACGTAGTAGAGAGTGATGTACATGGGGGGGGGGGGGGGGTTCTTGGCGCAGAATTCAGCAGGAAGGGCGGCGTGGTAGCGAGTGTCACTAGTGCGGAGGTGCGTAATGAGGTCAGCGACAGTGGGAAAGGCAGAGAGGTCAGGAAAGAGGTAGGGAAGCATGAGACGGCTCAGTGCAGCAGTGGCAGGGGAGGAGTAGCGCGCGACTACAGCGTCGTACAAGGTCTGAGCACTCTTGTACTGACTAAAGTGCGCGCGCTCAGAGGTAGGGAGGTGGCGACGCACAGCAAGACGTGCAGCAGCATCGCGGGTGGCCCACTGAGAGCGCACAGTGGGATCAGCATCAGCAGCAGGGGCAGGAGAGGCACCAGAAGTGAGGTCAAAGAGAGAAAGGCCGTCTGCTCTGTCGCACTGTAAGAACAGCTGCAGGTCGTCGACCCAGACCTCAAAGTCAATGGCGCGACCCTCAGCGTCAAAAGCTAGGACACTAGGGGTAGCCATGACATCAGTAGAAGGTCTCACCAGACAGGACGGGTCGGGCAGCGCAGTAGCACAGCAGTACAGCAACACAGCAGCTCAACCGGCTCAGCAGCAACAGCAGCTCCGCAGGACCAGCGGCTCGGCTCCTCAGGCGGTGCAGGCGGCTCGGGCGGCGAGGGCGGCTCGGGCGGCGAGGGCGGCTCGGTCGGCTCGGGCGGCTCGGGCGGCGCGGGCGGCTCGGGCGGCTCGGGCTGTCAGCGACACAGGGCGGCCCGGGGCTGGGACGGGCGGCGCGCGGGCGATCAGGGGCCAGGCGGGCGGCGCGCGGGCGTCGAGAGGCCGGGACGGGCGGCCAGCGGGCGGCTAGGGGCCGGGGCGGCGGCGTGCGGGCGTCGAGGGGCCGGGACGGGCGGCCAGCGGGCGGCTAGGGGCCGGGACGGCGGCGCGCTGGCGTCGAGGGGCCGGGACGGGCGGCCAGCGGGCGGCTAGGGGCCGGGACGGGCGGCCAGCAGGCGGCTAGGGGCCGGGACGGGCAGCGCGCGGGCGTCAAGGGGCCGGGACGGGCGGCCAGCGGGCGGCTAGGGGCCGGGACGGGCGGCGCGCGGTCGATCAGGGGCCGGGACAGGCGGCGCGCGGGCGTTGAGAGGCCGGAACGGGCGGCTAGGGGCCTGAACGGCGGCGCGCGGGCGTCGAGGGGCCGGGACGGGCGGCCAGCGGGCGGCTAGGGGCCGGGACAGGCGGCGCGCGGGCCGCTAAGGGCCGGGACGGGCGGCGCGTGGGCGGCTAGGGGCCTGAACGGGCGCGCGCGGGCGGCTAAGGGCCTGAACGGGCGGCGCGTGGGCGGCTAGGGGCCGGGACGGGCGGCGCTTGGGCTGCTAGGGGCCTGAACAGGCGCGCGCGGGCGGCTAGGGGCCTGAACGGGCGGCGCGTGGGCGGCTAGGGGCCGGGACGGGCGGCGCGTGGGCGACTAGGGGCCTGAACGGGCGCGCGCGGGTGGCTAGGGGCCGCAGGGCAGGCCGAAAAAAAAAGGTGAAAGCGAGGGCCCGGAGCGCGCTCCGGGCAGAAAAAAAAGTTTAAAGGTGGTGGGCCCTAAGCACACTTCCCACGGGGGAACCTGCTCGATACCATGTTAAGAATAGAACGAGAATAAATGAACTATGAATGAAGTGAGTACAAATAGGAAACCCTAACTGGTTGTACCCCCTATGGGATACCCCACTACAGCCTACACAATAGTATAAGCTATATATATGTTCTGACACCAGCCACCTTCAACATGTGACCAGAGGCAGAGCACACCTCATTAATTGGTGCAGCGCGTACGTCGTCCAGCAGGTCCTTGCGCGGCGTCATTGTCCAAGCAGCGCTCGTGTCCAACACCCAGTAATCCAGGGGGTGCAACTCTGCTCCAACCTTAGCAGATGCGTCTCCTTGCTCCCCCTTGTCTCCGACATGGAAGAATTGGCCCGCGGTGCGCTCCTTCCTCTTCTCCGCACCGCCGTTGCCCTTCGGGTTGTTGTCGGACGAATCAGCGACCATGTTGGCGCCGTTTTTCTGGTTCCTCCGCGCGCCGCCATCCTGGTGACGATTCTGGGGGGTCCATCCATCGGGTTTCTTATAGCACAAAAACCAGGGGTGCCCTTCCTTCTCACAATACCAGCAACTCCCTTTCATTTTGCCACCAGCACCCGACTTGCCCCCACGTCCAGATTTCGCACCGCGACCCCAACCGGTACCTCCTTGTTGGTCGTTGGAGTCGTCGTCTTTCTTTGCACCGCGTCCAGCACCACCGAAGCCACGTCCTTTGCCACGTCGGCTCCCTTGCATCCCGTAGCCGCTGCTGCCGTCGTCTCCACCGCTCAGTTGGCAGCGACGGAAGTCCTCCTCCAGAATCTTCGTCCGCACCCACTCGAGCGTCCACAAGCTCTGGTTCTGCGGCAGGCTCAATCCGCTCGTGAATTGAAGCCACGATTCCGGCAGCAGCGAGAGCATCTTCTGGCACTTGGTCTGCTCCGGGTAGGTGATTCCCGCGATCGCCAGCTTCGCGTAGAGATCACGCATCTTGTCCAGGATGGGTTGTACCGGCTCTCTCTCGCTTAGGCGCAACGCGGACAGCTCCCTCTCCATCATGAGCGTCGCAGCGACGGAGGTAGGGGCGTGCAGCTCCTTCAACACCGTCCACGCCTTCGGACCGCACTCAACCTCCGGCAGCAGGTGCATGACGTGGTGACGCTGGTTCAGCTCCAAACTCTGCGACATCAAGTAGTAGCCAGCCAAGGCGCGCTCGTCCCAATCTTCCTGAAGGGCGGGGTCACTCGGTCTAGGCTCCTCCCCAATCATTAGTTTCAGCAATCCGATCTGACGGAAATAAAGTTGCATTTTCCAGGCCCAATCATCATAGCCCTCACCATTGAACTTCTCGACGGTGAAGTTTTTCAGCACCTCCTTGATCAGCGAGCCCTGGCTTGTTCGCGCTCCCCTTGGCGCAGAAACACCAGAATCATGGCTGAAGATTCACCAGCTACTGCCGAAGTGTTGCCCGCCATAGCTACCTATAACAAGGATCACTATAACGCAGCTCTGATACCAGCTTGTTGGTGTAAGGGCCTAATAAACTCAAGCTATAAAGACTTTATCACACTTAAAACCTCTCCTCGCGGTCACCTCCAAGGGTCCTTGGGTACCTGGTACAAGACCAGCCCCTATCCTCGGGTCCGAGTTTGTAGAGAGAGGGATCAAGAGGGACTTAGTCAAAACAGCAAGAGTACCTTGAACGTCGCGCAGCCTATCGTGCAGACCGTCGATCAGATTAAGCTGAGAATTTTCTATATCGAAGCTCATTCTAAGAGCTTTAAAATAAGCCAAGTTGCCTCGCGAAAAGTTCTGCCATTACGAAGTTATGGCTCGAACAGCGTTTGCCTAGCGTTGGAGTGCTAGCGTACTAGCGTTGACTCGGGTAGCATTCCGCCGTCGCACCGCGTAGAAACGAAAATTCAGGAAGGGAGGAATTCGCTTGAATCAATTTTACTATATTAAGGGACAAACAGAGAAGGAATAAATAGCTCTAGCTAGCAAGGACCTTGGGAATCAACCTGGGAACAACCAGGGATGATCCCAAATAATTCCAAGCAACAGAACCAACCTGGCTGGACAAAATAGCAGGTGGTAGGTTGGTAAACAACCTCTGGTTCTGTTTTTCCAACCTGGGAAAACAACAACCAGGTTCAGGTCCTAAAAACAGAACCTGTTTTGTCTTTGCCCAACCAGCCAAATGCTGGTTCCGCTGGTTTCCCCTGGCCCTGTAGCATGCAGATACAGACAAACAACATCCAACCTTCACCTAAATTGTACCCCTATAGTGCCTGCCCTGCTACACTATAGTCAACCAAACAAAACAGTACAATTTTGAGTTGGATAGAAATGAATCTGCGCAATCAAGTAAGCCGAACCACAAAGCTTCCATCTTGGGTTCCTTTGCGAGCTCATCCTTTCTGCTTGTACTGTTCATAGCGCGTACAATGTTATGCCGAAGCGCACATTGTGCGAGTACCTGCAAATGCTTCAAGCAAAAATTGCGAAAGCAAACAAACACACGAACATACCATTCACACGCAAATGCATTCGCACACGCATACTCGTACAAACAGACGGCAGGATGTCGTGCAATGTGAATTTGGACCCAACATGTTCGTATGTTTGTTTGCTTTCGGAATTTTTGCTTGAATCATTTGCAGGTACTCGCGCATTGTACGCTTCGGCATAACATTGTATGCGCTATGAACAGTACAAGCAGATAGGACGAGCTTGCAAAGGAACCCAAGATGGAAGCTTTGCGGTTCGGCTGACTTGATTGCGCAGATTTAGTTCTATCCAACTCAAAATTGTACTGTTTTGTTTGGTTGACTATAGTGTAGCAGATCAGGCACTATAGGGGTACAATTTAGGTGAAGGTTGGATGTTGTTTGTCTGTATCTGCATGCTACAGGGCCAGAGGAAACCAGCGGAACCAGCATTTGGCTGGTTGGGCAAAGACAAAACAGGTTCTGTTTTTAGGACCTGAACCTGGTTGTTGTTTTCCCAGGTTGGAAAAACAGAACCAGAGGTTGTTTACCAACCTACCACCTGCTGTTTTGTCCAGCCAGGTTGGTTTTGTTGCTTGGAATTATTTGGGATCATCCTTGGTTGTTCCCAGGTTTATTCCCAAGGTCCTTGCTAGCTAGAGCAATTTATTCCTTCTCTGTTTGTACCTGGATATAGTGAAATTGATTCAAGCGAATTCCTTCCTTGCTGGAATTTCCTTTCTACGCGGTGCGACGGCGGAATGCTACCCGAGTCAACGCTAGTACGCTAGCACTCCAAGGCTAGGCTAGCGCTGTCCGAGCCATAACTTTGTTTGGGGCATGTGGCAATGCCTTTGCCTTTGCTGAAGCAACTGGAGAAGGATGGAGCTGTTAAAGGCTTGAAGCTGAACAGACAACGACCCGATGATAACTGTGAAATTTGCCTCCTTTCAAAGTTCACCCGTTTCCCCTTCCATAGTGTGGCTGGCAGGAGCAAAAGCCGTTGGAGCTGGTCCACATGGACTTGGTGGGGCCGCTGCCAGTACAAGGGCACAAGGGGGAGCGGTATTTCCTAACCATAGTGGATGACTGGAGCAGGCTAATGTGGGCGTATCCGCTGAAGCAGAAAGATCACGCCGCCTCCACAATTCGGGACGATTGGCTGCCATTCGTGGAGAAGCAAGCGGAGTGTGTGGTGAAGCGGATTAGGACAGATCGGGGTGGTGAGTTCCTTGGAGCTGAGATGACGGCCTGGCTCAAGAAGCAGGGCATCCAGAGGGAGCAGCAGCAGGGGAAAACTAAGAAGCCGAAGGGTGTCGTTATGAAGGGATGGGAGACACCCGTCTCCAGGCCAGGACGTACCCGTATGGCTACTAAGAAGCTGACTGCAGGAGCTGATGTAGCGGAGCAGCAGCTTGGGACCGAGGAGGCATTGCTGATTCTACCGCATGGCTATGATCTTGATGAGGAGGATGAACCTGCCTACTGTTTTCTTGCCCCTGCACCAGAGGAACCAGCTAGCATGGAGGAGGCATTAGCTGGACCAGATTGGGAGAAGTGGCTGGATTCCAGGGATGCTGAGTACCAGAGCCTGCTAGATAATGGGACATGGGAGCTGGTGGTGCTGCCTGAGGGGAAGAAAGCCGTACAGTACAAGTGGATGCTAAGGATCAAGACCGATGACAAGGGGCAGGTCACCATCTACAAGAGTAGGTTGGTAGCTAAGGGGTTTATGCAAAAGGAGAAGCGGGACTTCAATGAGATCTTTGCTCCCACTGCCAAACCCCCTACCCTTCGTGTCTTGTTGGCAGATGCAACCGTTAGTGGAAAATTTATCATTCAGATGGATATATCAACGGCATTCCTCATTGGGATTTTAGAGGAGGATGTGTATATGATGCAGCCACCTGGGTATGAAGATGGTACGGGCAGGGTGTGCAAGCTGAAAAAGTCCATCTACGGCTTGAAGCAGGCGCCACGCTGCTGGTACTAGAAGTTGGCAGCTGTTTTAGAGGAGATGGGATTCAGGACCAGCAGCTGTGATGAGAGCCTCTTTCTCAAGGGGGAGGGGGAGAAGCTGGTGCTGTTTCTGGTCTATGTGGATGACATTCTTCTCTTTAGCAGCAGCATGAAGGAGATCCAGAAGGTGCAGCAGCAGCTGATGGAGAACTTCAACTGCAAGAACCTTGGGGAGGTAAAGTACTACCTCGGGATGCACGTGGAGAGGGATCCGGATCAAAGGTGGTTGAAGCTGCACCAGGAGAAGTTCATCAAGGAGCTTGGGGAAGAGTACGGAACTGAGAATGAGCGCAAGGTTGCAACTCCCCTGCCAGCAGAATTCAAGCTTGTGAAAGCTGCAGAGGATGAAGGTGTTGAAGCCGAGGAGCAGCAGCAATTTCAGTCCTTGGTGGGCAGCCTCTTGTATGCAGCAGTTCACACGAGGCCCGACATCTCTTTCTCGGTTGGGCAGCTGGCTAGGGTGGTGCAGAATCCATCAGAGGAGCAGGTGGATGCAGCTGAGCGTGTGGTGAAGTATCTGAACTCTCAACCAAGCATTGGAGTTCAATACTCCGCATCTGCACAGGTGAAGCAGAAAGGGGTTGAGGTGCTGAAAGAGAAGGGGGAGAGGCTTGGAGAAGGCAAGCTCTTTCTCACTTGCTTTACCGATGCTACGTGAGCCTCTGAGAAGGAGGATTCCTCATCAGTGGGAGGATACATCTGCGTAGTTGGGGGAGGACCGGTTAGTTGGAGGTCAAAGAAGCAGACAGAGACAGCACTCTCGTCCGTGGAGTCAGAGTACATGGCAATGTTTCATGGGGTGAAGGAGGTGATTTGGCTGAGGAGGCTGTTGGAGGAGATTGGCCAGGAGCAAAAGGTTGCTACGCCGCTGTTTTGTGATAGCAAGGGAGCTCTTGGGATGGCCAGGAACGCTGTGCTTCATGGGCTGAACAAGCACATGCGTATCAAGTGGCACTGGTTGCGTAAGGAGGTGAAGAGGGGGACGGTGAATCCGATCTACATCAAGACTCACCAGCAGCCAGCAGACTTCCTCACCAAGAGGCTTGCAGATGAGCCTCATTGGCGTTGTGTGCGCATGAGTGGAATGATGGGGATGCAGCCGGCAGGCTGAGGGGGAGTGTGTTGGGTGCAAATTCACATTGGACGACATCCTGCCGTTTGTTTGTACGAGTATGCGTGTGCGAATGCATTTGGGTATGAATGGAATGTTCGTGTGTTTGTTTGGTTTCGCAATTTTTGCTTGAAGCATTTGCAGATACTCGCGCATTGTGCGTTTCGGCATAACATTGTACGCGCTATGAACAGTACAAGCAGAAAGGATGAGCTCGCAAAGGAACCCAAGATGGAAGCTTTGTGGTTCGGCTTACTTGATTGCGCAGATTCAGTTCTATCCAACTCGAAATTGTACTGTTTTGTTTGGTTGACTATAGTGTAGTAGGGCAGGCACTATAGGGGTACAATTTAGGTGAAGGTTGGATGTTGTTTGTCTGTATCTGCATGCTACAGGGCCAGGGGAAACCAGCGGAACCAGCATTTGGCTGGTTGGGCAAAGACAAAACAGGTTCTGTTTTTAGGACCTGAACCTGGTTGTTGTTTTCCCAGGTTGGAAAAACAGAACCAGAGGTTGTTTACCAACCTACTACCTGCTGTTTTGTCCAGCCAGGTTGGTTCTGTTGCTTGGAATTATTTGGGATCATCCTTGGTTGTTCCCAGGTTTATTCCCAAGGTCCTTGCTAGCTAGAACTATTTATTCTTTCTCTGTTTGTACCTGGATATAGTGAAATTGATTCAAGCGAATTCCTCCCTTCCTGGAATTTCGTTTTTACGCGGTGCGACTGCGGAATGCTACCCGAATCAACGCTAGTACGCTAGCACTCCAACGCTAGGCTAACGCTGTCCGAGCCATAACTTCGTAATGGCAGAATTTTTCGCGAGGCAACTTGGTTTATATTAAAGCTCTTAGAGTGAGCTTCGATATAGGAAATTCTCAGCTTAATCCGATCGATGGTGTGCACGATACGCTGCGCGACGTTCAAGGTACTCTTGCTGTTTTGACTTAGTCCCTCTTGATCCCTCTCTCTACAAACTCGGACCCGAGGATAGGGGCTGGACTTGTACCAGGCACCCAAGGACCCTTGGAGGTGACCCCAAGGAGAGGTTTTCAGTTTGACAAAGTCTTAATAGATTGAGTTTATTAGGCCCTTACACCAACAATCAGCTCCTGCAGTCAGCTTCTTAGTAGCCATACGGGTACGTCCTGGCCTAGAGACGGGTGTCTCCCATCCCTTCATAACGACACCCTTCGGCTTCTTAGTTTTCCCCTGCTGCTGCTCTTTCCCCTCAGATCCAGCAGCTCCACTAGTGCCAGTCTCCACATCATTTTGTCCACTAGCACGTGCCTCCTGTACCTTCTTTCCATCACCACCTTCTGCAGCTGCCTCCTCTCCCTCCTCCCACACACTAGGAGTCAGGTACAGCTGCATGGTCATCTGCTCCATTTGCTGGGACACCCTGGCCTCCGGCTGTTTCTCCCAGCTCCCATACATCATGCCCTCAACAAACCTCACATCCCTGCTGTCAAACAACACACCCTTGGAAGGTTCCCACAGCAGCCATCCCTTGTTCTCAGCAGCCAGCCCCAAATGCACACACCAGATTGCACTCTCCCCCAACTTACTGCGGTAGGTCTTGGGGACGTGGGCGACTGCCATGCAACCGAACACCCTCAGCATGTCCACCGGAAACTTCCTCCCAAGCCACCTCTCCAACGGCACCCACGAGTTATCCCCAACCTTTGTGAGTACCCTGTTCCTAGCGACGGTAGCGTGCCGAACAGCATGGGGCCACATCAAGTTGCCCAGCCCAGATTCTATGAGCAGCGCCCTAGCTGTCTCCAGAATTGTCCGGTTTGCCCGTTCTGCTACACCGTTGGACTGTGGGGTGTAAGCCGTGGTCAGCTCCCTCTGGATGCCCAGCTTCTTGAGCCAGGCCGTCATCTCAGCTCCAAGGAACTCACCACCCCGATCTGTCCTAGTCTGCTTCACCACACACTCCGCTTGCTTCTCCACTAACGGCAGCCAATCGTCCCGAATCGTAGAGGCGGCGTAATCTTTCTGCTTCAAAGGATACGCCCACATTAGACTGCTCCAGTCATCCACTATAGTTAGGAAGTACCGCTCCCCCTTGTGCCCTTGCACCGGCAGCGGCCCCACCAAGTCCATGTGGACCAGCTCCAACGGCTTTTTGCTCCTGCCAGCCACACTATGGAAGGGGAAACGGGTGAACTTTGAAAGGAGGCAAATTTCACAGTTATCATCGGGTGGTTGTCCGTTCAGCTTCAAGCCCTTAACGGCTCCATCCTTCTCCAGCTGCTTCAGCAAAGGCATTGCCAAATGCCCCAAACGTCGGTGTGCAGTTGCCCAATCCATCTCCCCAGATCTGGCCGACACTTTCACACCAACCCCTCCAACGGCGTTGCACTTCCCCTGGGATGCAGACCCCTCTCCAGCCTGCCCCCCACCGTGCCACGCCAGCGCCGGCAGCTGCCACATAGATCTGTACACGTCCTTGCTCTCGTGCAGATCCCAAAGCATCCGATTGCCCAGCTTCCCCTTATAAGTGCGAGCCCCATCCGTGTTGGTGTTCACCCCAGCCTTGCCAAGCTTACAGAGGGAGATAAGGTTGGCCTTCAGGTCGGGGACGAGGAGAACGTCGTGCAGCACCACCGGCTTGCCATCCGCTCCCTTAAACGCAGCTCGTCCCGCACCAGCCACCTTCAACATGTGTCCGGAGGCAGAGCACACCTCATTAATCGGTGCAGCGCGTACGTCGTCCAGCAGGTCCTTGCGCGGCGTCATTGTCCAAGCAGCGCCTGTGTCCAACACCCAATAGTCCAGGGGGTGCAGCTCTGCTCCAACCTTAGGAGATGCGTCTCCTTGCTCCCTCTTGTCTCCCATATGGAAGAATTGGCCTGCGGTGCGCTCCTTCTTCTTCTGCGCACCGCCGTTGCCCTTCGGGTTGTTGTCGGACGAATCAGCGACCATGTTGGCGCCGTTTTTCTGGTTCCTCCGCGCGCCGCCATCCTGGTGATGATTCTGGGGGGTCCATCCATCGGGTTTCTTATAGCACAAAAACCAGGGGTGCCCTTCCTTCTCACAATACCAGCAACTCCCTTTCATTTTGCCACCAGCACCCGACTTGCCCTCACGTCCAGATTTCGCACCGCGACCCCAACCGGTACCTCCTTGTTGGTCGTTGGAGTCGTTGTCTTTCTTTGCACCGCGTCCAGCACCACCGAAGCCACGTCCTTTGCCAGGTCGGCTCCCTTGCATCCCGTAGCCGCTGCTGCCGTCGTCTCCACCCCTGAGTTGACGGCGACGGAAGTCCTCCTCTAGAATCTTTGTCCGCACCCACTCGAGTGTCCACGACCTCTGGTTCTGCGGCAGGCTCAATCCGCTCGTGAATTGAAGCCACGATTCCGGCAGCAGCGAGAGCATCTTCAGGCACTTGGTCTGCTCCGGGTAGGTGATTCACGCGGTCGCCAACTTCGCGTAGAGGTCGCGCAATTTGTCCAGGACAGGTTGCACCGGCTCTCCCTCGCTCAGGCGCAACGCGGACAGCTCCCTCTCCTGCATCAACGTTGCAACAACGGAGGTCGGGGCGTGCAGCTCCTTCAACACGGTCCACGCCTTCGGACCGCACTCAACCTCCGGCAGCAGGTGCATGACGTGGTGACGCTGGTTCAGCTCCAAACTCTGCGACATCAAGTAGTAGCCAGCCGAGGCGCGCTCGTCCCAATCAGTCTGAAGAGCGGGGTCACTCGGTCTAGGCTCCTCCCCAATTTTTAGTTTCAGCAAACCGATCTGACGGAAATAAAGTTGCATTTTCCAGGCCCAATCATCATAGCCGTCACCATTGAACTTCTCGACGGTGAAGTTTTTCAGCACCTCCTTGATCAGCGAGCCCTGGCTTGTTCGCACTCCCCTTGGCGCAAAAACACCAGAATCTTGGCTGCCGCTACGATCTTGGGCTGAAGATTCACCAGCTACCGCCGAGGTGTTGCCCGCCATAGCTACCTATATCGAGGATCACTATAACGCAGCTCTGATACCAGGTTGTTCGTAAAAGGGCCTAACAAACTCAAGTTATTAAGACTTTATCAAACTTAAAACCTCTCCTGGGGGTCACCTCCAAGGGTCCTTGGGTGCCTGGTACAAGACCAGCCCCTATCCTCGGGTCCGAGTTTGTAGAGAGAGGGATCAAGAGGGACTTAGTCAAAACAGCAAGAGTACCTTGAACGTCGCGCAGCGTATCGTGCAGACCGTCGATCGGATTAAGCTGAGAATTTCCTATATCGAAGCTCACTCTAAGAGCTTTAAAATAAGCCAAGTTGCCTTGCGAAAAGTTCTGCCATTACGAAGTTATGGCTCGGACAGCGTTAGCCTAGCGTTGGAGTGCTAGCGTACTAGCGTTGACTCGGGTGGCATTCTGCTGTCACACCGCGTAGAAAGGAAATTCCAGCAAGGAAGGAATTTGCTTGAATCAATTTCACTATATCCAGGTACAAACAGAGAAGGAATAAATAGTTCTAGCTAGCAAGGACCTTGGGAATAAACCTGGGAACAACCAAGGATGATCCCAAATAATTCCAAGCAACAGAACCAACCTGGCTGGACAAAACAGCAGGTGGTAGGTTGGTAAACAACCTCTGGTTCTGTTTTTCCAACCTGGGAAAACAACAACCAGGTTCAGGTCCTAAAAACAGAACCTGTTTTGTCTTTGCCCAACCAGCCAAATGCTGGTTCCGCTGGTTTCCCCTGGCCCTGTAGCATGCAGATACAGACAAACAACATCCAACCTTCACCTAAATTGTTCCCCTATAGTGCCTGCCCTGCTACACTATAGTCAACCAAACAAAACAGTACAATTTCGAGTTGGATAGAACTGAATCTGCGCAATCAAGTAAGGTGAACCGCAAAGCTTCCATCTTGGGTTCCTTTGCAAGCTCGTCCTTTCTGCTTGTACTGTTCATAGCGCGTACAATGTTATGCCGAAGCACACAATGCGCGAGTACCTGCAAATGCTTCAAGCAAAAATTGAGAAAGTAAACAAACACACGAACATTCCATTCTACCCAAATGCATTCGCACACGCATACTCGTACAAACAGACGGCAGGATGTCGTGCAATGTGAATTTGCATCCAACATGACACATCATATAGGCAAAGTGAGGGAGAAGCATGACAATGAAGCAAGGTCAAGCTAAAGGTGGATCACAACGTCACCACGCAATCTTAGCACAAGCAAATGGCCGCAAGGCTAGTTCACATGCATAGTTATATATAAAGGAAAACAAGAAGTACATTAACCACAACCTAGCAAGTGAAAGCATGCAAATAGAAGTATAAAGATCACAGTACAAGCAAAGTCAAAAGGTGAGCATGTGAGGCCAAGTAGGCACAAGGCCTAGAACAGTACAGAAGAGCTGATGATCACAAGGCTGAAGTGCCATGGTGAAGATATCAGCAGTGTTGGCCTGAGAGGCCACGTAAACAAGGCGAAGCTGACCACGCTGCTACAACTCTCGAGCAAGGAAGTAGCGCAGAGTGACGTGCTTCATCCTTTGCTCCAGTCTGTGCTCATGACTCAAGGCAATCATGGCCTTGTTGTCTACGTACAAACTGGATGAGAACGAGGTGCCTCTCTCAAGTTGGTCAGTAGGTAAGTGAGCCAACATTACTCCTAAGCAGCCATGGCCCCTGCGTAGATCTCAGCCTCACAGTTGGAGCTGGAACAGAACAAGAGCGGGTAGACCGCGACGAAACAGAACCAGAGCCAAGGGTGAAGGTGTAACCCTGTGACGACCGCTGCGTAGCCAAGTCGTCAACCTAAGAAGCGTCTGCGTGACCAGTGAGAACAACTCGAGCCCGTCCTCCAAGCATGAGCCCCATTCCCGACGTACTGTACAATTAGCGGATCTACCTCTTAGCGGCCTTCCAGTCCTCTGGTCGGTGTCTCCCGGGCGCAACGTAGTGTGCCAGGATGCTGAGAGGGTAAGCCAGGTCAGGTCGAGTGCAGGTCATCAAGTGCATGAGTCTGAGAGTATGACGGCTTATGCTGGCTTTGCTAGCTTGCCTGGACTTTATTATGCTATTACTAGCTTGGTTTTATTTTATCATGCATAGATATTCTTGATTTCCTAGGTTAGGTGCATTCGTATATTTTATTATAGTTATAGCACTGAACCAGGTTATGTGTACCGAACTCAAGCCTATTCGGTTTCCACCGAATTGCTTTCTACCGAGTTAGGGAAGGTTATGTTCGGGACGCTTTGCGACCCTCAGAACATTTGCGTTACACCTGGGTTACCTGCCTTGTGTCGAGACTATATATATCCTCGTGTTGTACCCAGGTGAATCATTCAGTTCAAACTCTCTTTTCTGAGCTCGATCCTAGATCCTCACACTTGGTAATCAGAGCCCATTAGCAAGCGAAATATTTCAACCGCTAAAACCTAGCTTTTAAAACCGCGGGGGCGACGACGGAAAGCGCCGATTTTGGGTACGTAAACCAGTTCCACGCTATTTTCTAACGTCCCCCTCGAGTCGGTTTTCGAAAACTCCTCATGTCCAGCGGCGAAAAAATTGGAATTTCGACTGTCGGATCGATTCGAATCTCAATGGCCCTGAGAATTTCGCCCAAAAATTTTGGAATTTGGAGCGTCGGATCGATTTTCTTCTCAACGGCCGAGATCGGACACGAATTTCGACTGCGGGAGAGTTACACGACCAACAGAATCAGCGCTCCTTATTTCTATAGTCGATTCGACTCACAATAAGATGACCAGCGCCTAGAATTCAATTATTTTTGTCGCATTTCTTCCTGTAAATCGCCAATTGGAGGAAAATGGTGATCATTCCGTACGAAAAATTACGGAGTTACATTCCGGCTTGGACCAGACGCGAGCGGCAGTCCAGCGAATAGAGGCGCTTCTCGCGAACCAGTCAGCAACGGCGACGGCAACAGCGAACGCAGCGGCGAATGCAGCAGCGACGTCAGCAGCAGCAGGGTCGATACCGACACTTCACCTAGCAGCAGCGGCAGCCGCTACAGTGAATCTTGAGGCGGCACGTCTGAGGCTACTGGAGACATTCAATCCGAATGTTAGAGACACCGACGTTCGTCGATTCATTGCGACTCTCGAAATTTACTTCGAGGCCGTTGGCTGTACGACCCCGACACACGATGCAATGCGGATTCGGCTCGCAGCGACACCGTTACGAGGCCCAGCGCTCGAGTGGATTTACAACAGGAATAAGATCCGAGGCGAGGGGTCATGGACGCAGTTTCGGGAAGCTTTAATTCAACGTTTCGAACCAATCAACTCCTGCTACATGGCGCGGCAGCAGATTCATCGGCATAAACAGTTCGGGAGTGTAACACAGTACACACAGCAGATGGAGAGCCTCTTCAACCGAATAACGGACCTGACCGAAGGGGAGAAAATCCAAGCGTATACTGAGGGGCTAAAAATGGAATTCGGCCGACAGGTAATTGCCACGAACTATAACTACTGGGACATCGTGTGTGTAGCGGAGACATTCGATGCGCTGATGCGAGATCAACCTGAAAAACGTCGACGCGTGCTGAACAGATCATTCGGCACGGAGCGATCGGCACCACCCACGACCGCCGACCCAATCGATATCGACAAGATCGACGCGAAGCAGCGGCCGACAAAATATGAGATGTGCGAATTTTGCGGCCCAGCAAGACATCGACTCTTGGCGTGCTAGAAAATGAAGAAGGCACGAGCGGAGCTGCAGGGCAACAACATTGCGACATCGACGATGCAAAAAAAGGAGGACATGATGGCGCAAATCTAAAACGCCACGACCGGCCGGCAACAGGGGAAATCGCCAAGACAAATGGAGGCTCCGCGAAACAAGACTCTGCACCGACCGAGAAACTCAAGCAGAACATCCCCGAGAGTAAGAATATTCCCTCTTGAGGTTTTCAAGCCTTTAAAAAGTTTAGGGGAGATTTCAAGGCCAAGAAAAAGCCTTCAGACATTATTCAGGTACCTGGGAAGTTGGGCAAACCACTCGGAAGTGTTGAAAAGGGTCATGCGTTCCAAGGAGTTACTATTGTCTCCTCGCAGCACAGTGTTAAGGCTCCCACTTGCCCACTGTTGAAGCCTACACAGCTGCAAAGGCTTAAGGCAAGGTTCCAGGCCAAGATGAAGCTGAATCGGCCTCGGATAAATCCTTCTAGCCCTGCTCAATTGAAAACTGATATGGAGTCAGGAGCTCCTAGCGCAGGACCGAGGGATAAACCCTTCTAACCCTTCTCAGTTGGAAACTAATATCGAGTCAGCAGCTTCGAGGGCAGGACCGAGGGATGATCTATTCGACATACCCTACGATCCTATCAGCGAGACCATCTACGGTTACTCGGAGCAGCAAAATCCACTACTACTCAAGGTGATCTGCAACGGGCGACACCTCCAGGCAATGGTAGACAGTGGTGCGTCCCACTCGGTGTGCGACCGCGGGACGTTGGAAAAAATTGGAGAACCTTCGGAGGAGACCAAGTCCACGGCAACGATGGTGGACGGTATGAAACTTCCCATCCACGGCGAAGCATCACTGCAGCTGCATATAGGGGCGCTGACGTGGAAGCTGACATTGCTGATCACGAACATCAAGGATTTAGATTTCATCTTGGGGCAAGATTTCCTGAACCAGTTCAACTCCGAGATCGACTGGGTCAACAGGAAGGCGTGCATCTACAACAACGGGAAACAAATGGAGCTGCGAAGCTGGACAGATACAGGGAACGTTCCTGAAACGACAATGGCACGGTTTGAAAGGACAGTTAACAAGAGTAACACGGGCTACCTCGCACTGGTTATGGCAGCAGCAGAGGAGGAGAAGCCGAACACAAAGCTACCTACAGCAGTGAAAAAGGTATTAGAGTAGTACAAGGATATAATGACCGACGACCTAACTGAAGGCATACCTCCACCACGCACCTACGACCGAGATTGTGGAGGAACCAGGTGCGAAACCCGTCTTACGTGCACCATACTGACTGAGTCCGACCGAACTGACAGACATGAAAAAACAGATAGAGTATCTACTGGATACACAACTGATCCGCCCATCCACCTCTCCCTACGGTGCACCAGTTCTCTTCACTCCAAAACCAGACGGCAGTTTACGGATGGGCATCGACTACCGCGCACTGAAGAAACAGACACCTAAAAACAAATACCCCATACCGCTAATAGAGGACCTACTGGACCAACTGCGTGGTGCAACAGTCATTTCGAAGCTGGACCTACGGTCGGGTTACAGGCAGATCAAGATGGCAGACAACTAGGTCCACAAGACGGCGTTCCGTAGTATATACGGCTCCTACGAATACATGGAGAGTGCCGAGGGCGTACACGTGGACCCGCGAAAGATCGAAGCCATCAATAAGTGGAAAGTTTTGGAGAACGTCAAGGAGTTACAGCAGTTCCTAGGCTTCGCTAACTACTACAACAGGTTTGTGCCGCAGTACGCTCAGATAGAAGCGCCACTCAACGACCTTCTGAAAAAGGATCGCCCTACAAATGGGATACGCCTCATTAGCAAGCCATGGAGCAGCTACAGACAGCACTAACTGTTGGTGTAAGGGCCTAATAAACTCAAGCTATTAAGACTTTATCAAACTTAAAACCTCTCCTCCGGGTCACCTCCAAGGGTCCTTGGGTGCCTGGTACAAGACCAGCCCCTATCCTCGGGTCCGAGTTTGTAGAGAGAGGGATCAAGAGGGACTAAGTCAAAACAGCAAGAGTACCTTGAACGCCGCGCAGCGTATCGTGCAGACCATCAATCGGATTAAGCTGAGTATTTACTATATCGAAGCTCACTCTAAGAGCTTTAAAATAAGCCAAGTTGCCTCGCGAAAAGTTTTGCCATTACAAAGTTATGACTCGGACAGCGTTAGCCTAGCGTTGGAGTGCTAGCGTACTAGCGTTGACTCGGGTAGCATTCTGCCGTCGCACCGCGTAGAAACAAAATTCCAGGAAGGGAGGAATTCGCTTGAATCAATTTCACTATATCCAGGTACAAACAGAGAAAGAATAAATAGTTCTAGCTAGCAAGGACCTTGGGAATAAACCTGGGAACAACCAAGGATGATCCCAAATAATTCCAAGCAACAGAACCAACCTGGCTGGACAAAACAGCAGGTGGTAGGTTGGTAAACAGCCTCTGGTAAACATTCAATTCATACCCAAATGCATTCGCACACGCATACTCGTACAAACAGACGGCATGATGTCGTGCAATGTGAATTTGCACCCAACACACTCCCCCTCAGCCTGCCGGCTGCATCCCCATCATTCCATACTAGTTCATGCTCATTCCACTCATGCGCACACAACGCCAATGAGGCTCATCCGCAAGCCTCTTGGTGAGGAAGTCTGCTGGCTGCTGGTGAGTCTTGATGTAGATCGGATTCACCGTCCCCCTCTTCACCCCCTTACGCAACCAGTGCCACTTGATACGCATGTGCTTGTTCAGCCCATGAAGCACAGCGTTCCTGGCCATCCCAAGAGCTCCCTTGCTATCACAAAACAGCGGCGTAGCAACCTTTTGCTCCTGGCCAATCTCCTCTAACAGCCTCCTCAGACAAATCACCTCCTTCACCCCATGGAACATCGCCATGTACTCTGATTCCACAGAAGAGAGTGCTGTCTCCGTCTGCTTCTTTGACCTCCAACTAACCGGTCCTCCTCCAACTACAAAGATTTATCGTCCCACTGATGAGGAATCCTCCTTCTCAGAGGCCCACGTAGCATCGGTAAAGCAAGTGAGAAAGAGCTTGCCTTCTCCAAGTCTCTCCCCCTTCTCTTTCAGCACCTCAACCCCTTTCTGCTTCACCTGTGCAGATCGGAGTATTGAACTCCAATGCTTGGGTGAGAGTTCAGATACTTCACCACACGCTCAGCTGCATCCACCTGCTCCTCTGATGGATTCTGCACCACCCTGGCCAGCTGCCCAACCGAGAAAGAGATGTCGGGCCTCGTGTGAACTGCTGCATACAAGAGGCTGCCCACCAAGGACTGAAATTGCTGCTGCTCCTCGGCTTCAACCCCTTCATCCTCTGCAGCTTTCACAAGCTTGAATTCTGCTGGCAGGGGAGTTGCAACCTTGCGCTCATTCTCAATTCCGTACTTCTCCCCAAGCTCCTTGATGAACTTCTCCTGGTGCAGCTTCAACCACCTGTGATCCAGATCCCTCTCCACGTGCATCCCGAGGTAGTACTTTACCTCCCCAAGGTTCTTGCACTTGAAGTTCTCCATCAGCTGCTACTGCACCTTCTGGATCTCCTTCATGCTGCTGCTAAAGAGAAGAATGTCGTCCACATAGACTTGAAACAGCACCAGCTTCTCCCCCTCCCCCTTGAGAAAGAGGCTCTCATCACAACTGCTGGTCCTGAATCCCATCTCCTCTGAAACAGCTGCCAACTTCTGGTACCAGCAGCGTGGCGCCTGCTTCAAGCCGTAGATGGACTTTTTCAGCTTGCACACCCTGCCCGTACCATCCTCATACCCAGGTGGCTGCGTCATGAACACCTCCTCCTCTAAAATCCCGTTGAGAAATGCCGTTGATATATCGACCTGAATGATGAATTTCCCACTAACGGTTGCATATGCCAACAAGACACGAAGGGTAGGGGGTTTGGCAGTGGGAGCAAAGATCTCATTGAAGTCCCGCTTCTCCTTCTGCATAAACCCCTTAGCCACCAGCCTACTCTTATAGATGGTGACCTGTCCCTTGTCATCGGTCTTGATCCTTAGCACCCACTTGCACTGTACGGCTTCTTCCCATCAGGCAGCACCACCAGCTCCCATGTCCCATTCTCTAGCAGGCTCTGGTACTCAGCATCCCTGGAAACCAGCCACTTCTTCCTATCAAGTCCAGCTAATGCCTCCTCCATGCTAGCTGGTTCCTCTGGTGCAGGGGCAAGAAAACAGTAGGCAGGTTCATCCTCGTCATCCAGATCATAGCCATGCGGTAGAATCGGCAATGCCTCCTCGGTCCCAAGCTGCTGCTCCGCTACATCCGCTCCTGCAGTCAGCTTCTTAGTAGCCATACGGGTACGTCCTGGCCTCGAGACGGGTGTCTCCCATCCCTTCATAACGACACCCTTCGGCTTCTTAGTTTTCCCCTGCTGCTGCTCTCTCCCCTCAGATCCAGCAGCTCCACTAGTGCTAGTCTCCACATTATTTTCTCCACCAGCAGGTGCCTCCTGTACCTTCTTTCCATCACCACCCTCCGCAGCTGCCTCCTCTCCCTCCTCCCACACACTAGGAGTCAGGTCCAGCTGCATGGTGGTCTGCTCCATCTGCTGGGACACCCTGGCCTCCGGCTGTTTCTCCCAGCTCCCATACATCATGCCCTCAACAAACTTCACATCCCTGCTGTCAAACAACACACCCTTGGAAGGTTCCCACAGCAGCCATCCCTTGCTCTCAGCAGCCAGCCCCAAATGCACACACCAGATTGCACTCGCCCCCAACTTACTGCGGTAGGTCTTGGGGACGTGGGCGACTGCCATGCAACCGAACACCCTCAGCATGTCCACCGGCGGCTTCCTCCCAAGCCACCTCTCCAACGGCACCCACGAGTCATCCCCAACCTTTGTGAGTACCCTGTTCCTAGCGACGGTAGCGTGCCAAACAGCATGGGGCTACATCAAGTTGCCCAGCCCAGATTCTATGAGCAGCGCCCTAGCTGTCTCCAGAATTGTCCGGTTCGCCCGTTCTGCTACACCGTTGGACTGTGGGGTGTAAGCCGTGGTCAGCTCCCTCTGGATGCCATGCTTCTTGAGCCAGGCCGTCATCTCAGCTCCAAGGAACTCACCACCCCGATCTGTCCTAATCCGCTTCACCACACACTCCGCTTGCTTCTCCACGAACGGCAGCCAATCGTCCCGAATCGTGGAGGCGGCGTGATCTTTCTGCTTCAGCGGATACACCCACATTAGCCTGCTCCACTCATCCACTATGGTTAGGAAGTACCGCTCCCCCTTGTGCCCTTGCACCGGCAGCGGCCCCACCAAGTCCATGTGGACCAGCTTCAACGGCTTTTTGCTCCTGCCAGCCACACTATGGAAGGGGAAACGGGTGAACTTTGAAAGGAGGCAAATTTCACAGTTATCATCGGGTGGTTGTCCGTCCAGCTTTAAGCCCTTAACGGCTCCATCCTTCTCCAGCTGCTTCAGCAAAGGCATTGCCACATGCCCCAAACGTCGGTGTGCAGTTGCCCAATCTGTCTCCCCAGATCTGGCCGACACTTTCACACCAACCCCTCCAACGGCGTTGTACTCCCCCTGGGATGCAGACCCCTCTCCAGCCTGCCCCCCACCGTGCCACGCCAGCGCCGGCGGCTGCCACATAGATCTGTACACGTCCTTGCTCTCGTGCAGATCCCAAAGCACCCGATTGCCCAGCTTCCCCTTATAAGTGCGAGCCCCATCCGTGTTGGTGTTCACCCCAGCCTTGCCAAGCTTACGGAGGGAGATGAGGTTGGCCTTAAGTTGAGGAACAAGAAGAACGTTGTGCAGCATTAACGGCTTGCCATCCGCTCCCTTAAACGCAGCTCGTCCCGCACCAGCCACCTTCAGCGCGTGTCCAGAGGCAGAGCACACCTCGTTGATCGGAGCAGCTCGTACGTCGTCAAGCAGGTCCTTGCGCGGCGTCATTGTCCAAGCAGCGCCTATGTCCAACACCCAATAATCCAGAGGGTGCAGCTCTGATCCAGCCTTAGCAGATGCGTCTCCTTGCTCCCCCTTGTCTCCCATATGGAAGAATTGGCCCGCGATGTGCTCCTTCTTCTTTTCCGCACCGCCGTTGCCCTTCGGGTTGTTGTCGGACGAATCAGCGACCATGTTGGCGCCGTTTTTCTGGTTCCTTTTGCGCGCCGCCATCCTGGTGACGATTCTGGGGGGTCCATCCATCGAGTTTCTTATAGCACAAAAACCAGGGGTGCCCTTCCTTCTCACAATACCAGCAACTCCCTTATATTTTGCCACCAGCACCCGACTTGCCCCCACGTCCAGATTTTGCACCGCGACCCCAACCGGTACCTCCTTGTTGGTCGTTGGAGTCGTCGTCTTTCTTTGCACCACGTCCAGCACCACCGAAGCCACGTCCTTTGCCACGTCGGCTCCCTTGCATCCCGTAGCCGCTGCTGCCGTCGTCTCCTCCCCTCAGTTGGCGGCGACGGGAGTCCTCCTCCAGAATCTTCGTCCGCACCCACTCGAGCTCTGGTTCTGCGGCAAGCTCAATCCGCTCGTGAATTGAAGCCACGATTCCGGCAGCAGCGAGAGCATCTTCAGGCACTTGGTCTGCTCCGGGTAGGTGATTCCCGTGGTCACCAACTTCGTGTAGAGGTCGCGCAATTTGTCGAAGACAGGTTGTACCGGCTCTCCCTCGCTCAGGCACAACGCGGACAGCTCCCTCTCCAGCATCAATGTTGCAACAACGGAGGTCGGGGCGTGCAGCTCCTTCAACACCATCCACGCCTTCGGACCGCACTCAACCTCCGGCAGCAGGTGCATGACGTGGTGACGCTGGTTCAGCTCCAAACTTTGCGACATCAAGTAGTAGCCAGCCGAGGCACGCTCGTCCCAATCTTCCTGAAGGGCGGGGTCACTCGGTCTAGGCTCCTCCCCAATCATTAGTTTCAGCAAACCGATCTGACGGAAATAAAGTTGCATTTTCCAGGCCCAATCATCATAGCCCTCACCATTGAACATCTCGACAGTGAAGTTTTTCAGCACCTTCATGATCAGCGAGCCCTGGCTTGTTCGCGCTCCCCTTGGCGCAGAAACACCAGAATCATGGCTGCCGCTACGATCTTGGGCTGAAGATTCACCAGCTACCGCCGAGGTGTTCCCCGCCATAGCTACCTACAACGAGGACACTATAACGCAGCTCTGATACCAGCTTGTTGGTGTAAGGGCCTAATAAACTCAAGCTATTAAGACTTTATCAAACTTAAAACCTCTCCTCGGGGTCACCTCCAAGGGTCCTTGGGTGCCTGGTACAAGACCAGCCCCTATCCTCGGGTCCGAGTTTGTAGAGAGAGGGATCAAGAGGGACTTAGTCAAAACAGCAAGAGTACCTTGAACGTCGCGCAGCGTATCGTGCAGACCGTCGATCTGATTAAGCTGAGAATTTCCTATATCGAAGCTCACTCTAAGAGCTTTAAAATAGGCCAAGTTGCCTCGCGAAAAGTTCTGCCATTACGAAGTTGTGGCTCGGACAGCGTTAGCCTAGCGTTGGAGTGCTAGCGTACTAGCGTTGACTCGGGTAGCATTCCGCCGTCGCACCGCGTAGAAAGGAAATTCCAGCAAGGAAGGAATTCGCTTGAATCAATTTCACTATATTCTGGTACAAACAGAGTAGGAATATATAGTTATAGCTAGCAAGGACCTTGGGAATAAACCTGGGAACAACTAGGGATGATCCCAAATAATTCCAAGCAACAGAACCAGCCTGGCTGGACAAAACAGCAGGTGGTAGGTTGGTAAACAACCTCTGGTTCTGTTTTTCCAACCTGGGAAAACAACAACCAGGTTAAGGTCCTAAAAACAGAACCTGTTTTGTCTGTGCCCAACCAGCCAAATGCTGGTTCCGCTGGTTTCCCCTTGCCCTGTAGCATGCAGATACAGACAAACAACATCCAACCTTCACCTAAATTGTACCCCTATAGTGCCTGCCCTGCTACACTATAGTCAACCAAACAAAACAGTACACTTTCGAGTTGGATAGAACTGAATCTGCGCAATCAAGTAAGCCGAACCGCAAAGCTTCCATCTTGGGTTCCTTTGCAAGCTCGTCCTTTCTGCTTGTACTGTTCATAGCGCGTACAATGTTATGCCAAAGCGCACAATGCGCGAGTACCTGCAAATGCTTCGAGCGAAAATTGCGAAAGCAAACAAACACACGAACATTCCATTCATACCCAAATGCATTCGCACACGCATACTCGTACAAACAGACGGCAGGATGTCGTGCAATGTGAATTTGCACCTAACACATCCATCGGGTTTCTTATAGCACAAAAACCAGGGGTGCCCTTTCTTCTCACAATACCAGCAACTCCCTTTCATTTTGCCACCAGCACCCAACTTGCCCCCACGTCCAGATTTCGAACCGCGACCCCAACCGGTACCTCCTTGTTGGTCGTTGGAGTCGTCGACTTTCTTTGCACCGCGTCCAGCACCACCGAAGCCACGTCCTTTGCTACGTCGGCTCCCTTGCATCCCGTAGCCACTGCTGCCGTCGTCTCCACCCCTCAGTTGGCGGCGACGGAAGTCCTCCTCCAGAATCTTCGTCCGCACCCACTCGAGCGTCCACAAGCTCTGGTTCTGCGGCACGCTCAATCCGCTCGTGAATTGAAGCCACGATTCCGGCAGCAGCCAGAGCATCTTCAGGCACTTGGTCTGCTCCGGGTAGGTGATTCCTGCGGTCGCCAACTTCGCGTAGAGATCACGCATCTAATCCAGGATAGGTTGCACCGGCTCTCCCTCGCTTAGGCGCAACGCGGACAGCTCCCTCTCCATCATGAGCGTCACAGCGACGGAGGTAGGGGCCTGCAGCTCCTTCAACACCGTCCACGCCTTCGGACCGCACTCAACCTCCGGCAGCAGGTGCATGACGTGGTGACGCTGGTTCAGCTCCAAACTCTGCGACATCAAGTAGTAGCCAGCCGAGGCGCGCTCGTCCCAATCTTCTTGAAGGGCGGGGTCACTCGGTCTAGGCTCCTCCCCAATCATTAGTTTCAGCAATCCGATCTGACGGAAATAAAGTTGCATTTTTCAGGCCCAATCATCATAGCCCTCACCATTGAACTTCTCCACGGTGAAGTTTTTCAGCACCTCCTTGATCAGCGAGCCCTGGCTTGTTCGCGCTCCCCTTGGCGCAGAAACACCAGAATCATGGCTGCCGCTATGATCTGGGGCTGAAGATTCACCAGCTACCGCCGAGGTGTTCCCCGCCATAGCTACCTATATCGAGGATCACTATAAGGCAGCTCTGATACCAGCTTGTTGGTGTAAGGGCCTAATAAACTCAAGCTATTAAGACTTTATCAAACTTAAAACCTCTCCTCGGGGTCACCTCCAAGGGTCCTTGGGTGCCTGGTACAAGACCAGCCCCTATCCTCGGGTCCGAGTTTGTAGAGAGAGGGATCAAGAGGGACTTAGTCAAAACAGCAAGAGTACCTTGAACGTCGCGCAGCGTATCGTGCAGACCGTTGATCGGATTAAGCTGAGAATTTACTATATCAAAGCTCACTCTAAGAGCTTTAAAATAAGCCAAGTTGCCTCGCGAAAAGTTCTGCCATTACGAAGTTATGGCTCGGACAGCGTTAGCTTAGCGTTGGAGTGCTAGCGTACTAGCGTTGACTCGGGTAGCATTCCGCCGTCGCACCGCGTAGAAACGAAATTCCAGGAAGGGAGGAATTCGCTTGAATCAATTTCACTATATTCAGGTACAAACAGAGAAGGAATAAATAGCTATAGCTAGCAAGGACCTTGGGAATCAACCTGGGAACAACCAGGGATGATCCCAAATAATTCCAAGCAACAGAACCAACCTGGCTGGACAAAATAGCAGGTGGTAGGTTGGTGAACAACCTCTGGTTCTGTTTTTCCAACCTGGGAAAACAACAACCAGGTTCAGGTCCTAAAAACAGAACCTGTTTTGTCTTTGCCCAACCAGCCAAATGCTGGTTCTGCTGGTTTCCCCTGGCCCTGTAGCATGCAGATACAGACAAACAACATCTAACCTTCACCTAAATTGTACCCCTATAGTGCCTTCCCTGCTACACTATAGTCAACCAAACAAAACAGTACAATTTCGAGTTGGATAGAACTGAATCTGCGCAATCAAGTAAGTTGAACCGCAAAGCTTCCATCTTGGGTTCCTTTGCGAGCTCGTCCTTTCTGCTTGTACTGTTCATAGCGCGTACAATGTTATGCCGAAGCGCACATTGTGCGAGTACCTGCAAATGCTTCAAGCAAAAATTGCGAAAGCAAACAAACACACGAACATACCATTCACACGCAAATGCATTCGCACACGCATACTCGTACAAACAGACGGCAGGATGTCGTGCAATGTGAATTTGCACCCAACACCAGCCACACTATGGAAGGGGAAACGGGTGAACTTTGAAAGGAGGCAAATTTCACAGTTATCATCGGGTGGTTGTCCGTTCAGCTTCAAGCCCTTAACGGCTCCATCCTTCTCCAGATGCTTCAGCAAAGGCATTGCCACATGCCCCAAACGTCGGTGTGCAGTTGCCCAATCTGTCTCCCCAGATCTGGCCGACACTTTCACACCAACCCCTCCAACGGCGTTGCACTCCCCCTGGGATAAAGACCCCTCTCCAGCCTGCCCCCCACCATGCCACGCCAACGCCGGCAGCTGCCACATGGATCTGTACACGTCCGTACTCTCGTGCAGATCCCAAAGTACCCGATTGCCCAGCTGCCCCTTGTAAGTGCGTGCCCCATCCGTGCTAGTGCTCACCCCAGCCTTGCCAAGCTTACGGAGGGAGATGAGGTTGGCCTTGAGTTCAGGAACAAGGAGAACGTCGTGCATCACCACCGGCTTGCCATCTGCTCCCTTAAACGCAGATCGTCCCGCACCAGCCACCTTCAGCGCGTGTCCAGAGGCGGAGCACACCTCGTTGATCGGTGCAGCTTGTACGTGGTCGAGTAGGTCTTTTCGCGGCGTCATCGTCCAAGCAGCGCCTGTGTCCAACACCCAATAATCCAGGGGGTGCAGCTCTGCTCCAACCTCGGCAGAGGCATCTCCTTGCTCCCCCTTGTCTCCCATATGGAAGAATTGGCCCGCGGTGCGCTCCTTCTTCTTCTCCGCACCGCCGTTGCCCTTCGGGTTGTTGTCGGACGAATCAGCGACCATGTTGGCGCAGTTTTTCTGGTTCCTCCGCGCGCCGCCATCCTGGTGACGATTCTGGGGGGTCCATCCATCGGGTTTCTTATAGCACAAAAACCAGGGGTGCCCTTCCTTCTCACAATACCAGCAACTCCCTTTTGATTTTGCCACCAGCACCCGACTTGCCCCCACGTCTAGATTTCGCACCGCGACCCCAACCGGTACCTCCTTGTTGGTCGTTGGAGTCGTCGTCTTTCTTTGCACCGCGTCCAGCACCACCGAAGCCACGTCCTTTGGCACGTCGGCTCCCTTGCATCTCCACCCCTCAGTTGACGGCGACGGAAGTCCTCCTCTAGAATCTTTGTCCGCACCCACTCGAGTGTCCACGAGCTCTGGTTCTGCGGCAGGCTCAATCCGCTCGTGAATTGAAGCCACGATTCTGGCAGCAGCGAGAGCATCTTCAGGCACTTGGTCTGCTCCGCGTAGGTGATTCCCGCGGTCGCCAACTTCGCGTAGAGGTCGCGCGATTTGTCCAAGACAGGTTGCACCGGCTCTCCCTCGCTCAGGCGCAACGCGGACAGCTCCCTCTCCAGCATCAATGTTCCAACAACGGAGGTCGGGGCGTGCAGCTCCTTCAACACGGTCCACGCCTTTGGACCGCACTCAACCTCCGGCAGCAGGTGCATGACGTGGTGACGCTGGTTCAGCTCCAAACTCTGCGACATCAAGTAGTAGCCAGCCGAGGCGCGCTCGTCCCAATCTTCCTGAAGGGCGGGGTCACTCGGTCTAGGCTCCTCCCCAATCATTAGTTTCAGCAAACCGATCTGACGGAAATAGAGTTGCATTTTCCAGGCCCAATCATCATAGCCGTCACCATTGAACTTCTCGACGGTGAAGTTTTTCAGCACCTCCTTGATCAGCGAGCCCTGGCTTGTTCGCGCTCCCCTTGGCGCAGAAACACCAGAATCTTGGCTGCCGCTACGATCTTGGGCTGAAGATTCACCAGCTACCGCCGAGGTGTTGCCCGCCATAGCTACCTATAACGAGGATCACTATAACGTAGCTCTGATATAGGTAGCTATGGCGGGCAACACTTCGACGGGAGCTGGTGAATCTTCAGCCCAAGATCGTAGCGGAAGCCATGATTCTGGTGTTTCAGGGCCAAAGGGAGCGCGAACAAACCAGGGCTCGCTGGTCAAGGAGGTGCTGAAGAATTTCACCGTCGAGAAGTTCAATGGTGAGGGCTATGATGATTGGGCCTGGAAAATGCAACTTGGATTGGATTGCTGAAACTAATGATTGGGGAGGAGCCTAGACCGAGTGACCCTGCGCTGCAGGAAGATTGTGACGAGCGCTCCTCGGCTGGCTACTATTTGATGTCGCAGAGTTTGGAGCTGAACCAGCGTCACCACGTGATGCATCTGCTGCCGGAGGTTGAGTGCGGTCCGAAGGCGTGGACCGTATTGAAGGAGCTGCACGCCCCGACCTCCGTTGTTGCAACGTTGATGCTGGAGAATGAGCTGTCCGCGTTGCGCCTGAGTGAGGGAGAGCCTGTGCAATCTGTCCTGGACAAATTGCGCGACCTCTACGCAAAGTTGGCCACCGCGGGAATCACCTACCCGGAGCAGACCAAGTGCCTGAAGATGCTCTCGCTGCTGCCGGAATCATGGCTTCAATTCACGAGCGCATTGAGCCTGCCGCAGAACCAGAGCTCGTGGACACTCGAGTGGGTGCAGACAAAGATTCTGGAGGAAGACTTCCATCGCCGCCAACTGAGGGGTGGAGACGACGGCAGCAGCGGCTATGAGAGGCAAGGAAGCCGACGTAGCTTCGGTGGTGCTGGACGCGATGCAAAGAAGGATGACGACTCCAATGACCAACATGGAGGTACCGATTGGGGTCGCGGTGCAAAATCGAGATGTAGGAGCAAGTCGGGTGCTGGTGGCAAAATGAAAGGGAGTTGCTGGTATTGTGAGAAGGAGGCGCACCCCTGGTTATTGTGCTCTAAGAAACCAGATGGATGGACTCCCCAGAATCGTTTCCAGGATGGCGGCGCGCGGATGAACCAGAAAAACGGCGCGAGCATGGTCGCCGATTCGTCCGATAACAACCCGAAGAGCAATGGTGGTGCGGAGAAGAAGAAGGAGCGCACCGCGGGCTAGTTCTTCCATATTGGAGAGCAGGGTTAGCAGGGAGATCAAGAAGATGCCTCTACCAAGGTTGGAGCAGAGCTGCACCCCCTGGATTATTGGGTGTTGGACACGGGCACTGCTTGGACGATGACGCCGCGCAAGGACCTGCTGGACCACGTACGCGCTGCACCGATCAACGAGGTGGGCTCCGCCTCTGGACATGCGCTGAAGGTGGCTGGTGCGGGACGAGCTGCGTTTAACGGAGCGGATGGCAAGTCGTGTTACGTGCAGATTCACATTGCACGACATCCTGCCGTCTGTTTGTACGAGTACGCGTGAGCGAATGCATTTGCGCGTGAATGGTATGTTCGTGTGTTTGTTTGCTTTCGCAAGTTTCGCTTGAAGCATTTGCAGGTACTTGCACAATGTGCGCTACGGCATAACATTGTACGCGCTATGAACAGTACAAGCAGAAAGGACGAGCCCGCAAAGGAACCCAAGATGGAAGCTTTGTGGTTCGGCTTACTTGATTGCGCAGATTCAGTTCTATCCAACTCGAAATTGTACTGTTTTGTTTGGTTGACTATAGTGTAGCAGGGCAGGCACTATAGGGGTACAATTTAGGTGAAGGTTGGATGTTGTTTGTCTGTATCTGCATGCTACAGGGCCAGGGGAAACCAGCGGAACCAGCATTTGGCTGGTTGGGCAAAGACAAAACAGGTTCTGTTTTTAGGACCTGAACCTGGTTGTTGTTTTCCCAGGTTGGAAAAACAGAACCAGAGGTTGTTTACCAACCTACTACCTGCTATTTTGTCCAGCCAGGTTGGTTTTGTTGCTTGGAATTATTTGGGATCATCCCTGGATGTTCCCAGGTTGATTCCCAAGGTCCTTGGTAGCTAGAGCTGCTTATTCCTTCTCTGTTTGTACCTGAATATAGTGAAATTGATTCAAGCGAATTCCTCCCTTCCTGGAATTTCGTTTCTACGCGGTGCGACGGCAGAATGCTACCCGAGTCAACGCTAGTACGCTAGCACTCCAACGCTAGGCTAACGCTGTCCGAGCCATAACTTCGTAATGGCAAAACTTTTCGCAAGGCAACTTGGCTTATTTTAAAGCTCTTAGAGTGAGCTTCGATATAGAAAATTCTTAGCTTAATCCGATCGATGGTCTGCACGATACGCTGCGCGACGTTCAAGGTACTCTTGCTGTTTTGACTAAGTCCCTCTTGATCCCTCTCTCTACGAACTCGGACCCGAGGATAGGGGCTGGTCTTGTACCAGGCACCCAAGGACCCTTGGAGGTGACCCCGAGGAGAGGTTTTAAGTGTGATAAAGTCTTAATAGCTTGAGTCTATTAGGCCCTTACACCAACAAGCTTGTATCAGAGCTGCGTTATAGTGATCATCGTTATAGGTAGCTATGGCGGGCAACACCTCGGCGGTAGCTGGTGAATCTTCAGCCCAAGATCGTAGCGGCAGCCAAGATTCTGGTGTTTCTGCGCCAAGGGGAGCGCGAACAAGCCAGGGCTTGCTGATCAAGGAGGTGCTGAAAAACTTCACCGTCGAGAAGTTCAATGGTGAGGGCTATGATGATTGGGCCTGGAAAATGCAACTTTATTTCCGTCAGATCGGTTTGCTGAAACTAATGATTGGGGAGGAGCCTAGATCGAGTGACCCTGCCCTTCAGGAAGATTGGGACGAGCGCGCCTCGGCTGGCTACTACTTGATGTCGCAGAGTTTGGAGCTGAACCAGCGTCACCACGTCATGCACCTGGTGCCGGAGGTTGAGTGCGGTCCGAAGGCGTGGACGGTGTTGAAGGAGCTGCACGCCCCTACCTCCGTCGATGCAACGCTCATGATGGAGAGGGAGCTGTCCGCGTTGCGCCTAAGCGAGGGAGAGACGGTACAACCCATCCTGGACAAGATGCGTGATCTCTACGCGAAGCTGGCGATCGCGGGAATCACCTACCCGGAGCAGACCAAGTGCCTGAAGATGCTCTCACTGCTGCCGGAATCGTGGCTTCAATTCACGAGCAGATTGAGCCTGCCGCAGAACCAGAACTCGTGGACACTCGAGTGGGTGCGGACAAAGATTCTAGAGGAGGACTTCCGTCGCCGTCAACTGAGGGGTGGAGACGATGGCAGCAGCGGCTACGGGATGCAAGGGAGCCGACGTGCCAAAGGACGTGGCTTCGGTGGTGCTGGACGCGGTGCAAAGAAAGACGACGACTCCAACGACCAACAAGGAGGTATCGGTTGGGGTCGCGGTGCGAAATCTGGACGTGGGGGCAAGTCGGGTGCTGGTGGCAAAATGAAAGGGAGTTGCTGGTATTGTGAGAAGGAAGGGCACCCCTGGTTTTTGTGCTATAAGAAACCCGATGGATGGACCCCCCAGAATCGTCACCAGGATAGCGGCGCGCGGAGGAACCAGAAAAACGGCGCCAATATGGTTGCTGATTCGTCCGACAACAACCCGAAGGGCAACGGCGGTGCGGAAAAGAAGAAGGAGCGCACCGCGGGCCAATTCTTCCATATGGGAGACAAGGGGGAGCAAGGAGACGCATCTGCTAAGGCTGGAGCAGAGCTGCACCCCCTGGACTATTGGGTGTTGGACACAGGCGCTGCTTGGACAATGACGCCGCGCAAGGACCTGCTAGACGACGTACGCGCTGCACCGATTAATGAGGTGTGCTCTGCCTCTGGACACATGTTGAAGGTGGCTGGTGCGGGACGAGCTGCGTTTAAGGGAGCGGATGGCAAGCCGGTGGTGCTGCACGACGTTCTCCTCGTCCACGACCTGAAGGCCAACCTCATCTCCCTCCGTAAGCTTGGCAAGGCTGGGGTGAGCACTAGCACGGATGGGGCACGCACTTACAAGGGGCAGCTGGGCAGTCGGGTGCTTTGGGATCTGCACGAGAGTACGGACGTGTACAGATCCATGTGGCAGCTGCCGGCGTTGGCGTGGCATGGTGGGGGCCAGGCTGGAGAGGGGTCTGCATCCCAAGGGGGGTGCAACGCCGTTGGAGGGATTGGTGTGAAAGTGTCGGCCAGATCTGGGGAGACGGATTGGGCAACTGCACACCGACGTTTGGGGCATGTGGCAATGCCTTTGCTGAAGCAGCTGGAGAAGGATGGAGCCGTTAAGGGCTTGAAGATGAACGGACAACCACCCGATGATAACTGTGAAATTTGCCTCCTTTCAAAGTTCACCCGTTTCCCCTTCCATAGTGTGGCTGGCAGGAGCAAAAAGCCGTTGGAGCTGGTCCACATGGACTTGGTGGGGCCGCTGCCGATGCAAGGGCACAACGGGGAGCGGTACTTCCTAACCATAGTGGATGACTGGAGCAGGCTAATGTGGGCGTATCCACTGTAGCAGAAAGATAACGCCGCCTCTACGATTCGGGAGGATTGGCTGCCGTTAGTAGAGAAGCAAGCGGAGTGTGTGGTGAAGCGGATTAGGACAGATCGGGGTGGTGAGTTCCTTGGAGCTGAGATGACGGCCTGGCTCAAGAAGCAGGGCATCCTGAAGGAGCTGACCACGGCTTACACCCCACAGTCCAACGGTGTAGCAGAACGGGCGAACCGGACAATTCTGGAGACAGCTAGGGCGCTGCTCATAGAATCTGGGCTGGGCAACTTGATGTGGCCCCATGCTGTTCGGCACGTTACCGTCGCTAGAAACAGGGTACTCACAAAGGTTGGGGATGACTCATGGGTGCCGTTGGAGAGGTGGCTTGGGAGGAAGCCGCCGGTGGACATGCTGAGGGTGTTCGGTTGCATGGCAGTCGCCCACGTCCCCAAGACCTACCGCAGTAAGTTGGGGGCGAGTGCAATCTGGTGTGTGCATTTGGGGCTGGCTGCTGAGAGCAAGGGATGGCTGCTGTGGGAACCTTCCAAGGGTGTGTTGTTTGACAGCAGGGATGTGAAGTTTGTTGAGGGCATGATGTATGGGAGCTGGGAGAAACAGCTGGAGGCCAGGGTGTCCCAGCAAATGGAGCAGATCACCATGCAGCTGGACCTGACTCCTAGTGTGTGGGAGGAGGGACACGAGGCAGCTGCAGAGGGTGGTGATGGAAAGAAGGTACAGGAGGCACCTGCTAGTGGAAAAAATGATGTGGAGACTGGCACTAGTGGAGCTGCTGGATCTGAGGGGAAAGAGCAGCAGCAGGGGAAAACTAAGAAGCCGAAGGGTGTCGTTATGAAGGGATGGGAGACACCCGTCTCCAGGCCAGGACGTACCCGTATGGCTACTAAGAAGGTGACTGCAGGAGCTGATGTAGCGGAGCAGCAGCTTGGGACCGAGGAGGCATTGCTGATTCTACCGTATGGCTATGATCTGGATGAGGAGGATGAACCTGCCTACTGTTTTCTTGCCCCTGCACCTGAGGAACCAGCTAGCATGGAGGAGGCATTACCGGGACCAGATAGGGAGAAGTGGCTGGTTTCCAGGGATGCTGAGTACCAGAGCCTGCTAGAGAATGGGACATGGGAGCTGGTGGTGCTGCCTGAGGGGAAAAAAGCCGTAGTGTGCAAGTGGGTGCTAAGGATCAAGACCGATGACAAGGGACAAGTCACCATCTACAAGAGTAGGCTGGTAGCTAAGGGGCTTATGCAGAAGGAGAAAAGGGACTTCAATGAGATCTTTGCTCCCACTGCCAAACCCCCTACCCTGCGTGTCTTGTTGGCAGATGCAACCGTTAGTGGGAAATTCATCATTCTGATGGATATATCAACAGCATTCCTCAATGGGATTTTAGAGGAGGAGGTGTTCATGACGCAGCCACCTGGGTATGAGGATGGTACGGGCAGGGTGTGCAAGCTGAAAAAGTCCATCTATGGCTTGAAGCAGGCGCCACGCTGCTGGTACCAGAAGTTGGCAGCTGTTTTAGAGGAGATAGGATTCAGGACCAGCAGCTGTGATGAGAGCCTCTTTCTCAAGGGGGAGGGGGAGAAGCTGGTGCTGTTTCTGGTCTATGTGGACGATATTCTTCTCTTTAGCAGCAGCATGAAGGAGATCCAGAAGGTGCAGCAGCAGCTGATGGAGAACATCAAGTGCAAAAACCTTGGGAAGGTAAAGTACTACCTCGGGATGCACGTGGAGAGGGATCTGGATCACAGGTGGTTGAAGCTGCACCAGGAGAAGTTCATCAAGGAGCTTGGGGAGAAGTACGGAATTGAGAATGAGCGCAAGGTTGCAACTCCCCTGCCAGCAGAATTCAAGCTTGTGAAAGCTGTACAGGATGAAGGGGTTGAAGCCGAGGAGCAGCAGCAATTTCAGTCCTTGGTGGGCACCAATACTCCGCATCTGCACAGGTGAAGCAGAAAGGGGTTGAGGTGCTGAAAGAGAAGGGGGAGAGGCTTGGAGAAGGCAAGCTCTTTCTCACTTGCTTTACCGATGCTACGTGGGCCTCTAAGAAGGAGGATTCCTCATCAGTGGGAGGATACATCTGCGTAGTTGGAGGAGGCTGTTAGAGGAGATTGGCCAGGAGCAAAAGGTTGCTACGCCGCTGTTTTGTGATAGCAAGGGAGCTCTTGGGATGGCCACGAACGCTGTGCTTCATGGGCTGAACAAGCCATGCGTATCAAGTGGCACTGGTTGCGTAAGGAGGTGAAGAGGGGGACAGTGAATCCGATCTACATCAAGACTCACCAGCAGCCAGCATACTTCCTCGCCAAGAGGCTTGCAGATGAGCCTCATTGGCGTTGTGTGCGTATGAGTGGAATGAGCATGAACTAGTATGGAATGATGGGGATGCAGCCGGCAGGCTGAGGGGGAGTGTGTTGGGTGCAAATTCACATTGCACGACATCCTGCCGTCTGTTTGTACGAGTATGCGTGTGCGAATGCATTTGGGTATGAATGGAATGTTCGTGTGTTTGTTTGCTTTCGCAATTCTCGCTTGAAGCATTTGCATGTACTCACGCATTGTGCGCTTCGGCATAATATTGTACGCGCTATGAACAGAACAAGTAGAAAAGACGAGCTTGCAAAGGAACCCAAGATGGAAGCTTTGCGGTTCGGCTTACTTGATTGCGCAGATTCAGTTCTATCCAACTCGAAATTGTACTGTTTTGTTTGGTTGACTATAGTGTAGCAGGGCAGGCACTATAGGGGTACAATTTAGGTGAAGGTTGGATGTTGTTTGTCTGTATCTGCATGCTACAGGGCCAGGGGAAACCAGCGGAACCAGCATTTGGCTGGTTGGGCAAAGACAAAACAGGTTCTGTTTTTAGGACCTGAACCTGGTTGTTGTTTTCCCAGGTTGGAAAAACAGAACCAGAGGTTGTTTACCAACCTACCACCTGCTGTTTTGTCCAGCCAGGTTGGTTCTGTTGCTTGGAATTATTTGGGATCATCCTTGGTTGTTCCCAGGTTTATTCCCAAGGTCCTTGCTAGCTAGAACTATTTATTCTTTCTCTGTTTGTACATGGATATAGTGAAATTGATTCAAGCGAATTCCGTCCTTGCTGGAATTTCCTTTCTACGCGGTGCGACGGCGGAAAGCTACCCGAGTCAACGCTAGTACGCTGGCACTCCAACGCTAGGCTAACGCTGTCCAAGCCATAACTTCGTAATGGTAGAACTTTTCGCGAGGCAACTTGGCTTATTTTAAAGCTCTTAGAGTGAGCTTCTATATAGGAAATTCTCAGCTTAATCCGATTGACGGTCTGCACGATACGCTGCGCGACGTTCAAGGTACTCTTGCTGTTTTAACTTAGTCCCTCTTGATCCCTCTCTCTACAAACTCGGACCCGAGGATAGGGGCTGGTCTTGTACCAGGCACCCAAGGACCCTTGGAGGTGACCCCAAGGAGAGGTTTTAAGTTAGATAAAGTCTTAATAGCTTGAGTTTATTAGGCCCTTACACCAACATTCCTTACCAAGAGGCCTGCAGATGAGCCTCATTGGCGTTGTGTGCGCATGAGTGGAATGAGCATGAACTAGTATGGAATGATAGGGATACAGCCGGCAGGCTGAGGGATAGTGTGTTTGGTGCAAATTCACATTGCACGACATCCTGCTTTCTGTTTGTACGAATATGCATCTGCGAATGTATTTGGGTGTGAATGGAATGTTCGTGTGCTTTCGCAATTTTTGCTTGAAGCATTTGTAGGTACTCGCGCATTATGCGCTTCAGCACAACATTGTACGCGCTATGAACAGTACAAGCAGAAAATACGAGCTCGCAAAGGAACCCAAGATGGAAGCTTTGCGGTTCGGTTGAATTAATTGTGCAGATTCAGTTCTATCCAACTCGAAATTGTACTGTTTTGTTTGGTTGACTATAGTGTAGCAGGGCAGGTACTATAGGGGTACAATTTGGTGAAGGTTAGATGTTGTTTGTCTGTATCTGCTTGCTACAGGTCCAGGGGAAACCAACGGAACCAGCATTTGGCTGGTTGGGCAAAGACAAAACAGGTTCTGTTTTTAGGACCTGAACCTGGTTGTTGTTTTTCCAGGTTGGAAAACCAAAACCAGAGGTTGTTTACCAACCTACCACCTGCTGTATTGTCCAGGCAGGTTGGTTGTGTTGCTTGAAATTGTTTCAGATCATCCCTGGTTGTTCCCAGGTTGATTCCCAAGGTTCTTGCTAGCTAGATCTATTTATTCCTTCTCTGTTTGTACTTGAACATAGTCAATTTGATTCAAGCGAATTCCTCCCTTCCTGGAATTTCGCTTCTACGTGGTGCGACGGCGGAATGCTACCCGAGTAAACGCTAGTACCCGAGTCAATTTGATTCAAGCGAGTCACACTAGTACGTTAGCCCTACAACGCTAGGCAAACGCTCTCCGAGCCATAACTTCGTAATGGCAAAACTTTTCGCAAGGCAACTTGGTTCATTTGAAAGCTCTTGGAGCGAGCTTCAATGTAGAAAATTCTCAGCTTTATCTGATCGACGGTCTACACGATACGTTGCGCCACGTTCAAGGTACTCTTGCTGTTTTGACTAAGTCCCTCTTGATCCCTCTCTCTTCAAACTCGGACCCAAGGATAGGGGCTGGTCTTGTACCAGGCACCCAAGGACCCTTGGAAGTGACCCCGAGGAGAGGTATGAAGTTTGATAAAGTCTAAATAGCTTGAGTTTATTAGGCCCTTATACGAACACCAACTTCCGTTCTTGAAACGTTGATGCTGGAGAGGGAGCTGTCGGCGTTGCGCCTGAGTGACGAAGAGCCGGTGCAACCTGTCCTGGACAAGATGCGCGACCTGTACGCAAAGTTGGCGACCGAGGGAATCACCTATTCGGAGCAGACCAAGTGCTTGAAGATGCTCTCGCTGCTGCCAGAATCGTGACTTCAAATCACGGGCGGATTGAGCCTGCCGCAGAACCAGAGCTCGTGAACACTCGAGTGGGTGCAGACAAAGATTCTGGAGGATGACTTCCGTCGCCGCCAACTAAGGGGTGGAGACAACGACAGCAGCCACTATGGGATGCAAGGGAGCCAAGGTGGCAGAGGACGTAGCTTCATTGGTGGTGGATGCGGTGCAAAGAAGGACGACAACTCCAACGACCAACAAAGAGGTACTGGTTGGGGTCGCGGTGCGACATCTGGACGTGGGGGGCAAGTTAGGTGCTGCTGGCAAAATGAAAGGGAGTTGCCGGTATTGTGAGAAGGAGGGGCACCCCTGGTTTTTGTGCTATAAGAAACCCGATAGATGGACCCCCCAGATTCATCACCAGGATGGCGGCGCGTAGAGGAACCAGAAAAACCGCGCGAGCATGGTCGCCGATTCGTCCGACAACAACCCGAAGAGCAACGGCGGTGCGGAGAAGGAGCCCACTGCGGGCCAGTTCTTCTATATGGGAGAGGAGGGAGAGCAAAGAGACGCCTCTGCCAACGTTGGAGCAGAGCTGCACCCCTTGAACAATTGTGTGTTGGACACGGGCGCTGCTTGGACGATGAGGCCGAGCAAGGACCTGCTGGATGATGTACACGCTGCACAGATCAATGAGGTATGTTTCGCTCCTGGACATGCACTGAAGGGGGCTGGTGCGGGACGAGCTGCGTTTAAGGGAGCGGATGGCAAGTCAATGGTGCTGCACGACGTTCTCCTCGTTCCTGATCTTAAGGCCAACCTAATCACCCTCCGTAAGCTTGGCAAGGCAGGTGTGAGCACTAGCACGGATAGGGCAGCTGGGCAATCGGGTGATTTGGGATCTACACGAGAGCAGAGACGTGTACAGATCCCTGTCGCAGCTGCCGGCGTTGGCGTGGCTCGGTGGGGGACAGGCTGGAGAGGGGTCTGCATTCCAAGGGCAGTGCAACGCTGTTGGAGGGGTTGGTGTGAAACTGTCGGCCAGATCTGAAGAGACGGATTGGGCAACGGCACACCGACGCTTGGGACATATAGAAATGCCTTCGCTGAAGCAGCAGGAGAAGGATAGGGTTCTCAAGGGTCTGATGTTGAATGGCCAGCCACCTGATGACAACTGTGAAATATTCTTGTTATCCAAAGTCACCCGTTTCCTCTTCCATACCGTGGCTGGTAGTAGCAAGAATTCATTGGAGCTGGTCCACATCGACTTGGTTGGGCCGCTGCCGGTTCAGAAGCACAAGGGGGAGCGGTACTTTCTAACCATAGTGGATGATTGGAGCAGGCTTATGTGGGCATATCCGCTGAAGCAGAAGGACCACGCCGCCTCTACGATACGGGAATATTGGCTGCCAATCGTGGAGAAGCAAGCAGAGTGAGTGGTGAATTGGATTAGAACAGATCGGGGTGGTGAGTTCCTTGGAGCTGAGATGACGGCCTGGCTCAAGAAGCAGGGCATCCAGAGGGAGCTGACCACGGCTTACACCCCACAGTCTAACGGTGTAGCAGAACAGGCGAACCGGACAATTCTGGAGACAGCTAGGGCGCTGCTCATAGAATCTGGGATGGGCAACTTGATGTGGCCCCATGCTATCCGCACGCTACCGTGGCCAGGAACAGGGTGCTCACAAAGGTTGGGGATGACTTGTGGGTGCCGTTGGAAAGGTGGTCTGGGAGGAAGCCGCCGGTGGACATGCTGAGGGTGTTCAGTTGCATGGCAGTCGCCCACGTCCCCAAGACCTACCGCAGTAAGTTGGGGGCGAGTGCAATCTGGTGTGCGCATTTGGGGCTGGCTGCTGAGAGCAAGGGATGGCTGCTGTGGGAACCTTCCAAGGGTGTGTTGTTTGACAGCAGAGATGTGAAGTTTGTTGAGGGCATGATGTATGGGAGCTGGGAGAAACATCCGGAGGCTAGGGTATCCCAGCAGATGGAGCAGATGACCATGTAGCTAGACCTGACTCCTAGTGTGTGGGAGGAGGGAGAGGAGGCAGCTGCAGAGGGTGGTGAGGAGAGAAGGTGCACGAGGCACCTGCTGGTGGAAAAAATGGTGTGGAGACTAGCAGTAGCACTAGTGGAGCTGCTGGATCCTAGGGAGAAGGGCAGCAGCAAGGAAAAACTAAGAAGCCGAAGGGTGTCGTTATGAAGGGATGGGAGACATCCGTCTCCAGGCCAGGACGTACCCGTATGGCTACTAAGAAGCTGACTGCAGGAGCTGATGTAGCAAAGCAGCAGCTTAGGACAGAGGAGGCATTGCTGACTCTATCGCATAACTATAATCCAGATGAGAAGGATGAACCTGCCTACTGTTTTTTTGCCCCTGCACCAGAGGAACCAGCTAGCATGGAGGAGGCATTAGCTGGACCAGATAGGAACAAGTGGCTGGTTTCTAGGGATGCTGAGTACCCGAGCCTGCTAGAGAATGGGACATGGGATTTGGTGGTGCTGCCTGAGGGGAAAAAAGCTGTACAGTGCTTGTGGGTGTTAAGAATCAAGACCTATGGCATGGGACAGGTCACCATCTACAAGAGTAGGCAGGTGGCTAGGGGGTTTATGCAGAACGATAAGCGGGACATGAATGAGATTTTTGCTCCCACTGCCAAACCCCCTACCCTCCGTGTCTTGTTGGCAGATGCAGCCGTTAGTGGGAAATTCATCATTCAGATGGATATATTAAAGGTGTTCTCAATGAGATTTTAGGGGAGGATGTGTACATGACGCAGCCGCCTGGGTATAAGGATGGTACGGGCAGGGTGTGCAAGCTGAAAAAGTCCATCTACGGCTCGAAGCAGGCGCCGCGCTGCTGGTACCAGAAGTTGGCAGCTATTTTAGAAGAGATAGGATTCAGGACCAGCAGCTTCTTTCTCAAGGGGGAGGGGGAGAAGCTGGTGCTGTTTCTGGTCTACGTGGACAACATTCTTCTCTTTAGCAGCAGCATGAAGGAGATCCAGAATGTGCAGCAGCAGCTGATGGAGAACTTCAAGTGCAAGAACCCTGGGGTGGTAAAGTACTGCCTTGGGATGCACGTGGAGAGGGATCCAGATCACAGGTGGTTGAAGCTGCACCAGGAGAAGTTCATCAAGGAGCTGGGGGAGAAGTATGGGATTGAGAATGAGCGCAAGGTTGCAACTCCCCTGCCAGCAGAATTCAAGCTTGTGAAGGCTGCAGAGGATGAAGGGGTTGAAACCGAGGAGCAGCTGCAATTTCAGTCCTTGGTTGGCAGCCTCTTGTATACAGCAGTTCACACGAGGCCCGACATCTCTTTCTATGTTGGGCAGCTGGCTAGGGTAGTGCAGAATCCATCAGAGGAGCAGGTGGATGCAGCTGAGCGTGTGGTGAAGTACCTGAACTCTCACCCAAGCATTGGAGTTCAATACTCTGCATCTGCACAAGTGAAGCAGAAAGGGGTTGAGGTGCCGAAAGAGAAGGGGGAGAGGCTTGGAGAAGGCAAGCTCTTTCTCCCTTGCTTTACCGATGCTACGTGGGCCTCTGAGAAGGACGATTCCTCAATTGTGGGAGGATACCTCTGTGTAGTTGGGGGAGGACCTGTTAGTTGGAGGTCAAAGAAGCAGACGGAGACAGCACCCTCTTCTGTAGAGTCAGAGTACATGGGAATGATTTACGGGATGAAGGAGGTGATTTGGCTGAGGAGGCTGTTAGAGGAGATTGGCCGGGAGCACAAGGTTGCTACGCTGCTGTTTTGTGATAGCAAGGGGGCTCTTGGGATGGCCAGGAACGCTGTGCTTCATGGGTTGAACAAGCACATGCGTATCAAGTCGCACTGGCTGCGTACGGAGGTGAAGAGGGGGACGGTGAATCCGATCTACATCAAGACTCACCAGCAGCCAGCAGACTTCCTCACCAAGAGGCTTGCGGATGAGCCTCATTGGCGTTGTGTGCGCATGAGTGGAATGAGCATGGACTAGCATGGAATGTTGGGGATGCAGCCGGCACGCTGAGGGGGGGTGTGTTGGGTGCAAATTCACATTGCACAACATCCTGCAGTCTGTTTGTACGGGTATGTCTGTTCGAATGCATTTGCGTGTGAATGGAATGTTGGTCTGTTTGTTTGCTTTCGCAATTTTCGCTTGAAGCTTTTGCAGGTACTTGCACATTGTGCGCTTCGACACAACATTGTACGTCCTATGAACAGTACAAGCAGAAAGGACGAGCTTGCAAAGGAACCCAAGATGGAAGCTTTGCGGTTCACCTTACTTGATTGCGCAGATTCAGTTCTATCCAACTCGAAATTGTACTGTTTTGTTTGGTAGTCTAGCAGGGCAGGCACTATAGAGGTTCAATTTAGGTGAAGGTTGGATGTTGTTTGTCTGTATCTGCATGCTACAGTGCCAGGGGAAACCAGCGGAACCATCATTTGGCTGGTTGGGAAAAGACAAAACAGGTTCTGTTTTTAGGACCTGAATCTGGTTGTTGTTTTCCCAGGATGGAAAAATATACGATCGACGGTCTGCACGATAAGCTGCGCGACGTTCAAGGTACTCTTGTTATTTTGGCTTAGTCATTCTTGACTCATCTCTCTTCAACCTCGGACTCGAGGATAGGGGCTGGTCTTGTACCAGGCACCCAAGGACCCTTCGAGGTGACCCCGAAGTGAGGTTTTAAGTTTAATTAAGTCTTAATAGCTCGAGTTTATTAGGCACTTACACCAACACTCGCGAAGCGCCTGGCGGAGACCGTAGTCTGGCCCCCGGAGGCTCTAGTGGGTACCTGTAGGAAACGACCTAGTAAAGCTAGGTGAGCCGCGCAGCCAGATCTCGTCGTGCAGGCTTCCCTGTAGGAAAGCAGTGCTGAAGTCAAGAGAGTGAAGCTCGTAGTCACGCTGAGCAGCTACGTGCAGCAAAACCCGAAGAGTGGTCATCTTTGGGGTAGGGGAGAAGGTCTGGAAGAAGTCAACTCCCTGTCGCTGACTGAATCCTCGTGCAACGTAACGTGTCTTGTAGACAAGCGGAGAATTTGGCGGCCGCTTCACCGTGAAGATCCACATTGCTCTGACGATGTTTGCCCCAGGAGGGGGAACCTCATCGACGTAAGTGCCTGTGGACTTCCAGGATGCCATCTCTGCGTCCATGGCTGACTGCCACTGAGAGGAGTAGGGACCCTCTATCGCCTCTACGTAAGAGCACGGGGTCGGGATGTCTGGTGCATCCGGGTCTCCCTCAGCTGCAATCAGCATGGACAAGAGGTGAGGTATAGCAGGTGAAAAGCAGTCAATGTTATCTTGCCTGTCCTCAAGGACGTCTGTGCCAAAAGCACACTCACCCCCGACGGACGAAGGACAGACAGACTCAGACTCAGCAGCAAGACTAGCGGCGTTGTCGAAACGACAGCGAGCAGCAAAGTCGACAAGCTCAGCAACTAAGGCAGAGGCAGCAGTGGACTCAAACGAAGGGTCAGTGACAATAGTGGCCAGGAGACGCGTGACGGTAGGAGTAGCAGAACGAAGGGAGTCAGACTACGGGTCTGGACCGTCAGCAAGGGAGGATATAGGAGGAGACGGCAGAGGAACATGCGGTGGAACAGAGGAAGGACGAAGTGCCATCTGGTGCGTGCCGGGGATAGGAGGAGGACGCTTACGTGGAACATGACGACCAGTGCGAGCAGGGCGAACAGACGACGAAGGACCAGACTCAAGCTCACGACGCTCCGCAAGACCTCTGGTCGGCCCAGTGTGAGGAGAAGGACCAGGCAGAGGGGAGGCTGGCTGTAACTGCGACTGCGACTGGACAGGTGGTGGACACTCTAAGGGAGGAGTAGGACCAGTAGAATGTGGGAAACCAAGAACCTGCTGAAGGAGTGGAACGAAGTGGGGCCGCGGCCATGCAGCACCACCAGAACCAGTAGAGATAGCTCCAGCACCCCCAACTCTAGGGTCTCCAGCTCCAAATCCTGCAGCACCACTAGCTCCCGTACCAGCAGCACCACCAGCAGGAACGGCTCCAGCGCCTCCAGCTCCAACTTCTGCAGTACCACTAGCTCCAGCACCACCAGCAGAAACAGCTCCAGTGCCTCCAACTCCAACTCCTGCAACACTTCTAGCTCCAACACCTCCAGCAGCTCCAGCTCTAGCTGCACCTCCAGCAGGAACAACTCCAGCGCCTCCAGCTCCAACTCCTGCAGCACCACCAGCCCCACTCCAGTACGAGCACCTCCGAGACCAGGGCTCCAGTACCTCCAGCAGATCCAGCAGCAGCAGGACCTCCAGCTCCAGCAGCACGGCTCCAGCGCCAAGCAAACCACTCGCACAGCTGCGGTGGAGAGAGCGGCTCCCTCCGGGACAAGACACCTGTAGGACCTCGAGAGGACAAGGTACCTCCAGGCTCAGCACGCTCAGGCTCACGCCTCTAGGCTCTTCAATCTCAGGCTCAGCACCCCCAGGCTCCGCACCCTCAGACTCAGCAACCCCAAGCTCAGCACCCCCAGGCTCCGCACGCTCAGGCTCAGCACCCCCAGGCCCCACACCCGCTGGCTCAGCACCCCCAGGCCCCGCACCAGTAGGCTCAGCACCTCTAGCAGTACCAGAGTCGACAGCTACCTCGACAGGCTCAACAGGGTCTACTTGGGACACACCTGAGGGGGCAGGACTTGAAGGAGGATCTGGTGCAAGGAAGAGCGGCGGGGGGGAGGGGAGAGGGGCAATGCGGTAAGGGGAATAGACAGTAAAAGAGAACCGACTTGTCAAACGTGACGTCTTGAGAGGACAGAACATGGCGCGAGGTGGGGTGGTAAAACTGCTAGCCAGGCGCGTCAGGAAAAGCCAAGGAAGACACGGGGAACGGCACGGGATAGCTTGTCCACGGAAGAATCGCAGACAAAAGCTCAAGATCCCCAGACACGGAACACAGACGCATCGCCAACATGCAGAGCATGTGTGGTCTCCGGAACGGAAATACGGGGCTGGAGGTTGACCTGATGCGCAGCGTACTGAACCCCAAACGGCCACAGAAAATGGGGAGCATCCGCAAGGATCATGGACGTACGAGCGATGTCCATGACGATGCCAATGCGGCGCTCAGCAATCCCATTTTGCTGTGGGGAGGCTGGAAGCATGAACGTCTGGCGGATGCCCTCCGCACGATACTAGGCCTGCAGAAGGTCAGAGAAAAACTCTCCACCTCTGTCAGAGTGCAGACGCAGAACAGGAAGGTCCAAGCCGAAACTCTCGCTGAGCTGGCAACGAGCAACGCGGATCCACTTGATCAGCACCTCAGTGACATCACCCTTGCGGGCGCAAGAGGAAGACTGTGGTGTAATGCGAGTAGTCGTTACCGACCAGCAGAAAGTAGCGCCATGAACTTGGTGGGTGTTAGTCACCTTCAGGACCTATGTGTCGCCACCCTCTTTCCTTGGGACAGGAGCGTTGCCACCTGCACATTTGGTGGCACTGGGGCACCTCTCCCCACATTCCACGAGTAGCCACCCTAGACGCAGTTACACTGTCACAAGCGCTATTTCCTAGTCCTAGTCGACGACTATTCCCGCTACACTATGGTGTTTCCCATGTGACGGAAGGCCGACGTGCGCTACGTCCTCGAACCGTGGCTACTACGGGTCAGTGGTACAACGGGACGTCATGTGCCCCGTCTACACTCGGACCATGGTAGTGAGTTCGCTTCTGGTCGTCTTTTCCGATCCTGTCAGGGTCAGGGGATCAACCAGACTTAAACGCTACGGGACTTGCCACAGCAGAATGGGATCATTGAGCGACGCATTGGCTTGGTCATAGAGATTGCTCATACCTCCATATGCCATGACGGTGCCCCCCATATTCTGTGGCCTCAGGCAGTTTGCTACGCCACCCACCAGCTTAACCTATGGCCCCGCACTTCACGTCTACATATTACACCGACCCGCCTTTGGAATAGGTCGCGTGGAGTTCTGGCTGCATTTCGTGTCTGGGGCTCTCTGGCCTACGTCCGTGCCCCTGGCGCAGACAAGATGTCTGCTTGCACGCGTCCCCGCGCCTTCCTCGGTTTCCCTCTAGACGGCTATGGCTGGGTGTTCTATGACCTGGTGACTTATCAGTTTTTCGCCTCTCAGCACGTCACTTTTGACGAGTCAGATTGTTACTACAGAAGTCACCCCCCCTCCACCTTCTGTTCCTCACAGCTCCTTCAAGTGTGTTGCACGTTCCCCGGAGTTGTCTCCCCCGCCGCTATTCCCGCAGCGTCGAGTCCCTGTTGTGTTTGGGGGTGCCGGAGGTGCAGCTGCGGAGGGTGCGAGTCCTGGGTGTGCTAGAGATGGTGGTGACGACAATGGGGGTGCGCCCGTCCATTACCTCCTCCCAGCTCTGGACTGGTTGCCAGCCCTCTGCCCGCCCCCTTCGGGTGTGGGGCTGTCTCGCTCATGTCCTCATCAATCTCGCTGATCGGGCACGTCAGGGTGGGAAGCCAGCTCCCAATACACAGCTCTGTGTTTTCATTGGCATCAACACAGACTGTCATGGCTACCTTTTCCATGCTCCCTCCTACTCCCTCACTCCATTGGTCTGACTTTCATCCGCTGCCTTCTGTTGCTCCCTCCCCTCCTCCCCTTCCTCCTGCCCTTGCATCCCCACCCCCAGCTTTCTCTTCCACCCCCCCTTCCGCTGTCATCTCTGGCACCTCTCTTCCTGCCTCTTCCTCTTCGGCTCATGCCCTCTCCCTCACCACCTCCCTCTGCTTCCCTTCCTTCCGCTCCTGTTCCCCCACCATCTCCACGCCACACGCACTCCATGACTCGTGCGATATCCAAATTTCCACGCCTTCGGACCGCACTCAACCTCCGGCAGCAGGTGCATAGCGTGGTAACGCTGGTTCAGCTCTAAACTCTGTGACATCAAATAGTAGCCAGCCGAGGAGCGCTCCTCCCAATTTTCCTGCAGTGCGAGGTCACTCGGTTTAGGCTCCTCCCCAATAATTAGTTTCAGCAAATAAATCTGACGGAAATACAATTGCATTTTCCAGGCCTAATCATCATAGCCCTCACCATTCTCGACGGTGAAGTTCTTCAGCACCTTCTTGACCAGCGAGCCCTGGTTTATTCGCGCTCTCATTGGCGCTGAAACACCAGAATCTTAGATGCCGATACGATCTTGGGCTGAAGATTCACCAGCTCCAGTCGGGGTGTTATCCGCCATAGCTACCTATATTGAGGATCACTATAACACAGCTCTGATACCAGTTTGTTGGTGTAAGGGCCTAATAAACTCAACCTATTAAGACTTAATCCAACATTAAACCTCTCCTCGGGGTCACCTCCAAGGGTCCTTGGATGCCTGGTACAAAACCAGCCCCTTCCCTCGGGTCCGAGTTTGTACAGAGAGGGATCAAGAATGACTAAGCCAAAATAGCAAGAGCACCTTGAATGTCGCGCAGCGTATCTTGCAGACCGTCGATCGGATTAAGCTGAGAATTTGCTACATTGATGCTCGCTCCAAGAGCTTTGAAATGGGCCAAGTTGCCTCGCAAATCTTCTGCCATTACGGAGTTATCACTCGTACAGCGTTTGCCTAGCACTAGGCTGCTAGCATACTAGCGTTGACTCAGGTAGCATTCCGCCGTCGCACCGCGTAGAAACGAAATTCCAGCAAGAAAGGAATTCGCTTGAATCAATATGACTATATTCAGGTACAAACAGAGAAGGAATAAATAGCTCTAGCTAGCAAGGACCTTGGGATTAAACCTGGGAACAACCAGGGATGATCCCAAATAATTCCAAGCAACAGAACCAACCTAGCTGGACAAAACAGCAGGTGGTAGGTCTATAAACAACCTCTGGTTCTGTTTTTCCAACCTGGGGAAACAACAACCAGGTTCAGGTCCTAAAAAACAGAACCTGTTTTGTCTTTGCCCAACCAACCAAATGCTGGTTCTGCTAGTTTCCCCTGGCCCTGTAGCATGCAGATACTGACAAACAACATCCAACCTTCACCTAACTTGTACCTCTATAGTGCCTGACCTGCTACACTATAGTCAACCAAACAAAACAGTACAATTTCAAGTTGGATAGAACTGAATTTGCGCAATCAAGTAAGCCGAACCGCAAAGTCTCCATCTTGGGTTCCTTTGCGAGCTCGTCCTTTCTGCTTGCACTGTTCATAACGCGTACAATGTTGTGCCGAAACGCACATTGCGCGAGTACCTGCAAATGCATCAAGGCAAAATTGCGAAAGCAAACAAACACACGAACATTCCATACGCAAATGCATTCTAACACGCATACCCATACAAACAGACGGCAGGATGTCGTGCAATGTGAATTTGCACGCGGTGTACGTGCTACCCGCGAAGCAGGTAGCAGCAGCGGCAGTTGAGTAAGATGCAACGGAAGCAGGCGTCAGTAGAAGAGAGACAAGCGGTGTACGTGCTACCCGCGAAGCGAGACGCGGTGGATGTGGGAGTGTTTCAGCAGAGGTAGGAGGTGAAGTAGGTGCGGGAGTCACGAGTACTGGTATTAGAAGATGCACAAGAGAAGCAGGTCTTGGATCATGTCACCAACATAGCTCATGCGGAGAAGCAGAAGAAAAAAGCAAGCTCCACGGATCCTATGACCAGGGTGAGGACGGCAGCACCAGATCATGGGAGGGGGCAAGAGAAGTAACTGGCAGAGAACATCAAGGGAGCCAGGAACGAGATGCACAGGCATAGAGTGACAGCAGAGAGAGTAATGAAGGAAAGATGGGAAGGAAGGAGGTAAGAGGGTGGCAAGAGGTGTGTGAATGGCAGCCGAGAGAACGGAGCAAGAAGGGAAGAAAGAGCAGAGCAATACAAGGGGGAGACACGAGGAGGCAGGTGAGTTTCCAACAAACCTCTTGTAATGTTATCTTTATCACCCTGTTTCTTTTCAACCAATTATAAACAGGGTCATCCGGTCTTCCTCTGTCTTAACTCTGCTTGGCTAACATTATCCTATCCACCTTGATTTCTTCGTTATATCAACATGGTACAAGAGCAAAGTCGGATTACAAGGCCTGCCAAGTATCTGTTCTTCCTAAGAACAACCCTTTACTAAAATACTCATTACAACATCTGTTACCGAGTCTACATTAACATGTCTCCTGGCAAGACTACAGTGTTGGTGTAAGCGCCTAATAAACTCAAGGTATAAAGAGTTTATCAAACTGAAAACCTCTCCTCGGGGTCACCTCCAAGGGTCCTTGGGTGCCTGGTACAAGTCTCAGAATCCCAACCACTAGACCATTGGGATAAAAGGGCTTGTTTCAGTAGCGGGTCAGTGCGCCCATAACCCCCCAGGCAAATGTGCCTGTAACCCTTCCCTAGGATCGATCGGGGATCACCAGTGGACCTCTGACACCCCCCCGCACTGGGATGCCCGAAGTGCATACACCGGGATTCGAACCCGAGACCTTCGCTCTGATACCATCTCAGAATCCCAACCACTAGACCATTGGGATAAAAGGGCTTGTTTCAGTAGCGGGTCAGTGCGCCCATAACCCCCCAGGCAAATGTGCCTGTAACCCTTCCCTAGGATCGATCGGGGATCACCAGTGGACCTCTGACAACAAGACCAGCCCCTATCCTCGGGTCCGAGTTTGTAGAGAGAGGGATCAAGAATGACTTAGTCAAAACAACAAGACTACCTTGAACGTCGCGCAGCGTATCATGCAGATCGTCGACCGGATTAAGCTGAGAATTTCCTATATCAAAGCTCACTCTAGGAGCTTTGAAATAAGCCAAGTTGCCTCACGAAAAGTTCTGCCATTACGAAGCTATGGCTCGGACAGCTTTGCCTAGCGTTGGAGTGCTAGCGTACTAGCGTTGACTCGGGTAGCATTCTGCCGTCGCACCGCATAGAAACGAAATTCCAGGAAGGGAGGAATTCGCTTGAATCAAATTAACTATATTCAGGTACAAACAAAGAAGGAATAAATAGCTCTAGCTAGCAAGGACCTTGGAAATCAACCTGGGAACAACCAGGGATGATCCCAAATAATTCCAAGCAGCAGAACCAACCTGGCTGGACAAAAGAGCAGGTGGTAGGTTGGTAAACAACATCTGGTTCTGTTTTTCCAACCTGGGAAAACAACAACCAGGTTCAGGTACTAAAAACAGAACCTGTTTTGTTTTTGCCCAACCAGCCAAATGCTGGTTCAGCTGGTTTCCCCTGGCCCTGTAGCATGCAGATACAGACAAACAACATCCAACCTTCACCTAAATTGTACCCCTATAGTGCCTGCCCTGCTACACTATAGTCAACCAAACAAAACAGTACAATTTCGAGTTGGATAGAACTGAATCTGCGCAATCAAGTAAGCCGAACCGCAACCCTAAACATTCCATTCACACCCAAATGCATTAGCATACGCATACTCATACAAACAGACGGCAGGATGTCGTGCAATGTGAATTTGCACCCAACACACTCCCCCTCAGCCTGCGGGCTGCATCCACATCATTCCATACTAGTTCATGCTCATTCCACTTATCCGCACACAACGCCAATGAGGCTCATCCGCAAGCCTCTTGGTGAGGAAGTCTGCTGGCTGCTGGTGAGTCTTGATGTAGATCGGATTCACCGTCCCCCTCTTCACCTCCTTACGCAACCAGTGCCACTTGATACGCATGTGCTTATTGAGCCCATGAAGCACAGCGTTCCTGGCCATCCCAAGAGCCCCCTTGCTATCACAGAACAGCGGCGTAACAACCTTCTGCTCCTGGCCAATCTCCTCTAACAGCCTCCTCAGCCAAATAACCTCCTTGACCCCATGGAACATCGCCATGTACTCTGATTCCACAGAAGAGAGTACTGTCTCCGTCTGCTTCTTTGACCTCCAACTAACAGGTCCTCCCCCAACTACGCAGATGTATCCTCCCACAGATGAGGAATCCTCCTTCTTAGAGGCCCACGTAGCATCGGTAAAGCAAGTGAGAAAGAGCTTGCCTTCTCCAAGCCTCTCCCCCTTCTCTTTCAGCACCTCAACCCCTTACTGCTTCACTTGTACAGATGCGGAGAAATGAACTCCAATGTTTGGGTGAGAGTTCAGATACTTTACCATACGATCAGCTGCATCCACCTGCTCCTCTGATGGATTTTGCACCACCCTAGCCAGCTGCCCAACCGAGAAAGAGATGTTGGTCCTTGTGTGAACTGCTGTATACAACAGGCTGCCCACCAAGGACTGAAATTGCTGCTGCTCCTTGGCTTCAACCCCTTCATCCTCTGCAGCTTTCACAAGCTTGAATTCTGCTAGCAGGGGAGTTGCAACTTTGCGCTCATTCTCAATCCCGTACTTCTCCCCCAGCTCCTTGATGAACTTCTCCTGGTGCAGCTTCAACCACCTGTGATCCAGATCTCTCTCCACATGCATCCTGAGATAGTACTTTACCTCCCCAAGGTTCTTGCAATTGAAGTTCTCCATCAGCTGCTGTTGCACCTTCTGGATCTCCTTCATGCTGCTGTTAAAGAGAAGAATATCGTCCACATAGACCAGAAACAGCACCAGCTTCTCCCCCTCCCCCTTGAGAAAGAGGCTTTCATCACAGCTGCTGGTCCTGAATCCCATCTCCTCTAAAACAGCTGCCATCTTCTGGTACCAGTAGCGTGGCGCCTGCTTCAAGCCGTATATGGACTTTTTCAGCTTGCACAGTCTGCCCGTACCATCCTCATAGCCAGGCGGCTGCATCATGTACACATCCTCCTCTTAAATCCCATTGAGGATTGCCGTAGATATATCCATCTGAATGATGAATTTCCCACTAACGGTTGGATCTGCCAACATGACACGAAGGGTAGGGGGTTTGGGAGTGGGAGCAAAGATCTGATTGAAGTCCCGCTTCTCCTTCTGCATAAACCCCTTAGCCACCAGCCTACTCTTGTAGATGGTGACCTGCCCCTTTTCATTGGTCTTGATCCTTAGCACCCTCTTGCACTGTACGGCTTTCTTCCCCTCAGGCAGCACCACCAGCTCCCATGTCCCATTCTCTAGCAGGCTCTGGTACTCAGCATCCCTGGAAACCAGCCACTTCTCCCTATCTGGTCCAGCTAATGCCTCCTCTATGCTAGCTGGTTCCTCTGGTGCAGGGGCAAGAAAACAGTAGGCAGGTTCATCCTCCTCATCCAGATCATAGCCATTCGGTAGAATCAGCAATGCCTCCTCGGTCCCAAGCTTCTGCTCTGCTACATCAGCTCTTGCAGTCAGCTTCTTAGTAGCCATACGGGTACGTCCTGGCCTGGAGATGGGTGTCTCCCATCCCCTCATAACAACACCCTTCGGCTTCTTAGTTTGTCCCTGCTGCTGCTCTCCTCCCTCGGATCCAGCAGCTCCACTAGTGCTACCGCTAGTCTCCACACCATCACCTCCACCACCGCAAATGCCTCCTGCACCTTCTTTCCATCACCACCCTCTGCAGCTGCCTCCTCTCCCTCCTCCCACACATTAGGAGTCAGGTCCAGCTGCATGGTGATCAGCTGCATCTGCTGGGACAGCCTGGCCTCCGGCTGTTTCTCCCAGCTCCCATACATCATGCCCTCAATAAACTTCACATCCCTGCTGTCAAACAACACACCCTTGGAAGGTTCCCACAGCAGCCATCCCTTGCTCTCAGCAGCCAGCCCCAAATGCACACACCTGATTGCACTTGCCCCCAACTTACTGCCGTAGGTCTTGGGGATGTGAGCGAGTGCCATGCAACCGAACACCCTCAGCATATCCACCGGCGGCTTCCTCCCAAGCCACCTCTCCAACGGCACCCACGAGTCATCCCAAACCTTGGTGAGTACCCTGTTCCTAGCGACGGTAGCGTGCCGAACAGCATGGGGCCACATCAAGTTGCCCAGCCCAGATTCTATGAGCAGCGCCCTAGCTGTCTCCAGAATTGTCCGGTTCGCCCGTTCTGCTACACCGTTAGACCGTGGGCTGTAAGCCGTGGTCAGCTCCCTCTGGATGCCCTGCTTCTTGAGCCAGGCTGTCATCTCTGCTCCAAGGAACTCACTACCCCGATCTGTCCTAATCCGCTTCACCACACACTCCGCTTGCTTCTCCACGAATGGCAGCCAATCTTCCCGTATCATAGAGGCGGCATGGTCCTTGAGTGCCTCGGACTGGACGGCCTCTGCCGCACACTTGCCGTTCAAGTTGCTCAGCACCCGGCAATACTGGACCTCTAACAATGGAGGAAGACGAAGCAGCAAGTGGTGCATCTGACAAAGAAACGCCAGCACCACAAGCCGGCACTGGAGGATGGGGAATCGGAGGCACTACTGCCGCCACTGGTTGCCGCCACTGTCGGCGCATTGGGACTATCGGAAGCTCCTCCTCAGGAAACAACAGATGGTTAGGGAACTTTGACGACAACAGCTGGTTGGGGACCACCAGCACCTTTTCCTAAAGCTCTATCACTTCCTCCCGAAAACGTGGCAGAAGTAGATCCCTACTGGAAAACGCGCGGCACCGGCTCTCGGATCAGTGCCCTACGAACCAACACCAGAAGAGGAAGAAGAGTCAGAAGGCATCACATACAACTTCAAAAAGCAAAAATAGCTGAGTTACCTGAACCTACCAAATGTCAACGGGAGTTGTGTTTGGCCCCGTCCTCGCTTGGGCAGAGCCAACCGCGGGAGGACCGTGGGAGGCGCAAAATCGCGGGAGGTCTGTGGGAGCCGCGAAATCGCGGGAGGTCCGTGGGAGCCGCGAAACCGCGGGAGGACCGTGGGAGCCGCGAAACCACGGGAGGACTGTGGGAGCCAAGAAACCGCGGGAGGACTGCGAAATACCCGGTCAACCAGGATACCCGGGCGAGGTGCGCGAAAGTCGCTGGGGGGTGTTGCCTGCGAGGACGACCTCGGAGGTGGTATCTCGAGGTCGACGTGGATGGTGGGCGCCGTCACGGGTGGAGTGTCTGCGCTGGGCATGTGACAGGGAGTTGGGCGCCAACCAGCTGCAAGCACCTGCGAAGCTGGTGCACCATTGTCAAGCGGGTGCAACGCGGTGCAGCCGACTTACTGCAGCGTTGGCACACCGCGGACTGGCAACGTTGGCAAGCCGCGACTCTGCTCTGCTGGAGCGCGGTCGACCAAGTCGTGCTGGCACGCGGTCGACCGTGCTGCGCTGGCAGTCAACCAGCAGCCTTGCTAGGTCTGATCTAGTCTGTGTTGCCAATGTTGATGGAATCATTCTGAACTTTTGTTGTGATGTTTTCCAAGTGAAACTCTTGCCAAATTTTCCGGTGAACTAACAAGCAGTGTTAGGACTTCAAAACGACTAAGGAACAAACGAACGCTACGATCGCTCTTGCCCCGTGCCTAGCCCGTAGTCTAGCTCCCGTTGCACTAGTTATCTCCGCGTGGTGTGGTGAGCGTGGCGAGACCGCGAAGAAACCTTCGGTTTAGCTGACTTCTCACTCATCTAGCTTGTTCGTAGTCCGGGCGGCTCTGTTGGACGCCATGGTGGACCCCGTAGTTGAGGCGGGCGTCGTGGATACATTGGAAGCACAGCTGGAGGACGCGAGGAGACGTCATGGGGTGAACGAGTACGGAACTCTCCCGTTGACGGTGGTCGAGGCTGGCATCCGCACCTTGTGGGCGGCGGAGCACCCCCCTTCTGGGCCTGCATCTCCCCGACCGGTGAACAATGCAGGCGGCGTCAACGCGGGAGTCAACGCCGCAGGTGACCAAGTCGGTAGCAGCGCGGCAGGCACGTCGAGGCAGCGAGGTGTGATTCACGCCGATGAATTCGGCGGCGTTTAGGCACGAGGGATGCAATCATCGGCAGCTGCAAGGGCCCCGCAAAACTACGTCGGAGGCAGACGAAGTGAATTGGCGCCGATGTCGGCGACACAGGTGACCAGGGGAGGAATTGCACCGAGCTACGGCTACTTCAAGTTTACGCCGGACAGGATCTCGGTCACCCCTGTGCTGGTCGGTCGTCTCGACATCCTCACGTGGAAGGAAGCCATCGAGCCCCAGCTGGAGATGGCCGGGCTGATGGGCTTCGCCCGCAGGACCGTGGCGACGTCGGAGGAGCACTACCCCAACCTGCGAGCGGAATTTCGCGCCGTGCAGTTGCTGACCTTTACAGTCATTTTGCGGTGCTGCTCGCCGGGTGTACAGATCGCCCTGAAGTCGTGTAGGGAGTACCTCGACGCTGGCCACCAGGCGTGGCATTTCATCGAGTCAACTTACCCGGTCACCGACGACTTGTTCATCGCCCAGCTTGAGGGGCAGTTGACGCACCTGCCTATGGGCGATGAGGAGAACGCAACTGACTACTGCAACCGAGCTCGGCAAATTCTCGCCACCATTCGGATGGCTGGGGCGGAATACTCAACAGCGCCGTACGTTACATACGTTATGCAGGGACTCCCGAGGAGCTACAACCTGTTGAAGCGGCTGTCGATGGCGCCGAGCACGCGAGCAACGCTCAACGAGGACACATTGACCTCGTACCTCCTGCAGAACGAGGCAATGCAGGAGGCTGAGCGGTCCCAGGAGCTCCTCGCGCAAGTACATTTCGTCGCCTCCGTGAAGAAAGGTGGTCGCCCGGGACAGCGTGGTCAATCTGGTGGCAGTCACCGCGGTGGAGGGAAGCCGGCGAAAGACGCTGTCAAGCAGAAGTCCGTCAAGGATGGCGGTCATGGAGGAGCACGTCGACGTGGGGAATGCTGGCTGTGCGGCGATCCTGATCACCTCTCCTTCGAGTGTCCCGACCGCAGTGACTCGGACGACGACAAAACCCACGGAGGCCGCGGGAGGTCTGGCAGCCGTCGTTCACGTCGAGGGAACCAGCCACGAAAGGAGAAGCAGTCGACGAAGTCGACCTCGGCGAAGGACGCCGACTCTTCCACGGATGGCAAAGGGCGAGGCGACAAGGAGGCGTCGTGCTCGCTGGTCGGTATCGTGGAGCCGACCGCTGGCGCCGGAAGCTGGCGAGGATTTCCAGGCGATGGCGGCAGCTGTGCAAGCAAACCTCGCGGTGGTCCTGCTCGATAGCGGCTGCTCGCACCACCTGATGGGGACGAAGGAGGCCGAGCGGCGACGAAGGCAACCCCGGACAGGCTGCACGCTAGTCTGGCGCATGTTGGCATGGACACCATATGGAGCTCGGCGAAACACGAGGTCGCCACTGGGCTGGACCGCAAGTCGGTGTCTGGCGCCGATTCACCGTGTGTCTTGTGCGTCGGCGGGAAGCTGGCGCGGCATACCTTCCCCGACCACGGCCCCGAAGCCGACGACGTCCTGGACATCGTGCACATCGATTTGTGCGGGGCATTTCGCGTGGCTGCCAAGGACGGCAGCCTGTACTTCCTGCTGCTGAAGGACCGCAAGATCCGCTATGTGTGGGTGAGGCCGGTCGCCAAGAAGTCGGACGTGCTGCTGGAGTTCAAGAAGTGGCTGGTGCTGGTGGAGCGGCAGGCAAAGCATTCGGTGCTGCAACTGCGTTCTGACCGCGGAGGGGAGTTCCTTGGGAAGGACTTTACCCCTTTCGTTGACAGCAAGGGAATCGTCTATGACTTGACCTGCCCTTACACCCCGCAACAGAATGGCATGGCGGAGCGTGTGATGAGGACGGTGGTGGAGTCGGTGCGGACGATGCTGCTGCACATGGGTGTACAGCACCACAAGTGGCATCTCGCTCTGCGGCAGGCCGTCTGGGTTCGCAACTGCCTGGAGCGGTCTTCGCTGCCCGTGGGGACGAGGCCGCAAGTCGGTGTCTGGCGCCGATTCACCGTGTGTCTTGTGCGTCGGCGGGAAGCTGGCGCGGCATACCTTCCCCGACCACAGCCCCGAAGCCGACGACGTCCTGGACATCGTGCACATCGATTTGTGCGGGGTATTTTGCGTGGCTGCCAAGGACGGCAGCCTGTACTTCCTGCTGCTGAAGGACCGCAAGATCCGCTATGTGTGGGTGAGGCCAGTCGCCAAGAAGTCGGACGTGCTGCTGGAGTTCAAGAAGTGGCTGGTGCTGGTGGAGCGGCAGGCGAAGCATTCGGTGCTGCAACTGCGTTCTGACCGCGGAGGGGAGTTCCTTGGGAAGGACTTTACCCCTTTCGTTGACAGCTAGGGAATCGTCTATGACTTGACCTGCCCTTACACCCCGCAACAGAATGGCATGGCGGAGCGGGTGATGAGGACGGTGGTGGAGTCGGTGCGGACGATGCTGCTGCACATGGGTGTACAGCACCACAAGTGGCATCTCGCTCTGCAGCAGGCCGTCTGGGTTCGCAACTGCCTGGAGCGGTCTTCGCTGCCCGAGGGGACGAGGCCGCAAGTCGGTGTCTGGCGCCGATTCACCGTGTGTCTTGTGCGTCGGCGGGAAGCTGGCGCGGCATACCTTCCCCGACCACAGCCCCGAAGCCGACGACGTCCTGGACATCGTGCACATCGATTTGTGCGGGGCATTTCGCGTGGCTGCCAAGGACAGCAGCCTGTACTTCCTGCTGCTGAAGGACCGCAAGATCCGCTATGTGTGGGTGAGGCCAGTCGCCAAGAAGTCGGACGTGCTGCTGGAGTTCAAGAAGTGGCTGGTGCTGGTGGAGCGGCAGGCAAAGCATTCGGTGCTGCAACTGCGTTCTGACCGCGGAGGAGAGTTCCTTGGGAAGGACTTTACCCCTTTCGTTGACAGCAAGGGAATCGTCTATGACTTGACCTGCCCTTACACCCCGCAACAGAATGGCATGGCGGAGCGGGTGATGAGGACGGTGGCGGAGTCGGTGCGGACGATGCTGCTGCACATGGGTGTACAGCACCACAAGTGGCATCTCGCTCTGCGGCAGGCCGTCTGGGTTCGCAACTGCCTGGAGCGGTCTTCGCTGCCCGTGGGGACGAGGCCGTACCAGCTCCTCACCGGGCAGAAGCCCGACTTGTCGATGGCGAGGGTGTGGGGCTGCATGGCGCAATTCCTCGTCCCTGAGCAGCAGCGCGGTGGGGAGCTGAAGCCGAAGGCCCGGTGGGGCCTTCACCTCGGCGTGTCGGAGGAGAGCAAAGGCTGGGAGCTCCTCAACATCACCGCCAACCGGGTGGTCACCACGTCGGACGTGGTGTTCTACGAAACTCTGTCGCTGGAGGTGTGGAAGTCGGACCTCGGGCCTGCATCGGGGCAGACGCGGGCCAACCCGCCGATTGACACCTCGACGGCGACGCTTCATCTGCTCGCTGAAGTTGGTGAGCGGGCTGATGACGATGTCGCGGTCGCCCCTGCCTTGCCATCTCCTGCCCCTTCTTCCCATTCCCTTACTATCGAACTGCGTGGCCTGACTCCGGTGTCGGCCTCCAGCGATGAGGGGAGCTGTGGGGCGTCGCCTGTGGCGCCCGCCAAGAGCATCGCCGGTGGTCGACGTGACGCCCAGCAAGTCGCGGTGAAGACAACCGCGAAGGCGACCGCGAAGGAAACCGCGATGGACACCGCGAAGGAACCTGCGAAGGAGTCCGCGGAGGAAACCGCGGAGGAGATCGCTAAGCCGACCGCGAGGAGACCGCAGAGGTGCCCGCGGCTAGCAGGCAGCAGACAGGGGAACAGGCAGCAGCGAAGCCGACCGCGGAGCAGTTCGCAAGGGAGCTTTTGAGCGGGAAGCGCGTTTCAGAGAAGCCGTCGATAAGGGAGCCTTCGAACGGGAAGCGCATTTCAGAGAAGCCGTCAACAGGGGAGTCGTTGAGCGTGGAGCTCGCTTCAGAGGAGCGGACGACAAGGGAGCAATTCGATAAAGGCACATCGAGCGACGTGGTTGAGGTGCAGCCCGGACCTTGGAAGTCGGGCTGAATTCGGAGGCCACCCGACTTCTTCGTCCCAGCTGCCTTCACCACCGTGTACGATGTGGACGACGACGACCTGGCGTACGATGACGCCGAGTACGATGAGGAGTTTTCGGAGCTCGACCCCGATATGCACGCCGATCCCGAGCACCGTTGGAACATTTCGACCATTACGGTGAAGGAGGCCTTGGCGAGCTGGAAGGGCCCGGCGGTGAAGGCCGCCATGGAGGAGGAGATCCGCAGCCTCATCAATATAGGCACTTGGGAGCTGGTCGAACGCCGGGGGTGATTGTAATGAAGAAACGGTGGGTGCTGACAACGAAGTACCGCATCGACGACACTGTCGAGCGCAAAAAGGCGAGGCTGGTCGTAAAAGGCTTCACGCTGGTGTATGGCGCTGACTTCAACGAGACGTACGCGCCGGTAAGCAGCTACGTCACGCTGAGGATTTTCCTCAGCATCGGCGCCGTCCTCGACTTCAACCTGATGCAGCTGGACATGAAGAACGCCTTTTAGCAGAGCAAGCTCGACTGCGTGCTGTACATGTACCAGCCGGACTACTTCAATGACGGGACCGGCCGGGTGTGCAAGCTGATGAAGAGCCTCTATGGGCTAAAGCTGTCGCCGTTGCTGTGGTACACGGCTCTCAACGACGTGTTGGTTGGCACCGGGTGGAAGAAGAGCCAAGTCGATGAGGCTCTGTACTTTAAGGCCGGCGACAACAAGGTGATCTACTGGGTGCTGGTCTACGTCGACGACCTTCTCGCCACGAGCAGCAGCACCGCGATGCTGAAGGAGCTGAAGGAGCTGCTGGAGGCCGCTTTCGAGCTGCGCGAAATTTCACCGGTGCAGAAGTATCTCGGCGTAGAGATCGTGCGCGACAGGCCGGCGCAAAAATTGTGGCTGCACCAGCAGGGCTACGCCAAAAAGCTGCGCAGGCGCTTCATCGACGAGGAGCAGACTGGGCGCACCCCGAAGACGCCGGTCTCCGTCGCCGCCTACGCGGAGCAGACATTCGACGACGAGGAGTCGCAAGAGCGCGAAGAGGAGGAGTACAGGCAGAAGGTCGGCTCGCTGCAGTTGGCGGCGACGACAACGAGGCTGGACACCGCATTCGCGTGCAGCAAGCTGGGGAGCGGCCTCACGGTGAGGACCGACCAGCACTGTTGCGAGGTCGACCGCTGCCTCGCCTACCTCGCCAACACGCGAGACACCGCCATGGAGTTCGGCGGAGGTCCGGAGTCACTGGAGTTGGTCGGCTATGTGGACGCCGACGACGCCGGCAACAAGCAGAACCGGATGAGCACGGGCGGCTACGTGTTCGTCTACGGAGGGGCCGCGGTATCCTGGTCGAGCCAGCGCATCAAGTGCGTGACGCTGTCATCGACTGAGTCGGAGTACGTGGCAGCCGTCTAAGCCGGCAAAGAGGGACGTCGCCTTCGCTTCCTCCTCGCCGAGTTCCAACGGCTGGACGCCGGAAAGCCGGCTGTCCTCAGGGTGGACAACAAGTCGGCCATCACGGTCGGCGAGGGCATGGGGTTGACGGGCAACCTCAAGCACATGGAACGGCGACATGCCTGGCTGCAGCACATGGTGAAGCGCGGGAAGTTTTCGTTGAAGTACATTCCAACCGCTGAGCAGCCGGCCGACTTCCTGACGAAGGCGCTGCACTACCCAGCCTTCAACCGGTGCTCCGTTGCAATCGGCCAAGTGCGCCTGGCCGATGTGGGCGATGGTGACAACGACGTGCAGCAGTAGGTGCCATGCCATTTTGCATGGCTGGTGCGATGACAGGCGTGCTGTGCGTTGTGTGCACGCCGACGGGCTATTCTCTGAGCACTACTGCCGTGTAGGCCGGGGGGCGCCCAAGCGTGAACGCAGCAGGGGAGTGTCAACGGGAGTTGTGTTTGGCCCCGTCGTCGCTTGGGCGGAGCCGACCGCGGGAGGACCGTGAGAGCCGCGAAATCGCGGGAGGTCCGTGGGAGCCGCGAAATCGCGGGAGGTCCATGGGAGCCGCGAAATCGCGGGAGGTCCGTGGGAGCCGCGAAACTGCGGGAGGACCGTGGGAGCCGCGAAACCACGGGAGGACCGTGGGAGCCGCGAAACCACGGGAGGATCGTGGGAGCCGCGAAACCGCGGGAGGACCGCGAAATACCCGATCAACCAGGATACCTGGGCGACGTGCGCGAAAGTCGCTGGGGAGTGTTGTCTACGAGGACGACCTCGGGGGTGGTATCTCGAGGTCGACGTGGCTGGTAGACGCCGTCACGGGTGGAGTGTCTGCGCTAGGCATGTGACAGGGAGTTGGGCGCCAACCAGCTGCACGCACTTGCGAAGCTGGTGCACCATTGTCAAGCGGGTGCTACGCTGTGCAGCCGACTTACTGCAACGTTGGCACACCGCGGATTGGCAACGTTGGCAAGCCGCGACTCTGCTCTGTGGAGCGCGGTCGACCAAGTCGTCCTGGCACGCGGTCGACCGTGCTGCGCTGGCAGTCGACCAGCAGCCTTGCTAGGTCTGATGTTGTCTGTGTTGCCAATGTTGATGGAATCATTCTGAACATTTGTTGTGGTGTTTTGATAGTGAAACTCTTGCCAATATTCCCGATGAACTAGCAAGCAGTGTTAGCACTTGGAAACGACTAACGAACGAACGCTACGATCGCTCTTGCCTCGTGCCTAGCCCATAGTCTAGCTCCCGTTGCACTAGTTATCTCTGCACCAAAGAGCCGCCATCTTCAGAAGAAAGAACACAACTCTTGTCCATCATTAGCGACGAGTACCTCTACTATTGAATTCCGATGGAGAGACTCCTCGCCTCCGAATGGCCCGACGCGACTCAATCTCAGCAACCTCTGTCCGTCACCGATGATTCCATTCACGTTGCCGACACAAACGATATCATCGGCGTTTTGGAAGCCGACCTTCGCCAAGCTTCCATCTGAGCCTTCGCAACATATGTACGATCCGTCGCCAACAAGGGACTTGCAACATCGCAACAAGAAGAAGAACAACAAAATTGATTTTACAAGCACACCGTCAATTATCGCGCCACACTCGACATCATCAGCGATTCGGCCACCCCTCACATGCAACTCTGAAGAACTCAATTGCCGCCGACGTCTTTGACACAAGCGGACTACTCCTATCCAACGGTGACACGCTCAATACAACCGCAGACAACCCACCATGCATCATTTGCCCGCTTGATAAGGTCTACTATGACTTCACGATCCTGAGTCAAGGCGGGCTCAACGGCGAATACAATATGATGACCTTCATCGATGCCAGCACACGCTATGTCTGGGCCGTCAACATCGTTTGCCGCTCGTGCACCTTCAATTGTTTCGTGTTCTTGATGAAGTGAGCCGAGCGATAGTTGGGACCGAAGCTTCATATCTTCCAGACAGACGAAGGCTTAAAGTGCTTCTCCAACGATTACAAGGAACTGTTAGCCAAGAAAGGGATTGAGCACTTGGTGTTTCTGCTGTACGCACACGAGCAGCAAGGAGTATTAGAAAGGACAGACTAGAGCCTTGCAACAAGGATGAGAGCCCTGATGAAGCAGTTCTGGCCGTTCGCCATGAACCACATCGCACAACTAGCTGTCGCCACCAAGCCTGAATGACAACATCTCACCTTCGAGTGTTCGGGTGTATGGTACAGTACAGACCCCATACAGCATGCACCGCAAAAGAAGATTGACTGGGCAGGGGATATCAAAGGAGTCCACATCGGGATATAAAAAGAGTTCAAAGCTTAGATCGTGCTGAACTACGCGACACACGAACTGATGAAAAAAAAATATGATTGCATTTTCTATAAAAAGTTGACGCTGGCACTGTACAAGAAACACCGCGAAGCTGACCAGGCACCGGAAAGCATCTTCACAGGACACCACAACTTCACCACAACACAGGACGAAACTGTCCTGGCAAAAGATGCAGCGGACATTCGGGCCAGCGAACATTATCCAAACACCCTCCTTAGAAGCCCACTCTAAACCCCGACCTTCATACCTGTTTCACAAGACAATTCGAACGATACAACCAGCGAAGCCCGCAACTACACCAGCAAAGCGTGCCGATCTCCAGATGCCGAGTTACCACCACCAAACCCCTTGCAAGACACCATCCACCACGGCAACGACAGCAACGACGATGTTGTCAAGGTTACCAGCATGCACGATCTAAATCGCACCGCTTACGCCACCACCAACGGAACCGACCTCTAGTCCTTGGGCTTGCCATTGCAGTTCGCAAGTTCTCTCCTAAGGAACCCACCACCATGCGCCAGGCTCTGCAAGGACCTGACAGCGAAAATGGAGAGCATCCATGGCGCCCGTAGTAGCAGCACTCAAGCATCGCGGGACCTCGAAGCTGGTACCGCGCTCAACAACAAAGGGGAGAAATCTTTTGAGCCGAAAATGGGTTTTCCAGATTGAAACAGTCGCGGACGGCCACAAATATAAGGCAAGATGGGTGGTTCACGGCTTCAAGCAAAACAAATTGTGGACTACGACCAAACCTATGCACCTGTCCGCCGACACACCTCGGTGCGCATCCTCACCTGCATCGCTGCCGTCCGACAACGCCCACTCCGCCAAATCGACGTCTCGACCGCGTTCCTATACGCAATCATCAACACCATCATATTCCTCAAGCAACTGCATGCCTTCAAAGAAGATGATTCCGCCGCCTGCCTCCTCGAAAAATCACTTCACGGCATCAAGCAAGCTCCATGCCTATGGCAGCAGTACCTACATACGGTACTCATTCAGCTAGGCTTCGCTCAGCTGCCGCATGACCAAGGAATGTACCAGAAGGAGTCGCGTGGAAAGTTCATCCTACTAGTAGCCTACGTGGACGATCTGCTCTACACCCGCGACGACATGGAGCTCCTCGGTCGACCTGAGGAAGAAATCAAGGAGAAACTGGAAGTGACAATCAACCACACCGTCACTCAGTTCCGGGGACTGAACATCACCCAGTCGTCCACCTCTATCCATCTCATGGTCGCAAAGTACGCTCAAACTCTTGTGAAGAAATTCGCGAACGCACCGATCAACCTTCCGACTCCTTTCCGCACACCTCCTCCCAACCACGAACATGACACCACGCCCCTCTCCATCGAAAATCACTGTCTCTATTAGCAGCAGCAGGGTTGTCTGCTATTCGTCTTCGTGACATGCCGACCGGACCTCTCATAAATTGCAAGCCAGCTCGCACAATACTTGCGCCCTGCCCGCACGCCGCTGGCGCCGCCCACGCGCTACTTCGCACTGCCCCTACCGCCCGCGCCGCCTATAATCTGCCTGCGCAGCCCGCGCACTGCCCTCCGCCGCCCGCACGCGCCCAGCACATGCTGCAGCTGCTGCTAAGCTGCTATTGCCGCCCGCGCCGAGCCGCCCAGCCCTGCCTGAGCCGCACTGCTCTGCGGAGCTGCGCCACCCTGCCCGAGCCACGCCGCCTCGCTGAGCCGCGCCGCCCTGCCGAACCGCCCAGCTGAGCCGCCCTGCCTAGCTGCCCAGCCGAGCTGCTTTTGCTGCCCCACCTGTTTCCTACTGCTGCTACTGTTACTGCTGCTACTGCTGCTGCTGCTGTAGCAGCTCCTTCTGCTGCTTCAGCTTCTGCTGCTGCTTCTACTGCTACTGCCTAGTATGTCTACCATTAGTGTCCTTATATTTGGCACGGAGGGTCGCCCTGCCTAGCCTCCCAGCCGAGCTGTTTTTGCTGCCCCACCTGTTTCCTACTACTGCTACTGCTGCTTCTGTTGCTACTTCTGCTGCTGCTTCTACTGCTACTGCCTAGTATGGCTACCATTAGTGTCCTTATCTTTGACGCGGAGGGTCGTCCGATTAAGTTTGACTACTGACTCGAGCATCTCTAGCTGTACGTGCAGAGCATAGCTAGGGAGGACGTCTCACCGTTAGAGCACACGTCCGGTTCCCTTCTTGCCCCTGAGGAGTCCGCTGATCGTGTCCTTCGAACTCAGTGGCTCACACGCAATGTTGCCGCCCGCTTTTCTGTCCGGAACGCCCTCCCGCTAGATAAGAGGGTCTATTTTGGCTAGCTTAAGACGGCGAAGGAGCTCTATGACGCCGTAGTCGCTCGCTACTCCTCCCCCTCTACTGCTGATCTGGGTCGTCTCTTCCTGCTGTACCTCTTTCCTGAGCTGTCGAATTTCCACACAGTTGCTGATTGCTTTACTGACGCTCACCACCGCGCCGCTCTCAAGCTGGCCTTTCGGACTGCAAACCTGCCCCCGATGTACGTCACTCTTTACCTCCTCGTACTTGCCTCCTTGACTCCCTCCACGCTGTTAGGGATCACTTCCCCGCTCTTGACCCCACTGAGCTCACACTTGCCTCACTGGAGAAGCATCTCCTCGAGGCTGAAATCAGTACTGTCGCTATAGCTACCTTTCGTGACACTCCCCGCTCTCCCTTCTTCGAGGGGTGTTCTCCCTCCCTTCTCGCGCCCTCTGTTGCCTCTGCTGCTGTAGTTGACTTCCTTCGTACTGAGGAGGTCGCTGCTGCGCCTGCTCCTAGTGGGAGGCGCCGCAGCGCTAAGGGCGAGGGGGGTAAGGGTGGTGGGGGGGGCACTGGCGGTGGTGGTGGGGGTGGAGGCGGTGGTGGTGGCGAGGGTGGAGGCGGTGGTGGCGACAGTGGAGGAGGCGGGGGTGGTGGAGGCGGTGGAGTGGGCGGAGGGGGCTCGGCTGACAGTCGGGGTGGAGCTGGTTGTTGGTGTAAGGGCCTAATAAACTCAAGCTATTAAGACTTTATCAAACTTAAAACCTCTCCTCGGGGTCACCTATAAGGGTCCTTGGGTGCCTAGTACAAGACCAGCCCCTATCCTCGGGTCCGAGTTTGTAGAGAGAGGAGTCAAGAATGACTTAGCCAAAATAATAAGAGTACATTGAACGTCGCGCAGCGTATCGTGCAGACCGTCGATCGGATTAAGCTCAGAATTTCCTATATCGAAGCTCGCTTCAAGGGCTTTTAAATGAACGAAGTTGTCTCGCGAAAAGTTTTGCCATTACAAAGTTATGGCTTGGACAGCGTTTGCCTAGCATTTGAGTATTAGCGTACTAGCGTTGACTCGGGTAGCATTCCGCCGTCGCACCGCGTAGAAACGAAATTCCAGGAAGGGAGGAATTCACTTGAATCAAATTGACTATATCCATGTACAAACAGGGATGATCCCAAATAATTAGTTCTAGCTAGCAAGGACCTTGGGATTAAATCTGGGAACAACCAGGGATGATCCCAAATAATTCCAAGCAACAGAACCAACCTGGCTGGACAAAACAGCAGGTGGTAGGTTGGTAAACAACCTCTGGTTCTGTTTTTCCAACCTGGAAAAACAACAACCAGGTTCAGGTCCTAAAAACAGAACCTGTTCTGTCTTTGCCCAACCAGCCAAATGCTGGCTCCGCTGGTTTCCCCTGGCCCTGTAGCATGCAGATACAGAAAATCAACATCCAACCTTCACCTAAATTGTACCCCTATAGTGCCTCCCCTGCTACACTATAGACAACCTATCAAAACAGTACAATTTCGAGTTGGATAGAACTGAATCTGCGCCATCAATTCAACCGAACTGCCAAGCTTCCATCTTGGGTTCCTTTGCGAGCTCGTCCTTTCTGCTAGTACTGTTCATAGCGCGTACAATGTTGTGCCGAAGCGCACATCGCGCGAGTACCTACAAAATGCATCAAGCGAAAATTGCGAAAGAAAACAACCACAGGAATAGTCCATCCACACCGAAATGCATTAGCACACGCATACTCATACAAACAGACGGCAGGATGCCGTGCAATGTGAATTTGCACTCAACAGAGGACAGGCAGTTTGAGCTGGATTTCTTGGCAGCCGCTTCCGCTCATCTCTGTGCCATGCTGCTCGCCCCTGAGGGAGACCCCGACGCCCTTAACATACCTACTCTTTGCACTTACAGTGAGACAGTGTCAGGGCCTTGGGTTTCTCAGTGGAGAGCTATCATGGACTCAAAGACGGCCTCCTATAGATCCACAGGCACCTAGACAAGGTTCCCCCCCGTGGGGCGAACGTAGTCGAACGTAGGGGCGGAGGCTATGGGGCGGCGACCGGGAGTGCAGCTCGTGGAGGCGGAGGCTCTGGGGGTGGAGAGTAGCAGCAGCCACGCCAGCAGGAGACACTCACGCCTCAGCAGCTTCGTGGTGAATTTTCCAGCGTGGCTCTGGGGATACTGGTCGTTGCCCGTACGTCCGGCGCACAGGTCCGCGGGCTGGTGAGCCTTGCGGCAAGATGGGGCACACTAAGTATCGCTGCATCTTCCGTCTTGAAGATGCCTGGCATACTGAGTATGGAGATGATACGGAGATCCCCAACTGGTTAGGATTGCTAGCGAGGGGGGTGGATGTGTTTGCTCTTGACTTTCACAAGATCAATGCTGGACTCTATGCTTTGTATGCTAGTTCTGCTAGTGTTGAGGGTGACTGTTACTCTTACGTGCCTTGCGCTGCTGGTGTAGAGGCTGCTGCTCTAGGTGCTTGTGAGTCTGTTGCCGCAGGTACTGGTTCTGGTGAGGCCTTGCACACCTTCACACTTGACTCAGGCGCGCCTCGCTGCTTCTTTCGCGATTGCACAACAGTCATACAACTCATAGCACATGGCCCAGTCGCTCTAGCTGACCCCTTTGGGGGCCCAGACATTGCACAAGCCTCCACTGTCCTCCCGCATCCGGCAGTCCTCTCCGGCTCTCTCCCAGATCTTCAGTTCCCCTCGATCTCTACAAATTTGGTGAGTAACGCAGTCCTCCGGGAAGAGTTGGTCACTACCAATACTCTTGGGGGTGAGCGGGTGACGATCTGTACGTGCTCACGGACGGGCCACCACCTCGATACCTTCATATGGAGACCTAGTTCAGGACTGTAGACACTGACCGCTCAGTCTGCACAGGTGGCTGCGTCAGGTCAGGTGGTTGTGTCGGGTCAGTTAGCTGCGTCTTGTTCGTGTCGCCTTCTCACGCATCCATCTCTCCTCTGGCACCACCGTCTTGGTCACCCCTCCCTGCCGCTCCTGCGTGGCATGCACTCTCATCTCCTTGTCTCTGGCCACCTCGGGCCCCTGCCCCCACTCCCGTGCTCACTTGCACCACCGTGCCTTTTCTGCAACAAGGGGCGGCGGCGCGTCGCTCCTCACTCCTCCTCGTTTCCTCCGACAACTGCTCCAAGAGGCTTGCGGATAAGCCACATTGGCGTTGTGTGCGCATCCGTGGAATAAGCATGAACTAGCATGGAATGATGTGGATGCAGCCGGCAGGCTGAGAGGGAGTGTGTTGGGTGCAAATTCACATTGCACGACATCCTGCCGTCTGTTTGTACGGGTATGCGTGTTTGAATGCATTTGCATGTGAATGGACTGTTCGTGTGTTTGTTTGCTTTCGCAATTTAGGCTTGAAGCATTTGCAGGTACTCACTCAATGTGCGCTTCGGCACAACATTGTACGCGCTATGAACAGTACAAGCAGAGAGGACGAGCTCGCAAAGGAACCCAAGATGGAAGCTTTGTAATACGGCTTACTTGATTGCGCAGATTCAGTTCTATCCAACTCGAAATTGTACTGTTTTGTTTGGTTGACTATAGTGTAGCAGGGCAGGCACTATAGGGGTACAATTTAGGTGAAGGTTGGATGTTGTTTGTCTGTATCTCCATGCTACAGGGCCAGGGGAAACCAGCGGAACCAGCATTTGGCTGGTTGGGCAAAGACAAAACAGGTTCTGTTTTTAGGACCTGAACCTGGTTGTTGTTTTCCCAGGTTGGAAAAACAGAACCAGAGGTTGTTCACCAACCTACCACCTGCTATTTTGTCCAGCCAGGTTGGTTCTGTTGCTTGGAATTATTTGGGATCATCCCTAGTTGTTCTCAGGTTTATTCCCAAGGTCCATGCTAGCTAGAACTATATATTCCTTCTCTGTTTGTACCTGAATATAGTGAAATTGATTCAAGCAAATTCCTTCCTTGCTGGAATTTCCTTTCTACGCGGTGCTACGGCGGAATGCTACCCGAGTCAACGCTAGTACGCTAGCACTCCAACGCTAGGCTAACGCTGTCCGAGCCAAAACTTCGCAATGGCAAAACTTTTTGTTGGGTGCAAATTCATATTGCTCGACATCCTGCCGTCTGTTTGTACGAGTATGCGTGTGCGAATGCATTTTGGTTTGAATGGAATGTTCGTGTGTTTGTTTGCTTTCACAATTTTCGCTTGAAGCATTTGCAGGTACTCGCGCATTATGCGCTTCGGCACAACATTGTACGCGCTATGAACAGTACAAGCAGAAAGGACGAGCTCGCAAAGGAACCCAAGATGGAAGCTTTGTGGTTCGGCTTACTTGATTGCGCAGATTCAGTTCTATCCAACTCGAAATTGTACTGTTTTGTTTGGTTGACTATAGTGTAGCAGGGCAGGCACTATAGGGGTACAATTTAGGTGAAGGTTGGATGTTGTTTGTCTGTATCTGCATGCTACAGGGCCAGGGGAAACCAGCGGAACCAGCATTTGGCTGGTTGGGCAAAGACAAAACAGGTTCTGTTTTTAGGACCTGAACCTGGTTGTTGTTTTCCCAGGTTGGAAAAACAGAACCAGAGGTTGTTCACCAACCTACCACCTGCTATTTTGTCCAGCCAGGTTGGTTTTGTTGCTTGGAATTATTTGGGATCATCCCTAGTTGTTCCCAGGTTTATTCCCAAGGTCCATGCTAGCTAGAACTATATATTCCTTCTCTGTTTGTACCTGAATAAAGTGAAATTGATTCAAGCAAATTCCTTCCTTGCTGGAATTTCCTTTCTACGCGGTGCTACGGCGGAATGCTACCCGAGTCAACGCTAGTACGCTAGCACTCCAACGCTAGGCTAGCGCTGTCCGAGCCATAACTTCGCAATGGCAAAACTTTTTGTTGGGTGCAAATTCATATTGCACGACATCCTGCCGTCTGTTTGTACGAGTATGCGTGTGCGAATGCATTTTGGTTTGAATGGAATGTTCGTGTGTTTGTTTGCTTTCGCAATTTTCGCTTGAAGCATTTGCAGGTACTCGCGCATTATGCGCTTCGGCACAACATTGTACGCGCTATGAACAGTACAAGCAGAAAGGACGAGCTGGCAAAGGAACCCAAGATGGAAGCTTTGTGGTTCGGCTTACTTGATTGCGCAGATTCAGTTCTATCCAACTCGAAATTGTACTGTTTTGTTTGGTTGACTATAGTGTAGCAGGGCAGGCACTATAGGGGTACAATTTAGGTGAAGGTTGGATGTTGTTTGTCTGTATCTGCATGCTACAGGGCCAGGGGAAACCAGCGGAACCAGCATTTGGCTGGTTGGGCAAAGACAAAACAGGTTCTGTTTTTAGGACCTGAACCTGGTTGTTGTTTTCCCGGGTTGGAAAAACAGAACCAGAGGTTGTTCACAAACCTACCACCTGCTGTTTTGTCCAGCTAGGTTGATTCTGTTGCTTGAAATTATTTGGGATGATCCTTGGTTGTTCCCATGTTGATTACCAAGGTCCTTGCTAGCTAGAACTATTTATTCCTTCTCTGTGTGTACCTGGATATAGTCAATTTGATACAAGCGAGTTCCTCCCTTCCTCGAATTTTGTTTCTACGCGGTACGACGGCGGAACGCTACCCGAGTCAACGCTAGTACGCTAGCACTCCAACGCTAGGCAAACGTTGTCCGAGCCATAACTTTGTAATGGCAGAACTTTTCGCGAGGCAACTTGGTTCATTTTAAAGCTCTTGGAGCGAGCTTCGATATAGGTAATTCTCAGCTTAATCAGGTCGGTACGCTGCGCAACGTTCAAGGTACTCTTGCTATTTTGGCTAAGTAATTCTTGACTCCTCTCTCTACAAACTCGGACCCGAGGATAGGGGCTGGTCTTGTACCAGGCACCCAAGGACCCTTGGAGGTGACCCCGAGGAGAGGTTGTAAGTTTGATTACGTCTTAATAGGTTGAGTTTATTAGGCCCATATACCAACAAGATGGTATCAGAGCTCCTTTATAGTGATCCTCGTTATAGGTAGCTATGGCGGGCAACACCTCGACGGGAGCTGGTGAATCTTTAGCCCAAGATAGTAGCGGCAGCCAAGATTCTGGTGTTTGAGCACCGAGGGGAGCGCTAACAAACCAGGGCTCGCTTGTCAAGGAGGTGCTGAAGAACATTACCGTCGAGAAGTTGAACGGTGAGGGTTATGATGATAGGGCCTGGAAGATGCAACTCTATTTCTGTCAGATTGGATTGCTGAAACTAATGATTGGGGAGGAGCCTAGACCGAGTGACCCCACGCTTGAGTAAGATTGGGACGAGCGCTCCTCGGCTGGCTACTACTGTATGTCGCAGACTTTGGAGCTGAACCAGCGTCACCACGTCATGCATCTGCTGCCGGAGGTTGAGTGCGGTCCGAAGGCGTGGACCGTGTTGAAGGAGCTGCATGCCCCGACCTCGATTGGTGCAACGTTGATGCTGGAGAGGGAGCTGTCCGGGTTGCGCCTGAGCGAGAGAGAGCCGGTGCAACCTGTCCTGAACATGATGCGCAACCTTTATGCGAAGTTGGCAACCGTGGGAATCACCTACCCGGAGCAGACCAAGTGCCTGAAGATGCTCTCGCTGCTGCCAGAATCGTGGCTTCAATTCACGAGCGGATTGAGCCTGCCGCAGAACCAGAGTTCGTGGACACTCGAGTGGGTGCAGACAAATATTCTGGAGGACGACTCCAAAGACCAACAAGGAGGTACCGCTTAGGGTCCCGGTGCGAAATCTGGACGTGGGGGCAAGTCGGGTGCTGGTGGCAAAATGAAAGGGAGTTGCTGGTATTGTGAGAAGGAAGGACACCCCTGGTTTTTGTGCTATAAGAAACCCGATGGATGGACCCCCCAGAATCGTCACCAGGATGGCGGCGCGCGGAGGAACCAGAAAAACGGCGCCAACATGGTCGCCGATTCGTCCGACAACAACCCAAAGAGCAACGGTGGTGCGGAAAAGAAGAAGGAGCGCACCGCGGGACAGATCTTCCATATTGAAGAGCAGGGAGAGCAAGGAGATGCCTCTGCCAAGGTTGGAGCAGAGTTGCACCCCCTGGACTATTGGTTATTGGACACGGGCGCTGCTTGGACGATGACGCCACGCAAGGACCTGCTGGACCACGTACGCGCTGCACCGATCAACGAAGTGTGCTCTGCCTCTAGACACGCGCTGAAGGTGGCTGGTGCGGGACGAGCTGCGTTTAAGGGAGCGGATGGCAAGCCGATGGGTTGAGAGCACTAGCACGTATGGGGCACGTACGTACAAGGGGCAGCTGGGCAATCTGCACAAGAGCAAGGACGTCTACAGGTCGAAGTGGCAACTGCCGGCATTGGCGTGGCACCGTGGGGGGTAGGCTGAAGAGGGGTCTGCATCCCAAGGGGAGTGCAATCCCGTTGGAGGGGTTGGTGTGAAAGTGTCGGCCAAATTTGGGGAGACGGATTGGGCAACGGCACACCGTCAGTTGAGGCATGTGATAATGCCCTTGTTGAAGCAGCTAGTGAAAGATGGAGCTGTTAAGGGTGTGAAGTTCAACGATAACTGTAAGATATGTTTGCTCTCAAAGTTTACCCGTTTGTGCTTCCATATTTTGGCTGGCAGAAGCAAAAAGCTATTGGAGCTGGTCCACATGGACTTGGTGGGGCTGATGCCGATTCAAGGGCACAAGGGGGAGCGGTATTTCCTAACCATTGTGGATGATTGGAGCAGACACATGTGGGCATTTCCGCGGAAGCAAAAGGACCACGCCGCCTCTACGATACGGGAAGATTTGCTGCGAGTTGTGGACAAGCAAGCGGAGTGTGTGGTGAAGCGGATTAGGACAGATCGGGGTGGTGAGTTCCTTGGAGCTGACATGACGGCCTGGCTCAAGAAGCAGGGCATCCAAAGGGAGCTGACCACGGCTTACACCCCACAGTCTAACGGTGAAGCAGAACGGGCGAACCGGACAATCTCGAGACAGCTAGGGTGCTGCCTATAGAATCTGGACTGGGCAACTTGATGTGGCTCCATGCTGTTCGGCACGCTACCCTCCCTAGGAACAGGGTACTCCGAAAGGTTGGGGATAACTCGTGGGTGCCGTTGTAGAGGTGGCTTGGGAGGAAGCCGCTAGTGTACATGCTGAGGGTGTTCGGTTACATGGCAGTCGCGCACGTCCCCAAGACCTACTGCAATACGTTGGGGGCGAGTGCAATCTGGTGAAGGAACCATCCAAGGGTGTGTAATTTGACAGCAAGGAAATGAAGTTTGTTAGGGGCATGATGTATGGGAGCTGGGAGAAGCAGCCGGAGGCCAGGGTGTCCCAGCAGATGGAGGAGATCACCATGCAGCTGGCCTGACTCCTAGTGTGTGGAAGGAGGGAGAGGAGGTAGCTGCAGAGGGTAATGATAAAGAGTAGGTGCAGGAGGCACCTGCACAGGAGATGGTGTGGAGACTAGCAGTAGCACTAGTGGAGCTGGTAGATCCGAAGGATGAGAGCAGCAGCAGGGGAAATCTAGGAAGCTGATTGGTGTTGTTATGAGGGGATGGAAGACACCCGTGTACAGGCCAAGACGTACCCGCATGGCTACTAAGAAGCTGACTACCGGATCAGGTGTAGCGGAGCAGCAGCTTGGGACCGAGGAGACCTTGCTGATTCTACCGCATGGCTATGATTCGGATGAGGAGGATGAACCGGCCTACTGTTTTCTTGCACCTGCACCAGAGGAACCAGCTAGCATGGAGGAGGCATGAGCGGGACCAGATAGGGAGAAGTGGCTGGCTTCTAGGGATGCTGAGTACCAGAGCCTGCTAGAAAATGGGACATGGGGTCTGGTGGTGCTGCGTGATGAAAGAAAGCGGTACAATGCAAGTGGGTGCTAAGGATCAAGACCAATGACAAGGGACAGGTCACCATCTACAAGAGTAGGCTCGTGGCTAAAGGGTTTCTGCAGAAGGAGAAGCAGGACTTCAATGAGATCTTTGCTCCTACTGCCAAACCCCCTACCTACCCTCCGCGTCTTGTTGACAGATGCAACTGTTAGTGGGAAATTCATCATTCTGATGGATATATCAACGGCGTTCCTCAATGGGATTTTAGAGGAGGAGGTGTTTATTACGCAGCAACCTGGGTATGAGGATGGTACGGGCAGGGTGTGCAAGCTGAAAAAGTCCATCTACAGCTTGAAGCAGGCGCTACGCTGCTGGCACTGTTGGTGTAAGGACCTAATAAACTCAAGCTATTAAGACTTTATCAAACTTAAAACCTCTCCTCGTGGTCACCTTCAAGGGTCCTTGGGTGCCTGGTACAAGACCAGCCCCTATCCTCGGGTCCGAGTTTGTAGACAGAGGGATCAAGAGGGACTTAGTCAAAACAGCAAGAGTACCCTGAACGTCGAGCAGCGTATCGTGCAGACCGTCGATCGGATTAAGCTGAGAATTTCCTATATCGAAGCTTACTCTAAGAGCTTTAAAATAAGTCAAGTTGCATCGCGAAAAGTTCTGCCATTACGAAGTTATGGCTCGGACAGCGTTAGCCTAGCGTTGGAGTGCTAGCGTACTAGCGTTGACTCGGGTAGCATTCCGCCGTCGCACCGCGTAGAAAGGAAATTCCAGCAAGAAAGGAATTCACTTGAATCAATTTCACTATATCCAGGTACAAACAGAAAAAGAATAAATAGTTCTAGCTAGCAAGGACCTTAGGAATAAACCTGGGAACAACCAAGGATGATCCCAAATAATTCCAAGCAACAGAACCAACCTGGCTGGACAAAACAGCAGGTTGTAGGTTGGTAAACAACCTCTGGTTCTGTTTTTCCAGCCTCGGAAAACAACAACCAGGTTCAGGTCCTAAAAACAGAACCTGTTTTGTCTTTGCCCAACCAGCCAAATGCTGGTTCCGCTGGTTTCTCCTGGCCCTGTAGCATGCAGATACAGACAAACAACATCCAACCTTCACCTAAATTGTACCCCTATAGTGCCTGCCTTGCTACACAATAGTCAACCAAACAAAACAGTACAATTTCGAGTTGGATAGAAATGAATCTGTGCAATGAAGTAAGCCGAACCGCAAAGCTTCCATCCTGGGTTCCTTTGCGAGCTCGTCCTTTCTGCTTGTACTGTTCATAGCGCGTACAATGTTATGCCGAAGCGCACAATGCGCGAGTACCTGCAAATGCTTCAAGCAAAAATTGCGAAAGCAAACAAACACACGAACATTCCATTCATACCCAAATGCATTCGCACACGCATACTCGTACAAACGGACGGCAGGATGTCGTGCAATGTGAATTTGCACCCAACACACTCCCCCTCAGCCTGCCGGCTGCATCCCCATCATTCCATACTAGTTCATGCTCATTCCGCTCATGCGCACACAACGCCAATGAGGATCATCTGCAAGCCTCTGGGTGAGGAAGTCTGCTGGCCGCTGGTGAGTCTTGATGTAGATCGGATTCACCGTCCCCCTCTTCACCTCCTTACGCAACCAGTGCCACTTGATACGCATGTGCTTGTTCAGCCCATGAAGCACAGCGTTCCTGGCCATCCCAAGAGCTCCCTTGCTATCACAAAACAGCGGCGTTGCAACCTTTTGCTCCTGGCCAATCTCCTCTAACAGCGTCCTCAGCCAAATCACCTCCTTCACCCCATGAAACATTGCCATGTACTCTGACTCCACGGAAGAGAGTGCTGTCACCGTCTGCTTCTTTGACCTCCAACTAACAGGTCCTCCTCCAACTACAAAGATGTATCCTCCCACTGATGAGGAATCCTCCTTCTCAGAGGCCCATGAAGCATCGGTAAAGCAAGTGAGAAAGAGCTTGCCTTCTCCAAGCCTCTCCCCCTTCTCTTTTAGCACCTCAACCCCTTTCTGCTTCACCTGTGCAGATGCGGAGTATTGAACTCCAATGCTTGGGTGAGAGTTCAGATACTTCACCACACGCTCAACTTCATCCAGCTGCTCCTCTGATGGATTCTGCACCACCCTAGCCAGCTGCCCAACCGAAAAAGAGATGTCAGGCCTTGTAGGAACTGCTGCATACAAGAGGCTGCCCACCAAGGATTGAAATTGCCGCCTTTCCTCGGCTTCAACCTCTTCATCTTCTGCAGCTTTCACAAGCTTGAATTCTGCTGGCAGGGGAGTTGCAACTTTGCGCTCATTCTCAATCCCGTACTTCTCCCCCAGCTCCTTGATGAACTTCTCCTGGTGCAGCTTCAACCACCTGTGATCCAGATCCCTCTCCACGTGCATCCAGAGGTAGTACTTTACCTCCCCAAGGTTCTTGCACTTGAAGTTCTCCATCAGCTGCTGTTGTACATTCTGGATCTCCTTCGTGCTGCTGCTAAAGAGAAGCATGTCGTCCACATAGACCAGAAACAGCACCAGCTTCTCCCCCTCCCCCTTGAGAAAGAGGCTCTCATCACAGCTGCTGGTCCTGAATCCCATCTCCTCTAAAACAGCTGCCAACTTCTGGTACCAGCAGCGTGGCGCCTGCTTCAAGCCGTAGATGGACTTTTTCAGCTTGCACACCCTGCCCGTACCATCCTCATACCCAGGTGGCTGCGTCATGAACACCTCCTCAAAAATACCATTGAGGAATGCCATTAATATATCCATCTGAATGATGAATTTCCCACTAACGGTTGCATCTGCCAACAAGACACGGAGGGTAGGGGGTTTGGTAGTGGGAGCAAAGATCTCATTGAAGTCCCGCTTCTCCTTCTGCATAAACCCCTTAGCCACCAGCCTACTCTTGTAGATGGTGACCTGTCCCTTGTCATCGGTCTTGATCCTTAGCATCCACTTGCACTGTACGGCTTTCTTCCCCTCACGCAGCACCACCAGCTCCCATGTCCCATTCTCTAGCAGGCTCTGGTACTCAGCATCCCTGGAGACCAGCCACTTCTCCCTATCTGGTCCAGCTAATGCCTCCTCCATGCTAGATGGTTCCTCTGGTGCAGGGGCAAGAAAACAGTAGGCAGGTTCATCCTCCTTATCCAGATCATAGCCATGCGGTAGAATCAGCAATGCCTCCTCGGTCCCAAGCTGCTGCTCCGCTACATCAGCTCCTGCAGTCAGCTTCTTAGTAGCCATACGGGTACGTCCTGGCCTGGAGACGGGTGTCTCCCATCCCTTCATAACGACACCCTTCGGCTTCTTAATTTTCCCCTGCTGCTGCTCTCTCCCCTCAGATCCAGCAGCTCCACTAGTGCCAGTCTCCACATCATTTTCTCCACCAGCAGGTGCCTCCTGTACCTTCTTTCCATCACCACCCTCTGCAGCTGCCTCCTCTCCCTCCTCCCACACACTAGGAGTCAGGTCCAGCTGCATGGTGATCTGCTCCATTTGCTGGGACACCCTGGCCTCCGGCTGTTTCTCTCAGCTCCCATACATCATGCCCTCAACAAACTTCACATCCCTGCTGTCAAACAACACACCCTTGGAAGGTTCCCACAGCAGCCATCCCTTGCTCTCAGCAGCCAGCCCCAAATGCACACACCAGATTGCACTCGCCCCCAACTTACTGCGGTAGGTCTTGGGGACGTGGGCGACTGCCATGCAACCGAACACCCTCAGCATGTCCACCGGCGGCTTCCTCCCAAGCCACCTCTCCAACGGCACCCACGAGTCATCCCCAACCTTTGTGAGTACCCTGTTCTTAGCGACGGTAGCGTGCCGAACAGCATGAGGCCACATCAAGTTGCCCAGCCCAGATTCTATGAGGAGCGCCCTATCTGTCTCTAGAATTGTCCGGTTTGCTCGTTCTGCTACACCTTTAGACTGTGGGGTGTAAGCCGTGGTCAGCTTCCTCTGGATGCCCTGCTTCTTGAGCCAGGCCATCATCTCAGCTCCAAGGAACTCACCACCCAGATCTGTCCTAATCCGCTTCACCATCCACTCCGCTTGCTTCTCCACGAATGGCAGCCAATCTTCTCGTATCGTAGAGGCGGCATGGTCCTTCTGCTTCAGCGGATATGCCCACATAAGCCTGCTCCAATCATCCACTATGATCAGAATGTACCGCTCCCCCTTGTGCCCCTGAACCGGCAGCGGCCCCACCAAGTCCATGTGGACCAGCTCCAATGGCTTCTTGCTCCTGCCAGCCACACTATTGAAGGGGAAACGGGTAAACTTTGAGAGCAAACAGATTTAACAATTCTCATCAGGTGGCTGTCCGTTCAGCTTCAGACCCTTAACGGCTCCATCTTTCTCCAACTGCTTCAACAAGGGCATTCCCACATGCCCCAAGCGTCGGTGTGCCGTTGCCCAATCCGTCTCCCCAGATCTGGCCGACACTTTCACACCAACCCCTCCAACGGCGTTGCAATCCCCCTGGGATGCAGACCCCTCTCCAGCCTGCCCCCCACCATGCCACGCCAACGCCGGCAGCTGCCACATGGATCTATACACGTCCGTACTCTCGTGCAGATCCCAGAGCACCCGATTGCCCAGCTGCCCCTTGTAAGTGCGTGCCCCATCCGTGCTAGTGCTCACCCCAGACTTGCCAAGCTTACGGAGGGAGATGAGGTTGGCCTTGAGTTCAAGAACAAGGAGAACGTCGTGCAGCACCACCGGCTTGCCATCCGCTCCCTTAAACGCAGCTCGTCCCGCACCAGCCACCTCCACCGCGTGTCCAGAGGCGGAGCACACCTCGTTGATCGGTGCAGCTTGAACGTGGTCCAGTAGGTCTTTTCGCGGCGTCATCGTCCAAGCAGCGCCCGTGTCCAACACCCAATTATCCAGGGGGTGCAGCTCTGCTCCAACCTTGGCAGAGGCGTCTCCTTGCTCCCCCTTGTCTTCCATATGGAAGAATTGGACCGCGGTGCGCTCCTTCTTCTTCTCCGCACCGCCGTTGCCCTTCGGGTTGTTGTCGGACGAATCAGCGACCATGTTGGCGCCGTTTTTCTGGTTCCTCCGCGCGCCGCCATCCTGGTGACGATTCTGGGGGGTCCATCCATCGGGTTTCTTATAGCACAAAAACCAGGGGTGCCCTTCCTTCTCACAATACCAGCAACTCCCTTTCATTTTGCCACCAGCACCCGACTTGCCCCCACGTCCAGATTTCGCACCGCGACCCCAACCGGTATCTCCTTGTTGGTCGTTGGAGTTGTCGTCTTTCTTTGCACCGCGTCCAGCACCATCGAAGCCACGTCCTTTGCCACGTCGGCTCCCTTGCATCCCGTAGCCGCTGCTGCCGTCGTCTCCACCCCTCAGTTGACGGCGACGGAAGTCCTCCTCTAGAATCTTTGTCCGCACCTACTCGAGTGTCCACGAGCTCTGGTTCTGCGGCAGGCTCAATCTGCTCGTGAATTGAAGCCACGATTCCGGCAGCAGCGAGAGCATCTTCAGGCACTTGGTCTGCTCTGGGTAGGTGATTCCTGCGGTCGCCAACTTCGCGTAGAGGTCGCGCAATTTGTCCAGGACAGGTTGCACCGGCTCTCCCTCGCTCAGGCGCAACGCGGACAGCTCCCTCTCCAGCATCAATGTTGCAACAACGGAGGTCGGGGCGTGCAGCTCCTTCAACACCGTCCACGCCTTCGGACCGCACTCAACCTCCGGCAGCAGGTGCATGACGTGGTGACGCTGGTTCAGCTCCAAACTCTGCGACATCAAGTAGTAGCCAGCCGAGGCGCGCTCGTCCCAATCTTCCTGAAGGGCGGGGTCACTCGGTCTAGGCTCCTCCCCAATCATTAGTTTCAGCAAACCGATCTGACGGAAAGAAAGTTGCATTTTCCAGGCCCAATCATCATAGCCCTCACCATTGAACTTCTCGACGGTGAAGTTTTTCAGCACCTCCTTGATCAGCGAGCCCTGGCTTGTTCGCGCTCCCCTTGGCGCAGAAACACCAGAATCTTGGCTGCCGCTACGATCTTGGGCTGAAGATTCACCAGCTACCGCCGAGGTGTTGCCCGCCATAGCTACCTATATCAAGGATCACTATAACGCAGCTCTGATACCAGCTTGTTGGTGTAAGGACCTAATAAACTCAAGCTATTAAGACTTTATCAAACTTAATACCTCTCCTCGGGGTCACCTCCAAGGGTCCTTGGGTGCCTGGTACAAGACCAGCCCCTATCCTCGGGTCCGAGTTTGTAGAGAGAGGGATCAAGAGGGACTTAGTCAAAACAGCAAGAGTACCTTGAACGTCGCGTAGCGTATCGTGCAGACCGTCGATCGGATTAAGCTGAGAATTTCCCATATCGAAGCTCACTCTAAGAGCTTTAAAATAAGCCAAGTTGCCTCGCGAAAAGTTCTGCCATTACGAAGTTATGGCTCGGACAGCGTTAGCCTAGCGTTGGAGTGCTAGCGTACTAGCGTTGACTCGGGTAGCATTCCGCCGTCGCACCGCGTAGAAAGGAAATTCCGGGAAGGAAGGAATTTGCTTGAATCAATTTCACTATATCCAGGTACAAACAAAGAAAGAATAAATAGTTCTAGCTAGCAAGGACCTTGGGAATAAACCTGGGAACAACCAAGGATGATCCCAAATAATTCCAAGCAACAGAACCAACCTGGCTGGACAAAACAGCAGGTGGTAGGTTGGTAAACAACCTCTTGTTCTGTTTTTCCAACCTGGGAAAACAACAACCAGGTTCAGGTCCTAAAAACAGAACCTGTTTTGTCTTTGCCCAACCAGCCAAATGCTGGTTCCGCTGGTTTCCCCTGGCCCTGTAGCATGCAGATACAGACAAACAACATCCAACCTTCACCTAAATTGTACCCCTATAGTGCCTGCCCTGCTACACTATAGTCAATTAAACAAAACAGTACAATTTCGAGTTGGATAGAACTGAATCTGCGCAATCAAGTAAGCCGAACCGCAAAGCTTCCATCTTGGGTTCCTTTGCGAGCTCGTCCTTTCTGCTTGTACTGTTCATAGCGCGTACAATGTTATGCCGAAGCGCACAATGCGCGAGTACCTGCAAATTCTTCAAGCGAAAATTGCGAAAGCAAACAAACACACGAACATTCCATTCATACCCAAATGCATTCGCAGACGCATACTCGTACAAACAGACGGCAGGATGTCGTGCAATGTGAATTTGCACCCAACAGGCACCAGAAGTTGGCAGCTATTTCAGAGGAGATGGAATTCAGGATCAGCAGTTGTGATGAGAGACTCTTTCTCAAGGGGGAGGGGGAGAAGCTGATGATGGACGACATGGACGACATTCTTCTCTTTAGCAGTAGCATGAAGGAGATCCAGAATGTGCAGCAGCAGCTGATGGAGAACTTCAAGTTTAAGAACCTTGGGGAGGTTCAAGTACTACCTCGGGATGCATGTGGAGAGGGATCCAGATCACAGTTGGTTGAAGCTGCACCAGGAAAAGTTCATCAAGGAGCTGGGGTAGAAAAGTTCACTCTAACGCTAGGCAAACGCTGTCCGAGCCATAACTTCGTAATGGCAGAACTTTTCAAGAGGCAACTTAGTTCATTTTAAAGCTACTGGAGCGAGCTTCGATATAGGAAATTCTCAATTTAATCCGTTCGATGGTCTGCACAATACGCTGCGCGACGTTCAAGGTACTCTTGTTATTTTGGCTAAGTCATTCTCCCGAGGATAGGGGCTGGGCTTGTACGAGGCACCCAAGGACCATTGGAGGTGACCATGAGGAGAGGTTTTAAGTTTGATTAAGTCTCAATAGCTTGAGTTTATTAGGCCCTTATACCAACCGGATAGTTCCTAAAGCAGCCATCCCTTGCTCTCAGCAGCCAGCCCCAAATGCACACATCAGATTGCACTCGCCCCCAACTTACTGCGAGAGGTCTTGGGGACGTAGGCAACTGCCATGTAACCGAACACCCTCAGCATGTCCACCGGCGGCTTCCTCCCAAGCCACCTCTCCAACGACACCCACTATTGATCCCCAACCTTGGTGAGTACCGTGTTCCTAGCAAAGGTAACGTGCCGAAGCATGGGGCCACATCAAGTTGCCCAGCCCAGATTCAATGAGCAGCGCCCTAGCTGTCTCCAGAATTCTCTGGTTTGCCCGTTCTTCTACACTGTTGGACTGTGGGGTGTAAGCCATGTTCAGCTCCCTTTGGATGCCTTGCTTCTTTAACCAGGCCGTCATCTCAGTTCCAAGCAACTCACCACTCCGGTCTGTCCTTCTCCGCTTCACCACACATTCCGCTGGCTTCTTGTATCGTGAAGGCGGCATGGTCCTTTCAGCGGATACGCCGATATGAATCTGCTCCAATCATCCACAATGGTTAGGAATATCGCTCCCCCTTTTTCCCCTGAACCAGCAGCAGCCCCACCAAGTCCATGAGGACCAGCTCCAATGGCTTCTTGCTTCTACCAGCCACACTATGGAAGGGGAAATGGGTAAACTTTGAGAGCAGACATGTCTCACAGTTATCGTGGCTGTCCGTTCAGCTTCAGACCCTTATCGGCTCCATCTTTCTCTAGCTGCTTCAACAAGGGCATTGCCACATGCCCCAAGCGTCAGTGTGCCGTTGCCCAATCCATCTCCCCAAATCTGGCCGACACTTTTGTTGGGAGCAAATTCACATTGCACAACATCCTGCTGTCTGTTTGTACGAGTATGCGTGTGCGAATGCATTTGGGTATGAATGGAATGTTCGTGTGTTTGTTTGCTTTCGCAATTTTCGCTTGAAGCATTTGCAGGTACTCGCGCATTGTGCGCTTCGACATAACATTGTACACGCTATAAACAGTACAATCAGAAAGGACGAGCTTGCAAAGGAACCCAAGATGGAAGCTTTGCGGTTCGGCTTGCTTGATTGCGCAGATTCAGTTCTATCCAACTCGAAATTGTACTGTTTTGTTTGGTTGACTATACTGTAGCAGGGCAGGCACTATAGGGGTACAATTTAGGTAAAGGTTGGATGTTGTTTGTCTGTATCTGCATGCTACAGGGCCAGGGGAAACCAGCGGAACCAGCATTTGGCTGGTTGGGTAAAGACAAAACAGGTTCTGTTTTTAGGACCTGAACCTGGTTGTTGTTTTCCCAGGTTGGAAAAACAGAACCAGAGGTTGTTTACCAACCTACCACCTGCTGTTTTGTCCAGCCAGGTTGGTTCTGTTGCTTGGAATTATTTGGGATCATCCTTGGTTGTTCCCAGGTTTATTCCCAAGGTCCTTGCTAGCTAGAACTATTTATTCTTTCTCTGTTTGTACCTGGATATAGTGAAATTGATTCAAGCGAATTCCTCCCTTCCTGGAATTTCGTTTTTACGCGGTGCGACGGCGGAATGCTACCCGAATCAACGCTAGTACGCTAGCACTCCAACGCTAGGCTAACGCTGTCCGAGCCATAACTTCGTAATGGCAGAACTTTTCGCGAGGCAGCCTGGTTTATATTAAAGCTCTTAGAGTGAGCTTCGATGTAGGAAATTCTCAGCTAAATTCGATCGCCGGTCTGCACGATACGCTGCGCGACGTTCAAGGTACTCTTGCTGTTTTGACTTAGTCCCTCTTGATCCCTCTCTCTACAAACTCGGACCCGAGGATAGGGGCTGGTCTTGTACCAGGCACCCAAGGACCCTTGGAGGTGACCCCGAGGAGAGGTTTTAAGTTTGATAAAGTCTTAATAGCTTGAGTTTATTAGGCCCTTACACGAACAACTTTCACACCAACCCCTCCAACGGCGTTGCACTCCCCTTGGGATGCAGACCCCTCTCCAGCCTGCCCCCCACCGTGCCATGCCAATGCCGGGAGCTGCCACCTGGATCTATACTAGTCCTTGCTCTTGTGCAGATCCCAAAACACCCGATTGCCCAGCTGCCCCTTGTACGTGCGTGCCCCATCCGTGCTAGTGCTCACCCCAGCCTTGCCAACCTTACGGAGGGAGATGAGATTGGCCTTGAGATCAGGAAAGTGGAGAACGTTGTGCAGCACCACCGGTTTGCCATCCGCTCTCTTGAACGCAGCTCGAACCGCACCAGCCACCTTCAGCGCGTATCTAGAGGTAGACCAGACCTTATTTATCGTCCAGCGGGTCCTTGCGCAGCGTCATCGTCCAAGCAGCGCGCGTGTCCAACACCCAATAGTCCAAGGGGTGGAGCTCTGCTCCAACCTTGGCAGAGGCGTCTCCTTGCTCCCCTGCTCTCCAATATGGAAGAACTGGTATGCGTTGCGCTACTTCTTCTTTTCCATACCGCCGTTGCTCTTTGGGTTGTTGTCTATTACGAATTGGCGACCATGTTCGCACCGTTTTTCTGGTTCCTCTTTGTGCCACCATCTTGGTGACAATTCTGTGGGGTCCATCCATCGGGTTTCTTATAGCACAAAAACCAGGGCTAACCCTCTTTCTCACAATACTAGCAACTCCCTTTCATTTTGCCACCAGCACCCGACTTGCCCCCACGTCTTGATTTCGCACCGCGACCCCAACCGGTACCTCTTTCTTGGTCGTTGGACTCCTCGCCCTACTTTGCACTGCATCTAGAACCACCAAAGCCTTGTCCTCTACCACATCGGCCCCCTTGCATCCCGTAGATGCTGCTGCCGTCGTCTCCACCCCTCAGTTGGCGGCGATGGAAGTCTTCCTCCAGAATCTTTGTCGGCACCTACTCAAGTGTCCAGGAGCTCTGATTCTGTGGCGGGCTCAATCCGCTTGTGAATTGAAGCCACGATTCCAGCAGCAGCGAGAGCATCTTCAAGCACTTGGTCTTCTCCGGGTAGGTGATTCCCGAGGTCGTCAACTTTGCGGAGAGGTTGCACATCTTATCCAGGACAGTTTGCACTGGCTCTCCCTCGCTTAGGCGCAACGCGGACAGCTCCTTCTCCAGCATCAACGTTGCAACAACGGAGGTCGGGCTGTGCAGCTCCTTCAACACGGTCCATGCCTTCGGACCGCACTCAACCTCTGGCAGCATAGCATGACGTGGTGACGCTGGTTTAGCTCCAAAGTCTGCGACATCAAATAGTAGCCAGCCGAGGAGCGCTCGTCCCAATCTTTCTGTAGCGTGGGGTCAGCCGGTCTAGGCTCTTCCCCTATCATTAGTTTCAGCAAACCGATCTGACGGAAATATAGTTGCATTTTGCAGGCCCAATCATCATAGCCCTCACCATCAAACTTCTCGACGGTGAAGTTCTTCAGCACCTCCTTGACCAGCCAGCCCTGGTTTGTTCGCGCTCCCCTTGGCGCTGAAACACCTGAATCTTGGCTACCGCTACCATCGTGGGCTGAAGATTTAACAGCTCCTGTGGAGATATTGCCCGCCATAGCTACCTATAACGAGGATCACTATAACACAGCTCTGATACCACCTTGTGGGTGTAAGGGCCTAATAAACTCAAGGTACTACTCCAAGAGCTTTAAAATGAACAAAGTTGTCTCGCGAAAAATTCTGCCATTACGAAGTTATCACTCGTAGAGCGTTGGCCTAGCGTCGAAGTGCTAGCGTACTAGCGTTGACTCGGGTAGCATTTCGCCGTCGTACATTGTAGAATAAAATTCGAGGAAGGGAGGAATTCGCTTGAATCAATTTCACTATATCCAGGTACAAATAGATAAGAAATTAATAGTTCTACCTAGCAAAGACCTTGGGAATTAACCTGGGAACAACCAAGGATGATCCCAAATAATTCTAAGCAATAGAACCAACCTGGCTGGACAAAACAGCAGGTGGTAGGTTGGTAAACAACCTCTGGTTTTGTTTTTCCAACCTGGGAAAACAACAACCAGGTTCAGGTCCTAAAAACAGAACCTGTTTTATCTTTGCCCAACCAGCCAAATGCTGGTTCCGCTGGTTTCCCCTGGCCTTGTAGCATGCAGATACTGACAAACAACATCCAACCTTCACCTAAATTGTACCTCTATAGTGCCTGCCCTGCTACACTGTAGTCAACCAAACAAAACCGTAGATTTTCGAGTTGGATAGAACTGAATCTGCGCAATCAAGTAAGTCGAACCGCCAAGCTTCCATCTTGGTTTCCTTTGCGAGCTCGTCCTTTCTGCTTGTACTGTTCATAGCGCATACAATGTTGTGCCGAAGCGCACATTGCGCGAGTACCTGCAAATGTATCAAGCGAAAATTGCAAAAGCAAACAAAGATACGAAATCGCGAAAGCAAACAAACACACGAACATTGCATTCATACGCAAATATATTCGAACAAGTATACCTGTACAAACAGACGGCAGGATGTCGTGCAATGTGAATTTTCACCCAACAACACTGGGGGTGTGGACTCTGGAGGTGCTGGTCCTGGGGTTGCTGACTCTGGGGGTGCTGAGTCTAGGGGTGCTGGTTCTGGGGATGCTGACTCTGGGGGTGTTGCGAGTCCTAGTGGTGGTGGGGTCGTAGGTGCTCCTGCTGGAGGTTCTGGTGTTGGACAGCAGCAGCAGTCTCGGCGACAGGAGACTCTCTCGCCGCAGCAGCTCCGCAAGTGGGTTGTTCAGCGAGGCTCCTCTGGTGCTGGAGCTTGGAGTACTGGTGCTAGAGGTGCTGGAGCTGCTGATACTGGAGGTATTGGAGCTACTGGTGCTGAAGGTGCTGGAGGTACTGGAGCTATAAGTAGTGGAAGTGCTATAAGTACCTCTAGCTGGAACCCCTGGAAGTATTGGAGCTATAAGTACCTCTAGCTGGAAGTACTGGAGGTACTGGAGCTACTGGTGCTGGAGATATTGGAGCTTGAGGTAGTGGAGGTACTGGAGCTGGAGGTGCTAAAGGTGCTGTCGCTGGAGGTACTAGAGGTGCTGGAGCTGGAGGTGCTGTAGCTGGAGGTACAGGAGGTACTGGAGCTACTGGTACTGGAGGTGCTGGAGCTAGAGGTGCTGGACGTACTAGAGCTGCTGGTATTGGAGGTGCTTGAGCTGGAGGTGCTTGAGCTACTGGCGGTAAAGGTACTGGAGGTGCTGGTGCTAGAAGTATTTGAGCTGGAGGCTCTAGTACTGTGGGTACTGCGCCGCGACGACTATTTTCCTACCCGCAGCCGCTGTCGTCACTGCCACCACCTGGCTCGGTAGTTCGCCAGGTCTTTAGTCTTCCGTCTTCCACTGGCCTTACTCCACCTCTTTTGCGTCCTTGGCCTGACCAGTCACAGCCGCAGTTTCTGCCTGGTGTCAGAGGTCCACTGGTGATGCCCGATTGATTCTAGGGAAGGGTTACAGGCTCGTTGTCCTTAGGGGTTATGGGCGCACTGACCCGCTATTTAACAAGCCCTTTTATCCCAATGGTCTAGGGGTTGGGATTCTGACATTGTATCAGAGCAAAGGTCTCGGGTTCGAATCCCAGTACGGTGGGGGTGTCAGAGGTCTACTGTTGATCCCCGATTGATCCTAGGGAAGGGCTACAGGCTCGTTGTCCTGGGGGGTTATGGGCGCACTGACCCGCTATTGAACAAGCCCTTTTATCCCAATGGTCTAGTGGTTGGGATTCTGACACCTGGCTCCCCACTGCCTGCTCCTTCTCCTTACCTTGCGCAGACACGCTCCCTGGCAGAGCGTCGTGAGCCTGAGTCTTGTCCTGCCTCCCTTGTTCACACTGTCAGTCGTGCTCGTCGTCCTTGTCCTCTACCTGTCCCTGGCACGCATACTATGGTACTTCGTTCTTCCTCTGTTTCACAGCGTGTTGCTCTGACGTCTCCCCCTGTGTCCTCTCATTCTGACATTCGTGACCTTGAGTCCGACCTTGCTCGTGCTGCTAGTTGTACTGTCACTCGTTTCCTAACCACTCTTGTCACTGACCCTTCCGTTTGTCGGGGCGATTGTTTCGAGCACCAGTCGAGGCGATTCCCACCTATCCTTCGGCAGGTCCACAGACCTGCCACCTAGTCTCATTTCAATCATCTCAAATTGAGTTGGCACATTCTCCTTTCCAATGGTTAGAGCTGGATCTCAACAACCCTCAACCCTTCTTCAAGACGTTTTTGCTACTAGACTTAACGATATGGCGAGCGGTTTAATTTCCGCTATTAAGTACGTCCTCCCCCTCCTCACATCAACACTCGGAACTCAGCACTGCGAGGATCGCCTAGGCAGGAAGAAGACTGAATTTCAAATTTTGGAAGGGAGAGGTCCCGTTCGCCGTGAAATGAATCTCGAGCGGCAGTTTCTACTCGAAACAATCTGCGGAACAACGACGACAATCGTGCTCCAATCGCCTTGACCGATGCTCGAAACAATCGCCCCGACGAACGGAATCACGACGGATCTCGCGCGAGATCCCGAGCCAATCGCGATGGGCCGCCCGGATTTGGAAATCCGGAAGTCAACACTGCAGCCGCGACAGCTGCAGTCTCGACTCCTCGGGTCCCTCAGGCCCTCCAGCCCCCCAGGCCCCTCACGCCCCTAAGGCGTGCGCGTCAGGCCGGGAAAGGCACGAGCCTGAGAGATACGGAGATTGCGTGCCAGCGTCAGCAGTGCGTGTGGCAAAACTTTTGCCTGGCAGAAACTCGCGACCCACCTCGCAGCAGAATCTGGACAAAATCGGGACCGCGAGCGCACCTGCTCATCCAGATTTCGCTGCGATTCTGGAGAATCTGGACACCTTTGCACATGCGAATCTGCTTTAGATTCTGGCGCAACTTTCGGACGCCCTTGCAAGACGCGTTATGGAACGCCCCGCTTCTCTTTGTTAGCGAACACTCAGGCTACACCTTCTCAGAGGGACCGTATGGAGCGACGTAATGTTAACAACCCGGCGTACAACATCGACGCGTTCACCAAATGATTGGGTTTTTGGCGACGCTCCAGAGCAACGACGTCAACGGGAGGCCGGCTCATCCGAAGAACCTTCGCCTATCAACACGCCGCATCGAGGCTCCTAAGGCGGCCGCGAACAGGGAAGAAGGAGAGTAAGGCATTTTCAATGATGTTAACGAAGTGATGGCCCTCGCTCTCTTCCGCATACCCTCCCTCCGCACCCATCATCGGCACCCATCCACATTCCACCTACATGCCTTCAATTGCGATCAGCACTCGTTTAGAGCGACGATGCTCGTACTCAAATGTTCGGTTTTAAAAGGATTCGCATTATCGCTCGTCATGCTTTAAGTGCCTTGCCTTCTAAGGGATGCGAGCAGGCGTCGCTCTTCACGAGAAGTGAGAATGGATGACTGAACTATGAAACAGTTGGGTACAAGTACTAACCCTAATTGGGTTGTACCCCTTATGGGCTACCCCACTACAGCCTACACAAATGTATAAGCTATAATGTTCTGACAGCTCTACATAAAAGAGATTGAACAAGAGGTCGAGAAAAATGTTATGTTTTTACTCACCGCTGACCAACGCGACTTTGATATGGCCAATGTGGCCCTAAAGATTTAATGTGGCGAGGTGGACTGCAACTACCTATGACAACTGCATTGCACACTTTTGCAGAGTCTTGTCACAATCACGTAGACCTTGCTGTTACCTATCGTCTCGACTACGTTGCGAGTCTTGTACTAGGTCTGATTGTCCTCCGTCCATCGGGGGTGAGCTTGCGCTTGGCAGTGATGTCCTTGAGGGCAGCAGTTTGGGCTTGAGGGCAGCAGTTTGGGCTTGAGTGCCTCGCGGCAGCTGCACCTCATCTCTCGTCCATGTTGTTCTTCCCTGAGGGAGACTTGGATGCACTAGACATCCTGACTCCGCGCACTCACGCAGAGGCGATTACGGGTGAGTACTCCTCTCAGTGGGAGACAGCCATGTACGCAAAGATGGCTTCCTGGGAATCCACAGGCACCTACGTCAACGAGGTTCCGCGTCAAAGGGCGAACATAGTCGATGGCATGTGGATTTTCAGAGTGAAGGGGCCGCGGGGTTCTCCGCCTGCCTTCAAGGCGTGTTACGTTGTTCGACGGTTCAGTCAGCGACAGTGGGTCGACTTCTTCCATACCTTCTCCCCCACCCCGAAGATGACTACTCTTCGTATGTTACTGCAAGTTGCAGCACAACGTGAGTATGAACTGCTATCCCCGGACTTCTCAACAGCTTTCTTGCAGGGCAGCCTTCACGAGGAGATATGGCTGTGCCGCCCACTAGGCTTCACTGGGTTGTTTCCTGAGGGTACCCAGTGGAGCCTCTGGCGGCCAGTCTACGGTCTCCGCCAGGCGCTCCGCAAGTGGCACGACACACATCGGGCATGGGGCTTATGCTTGGAGGGCGGGGCTCATTGGTACTCATAGGACACTCCGACAATCCTTAGGCTGACGACCAGGCAACTCAGCGGTCGTCACAGGGTTACTCTTTGAGTCTCGGCTTTGGTTGTCTCGTCGAGGTCCACTCGTTCATTTTCTGTGCTTGGTTCTAGCTATGAGGCTGAGATCTACGCTGGGAATATGGCTGAACAGGAGTTACGCTGGCTGACCTACCTGCTTATCGACTTGGGTGAGCGGAGTCGTTCTCCTTCAATTCTGTACGTCGACAACAAGGCCATGATTGCCTTGTGCCAGGAACAGAGACTGGAGTACAGAACGAAGAGCATTGCTCTTCGCTACTTTCTCGCTCGAGAGTTGGAGCAGTGTGGTCAGCTTCGCCTTGCTTACGTGGCCTCTCGGGCCAACACTGCTGATATCTTCACCAAGGCCCTTGGATCTGGTGATCATCTGCGTTTCTGCACTGCTCTAGGCCTTGTGCCTACTCTGACTCATTTGCTTACTGCTTGACTTTGCCTTGTACTGTAATCTATATATATGTATATATATACATCTGCATGCTTGCTCTTGCTATGTTGTGATCACTAAACTGCTTTTGCTTTTAACTCTGCATGTGAACGGGCCTTGTGGCCAATTGCTTGTGCTCAGACTGCGTAGTGATCTTGAGACCCACCGTGAGCTTTGCTTTGCTCTGTTTGCTTGCCTCGGTCTTGTGACCATAGGTTGTTCTTGCTCTATATTTGTATGTCTGTAGGCTGTAGTGGGGTAGCTTACATAGAGTACAACCCTTTCAGGGTTTCCCTACTTGTACTCCTCTTTCTTCATAGTGAAGTCCTTCTTGCCACCTAGTTCTGATAGTTGGAGCACAAAACGAAGCACATTGCTTTTCGTAACTTTGTCGCTCGAGAGTTACAGCAGCGTGGTCAGCTCCGTCTTGCTTACGTGGCCTCACAGGCCGACAGTGCTGGTGATCATCAGCGCTTTTGCACTGCTCTTGGGCTTGTGCCCACTTTACCTCACTTGCTTGTCTCTTGATAATGCCTTGCGCTTGTTGTGCACTGCTATATATCTTTATGCCCGCATGTTTACACTTGCTAGGTTGTGATCAGTAAACTCCTTTTGATATTATGACTCCGCATGTGAACTGGCCTTATGGTCGCTTACTTGTGCTCGGACTGTGTAGTGATTTTGAGATCCACTCTGAGCTTTGCTTGTTGCTTCTCTTGACTGGTCTGGTGACCGCTTGTTGTTCCCCACTTCGCCTATGGGGTGTGTCAAACTATGGCTTATAGTTATAGGTCATTGTCAAATGTTATAGTCTTAGTGATGTGTGTCACATGGGGTACAACAGTTAGGGTTAGGTTTATGTACCCCAACCAACCTTAGTGACTTTACAGTTCTGTTCTTGACAGGGTATCACCTAGGTTCGGATCCTGTGGGATCCCACTCCTCACGCTCACGGGTAAACTTTGAGAGCAAACAGATTTTACAATTCTCATCCGGTGGCTGTCCGTTCAGCTTCAGACCATTTACGGCTCCATCTTTCTCCAACTGCTTCAACAAGGGCATTGCCACATGCCCCAAGCGTTGGTGTGCCGTTGCCCAATCCGTCTTCCTAGATCTGGCCGACACTTTCACACCAACCCCTCCAACAGCGTTGCACTCCCCCTGGGATGTAGACCCCTCTCCAGCCTGCCCCCCGGCGTGCCACGCCAACGCTGGCAGGGTGTATAAGCTGAAAAAATCCATCTACGGCTTAAAGCAAGCGCCACGCTGCTGGTACCAGAAGTTGGCAGCTGTTTTAGAGGAGATGGGATTCAGGACGAGCAGCTGTGATGAGAGCCTCTTTCTCAAGTGGGAGGGGGAGAAGCTGGTGCTTTTTCTGGTCTACGTGGATGCCATTCTTCTCTTTATCGGCAGCATGAAAGAGATCCAGAATGTGCAGCAGCAGCTGATCAAAAACATCAAGTGCAATAACCTTGGGGAGGTAAAGTTCTACCTCGGGATGTATGTGGAGAGGAATTCAGATCACAAGTGGTTGAAGCTACACCAGGAGAAGTTCATCAAGGAGCTGGGGAACAAGTACGGGATTGAGAATGAGCGCAAAGTTGCAACTCCCCTGCCAGCAGAATTCAAGCTTGTGAAAGCTGCAGAGAATGAAGGGGTTGAAGCCGAGGAGTAGCAGCAATTTCAGTCCTTGGTGGGCAGCCTCTTGTATGCAGCAGTTCACACGAGGCCCGACATCTCTTTCTCGGTTGGGCAGCTGGCTAGGGTGGTGCAGAATCCATCAGAGGAGCAGGTGGATGCAGCTGAGCGTGTGGTGAAGTATGTGAACTCTCACCCAAGCATTGGAGTTCAATACTCCGCATATGCACAGGTGAAGCAGAAAGGGGTTGAGGTGCTGAAAGAGAAGGGGAAGCGGCATGGAGAAGGCAAGTTGTTTCTCACTTGCTTTCCTGATGCTACGTGGGCTTCTTAGAAGGAGGATTCCTCATCTGTGGAAGGATAGATCTGTGCAGTTGGCGGAGGACCTGTTAGTTGGAGGTCAAAGAAGCAGACGGAAACGGCACTCTCTTCCGTGGAATCAGAGTACATGGCGATGTTCCATGGGGTGAAGGAGGTGATTTGGCTGAGGAGGTTGTTAGAGGAGATTGGCCAGGAGCAGAAGGTTGCTACGCCGCTGTTCTTTGATAGCAATGGGGCTCTTGGGATGGCCAGGAACGCTGTGCTTCATGGGCTCAATAAGCACATGCGTATCAAGTGGCACTGGCTGCGTAAGGAGGTGAAGAGGGGGACGGTGAATCCAATCTACATCAAGACTCACCAGCAGCCAGCAGACTTCCTCACCAAGAGGCTTGCGGATGAGCCTCATTGGCATTGTGTGCGCATGAGTGGAATGAGCATGAACTAGTATGGAATGATGGGGGTGCAGCCGGCAGGCGAAGGGGGGGTGTGTTGGGTGCAAATTTACATTACACAACATCATGCCGTCTGTTCCTACGGGTATGTATATTGGAATGCATTTGCGTGTGAATGGAATGTTCGTGTGTTTGTTTGCTTTCGCAATTTTCACTTGAAGCATTTGCAGGTACTCGCTCAATGTGCGCTTCGACACAATATTGTATGCGCTATGAACAGTACAAGCACAAAGGACGAGCTTGCAAAGGAACCCAGGATGGAAGCTTTGCGGTTCGGTTGAATTAATTGTGCAGATTCAGTTCTATCCAACTCGAAACTGTACTGTTTTGTTTGGTTGACTATAGTGTAGCAGGGCAGGCACTATAGAGGTACAATTTAGGTGAAGGTTGGATGTTGTTTGTCTGTATCTGCATGCTACAGGGCCAGGGGAAACCAGTGGAACCAGCATTTGGCTGGTTGGTCAAAGACAAAACAGGTTCTGTTCTTAGGACCTGAACCCGGTTGTTGTTTTACCAGGTTGGAAAAACAGAACCAGAGGTTGTTTACCAACGTACCACCTGCGGATTTGTCCAGCCAGGTGGGTTCTGTTGCTTGGAATTATTTGGGATCATCCCTGGTTGTTCCCAGGTTGATTCCCAATGTCCTTGCTAGCTAGAACTATTTATTCGTTCTCTGTTTGTACCTGAATATAGTCAAATTGATTCAAGCGAATTCCTTCCTTCCTGGAATTTCGTTTCTACGCCGTGCGATGGCGGAATGCTACCTGAGTCAACGCTAGTACGCTAGCACTCCAGCGTTAGGCAAACACTGTCCGAGCCATAACTTCGTAATGGCAGGATTTTTCGCGAGGCAACTTGGTTCATTTTAAAGCTCTTGGAGCGAGCTTAGATATAGGTAATTCTCAGCTAAATCTTATCGACGGTCTGCATGATACGCTGTGCGACGTTCAAGGTACTCTTGTTATTTTGGCTAAGTCATTCTTGACTCCTCTCTCTACAAACTCGGACCCGAGGATTGGGGCTGGTCTTGTACCAGGCACCTAAGGACCCTTGGAGGTGACCCCGAGGAGAGGTTGTAAGATGGATTAAGTCTTAATAGCTTGAGTTTATTAGGCCCTTACACCAACATCTTTGCCACGAGCGGTCTCGCCTCTGCCCACTTGCTCACGTGCTCTATCATGAGCAGGACGTACCTCCTGCCTCTCCGTGACACTGGCAGCTCTTCCGTGATGTCTAGGGACCAACGGTACCCTAGCTCCACTATGTTTAGTGGCTGGAGTTCCGCCTCGCTCTTCAGCAGGCTGGCTTTGTTCCTGCAGCACAGCTTGCACTTCTCCACCTATTCCTTTACCTCCTTGCGCTTCCCTGCCCACCACCACCCAGTTTGCAGCAACTGCCGTGTCCTCTGGGGCCCGTAGTGTCCAAGCTTGTTGTGCACCTCCTGTATTATACTCTCTCGTTCTGCCGGAGCTGGTATACTTTTCCACCATCCTTTGTCTGCAGCTTCACTTGCCCCTGAAACCACCTGTAGTGTTGCCTCCGTGCTCTAGCTCTTGCACCTTCTCCCCTGTCTTATGCCGTTTCTCCTTTGATCCATGCCAGGGTCTTCTTGTCCTGCCACACATCCGCTGCCCTCTGCTGCTTTCCTCCTTGCCTTTGCTCGCTCACCATGTCGGTTAGCGCCGCCAAGGGTGGCTCTTGCTTTGGTCCTGGTTCGTGTCCAATGCGGGGTGGATTCCTGGAAAGTTCGTCCACGTGTTGCATTGTCTTGCCCGTCCGGTGTTTCACAGTGAAGTCATATTCCTGTAGCTTCATCACCCACCGCACGTTCTTGTCCGTCAGCGTTTGGTTGTGTATCAGGCACAGCATTGGCTGATGGTCTGTCACCAAGGTAAAGTGCCGTCCTTGCAGATACACCCTAAAATGTCACACTGCCCAAATTGCCGTCAATCCTTCCCCTTCGTAGGACGAGTAGTTGGCTTCAGCGGGGCTGCATGTCTTGCTGACTCTCCAGTCGGTATAGAGTATGAATGGTTGCTGCGCATCTGGCAGCAAGATGCATTTAACTCTGTCTCAGTGATGTATTCCGATGTTGACTATAGTGATGCTCGATCTGTTTGCTCGCATGTTCGTAGTTTATGACCCTTGCCTGTTGCTAATATATGTGCTTGTTCTTTTAGTCTAGGTGCTTGTGTAGCTACTAGCCCAGGTGCATCTACGGCTGAGGCGTCGCTCTCTTTCACGCTCGACTCTGGCGCGTCTCAATGCTTCTTTTGCGACCACACGAGACTCACTCAGATTCGTGCTCCGGTTCGGATTGCAATGACGGATCCTACTACCAGCAATTGCACGCAGCTCTACCACTCTTCCATGCTCGGCTGTCCCAGCTGGTGCCCTTACTGGTCTCCATGTCCCCTCATTCTCCAAGAACTTAGTGGGAGTTGGATACCTTAAGAACTGCCACGTCGGTGTCTGGTTTCCTCCGTTTGAGCGTGAGGGGACCTCCGTGGATGGTGACACCTACGCTCCCCTGGCCACGTTTAGCCAGGAGCCAGGCCGCTCCGGTCTCTTTACACTCCGGACCCACTCTCCCCAGGTAGCTCCGTCTGGTCTGATAACTGCGTCTAGTCAGGTTGCTGCGTCGTGCTCCCACCCGACAATCTTCTGGCACCACTGCCAAGACGATAAGAATAGTTACATTACAATGTGTAGTGTAATATTTTTCTTGGTATATGTTGGGTGCAAATTCACATTGCACGACATCTTGCCGTCTGTTTGTACGAGTATGCGTGTGCGAATGCATTTGGGTATGAATGGAATGTTCGTGTGTTTGTTTGCTTTCGCAATTTTCGCTTGAAGCATTTGCAGGTACTCGCGCATTGTGCGCTTCGGCATAACATTGTACGCGCTATGAACAGTACAAGCAGAAAGGACGAGCTTGCAAAGGAACCCAAGATGGAAGCTTTGTGGTTCGGCTTACTTGATTGCGCAGATTCAGTTCTATCCAACTCGAAATTGTACTGTTTTGTTTGGTGGACTATAGTGTAGCAGGGCAGGCACTATAGGGGTATAATTTAGGCAAAGGTTGGATGTTGTTTGTCTGTATCTGCATGCTACAGGGCCAGGGGAAACCAGCGGAACCAGCATTTGGCTGGTTGGGCAAAGACAAAACAGGTTCTGTTTTTAGGACCTGAACCTGGTTGTTGTTTTCCCAGGTTGGAAAAACAGAACCAGAGGTTGTTTACCAACCTACCACCTGCTGTTTTGTCCAGCCAGGTTGGTTCTGTTGCTTGGAATTATTTGGGATCATCCTTGGTTGTTCCCAGGTTTATTCCCAAGGTCCTTGCTAGCTAGAACTATTTATTCTTTCTCTGTTTGTACCTGGATATACTGAAATTGATTCAAGCAAATTCCTTCCTTGCTGGAATTTCCTTTCTACGTGGTGCGACGGCGGAATGCTACCCGAGTCAACGCTAGTACGCTAGCACTCCAACGCTATGTAAACGCTGTCCGAGCCATAACTTCGTAATGGCAGAACTTTTCGCGAGGCAACTTGGCTTATTTTAAAGCTCTTAGAGTGAGCTTCGATATAGGAAATTCTCAGCTTAATCCGATCGCCGGTCTGCACGATACGCTGCGCGACGTTCAAGGTACTCTTGCTGTTTTGACTTAGTCCCTCTTGATCCCTCTCTCTACAAACTCGGACCCGAGGATAGGGGCTGGTCTTGTACCAAGCACCCAAGGACCCTTGGAGGTGACCCCGAGGAGAGGTTTTAAGTGTGATTAAGTCTCAATAGCTTGAGTTTATTAGGCCCTTACACCAACAAGCTGGTATCTGAGCTGCGTTATAGTGATCCTCGTTATAGGTAGCTATGGCGGGCAACACATCGGCGGTAGCTGGTGAATCTTCAGCCCAAGATCGTAGTGGAAGCCAAGATTCTGGTGTTTCTGCGCCAAGGGGAGCGCGAACAAGCCAGGGCTCGCTGATCAAGGAGGTGCTGAAAAACTTCACCGTCGAGAAGTTCAATGGTAAGGGCTATGATGATTGGGCCTGGAAAATGCAACTTTATTTCCGTCAGATCGGTTTGCTGAAACTAATGATTGGGGAGGAGCCTAGACCGAGTGACCCCGCCCTTCAGGAAGATTGGGACGAGCGCGCCTCGGCTGGCTACTACTTGATGTCGCAGAGTTTGGAGCTGAACCAGCGTCACCACGTCATGCACCTGCTGCCGGAGGTTGAGTGCGGTCAGAAGGCGTGGACGGTGTTGAAGGAGCTGTCCGCGTTGCGCCTGAGCGAGGGAGAGCCGGTGCAACCTGTCCTTGACAAATTGCGCGACCTCTACGCAAAGTTGGCGACCGCGGGAATCACCTACCCGGAGCAGACCAAGTGCCTAAAGATGCTCTCGCTGCTGCCGGAATCGTGGCTTCAATTAACGAGCGGATTGAGCCTGCCGCAGAACCAGAGCTCGTGGACACTCGAGTGGGTGCGGACAAAGATTCTAGAGGAGGACTTCCGTCGCCGTCAACTGAGGGGTGGAGACGATGGCAGCAGCGGCTACGGGATGCAAGGGAGCCAACGTGGCAAAGGACGTGGCTTCGGTGGTGCTGGACCCTTCGATATAGGAAATTCTCAGCTTAATCCGATCGCCGGTCTGCACGATACGCTGCGCGACGTTCAAGGTACTCTTGCTGTTTTGACTTAGTCCCTCTTGATCCCTCTCTCTACAAACTCGGACCCGAGGATAGGGGCTGGTCTTGTACCAAGCACCCAAGGACCCTTGGAGGTGACCCCGAGGAGAGGTTTTAAGTGTGATTAAGTCTCAATAGCTTGAGTTTATTAGGCCCTTACACCAACAAGCTGGTATCTGAGCTGCGTTATAGTGATCCTCGTTATAGGTAGCTATGGCGGGCAACACATCGGCGGTAGCTGGTGAATCTTCAGCCCAAGATCGTAGTGGAAGCCAAGATTCTGGTGTTTCTGCGCCAAGGGGAGCGCGAACAAGCCAGGGCTCGCTGATCAAGGAGGTGCTGAAAAACTTCACCGTCGAGAAGTTCAATGGTAAGGGCTATGATGATTGGGCCTGGAAAATGCAACTTTATTTCCGTCAGATCGGTTTGCTGAAACTAATGATTGGGGAGGAGCCTAGACCGAGTGACCCCGCCCTTCAGGAAGATTGGGACGAGCGCGCCTCGGCTGGCTACTACTTGATGTCGCAGAGTTTGGAGCTGAACCAGCGTCACCACGTCATGCACCTGCTGCCGGAGGTTGAGTGCGGTCAGAAGGCGTGGACGGTGTTGAAGGAGCTGTCCGCGTTGCGCCTGAGCGAGGGAGAGCCGGTGCAACCTGTCCTTGACAAATTGCGCGACCTCTACGCAAAGTTGGCGACCGCGGGAATCACCTACCCGGAGCAGACCAAGTGCCTAAAGATGCTCTCGCTGCTGCCGGAATCGTGGCTTCAATTAACGAGCGGATTGAGCCTGCCGCAGAACCAGAGCTCGTGGACACTCGAGTGGGTGCGGACAAAGATTCTAGAGGAGGACTTCCGTCGCCGTCAACTGAGGGGTGGAGACGATGGCAGCAGCGGCTACGGGATGCAAGGGAGCCAACGTGGCAAAGGACGTGGCTTCGGTGGTGCTGGACGCGGTGCAAAGAAAGACGACGACTCCAACGACCAACAAGGAGGTACCGGTTGGGGTCGCGGTGCGAAATCTGGACGTGGGGGCAAGTCGGGTGCTGGTGGCAAAATGTGAAAAGGGAGTTGCTGGTATTGTGAGAAGGAAGGGCACCCCTGGTTTTTGTGCTATAAGAAACCCGATGGATGGACCCCCCAGAATCGTCACCAGGATGGCGGCGCGCGGAGGAACCAGAAAAACGGCGCCAACATGGTCGCTGATTCGTCCGACAACAACCCGAAGGGCAACGGCGGTGCGGAGAAGAAGAAGGAGCGCACCGCGGGCCAATTCTTCCATATGGGAGACAAGGGGGAGCAAGGAGACGCCTCTGCCAAGGTTGGAGCAGAGCTGCACCCCCTGGATTAGTGGGTGTTGGACACGGGCGCTGCTTGGACGATGACGCCGCGAAAAGACCTATTGGACCACGTACAAGCTGCACCGATCAACGAGGTGTGCTCCGCCTCTGGACACGCGCTGAAGGTGGCTGGTGCGGGACGAGCTGTATTTAAGGGAGCGGATGGCAAGCCGGTGGTGCTGCACGACGTTCTCCTTGTTCCTGAACTCAAGGCCAACCTCATCTCCCTCCGTAAGCTTGGCAAGGCTGGGGTGAGTACTAGCACGGATGGGGCACGCACTTATAAGGGGCAGCTGGGCAATCAGGTGCTTTGGGATCTGCACGAGAGTACGGACGTATACAGATCCATGTGGCAGCCGCCGGCGTTGGCGTGGCATGGTGGGGGGCAGGCTCGAGAGAGTCTGCATCCCAGGGGGAGTGCAACGCCGTTGGAGGGGTTGGTGTGAAAGTGTCGGCCAGATCTGGGGAGACGGTTTAGGCAACGGCACACCGACGTTTGGGGCATGTGGCAATGCCTTTGCTGAAGCAGCTGGAGAAGGATGGAGCCGTTAAGGGCTTGAAGCTGAACGGACAGCTACCCGATGATAACTGTGAAATTTGCCTCCTTTCAAAGTTCACCCGTTTCCCCTTCCATAGTGTGGCTTGCAGAAGCAAAAAGCCGTTGGAGCTGGTCTACATGGACTTGGTGGGGCCGCTGCCGGTGCAAGGGCACAAGGGGGAGCGGTACTTCCTAACCATAGTGGATGACTGGCGCAGGCTAATGTGGGCGTATCCACTGAAGCATAAAGATTACGCCGCCTCTACGATTCGGGACGATTGGCTGCGGTACTTTATAACCATTGTGGATGATTGGAGCAGGCTTATATGGGCATATCCGGTGAAGCAAAAGGACCATACAATACGGGAAGATTGGCTGCCATTTGTGGAGAAGCAAGCGGAGTGTGTGGTGAAGCGGATTAGGACAGATCGGGGTGGTGAGTTCCTTGGAGCTGAGATGACGGCCTGGCTCAAGAAGCAGGGCATCGAGAGGGAGCTGACCACGGCTTACAGCCCACAGTCCAACAGTGTTGCAGAACGGGCGAACCGGACAATTCTGGAGACAGCTAGGGCGCTGCTCATAGAATCTGGGCTGGGCAACTTGACGTGGCCCCTTGCTGTTCGGCACACTACCGTCGCTAGGAACAGGGTACTCACAAAGGTTGGGGATGACTCGTGGGTGCCGTTGGAGAGGTGGCTTGGGAGGAAGCCGCCGGAAGACATGCTGATGGTGTTCGGTTGCATGGCAGTCGCCCACGTCCCCAAGACCTACCGCAGTAAGTTGGGGGCGAGTGCAATCTGGTATGTGCATTTGGGGCTGGCTGCTGAGAGCAAGGGATGGCTGCTGTGGGAACCTTCCAAGGGTGTGTTGTTTGACAGCAGGGATGTGAAGTTTGTTGAGGGCATGATGTAAGGGAGCTGGGAGAAACAGCCGGAGGCCAGGGTGTCCCAGCAAATGGAGCAGATCACCATGCAGCTGGACCTGACTCCTAGTGTGTGGGAGGAGGGAGAGGAGGCAGCTGCAGAGGGTGGTGATGGAAAGAAGGTACAGGAGGCACCTGCTGGTGGAGAAAATGATGTGGAGACTGGTACTAGTGGCACTGCTGGATCTGAGGGGAAAGAGCAGCAGCAGGGGAAAACTAAGAAGCCGAAGGGTGTTGTTATGAAGGGATGGGAGACACCCGTCTCCAGGCCAGGACGTACCCGTATGGCTACTAAGAAGCTGACTGCAGAAGCTGATGTAGCGGAGCTGCAGCTTGGGACCGAGGAGGCATTGCTGATTCTACCGCATGGCTATGATCTGGATGAGGAGGATGAACCTGCCTACTGTTTTCTTGCCCCTGCACCAGAGGAACCAGCTAGCATGGAGGAGGCATTAGCTGGACCAGATAGGGAGAAGTGGCTGGTTTCCAGGGATGCTGAGTACCAGAGCCTGCTAGAGAATGGGACATGGGAGCTGGTGGTGCTGCCTGAGGGGAAGAAAGCCGTACAGTGCAAGTGGGTGCTAAGGATCAAGACCGATGACAAGGGACAGGTCACCATCTACAAGAGTAGGCTGGTGGCTAAGGGGTTTATGCAAAAGGAGAAGCGGGACTTCAATGAGATCTTTGCTCCCACTGCCAAACCCCCTACCCTCCGAGTCTTGTTGGCAAATGCAGTCATTAGTGGGAAATTCATCATTCAGATGGATATATCAACGGCATTCCTCAACGGGATTTTAGAGGAGGAGGTGTTCATGATGCAGCCACCTGGGTATGAGGATGGTACGGGCAGGGTGTGCAAGCTGAAAAAGTCCATCTACGGCTTGAAGCAGGCGCCACGCTGCTGGTACCAGAAGTTGGCAGCTGTTTTAGAGGAGATGGGATTCAGGACCAGCAGCTGTGATGAGAGCCTCTTTCTCAAGGGGGAGGGGAAGAAGTTGGTGCTGTTTCTGGTCTATGTGGACGACATTCTTCTCTTTAGCAGCAGCATGAAGGAGATCATGAAGGTGCAGCAGCAGCTGATGGAGAACTTCAAGTGCAAGAACCTTGGGGAGGTAAAGTACTACCTCGGGATGCACGTGGAGAGGGATCTGGATCACAGGTGGTTGAAGCTGCACCAGGAGAAGTTCATCACGGAGCTTGGGGAGAAGTACGGAATTGAGAATGAGCGCAAGGTTGCAACTCCCCTGCCAGCAGAATTCAAGCTTGTGAAAGCTGCAGAGGATGAAGGGGTTGAAGCCGAGGAGCAGCAGCAATTTCAGTCCTTGGTGGGCAGCCTTTTGTATGCAGCAGTTCACACGAGGCCTGACATCTCTTTCTCGGTTGGGCAGCTGGCTAGGGTGGTGCAGAATCCATCAAAGGAGCAGGTGGATGCAGCTTAGCGTGTGGTGAAGTATCTGAACTCTCACCCAAGCATTGGAGTTCAATACTCCGCATCTGCACAGGTGAAGCAGAAAGGGGTTGAGGTGCTGAAAGAGAAGGGGGAGAGGCTTGGAGAAGGCAAGCTCTTTCTCAATTGCTTTACCAATGCTACGTGGGCCTCTGAGAAGGAGGATTCCTCATCAGTGGGAGGATACATCTGCGTAGTTGGAGGAGGACCTGTTAGTTGGAGGTCAAAGAAGCAGACGGAGACAGCACTCTCCTCTGTGGAATCAGAGTACATGGCGATGTTCCATGGGGTGAAGGAGGTGATTTGGCTGAAGAGGCTGTTAGAGGAGATTGGCCAGGAGCAAAAGGTTGCTACGCCGCTGTTTTGTGATAGCAAGGGAGCTCTTGGGATGGCCAGGAACGCTGTGCTTCATGGGCTGAACAAGCACATGCGTATCAAGTGGCACTGGTTGCGTAAGGAGGTGAAGAGGGGGACGGTGAATCCGATCTACATCAAGACTCACCAGCATCCAGCAGACTTCCTTACCAATCGGCTTGCAGATGAGCCTCATAAGCGTTGTGTGCGCATGAGTGGAATGAGCATGAACTAGTATGGAATGATGGGGATGCAGCCGGCAGGCTGAGGGGGAGTGTGTTGGGTGCAAATTCACATTGCACGACATCCTGCCGTCTGTTTGTACGAGTATGCGTGTGCGAATGCATTCGGGTATGAATGGAATGTTCGTGTGTTTGTTTGCTTTCGCAATTTTCGCTTGAAGCATTTGCAGGTACTCGCGCATTGTGCGCTTCGGCATAACACTGTACGCGCTATGAACAGTACAAGCAGAAAGGACGAGCTTGCAAAGGAACCCAAGATGGAAGCTTTGCGGTTCGGCTTACTTGATTGCGCAGATTCAGTTCTATCCAACTCGAAAGTGTACTGTTTTGTTTGGTTGACTATAGTGTAGCAGGGCAAGCACTATAGTGGTACAATTTAGGTAAAGGTTGGATGTTGTTTGTCTGTATCTGCATGCTACAGGGCCAGGGGAAACCAGCGGAACCAGCATTTGGCTGGTTGGGCAAAGACAAAACAGGTTCTGTTTTTAGGACCTGAACCTGGTTGTTGTTTTCCCAGGTTGGAAAAACAGAACCAGAGGTTGTTTACCAGCCTACCACCTGCTGTTTTGTCCAGCCAGGTTGGTTCTGCTGCTTGGAATTATTTGGGATCATCTTTGGTTGTTCCCAGTTTATTCCCAAGGTCCTTGCTAGCTAGAACTATTTATTCTTTCTCTATTTGTACCTGGATATACTGAAATTGATTCAAGGGAATTCCTTCCTTGCTGGAATTTCCTTTCTACGCGGTGCGACGGCGGAATGCTACCCGAGTCAACGCTAGTACGCTAGCACTCCAACGCTAGGCTAACGCTGTCCGGGCCATAACTTCGTAATGGCAGAACTTTTCGCGAGGCAACTTGTTTTAAAGCTCTTAGAGTGAGCTTCGATATAGGAAATTCTCAGCTTAATCCGATCGCCGGTCTGCACGATACGCTGCGCGACGTTCAAGGTACTCTTGCTGTTTTGACTTAGTCCCTCTTGATCCCTCTCTCTACAAACTCGGACCCGAGGATAGGGGCTGGTCTTGTACCAGGCACCCAAGGACCCTTGGAGGTGACCCCGAGGAGAGGTTTTAAGTTTGATAAAGTCTTAATAGCTTGAGTTTATTAGGCCCTTACACCAACAACTTTCACACCAACCCCTTCGTAGTATAGGTCCATGTGGAGGGTAGTTTCGAGACCCTTCGTAGTTGGGGACAGTGTGGCACTGTTCCACATCACTGTGTCTCAGCTCTTTGGGTTTGTAGAGGCTGGGCGTCATTCCCAACTCGTTAACTCTTCCTAATTTGTGTTCCAAGACTATAGTGGCTGCCATAGTGCCGTTCGTTCAAACTTACGTAGCGTCATCAATGCTTGATGAAACCGTGCGATGTAATTTGCCTATTGTAGGCGAGAAAAAGACACTCTAGATCCAAGTTAAAGCAGGTCATTTGAAGCTGTGACCAGAACATTATCAACATTTGAAGCCGCTATGCAGAAATCTGACAGTGTACTCTATCTTTTCTTTTAGGCATACTTGAGCCCATTGTGGCTATACCAAGTGGTATCAGAGCCCCTTAGAGCAGTTTCGACAATGTTTGGACCTGAGGAAAGGGGTAGCAGAGGTGCTGGTGGCAGTAGAAAAGCACAAGCTCAAGGCCAACCCCGTGATTCTGCTGGATGCACGTCATTCTGAGTGCATGTCATCCTAACGTCCTACCGAGTGTTTGTACTATTCATGTGCGCATGATTTGCTTGAGCATGTGTCATTGTGCATGGCTGTTGTATATTATCATCTCTGTATTATCATCTCCAAGTTTAAATGCTAGATCATGCAGGAAAAACCCAGAGCTTTTCAACGATACCAAGATCGCCTTATTCCGACCAACATCGCCCAAGTTACAAGATTTCCAAGGCTTGGATTTCTTATTACCTTTTGAGGTTACAACTAATTTGGGTGATTACTTGGACATGACTATGAAGGGATCTTTGGTTGGGTGGTTAGGAAGGCAACTTTGGCTTTTGGATTGGGGTGGCTATAAATTTATAGCATGTGTTGCAAATGTTGCAACACCTAGGCAAAATCCAACTAGATTGGATTTTGCATGTGACACCTCAAGGACCTCATGGTGAGGGTTGCATCTTTGCTGCTAGGAAGGTTCCAACCATCTTTCCCTAGCTCTTGGAGAACCCTTTCAGTCTCATGGTTCTCTTGCAGTCCCCAACTCCAACTATTTTGTGCCTTAATGCTTGTACTTCCTCCATCATTTAGTCATGCGGCTGCTGGACGTTTTTGATTGGTTCTCAATCTCTAGACCATCTATTTAAGTGATTCAAGTTGGAGATGGTAGCTAACCCTAAGGCGCACAACCCTATTAAGCGGATTTGCCATAATGAAGGCGCGCTTTGATTGAATTCTTCCTAATTTGTGTTCTAAGACTATAGCGGCTGCCATAGTACCGTTCATTCAAACATAAGTTGCGTCTCCAATGCTTGATCAAACGAGTGATGTAAATAGCCTATTGTAGGCGACAATAAGATGCTCTAGATCAAAGTTAAAGCAGGTCATCTGGAGCTCTAACTTGAACGCAATAAATACTTGAAGTTGCTGTACAGAAATCGCTCTCTATCTTTTGTGTAAGGCACATGTGAGTCTATTGTGACTATTTCAAGTGGTATCAGAGCCTCTTGGAGCAGTTTCAACAATGGCTAGACCTAAAGAAAGTGGTGGCAAATGTGCTGGTTGTTGTTCAGGATCCTTCACTTTGAGAACTTACGACGAACTCATTTCTCAACTAAGCGCAAATATGTTCGGTACGTTTGTGCGCTTTAGGCCTATCTACCATCGCCAATTCGAATTACTTAAAAGGATGGTCTAGAGAGTGAGAACGAGTTGAAAACGTCCATCAGTTGGCGCTGGACGTACTGGAGCTGGAGGTGCTGTTGGCGCTGGTGCTGCTGCTGGGGGTACTGGCGCTGTCCCTCCTGTGTTTGGAGTCGCCGTGCCGCCTCGGCCGTACTTCGTTCCGCTTCTTCAGCAGGTTCTTGGTCTCCCGCCTTCTACTGGTCCTCCTCCTCCCTTAGAGTGTCCATAGCCTGTCCCGTCCCGGTTACAGTTACACCCGGCCTCCCCACTGCCTGCTCCTTCTCCCTACACTGGTCCTACTGGAGGTCTTGCTGAGTGTCGTGAGCCTGCGTCTTGCCCTGCGTCGCCTGTCCGTGCTGCTCGCACTAGTGGTCGCGGTTCGCGTCAGCGTCCTCCTCCTGTCCCTGGCACGCACCGGATGTCTCTACGTCCGTCCACTGCTCCTCTGCGTGTCCCTTTGCCTTCTCCTCCTGAGTCCTCTCTTCCTTCTCTTGCGGACCCGGAGTCGGACTCTCGTCGTGCTGCCAGTCCTACTGTCACGCATCTCCTTGCTACTGTCGTCACTGACCCTTCCTTTGAGTCCACAGCTGCGTCTGCCCTAGATGCTGAGCTCGTCGACTTTGCTGCTCGCTATCGTCTAGACTACGCTGCTAGTCTTCTTGCTGAGTCTGCGTCTGTCTGTCCTTCGTCCGTCGGGGGTGAGTGTGCCCTTGGCACGGACGTCCTTGAGGACAGGCAGGAGGAGTTCCAGTGTCTGGCTGCTGCTTCACCTCATCTCGTGTCCGTACTCCTTACCCCTGAGGGAGACCCGGATGCACTTGACATCCCGACTCCGCGCTCTTACGCAGAGGCGATAGAGGGTCCCTACTCCTCTCAGTGGTAGGCAGCTATGGACGCAGAGATGGCTTCCTAGAAGTCCACAGGCACCTACGTTGACGAGGTTCCCCCGTCTCGGGTGAACATCGTCTGTGGCATGTGGATTTTCAGGGTGAAGCGGCCGCCGGGTTCTCCGCCTCTCTTCAAGGCCGCGGTACGTGGCTCGTAACTTCAGTCAGCGGCAAGGAGTTGACTACTTTCAGACCTTCTCTCCCACCCCGAAGATGACCACTCTTTGGATGCTACTGCACATAGCTGCTCAGCGCAACTACGAGCTTCACTCTCTTGACTTCAGCACTGCTTTCTTGCAGGGTAGCGTGCACGAGGAGATCTGGCTGGGCCGCCCACCTGGCTTCACTGGGACTTTTCCTCCTGGCACCCAGTAGAGCCTCCAGCGGCCAGTCTACGGTCTCCGCCAGGCACCGCGTGAGTGGCACGACATACTGAGGACTACGCTCGCGGCTCTTGGGTTTGCTCCCTCTACTGCCGACCCGTCGCTGTTTCTGCGCACCGACACTTCTTTGCCGCCGTTCTACATCCTCGTGTACGTCGACGACTTGGTCTTTGCCACAGCTGACACTGCTCGACACGCCCATGTGAAGTCCGAGGTGCCGAAGAGATACACGTGCATAGACCTGGGTGAACTGCGCAGCTACCTTGGCTTGCAGATCACTCGGGACAGAGCACGCCGCACCATTACCCTGACTCAGTCACACATGGTGCAGCAGGTCCTTCAGCGCTTCGGCTTCACGTACTCCTCGCCTCAGGTCACTCCTCTGTCTACTCGCCACTCGCTCCTAGCTCTGCCTTTGGATGAGTCCGTAGAGTCGAGTGGCCCGTACCCAGAGCTTGTTGGCTGCCTCATGTACCTGATGACCTGCACACGACCTGACCTTGCATACCCTCTTAGCATCTTGGCACGCAATGTTGCTCCTGGGAGACATCGACCAAAGCACATGGCTACAGCGAAGAGGGTGTTGCGCTACTTGTGCAGTACGTCGGGCATGGGGCTAGTGCTTGGAAGGCAGAGTCCAGTGGTCCTCACTAGGCATGAAGACGCTTCTTGGGCTGACGACCAGGCTACGCAGCGGTCGTGACAGGGTTACACCTTCAGCCTCGGTTCTACCTCTGTTTCGTGGCGGGCTATTCGCTCGTCTTGTGTTCTTGGCTCCAGTTGTGAGGCTGAGATCTGCTGGTATAAGGACCTAATAAACTCAAGCTATTAAGACTTTATCAAACTTAAAACCTCTCCTCGGGGTCACCTCCAAGGGTCCTTGGGTGCCTGGTACAAGACCAGCCCCTATCCTCGGGTCCGAGTTTGTAGAGAGAGGGATCAAGAGGGACTAAGTCAAATCAGCAAGAGTACCTTGAATGTCGCAGACCGTCGATCGGATTAAGCTGAGAATTTCCTATATCGAAGCTCACTCTAAGAGCTTTAAAATAAGCCAAGTTGCCTCGCGAAAAGTTCTGCCATTACAAAGTTATGGCTCGGACAGCGTTAGCCTAGCGTTGGAGTGCTAGCGTACTAGCGTTGACTCGGGTAGCATTCCGCCGTTGCACCGCGATGAAACGAAATTCCAGGAAGGGAGGAATTCGCTTGAATCAATTTCACTATATCCAGGTAAAAACAGAGAAAGAATAAATAGTTCTAGCTAGCAAGGACCTTGGGAATAAACCTGGGAACAACCAAGGATGACCCCAAATAATTCCAAGCAACAGAACCAACCTTGCTGGACAAAGCAGCAGGTGGTAGGTTGGTAAACAACCTCTGGTTCTGTTTTTCCAACCTGGGAAAACAACAACCAGGTTCAGGTCCTAAAAACAGAACCTGTTTTGTCTTTGCCCAACCAGCCAAATGCTGGTTCCGCTGGTTTCCCCTGGCCCTGTAGCATGCAGATACAGACAAACAACATCCAACCTTCACCTAAATTGTACCCCTATAGTGCCTTCCCTACTACACTATAGTCAACCAAACAAAACAGTACAATTTCGAGTTGGATAGAACTGAATCTGCGCAATCAAGTAAGCCGAACCGCAAAGCTTCCATCTTGGGTTCCTTTGCAAGCTCGTCCTTTCTGCTTGTACTGTTCGTAGTGCGTACAATGTTATGCCGAAGCGCACAATGCGCGAGTACCTGTAAATGCTTCAAGCGAAAATTGCGAAAGCAAACAAACACACGAACATTCCATTCATACCCGAATGCATTCGCACACGCATACTCGTACAAACAGACGGCAGGATGTCGTGCAATGTGAATTTGCACCCAACAAGATCTACACCAGGGCCATGGCTGCACAGGAGCTTCGCTGGCTCACCTACCAGCTGATTGACCTCGGAGAGCCGCCTCGTTCTCCTCCAGTGCTGTACGTAGACAACAAGGCCATGCTGGCCTTGTGTCGAGAGCAGAGACTGGAGCACAGAACGAAGCACATTGCTCTTCGCTACTTCCTTGCTCGTGAGCTACAGCAGCGTGGTCAGCTGTGTCTTGTGATCATCAGCGCTTCTGTACTCAGCTGGGTCAACACTGCTTATATCAGTACGTGGCCTCTGAGGCCAACACTTTTGATATCTTCACCAAGGCACTTGCGCCTTGTGATCATCAGCGCTTCTGTACTCAGCTGGGTCTTGTGCCTGCCTTGCCTCACTTGCTCACCTCTTGACCTTGCTTGTACTGTTACATATATATATACGCCTGCTCTTGCTTGTCTAGCCTTTTATATATATGTGTACTTTTGGATGTGAACTGGCCTTGTGGCCTTGACCTTGTGCTCGGAATGTGTGGTGACGTTGTGATCCACCCTGAGCTTGCTTTTCTTTGCTTTGCTTGACTGGTCATGTGACCCCTTGTTCTCCCCCAATTTGCCTATGGGGGTGTGTCAGATTTATATGACATTGCTATTTTAGGCTATAGTGGGGTAGCACATATGGGGTACACCTTTTTAGGGGTTTGTATTTGTACCCAACTTTCACTTAGTCATTAATTCCTCGTTCTAGTTTAATCACGCACCGCGTAGAAACGAAATTCTAGCAAGGAAGGAATTCGCTTGAATCAATATGACTATGTTGAGGTACAAACATAAAAGGACTCAACAGCTCTAGCTAGCAAGAACCTTGGGAATCAACCTAGGACAACCAGGGATGATCCCAAATAATTCCAAGCAACAGAACCAACCTGGCTGGACAAAACAGCAGGTGGTAGGTTTGTTAACAACCTCTGGTTCTGTTTTTCCAACCTGGGAAAACAACAACCAGGTTCAGGTCTTAAAAATAGAACCTGTTTTGTCTTTGCCCAACCAGCCAAATGCTGGTTCCACTTGTTTCCCCTAGCCTTGTAGCATGCAGATACAGACAAACTACATTCAACCTTCACCTAAATTGTACCCCTATAGTGCATGCCCTGCTACACTATAGTCAACCAAACAAAACAGTACAATTTCGAATTGGATAGAACTGAATCTGTGCAATCAAGTAAGCCGAACCGCAAAGCTTCCATCTTGGGTTCCTTTGCGAGCTCGTCCTTTCTGCTTGGACTGTTCATAACGTGTACAATGTTGTGCCGAAGCGCACATTGCGCGAGTACCTGCAAATGCATCAAGCAAAAATTGCGAAAGCAAACTAACGCACGAACATTTTTATACGCAAATGCATTCGAACACGCATATCTATACAAACAGACGGCAGGATGTCGTGCAATGTGAATTTGCACCCAACGAGTGGGGATGGAAAAAATGCCAAGGAAAGTTACACTTCGCCTCCTACTATCACTATTACTCCCACCCTCGCATCCACTCGCACTCGGAGGACTCCTTGTCCCAACTCCAAGTATGATGGCTATACTCTTCTGGCGGGGGACGATGAGGGAGGGGGTGATGCTATGTGTCTTGAGTCATACATCGACACCCCGTCCACCTACCAAGGCGCCATGAGCTCGGTGGAAGCGGCGGAATGAGAAGGTGCTGCGGAGATAACTGCTGCAACGGGAGCTAGGCTATGGGCTAGGCACGTGTGCTCGTGTGATCTCTGCGTTCATTCACTTAGTCGTTTCATTATGTTTACGCTGCTTTCTAGTTCACGGGGAGAAATTGCAAGGGTTTCACTAGGAAAAACATGACAACAATGATAGTAACAACACTGGCATCACAGACTACATCAGTGCTAGCTAGGCTGCTGGTCAACCTCCAGCTCAGCAGCGCTCGCACCGCTCCAGCGTTGCAAAGTAGCGGTTCGCCAACATTGCTTGTCCACGGTGTGCCAGCGCTGCAGCAAGTCGGCTGCACAGCGTTGCACCCGCAGGACAACGGTGCACCTGCTTCGCAGGTGCGCGCAGCTGGTAGGTGCGCGCAGCTGGTTGATGCGCACTTCCCTGTCACAAGCACAGCGCAGACGCCTGGCAGACTCCACGTCAGCGACTGCGCCCACCAGCCACGTCGACCTCGGGATACCACCCCCAAGGTCGGCCTCACAGACTCCACCCTGGCGACACTCGCACACATCGCCTAGGAATCCTGGTCGACCGGGCAACCACGCCTGGCCGACTAGCGTAGTCCGTAGCCGACCGCGCATGCCCGGCGTCCCCAGTCCGGCGTCCAGGCACCCAGGACGCCTTCCAAACCTCCAGAGCGGCGTCCCTCCTCCCAGGACGCCGACCAGATGCTTAGGTCGTTATCTGGGCCCCCCGAGACGCCCTGGTCGTCGTCCGGACCCCCAAGACGCTGTGCAGATGCCTAGGTCGGCGTCTGGCCTTCCAGAACGCCGTGCAGGCGCCCGGGTAGTCGTGGCGATGCCCAGCTCGGCGTCCAGCTTCCCGGGACGCTGTCTAGGCGTCCAGGACGCCAACCCGGCGTCAGGGGCGGCGCCCTCCTGCTTGGCGCCCTCCAGCCAGGCGCCCTCCAGCTTGGCGCCCTTGCAGTGGCCCTCGTGCCTACTGCTGCAGGTCAGCTGTAACCCCCGCACATCCGACTACAAGGTTGGCTCCGCCCAAGCGAGGACGGGGCCTTACAACGCTCCCGTTGACAGGTGCACTTCAAGAGGAGTACAATTCACTGATGGCGAACGACGTCTACGAACTTGTCCCTATGCCTCCCGGCGCCTACCTCATGGGATCCCGTTGGGTCTTCAAGAAGAAGCTTGGCCCCAATGGAGAAGTGGAGCAGTACAAGGCACGGTTTGTGGCGCAAGGCTACACTCAAAAGGAGGGTCTCCACTACAACGAGACCCACTATGTTAGGTACCCTCTTGGCGTTGGCGAGAGCAGTCGACTTGGAGGTGGAACAATTCGACGTGAAGGCGGCGTTTCTCTATGGTCGTCTCAAGGAGGAGGTGTACATGAAGCAACCTCCCTGGTTCAAAGACAACTCCGACCGCGTGTGCAAGCTCCGGAGAACCATCTACAGCCTCAAGCAAAGCCCTCGTGCGTGGTACACGAGGATCGACGAACACTTGCTTTCGTTTGGGTTCGTGCGGAGCGAGTATGATCACGCGCTCTACGTTCTCAACAAGGACGAGAAGAAGTTCGTTCTTCTACTCTATGTGAACGATCTTCTCCTCGTGTCGGATTGCAAGACACTTGTAGCGGACATGAAGAACAAGCTTGCCTCTGAATTCTCCATGCGTGACCTTGGGCCGTCTCCCACTATCGTGATCGAGGGAACAAGATCCTTGCCCTCCACCAATACAAGTACTTGGAGAGTGTGGTGGATCGTTTCGGCATGATCAAGAGCAAGCCTACACCAACATCCATGGAAGCGGGGTTTTATCCATTGGCCGTGAACGACGAGAATCCGATGGGTCCCGAGAGCGCCAAGGCCTTCCACTCGGTCATTGGGTCGTGCATGTATGCCGCGGCGAGCACTGGACCCGACCTCTTATTTCCCGAAGGAGTGCTTGGGCGTGTCGTCTCCAACCCCATGGTCGAGCATGTGCGAGCGTCACGACGTCTCCTTCGCTACATCTTGGGGACCATTCGTATGGGGTTGCACTATGAGAAGGGACCCGTGGTGCTTCAAGGATACACGAATGCGGATTGGGCGGGAGATCCATCAACCCGCCAAAGCACTTCGGGCCATATGTTCACCCTAGTGGGAGGTGCAATAAGTTGGCAAAGCAAGCGCCAAAACTTGATTGGACTTAGCTCCACCGAAGCGGAATATGTGGCGCTCATTCGTGGTGTGGAAGCGGTTTGGCTAAGGCGCCTTCTTGCCGAGCTTGGGCACAAACAAGAAGGCCCCACTCCCACCTACGTGGACAACCAATTCTCCATTGGCCTAGCAAAGAACTCGACCCTCCATGAAAGGACCAAACACACTCAAATTCACCACCACTTCATTCACAAGCTCGTTGAAGACAACGAAGTCGAGCTTCGTTACATCAAGACCAACATGCAACCTGCTGACTTTCTTACCAAGCCTTTGCCTAGAGATGCTCTTATGCATGTTGTGCTAGGGTAGGCTTGCATGCTTAGTTGTGCGTGGGGTGCAGGGGGGAGTGTTGGAAGTGTGGCAGAGGGATTGCCCCCCACGCGAAGACCTACCCTGACTCGGACCAAGGGAGGATTCTTTCTTGGAAGTTCGGGCGACGGCGGATTGCCCGCGTTACCACTCAACCAAGTTCCCCTCTGGTTGGGTCCGAAACTTTGTGAGGGCGAACTTGGCAGCCCCACAAACACCCACAAAACTAGCAAAAGTGCAAGCGTATGTTACAAACATTTCGCTACACTTGCTATTGTTCCGTGTGACACACGATTGTAGGTGTGACGAATTGAACCAGGCAAAGTCCGAAAATATGAACGCGAACGTCGCGGAAATTGGGACACAATCCCAAGTCCGAATTTCCGCGAGCCGCACGTGGTTCGATGTTACATTTCTGCATGTGTGATTTAGATATAAATTTCAGAGAGCAAAACAAAGAGTTTGATCCATTGACGATTTGTGTATCCCTCCTTGCATAATATACAATAGCTTTCTCATCTCTTAGGCAAATTCAGTGATCTCAGTTGCTATGGAATCATTGATCCGAGCCCGACAAAACGGTCGTAGGCTCCTCCTTTAACTCGTCAAGCAGACTCTGTGCCGTCAGTGAAGGGAGAGACGATTTCTTTCAATGGGAGCTAGTGGAGAGGAGAAGGATGAGGAAAAAGGTGGCAAATCTGGGGAGCGGAAGGCCGGGTACTTATTCTTCGTGAATGCAGACGCAACTGACCCCGCCATGGCTGCCCAACCAAAGATCCCTTTATATTCATGTTCCAATAATCGCCCTATGTAGATAATATCTCAAAATGAGATCGGATTCCTAAAACTTGGAAATATTGTAACTTGGGCAATCTTGCTATGAATAATGCAATCTTGGTATGGTTGGAAAGCTCTGGATTTCTCCTGCATGATCAAACATGTAGACTTGGAGAAAAACACAGAGTTGGTAAAATCCAACAGCCATGCATAATGATATATGCTCATGCAAATTATGCAAGCACAAATAGAACGGGCACTTGGCAGGACGTTCCTCTTAGAACGGGTACTGCACAAATAGAACGGGCCCCGTCTTAGAACGAGCACTTGGCAAGATGGCAACAAGGCCATCCTAACGTCCTACACCGAGAGCATCGGCTAGAGAGCAGAGTGAAGCATATCCAAGTCAGGTAACTTGTCCTACGAGAATTGTAGCAACGCGGCCAGGCACGCTTGGACTTTGTGGCCTCAGCAGCCAACACTTCAGACATCTTCTGCCTGGTGACCACCACATGCTCTGTGTGCAGTTAGGCATTGTTGAGACAGACCCTCAATTGCCGTAGGCTTGCCTATTGCTTCTTGTTCTGCTCATCTTGTTTCTATATCTATATATTTGTCCTCTTGAACTGGCCTTGTGGCCAGTTGCTTGTACTTTGATAGTATGGAGACTTTGTGATCCACTTTGGGCTGTGTTGTTTCTCTTGACAATTCTTTTGACCACTTTTCGTCTTCCTTATTTTGATGCCCCTCACTTAGCTAGGGGGGTGTGTCAAATGTTCTTTATATGTTTGTTAGGATTCTAGGCTACAGTGATGTTCAGAATAGGGGGCCGTTGTTGGGTGCAAATTCACATTGCACGACATCCTGTCGCCCGTTTGTACGAATATGCGTGTGCGAATGCATTTGAGTGTGAATGGAAAGTTCTTGTGTTTGTTTTCGCAATTTTTGCTTGAAACATTCGCAGGTACTCACGCATTGTGCGCTTCGGCACAGCATTGTACGTGCTATGAATAGTACAAGCAGAAAGGACGAGCTCGCAAAGGAACTCAAGATGGAAGCTTTGCGGTTCGGTTGAATTGATTGCGCAGATTCAGTTCTATCCAACTCGAAATTGTACTGTTTTGTTTGGTTTATTATAGTATAGCAGGGGAGGAACTATAGAGGTACAATTTAGGTGAAGGTTGGATGTTGTTTGTCTATATCTGCTTGCTACAGGGCCAGGGGAAACCAGTGGAACCAGCATTTGGCTGGTTGGGCAAAGACAAATTAGGCTATGTTTTGAAGGACCTGAACCTAGTTGTTGTTTTCCCAGGTTGGAAAAACAGAACCAGAGGTTGTTTACCAGCCTACCACCTGCTGTTTTGTCCAACCAGGTTGGTTTTGTTGCTTGGAATTATTTGGGATCATCCCTGGTTGTTCCCAGGTTGATTCCAAAGGTCCTTGCTAGCTAGAACTATATATTCCTTCTCTATTTGTACCTGTATATACTCAATTTGATTCAAGCGAATTCCTCCCTTCCTGGAATTTCGTTTCTACGCGGTGCAACAGCGGAATGCTGCCCGAGTCAACTCTATTATGCTAGCACTCCAACACTACGCACACGCTGTCCGAACCATAACTTCGTAATGGCAGAACTTTTCACGAGGCAACTTGGTTCATTTTAAAGCTCTTGAAGCGAGCTTAGATATAAAAAATTCTCAGCTTAATCCGATCGACGGTCTGCACGATACGCTGCGCGACCTTCAAGGTACTCTTGCTACTTTGACTAAGTCCCTCTTGATCCCTCTCTCTACAAACTCGGACCCGAGGATAGGGGCTGGTCTTGTACCAGGCACCGAAGGACCCTTGGAGGTGACCCCAAGGAGAGGTTTTAAGTTTGATAAAGTCTTAATAGTTTGAGTTTATTAGGCCCTTACATCAACAAGCTGGTACCAGAGCTGCGTTATAGTGATCCTCGATATAGGTAGCTATGGCGGGCAACACCTCGATGGGAGCTGGTGAATCTTCAGCCCAAGATCGTAGCGGCAGCCAAGATTCTGGTGTTTCAGTGCCAAGGGGAGCGCGAACAAACCAGGGCTCGCTGGTCAAGGAGGTGCTGAAGAACTTCACCGTCGAGAAGTTCAATGGTGAGGGCTATGATGATTGGGCCTGGAAAATGCAACAATATCTCCGTCAGATTGGATTTCTGAAACTAATGATTGGGGAGGAGCCTAGACCGAGTGTCCCCACGCTGCAGGAAGATTGGGATGAGCGCTTCTCGGCTGGCTAAAATTTAATGTCGCACAGTTTGGAGCTGAACTAGCGTCACCACGTCATGCACCTACTGCCGGAGGTTGAGTGCGGTCCGAAGGCGTGGACTGTATTAAAGGAGCTGCTCGCCCCGACCTCTGTTGTTGCAACGTTGATGCTGGAGAGGGAGCTGTCCGCGTTCCGCCTGAGCGAGGGAGAGCCGGTGCAACCTGTCCTGGACAAGATGTGAACCTCTACGCAAAGTTGGCGACCGCGGGAATCACCTACCCGGAGCAGACCAAGTGTTTGAAGATGCTCTCGCTGCTGCCGGGATCGTGGCTTCAATTCACGAGCGGATTGAGCCTGCCGCAGAAGCAGAGCTCGTCGACACTCGAGTGGGTGCGGACAAAGATTCTGGAGGAGGACTTCCGTCGCTGCTAATTGAGGAGTGGAGACAACGGCAGCAGCGGCTACGGGATGCAAGGGAGCCGACGTGGCAGAGGATGTAGCTTTGGTGGTGCTGGACGCGGTGCAAAGAAGGACGACGACTCTAACGACCAACAAGGAGGTACCGGTTGGGGTCGCGGTGCGAAATCTGGACGTGGGGGCAAGTCGGTTGCTGGTGGCAAATTGAAAGGGAGTTGCTGGTATTGTGAGAAGAAGGGGCACCCCTGGTTTTTGTGCTATAAGAAACCCGATGGATGGACCCCCCAGAATCGTCACCAGGATGGCGGCGCGCGGAGGAACCAGAAAAACGGCGCAAGCGTGGTCGCCGATTCGTCCGACAACAACCCGAAGAGCAACGGTGGTGCGGAAAAGAAGGAGCGCACCGCTTGCCAGTTCTTCCATATTGGAGAGCAGGGGGAGCAAGGAGATGCATCTGCCAAGGTTGGAGCAGAGTTGCACCCCCTGGACTATTGGTTGTTGGACATGGGCGCTGCTTGGACGATGACGCCACGCAAGGACCTGCTAGACCACATACGCGCTGCAACGATCAATGAGGTGTGCTACGCATCTGGACACGCGCTAAAGGTGGTTGGTACGGGACGAGCTGCGTTTAAGGGAGCGGATGGCAAGCCGGTGGTACTGCACTACGTTCTCCTCGTTCCTGAACTCAAGGCCAACCTCATCTCCCTCAAGGCAGACGCAGCAATGGACTCGAAGGAGGGGTCAGTGACAACAGTAGCCAGGAGACGCGTGACAGTAGGACTAGCAGCACAACGAGAGTCACACTCCGGGTCTTCAAGAACAAGAAGAGAGGACTCTTGAGGAGACAGCAACGGGACACGCAGAGGAGCACTGGAAGGATGCAGTGCAATCTGTGTTTGTGCAACCCTACGGTTTGCACTCGGCTTGTTGTCCGTGTGCGTGCATGTGTGTGTGTATGGAATGGTATGAGGGCATGGGATAATATATATTTCATGCTTATAATTGTGTGTGAATGTTGAGTCATGATGTCGAGTGTGTGTGTCGAGTCAATAGCGAGTTATCGCTAGACGCGTATTACGCGGTCGTTTGTGTCTCGCGCGCGGTTTTTATTTCTGTCGTGCGCGGTTTCTATTTTGTCCTGTGTCAAACGTTCGGTGTGTCGCAGGTGTGTGCAGCAGACCCATCAAGAACTCAAGGATGAGTTTGTGATGAAGAGCCCGAGCCTTGGTGTCAAGCCTCAAGTGATTTCGAAGCTCGCCAAAAGGGTACACCTCAAGATATTGAAGATAGTTACATTACTTTGTGTAGTGTAACATTTCACTTGGTGTAGGCCCTAGTGAAGGGTAGTTTCGAGACCCTTCGTGGTTGGGGACAGTGTGGCACTGTTCCAAATCACTGTACCTCGGCTCTTGGGGTTTGTAGGAGCTGGTAGTCATTCCCAACTCGTAACTCTTCATATCTCTTCCTATTTTGTGTTCTAAGACTATAGTGGCTGCCATAGTGCCGTTCGTTCAAACCGACACTGTGTCGTCAATACTTGGTGAAATTGTGCGATTCAAATTGCCTATTGTAGGCGACGTTCAGACGCTTCAGATCCAAGTTGAATCAGGTCATTTGAAGTTGTGACCAGAACGCTATGAACGTTTGAAGCCGCTATGCAGAAATCCGGCTGTGCACTCTATCTTTCGTTTTAGGCACATTGGAGCCTATTGTGACTATAACAATCTGGTGTGTGCCTGGGACCAGAGGAGGACGCGCACTCTGAGCACGACTACTAGTGCGAGCAGCACGAACAGGCGACGCAGGACGAGACGCAGGCTCACAACGCTCAGCAAGACCTCCAGTAGGACCAGTGTAGGGAGAAGGAGCAGGCAGGGGGGACGCGGGCTGTAACACTGACTGGACAGGCTGACGACACTCTAAGGGAGGAGCAGGACCAGTAGAGGGCAGGAGACCAAGAACATGCTCAAGGAGCAGAACGAAGTACAGCCTCGGCCGCGCAGCGCCTCCAGAACCAGCAGGGACAGCACCAGCATCCCCAGAGGCATCACCAACGCCAGCAGCACCTCCAGCTCCAACAGCGCCAACTCCAACACCCTCAGACGCACCAATGCTAGTAGAACCACTAGCGCCAACAGGACCACCAGCGCCAACACCCCCAGCAGCTCCAGCTCCAGTAGCTCTAGCAGCACCAACTCCAGCGGGACCGGCAGCTCCAATACCGCCAGCAGCTCCACCTGTACCTCCAGCAGTACCCCCAGCCCCTGCAGCTCCAGTACCGCCAGTACGAGCTCCTCCGGGACCAGCAGCAACAGTAGTACCTCCAGCTCCTACAGCACCGCTCCTGCGCCGGGCAAACCACTTGCGCAGCTCCTGCAGAGAGAGTGGCTCCCGCCTCGACGAAGCACCGCGAGAGGCCACACGAGCAGACCCAGCACCCCTAGGCTCCGCACCCCCAGGCTCAGCACCCCCGGGATCAGCACCCCCAGACTCAGCACCCCCAGGCTTTCCACCCCCAGACTTAGCACCCCCAGACCCAGCACCCCCAGGCTCCGCACCCTTTGACCCGGCACCCGCAGGCACAGCACCTCTAGCAGCACCAGAGTCAATAGCTACCTCGACAGGCTCGACTGCGTCCACCTGGGACACACCTGATGGGGCAGGGCCCTGAGGAGGAAAGGGGTCTACCGGGCAAGGACCTGGCGCAAGGAAGAGCGGCGGCGGGGCTAGGGGCGCAGTGCGGTAGGGGAAGAGACGGTAGTAAGGCACCGACTCGTTAAAGGTGACGTCCTGGGAGGACAGAACGCGGCGCGAGGTGGGATGGTAAAACTGCCACCCAGGCGCGTTAGGGGGGAAGCCAAGGAAGACGCAGGGAACAGCACGGGGGGACAGCTTGTCCGTAGACAAGTCGCGGACAAACGCCCTAGATCCCCAGACCCGAAACGCAGACGCATCACCAACCTTCCCTATCCACCGCAAGGCGGGGGAGGTCTCTGGTAAGGAGATCCGGTGCTGAAGGTTGAGCTGATGGGCTGCGTACTGAACCGCAAACGGCCACAAAAAATGGGGGGCAGCCGCATGGATCATGGACGTACAAGCGACGTCCATGACCATGCCAATGCGGCGCTCAGCAATCCCATTTTTCTGTGGAGAGGCCGGAAGCATGAAGGTCTGACGGATGCCCTGTGCACGACACAAGGCTCCCAGACGGGCAGAGGAAAACTCCCCGCCTCTGTCAAAGTGCAAACGCAGAAAAGGAAAGTCCGAGCCGATACTCTCTCTGAGCTGGAGACGAGCTGTGCGGATCCACTCGATCAACACCTCAGTGACGTCACCCTTGCTGCGCAACGGGGAGACTGTGGTGTAACGCAAGAAGTCGTCCACCACCAACAGGAAGTGACGCTCGTGCCTTTGTCCACGGACGCGGGCGGGGCCGCACACGTCCATGTGAAGAGTTTGTAGCGAAGCATCTGTCGGAGGAAACTTGGAGGAGTGAGGGGCGGCGTGCTGTCGCCCCTCGACGCAGGGGACGCAGGTAGGGGCAGGCCCCGGAGGTAGGGGAGGGAGAGACCGGGGGAGACGAGAGACAAGGACACGGGAGGCCATGCCTCGGAGACAAGGCAGGGAGGGGTGACTAAGGTGATGGTGCCAAAGGAGAGTCTGGTGGGACAGGAGACGACACGAACAGGGAGCAGACTCAGGACCAGACCTGGACGCTGCAGCAAACACCTAACTCGACACAGCTACCTGACCAGACTCAGCAACCGGAGGAGACTCAGTAGTAAGTGTGTACAGGCTCGACCGCGGCCGACGGGTGAACGTGGCCAAGTGTCGGCCTGTCCGAGCACACGTGCAGTGGGTCACCCGCTGACTCGCAGGAGTGAACTAGTCAACCCCCCTATCCTGTAGATCAGCTCCACTCACCAAGTTCGTAAAGAACGAGGGGAGGTAGAGACCAGACAGGGTGCCAGAGGGGGTTGCCGGGCACGGTAAGACAGTGGAGAAGCTAGCAAGGACAAGACCCCCAGAGGGGTCTGCCAGGGAGACTGCAACCGGCCGACTAAGTGGCGTAAGCGTGGTGCGGTCTCGAAAGTAGGAGCGGGAAGCACCCGAGTCAAGGGTGAAGGTGTGTAGGGCCTGAGCCGACGTAGTACCTGAGAGAGTAGACTCACCAGCACTTGGGGTAGCAGACGCACTAGTACCTAGAGCAGTAGCCTCACCAGCACCTAGAGCAGCAGCCTCAATGCCCGGGTCAGGCGGAACACACAGGTAGCAATTACCCTTAACACTAACAGTCACATCATACATGGCAGCAAGAATAGCATCATAGTCAAGATCAAAGATGGCAACCCCCGCCCTAGACAGATCGGTCTAGCAAGGGATCTCTGACGCCTCTGGGAACTGGTGACGCCACGCATTCGTCAGGCGGCCGAAGCAGTGGTGGGTGGAGTGCGGGCCCCCGCACTGCTTACCAACGCGGTCGCCGGTACGGAGGACGTAGGTGCAGGGACCAGTACCCCCACCGCGCTGACGCGCAGCGTACCACTCACGGAGCTACTGAGGGGACAGGGTCTTACGATTGCGCTGCTACTGCTGGTGCGGACCACCATTGGAGCCACTCCTCTGTGCAGAGCCGCGACCAGCTTTACCGCTGCCGCCGCCGCCTCCGCCACCTCCGCCGCCTCCGCCACCTCCGCCGCCTCCGCTCCCTCCGTCACCACCGCCGCCTCCTCCGCCTCCACTGCTGCCACTGACACCTCTACCCCCGCCACCCCCTCCTCTGCCTCCACCACCACCTCCACCGCCAGCCCCTCCAGCGCCCTTGGCCACCTTGCCCTTGCCGGTGCGGCGTCTCCCGCTAGGGGCAGACGCATTGCCGACCGACTAGAAACCAACGAGGTTGGCCGCAGCAGCAAAAGCAACAAACGGTAGGAGGGGGGGGGGGAGGAACACCCCTCAAAGACGGGGGTGCGAGGGTCACTACGAGAGGCTCCTACAGCGACTATGCTCTTCTCTGCTGCTAGGAGGCGCTCCTCGAGGAGGTCAACGGTGAGTGTGGTGGGGCAAACTGAGAGGAAGTGGTCCGTGACTAAGCGAAGGGAATCAGGGAGCTGGGTGACTATGTAGTAGAGGGTTATGTACATGGGGGGTAGGGTTCTTGGCACAGAACTCAGCAGGAAGCGCAGCGCGGTAGCGACTGTCACTAGTGCGAAGGTGCGTAATGAGGTCAGCGACTGTGGGAAAGGCACCAAGGTCAGGGAACAGGTACGGCAGCATGAGGCAGCTAAGCGCAGCAGTGGCAGGTGAGGAGTAGCGTGCAACTACAGCGTCGTACAAGGTCTTAGCACTCTTGTACTGTCTAAAGTGTGCACGCTCAGTGGTCGGTAAGTGGCGACGCAAAGCAAGGCGGGCAGCAGCATCGCGTGTGGCCCACTGTGAGCGAACAGTGCTATCATAAGTAGCAGGCGGGGCAGGAGAGACACTAGAGGTGAGATCGAACAGAGAGAGTCCGTCTGCCCTATCGCACTGTAGGAACAGCTAGAGGTCATCGACCCAGACCTCAAAGTCAACGGCACAACCCTCAGTATTAAAGGTAAGGACACTGGGGGTAGCCAAGACTTCAATGGCCTAGCAGGGAGGGATCTCACCAGTCAGAGTAAGTAGGGCCGGGGCGCGCCGGTAGGAGCAGTAGGGGCTCGACAGCAGGGCGGCTCGGCGGCTCGGCTGCTGGGCGGCTCGGTGGCTCGGCTGCTGGGCGGCTCGGAGGGTCGGTTGCTGGGCGGCTCGGCCGCTGGGCGGTAGCATGAGGCGGCTAAGGGTAGCGGAGGAAGGGGAGGAGTAGCGTGCAACTACAGCGTCGTACAAGGCCTGAGCGGTCTTGCACTGACTAAAGTGGGCACGCTCAGAGGAAGGGAGGTGGCGACGCACAGCAAGACGTGCAGCAGCATCGCGGGTCGCCCACTTGGAGCGAACGGCAGAGTCAGCATCAGCAGGTGGGGCAGGGACAGCGCCAGAGACAAAGTCAAAGAGAGAGACCTCATCTATCGCATCACACAGTAAGTACAGCTGCAGGTCTTCAATCCAGACGGCAAAGTCAATGGCCCTCCCCTTAGCATCAAAAGTAAGAACATTGGGGGTGGCCATGGCAGCAGCTGAAAGTCTCACCGGGCTGGGAGAGTCGGGTAGGTCAGCAGTAGAGGAACACAGCTCAGGAGCAGCAGCACGGCTCCTCAGGCGGCTCGGGCGGCTCGGGCGGCTCGGGCGGCTCGGGCGGCTCGGGCGGCTCGGGCGGCTCGGGCGGCTCAGGCGGCTCGCGCGGCTCGCGCGGCTCGGGTGGCGTAGGGGCTCACGGGCGGCGCGGGCTGCTGGGGCTGCTCACGTGCAGCACGGCAGGCTGCAGCAGGGGCCGCGGGGAGGGCTGTAGCGGGGCCGGGGCGGGCTGTAGTTGGGCCGGCGGCGGGCTGTAGCAGGGGCCGGCGGCGGGCTGTAGCAGGGGCCGGTGCGGGCTGTAGCGGGGCCAACGGCGGGCCGTAGTGGGGCCGGTGGCAGGCTGTAGCGGGGCCGATGGCTGGGTGTAGCGAGGCCAGTGGCGGGCTGTAGCGGGGCCGACAGCTGCTGAAGCCGGGCCGGCGTAGGGCCGTGGCGGGGCCGACGAGGTCTGGGCGGGGCCGACGAGGGGCCGAAGTGGGGCCTAGGCGGGCCGGCGGGGCCTAAGCGGGGCTACGCGGGGCCGACGCGGGGCCGAAGCGGGGCCGACGGGGGGTTACGCGGGGCCGACATGGGGCCTAGGCGGGGCCGACGAGGAGCCGACGGGGTCTAGGTGGGGCCGACGCGGGGCCGAAGTGGGGCCGACGAGGGGCCTAAGCGGGAGCACGACGGGGAGGGCGACACGGAGGGTCGCTAAAAAAATGCGCGCCTCGGGGCGCGCTTCGGTGGGCCCTAGGAACAGGCCCTAAGAAGGGACCTGCTCTGATTCCATGAGAAAGTGTGAACGAGAATGGATGAACTATGAAATGAAGTGAGTACAAATATGAAACCCTAACTGGGTTGTACCCCCTATGGGATACCCCACTATAGCCTACAGAAAAGAGTAAGCTATAACGTTCTGACAGGCGGCTCGGCTGTCGGGCGGCTCGGCGGCTCGGTGGCTCGACGGCTCGGCGGCTCGGCTGCTGGGCGGCTCGGCGGCTCTGCTGTTGGGCGGCTCAGCTGCTGGGCGGCTCGGCGGCTGAAGGGGCCGCTAGGGGCGGCGATGAGGCCGCGTAGGGAGGGGAGCGGCGACGGGGCCGCTAGGGGTGGCGAGGGGGCCGCGTAGGTAGGGAGGCGGCAACGGGGCCGCTGAGGGCGGCAATGGGGCTGTTAGGGGCAGCGACGAGGCCGCGTAGGGGTGGCAACAGAGCCGCGTAGGGGCGGCGACAGGGCCGCATAGGTAGGGAGGCGGCGACGGGGCCGCTAGGGGCAGCGACGAGGCCGCGTAGGGGTGGCGACGGGGCTGCTAGGGGCGGCGACGGGGCCGCTAGAGGCGGTGACAGGGTCGCCTAGGGGCGGCGACGGGGCCGCGTAGGGGCGGCGACGGGGCCGCGAGGTAGGGAGGCCACGGCAGGGCCGTTAAGGGCGGCGACAGGGCCACGTAGGGGCGACGTCGGGGCCGCTTAGGGGCGGCGACGGGGCCGCGTAGGTGGAGAAGCGGCGACGGGGCCGCTAGGGGCGGCGACGGGGCCGTGTAGGGGCGGCGAAGGGGCCGCTAGGGGCGGCTACGCAGCCGCGTAGGGGCGGCGACGGGGCCGCTAGGTTTCCGCGAGGGGCGGCACGAGGGGCCGTGGGAGGGGCTTCCAAGGGACCTCGACGGAAGGGCGGCCCACAAGGCGCGCCTCGGGCACAAAAAAAAATATTTCAGTGGTGGGCCCAAGGAAGCGGTCCCACTAGGGAACCTGCTCTATACCATGTGAAAGAATGAGGAATGGATGAACTAGCAAGCAAGTGGGTACAAGTAGGAAAACCTAGAAATGTTGTACCCCATATAGTCTACCCCACTACAGCCTACACAGACTATAGCATATAAGTTTGACAATGTGGCAATGCCCTTGTTGAAGTAGTTGGAGAAAGATGGAGCCGTTAAGGGTCTAAAGCTGAACGGACAGCCACCTGATGAGAATTGTGAAATCTGTTTGCTCTCAACGTTTACCCGTTTCCCCTTCCATAGTGTGACTGGCAGGAGCAAAAAGCCTTTAGAGTTGGTCCACATGGACTTGGTGGGGCCGCTGCCGGTTCAGAGGCACAAGGGGGAGCGGTACTTTCTGACCATAGTGGATGATTGAGCAGGCTTATGTGGGCATATCTGCTGAAGCAGAAGGACCATGCCGCCTCTACAATATAGGAAGATTGGCTGCCATTCGTGGAGAAGCAAGCGGAGTGTGTGGTGAAGCGGATTAGGACAGATCGGGGTGGTGAGTTCCTTGGAGCTGAGATGACGGCCTGGCTCAAGAAGCAGGGCATCCAGAGGGAGCTGACCACGGCTTATACCCCACAGTCTAACCGTGTAGCAGAACGGGCGAACCGGACAATTCTGGAGACAGCTAGGGCGCTGCTAGTAGAATCTGGGCTGGGCAACTCAATGTGGCCCCATGCTCTTCAACACGCTACCGTTGCTAGGAACAGGGTACTCACCAAGGTTGGGGATGACTCGTGGGTGCCGTTGGAGAAGTGGCTTGGGAGGAAGCCGCCGATGGACATGCTAAGGGTTTTCGGTTGCATGACAGTCGCCCACGTCCCCAAGACCTACCGCAGTAAGTTGGGGGCGAGTGCAATCTGGTGTGTGCATTTGGGGCTGGCTGCTGAGAGCAAATGATGGCTGCTGTGGGAACCTTCCAAGGGTGTGTTGTTTGACAGCAAGGATGTGAAGTATGTTGAGGGCATGATGTATGGGAGCTAGGACAAACAGCCGGAGGCCAGGGTGTCCCAGCAAACGGAGCTGATCACCATGCAGCTGGACCTGACTCCTAGTGTGTGGGAGGAGGGAGAGGAGGCAGCTGCAGAGGGTGGTGATGGAAAGAAGGTACAGGAGGCACCTGCTGGTGGAGAAAATGATGTGGAGACTAGCACTAGTGGAGCTGCTGGATCCAAGAGGGGAGAGCAGCAGCAGGGGAAAACTAAGAAGCCGAAGGGTGTCATTATGAGGGGATGGGAGACACCCATCTCCAGGCCAGTACGTACACGTATGGCTACTAAGAAGCTGACTGCAGAAGCTGATGTAGCAAAGCAGCAGCTTGGGACAGAGGAGGCATTGCTGATTCTACCGCATGGCTGTGATCCGGATGAGGAAGATGAATCTGCCTACTGTTTTCTTGCCCCCGTACCAGAGGAACCAGCTAGCAAGGAGGAGGCACTAGCTGGACCAGATAGGGAGAAGTGGCTGGTTTCTAGGGATGCTGAGTACCAGAGCCTGCTAGAGAATGGGACATGGGAGCTGGTGGTGCTGCCGTTGGAGAGGTGGCTTAGGAGAAAGCCGCCGATGGACATGCTGAGGGTGTTCGGTTGCATGGCAGTCGCTCACGTCCCCAACACCTACCGCAGTAAGTTGGGGGCAAGTGCAATCTGGTGTGTGCATTTGGGGCTGGCTGCTGAGAGCAAGGGGTGGCTGCTGTGGGAACCTTCCAAGGGTGTGTTGTTTGACAGCAGGGATGTGAAGTTTGTTGAGGGTATGATTAATGGGAGCTGGGAGAAACAGCCGGAGGCCAGGGTGTCTCAGCAGATGAAGCAGATCACCATGCAGCTGGACCTGACTCCTAGTGTGTGGGAGGAGGGAGAGGAGGTAGCTGCAGAGGGTGGTGATGGAAAGAAGGTACAAGAGGCACCTGCTGGTGGAGAAATTGATGTGGAGACTAGCACTAGTAGAGCTGCCGGATCTGAGGGGGGAGAGCAGCAGCAGGAAAAAACTAAGAAGCCGAAGGGTGTCGTTATGAAGGGATGGGAGACACCCGTCTCCAGGCCAGGACGTACCCGTATGGCTACTAAGAAGCTGACTGCAGGAGCTGATGTAGCAGAGCAGCAGCTTGGGACAGAGGAGGCATTGCTGATTCTACCGCATGGCTATGATCCGGATGAGGAGGATGAACCTGCCTACTGTTTTCTTGCCCCTGCACCAGAGGAACCAGCTAGCATAGAGGAGGCATTAGCTGGCCCAGATAGGGAGAAGTGGCTGGTTTCCAGGGATGCTGAGTACCAGAGCCTGCTAGAGAATGGGACATGGGAGCTGGTGGTGCTGCCTGAGGGGAAGAAAGCCGTACAGTGCAAGTGGGTGCTAAGGATCAAGACCGATGACAAGGGACAGGTGATCATCTACAAGAGTAGGCTGGTGGCTAAGGGGTTTATGCAGAAGGAGAAGCAGGACTTCAATGAGATCTTTGCTCCCACTGCCAAACCCCCTACCCTACGTGTGTTGTTGGCAGATTTAGCCGTTAGTGGGAAATTCATCATTCAAATGGATATATCAACGGCATTCCTCAATGGGATTTTAGAGGAGGATGTGTACATGAGGCAGCCGCCTGTGTATGAGGATGGTACGGGCAGGGTGTGCAAGCTGAAAAAGTCCATCTACGGCTTGAAGCAGGCGCCACGCTGCTGGTACTAGAAGCTGGCAGCTGTTTTACAGGAGATGGGATTCAGGACCAGCAGCTGTGATGAGAGCCTCTTTCTCAAGGGGGAGGGGAAGAAGCTGGTTCTGTTTCTGGTCTATGTGGACGACATGCTTCTCTTTAGCAGCAGCATGAAGGAGATCTAGAATGTACAACAGCAGCTGATAGAGAACTTCAAGTGCAAGAACCTTGGGGAGGTAAAGTACTACCTTGGGATGCACGTGGAGAGGGATCTGGATCACAGGTCGTTGAAGCTGCACCAGGAGAAGTTCATCAAGGAGCTGGGGGAGAAGTACGGGATTGAGAATGAGCGCAAAGTTGCAACTCCCCTGCCAGCAGAATTCAAGCTTGTGAAAGCTGTAGAGGATGAAGGGGTTGAAATCGAGGAGCAGCAGTAATTTCAGTCCTTGGTGGGCAGCCTCTTGTATGCAGCAGTTCACAAAAGGCCCGACATCTCTTTCTCGGTTGGGCAACTGGCTAGGGTGGTGCAGAATCCATCAAAGGAGCAGGTGGATGCAGCTGAGCGTGTGGTGAAGTATCTGAACTCTCACCCAAGCATTGGAGTTCAATACTCTTCATCTGCACAGGTGAAGCAAAAAGGGGTTGAGGTGCTAAAAGAGAAGTGGTAGAGGCTTGGAGAAGGCAAGCTCTTTCTCACTTGCTTTAACGAAGCTATGTGGGCCTCTGAGAAGGAGGATTCCTCATCTGTGGGAGGATACATCTGTGTAGTTGGGGGATTACCTGTTAGTTGGAAGTTAAAGAAGCAGACGGAGACGGCACTCTCTTCCGTGGAATCAGAGTACATGGCGATGTTCCATGGGGTGAAGGAGGTGATTTGGCTAAGGAGGCTGTTAGAGGAGATTGGCCAGGAGCAAAAGGTTGCTACGCCGCTGTTTTGTGATGGCCAGGAACGCTGTGCTTCATGGGCTAAACAAGCACTCAAGTGGCACTAGCTGCGTAAGGAGGTAAAGAGGGGGATGGTGAATCCGATCTACATCAAGACTTTCTAAGAGGCTTGCGGATGAGCCTCATAGGCGTTTTGTGCGATGAATGGAATGAGCATGAACTAGGATGGAATAATGGGGATGCAGCCGGTAGGCTGAGAGGGAGTTTGTTGGGTGCAAATTCAGATTGCACGACATCCTGCCGTTTGTTTGTACGAGTATGCATGTGCAAATGCATTTGGGTGTGAATGGAATGTTCATGCTATTGTTTTCTTTCGCAATTTTCACTTGAAGCATTTGCATGTACTCGCGCATTGTGCGATTCAGGACAGCATTGTACTCACAATGTGTGAAAAAGGAGGAATGAATCAACTAGCAAGCAGGTGGGTACAAGTAGGAAAACCTAGAAGTGTTGTACCCCATATTGTCTACCCCAGTACAGCCTACACAGACTATAGTTTATGAGTTTAACACTATTATAGTCACAGTAGGCTCCAATGTGCCTAAAACGAAAGATAGAGTGCACATTCGGATTTCTGCACAGCGGCTTCAAACGTTTATAGCGATCAGCTCACAACTCCAAATGCGTTCATTCAACTTGGATCTGGAGCGCTTTGATGTGGCCTACAATAGGCAATTTGAATCGCACGCTTTTATTAAGAACTGACGACAGAGCGTCGGTTTGAACGAACGGCACTATGGCAGCAACGTAGTCTTAGAACACAAGATAGGAAGAGTTAGGAAGAGTTACGAGTTGGGAATGACTCCCAGCTCCTACAAACCCCAAGAGCCGAGGTACAGTGATGTAGAACAGTGCCACACTGTCCCCAACCACGAAGGGTCTCGAAACTACCCTTCACTAGGGCCTACACCAAGTGAAATGTTACACTACACAAAGTGATGTAACTATCTTCAATATCTTGAGGTGCACCCTTTTGGCGAGCTTAGAAATCACTCGAGGCTTGACACAAAGGCTCGGGCTCTTCATCACGAACTCATCCTTGAGTTCTTGATGGGTCTTTTGCACACACCTGCGACACGCCAAACGTTCGACACAGGACAAAATAGAAACCGCGCGCGAGACACAAACGACCGCGTAGCACGCGTCTAACGATATCTCGCTATTGACTCGACACACACACTCGACATCATGACTCAACATTCACACACAATTATAAGCATGAAATATATATTATCCCATGCCCTCATACCATTCCATACACACACACATGCACGCACACGGACAACAAGCACAGTGCAAACCGTAGGGTTGCACCGACAGACACACCCCCATAGGGGAGAACAAGGGGTCACAAGACCAGTCAAGCAAAGCAAGGCAAGCTTAGCGTGGATCACAACGTCACCACACAGTCTAAGCACAAGCTCTAGGCCACAAGGCCAGTTCACATGCAAGATCATATATAAAGGTAAACAAGCAAGTGCATGTATAATAAGATCACAGTACAAGCAAGGTCAAGAAGTGAGCAAGTGAGGCCAAGTGGGCACAAGACCTAGCATCATACAGAAGCGCTGATGATCACAAGGCGGAAGTGCCTTGGTAATGATATCAGCACTGTTGGCCTTTGAGGCCACATATGCAAGGCGCAGCTGTCCACGCTGCTGCAGCTCACGAGCAAGGAAGTAGCGAAGAGCAATGTGCTTCGTTCTGTGCTCCAGTCTGTGCTCCCGACACAAGGCCAGCATGGCCTTGTTGTCTACGTACAGAACTGGAGGAGAACGAGGAGGCTCTCTTAGGTCAGTCAGCAGGTAGGTGAGCCAGCATAGCTTCTGTGCAGCCACGGCCCCTGCGTAGATCTACGGACCCTGGGTACGGGCCACTCGGCTCTACGAACTCATCCAAAGGCAGAGCTGAGAGCGTGTGGCGAGAAGACAGAGGAGTGGCCTGAGGCGAGGAATACGTGAAGTCGAAGCGCTGAAGAACCTGCTGCACCATGTGAGACTGAGTCAGGGTAATGGTGCATTGTGCTCTGTCCCGGGTGACCTGCAAGCCAAGGTAGCTGCGCAGTTCACCCAGGTCTATGCACATGAATCTCTTCTGCACCTCGAACTTCACGCGGGCGAGTCCAGCAGTGTCAGCAGTGGCAAAGACCAAGTCGTCGACGTAGACGAGGATGTAGAACGGCGGCAAAGAGGTGTCGGTGCGCAGAAACAGCGATGGGTCAGCTGTAGAAGAAGCAAACCCAAGAGCCGCATGTGTAGTCCTCAGTGTCTCGTGCCACTCACGGGGCGCCTGGCGGAGACCATAGACTAGCCGCCGGAGGCTCCACTGGGTACCAGGAGGAAACGACCCAGTGAAGCCAGGTGGGCGGCGCAGCCAGATCTCCTCGTGAAGGCTGCCCTGCATGAAAGCAGTGGTGAAGTCAAGAGAGTGAAGTTTGTAGTTGCGCTGAGCGGCTATGTGCAGCAGCACCCGAAGAGTGGTCATCTTCGGGGTGGGAGAGAAGGTCTAAAGTAGTCAACTCCCTGCTGCTGACTGAAGGCTCGAGCCATGTAACGCGCCTTGAAGACATGCGGGGAACCTGGCGGCCGCTTCACCCTGAAAAACCACATGCCACTGACGATGTTCGCTCCAGGTGGGGGAACCTCGTCGACGTAGGTGCCTGTAGACTTCTAGGAAGCCATCTCTGCATCCATGGCTGAGTGCCACTGAGAGGAGTAGGGACCCTCGATCGCCTTAGCGTACGATCGAGGAGTCGGGATGTCCGGTGCATCCGGGTCTCCCTCAGGGGCAATCAGCGTGGACAGGAGATGAGGCAAAGCAGCAGTAAAACACTTGAACTCCTCCTGCCTGTCCTCAAGGATATCCGTGCTAAGAGCACAGTCAACCCCAACGGACGGAGGACAGACAGACTCAGACTCAGAAACGAGACTAGTGATGTAGTCTAGACGATAGCGAGCAGCAAATTCGACAAGCTCAGCAACTAAGGCAGACGCAGCAGTGGACTCAAAGGAAGGGTCCGTGACAATAGTGGCCAGGAGACGCGTGACAGTAGGACAAGCAGCACGAAGAGAGTCACACTTCGGGTCAGCAAGGACAGGAAGAGAGGACTCTGGAGGAGACGGCAACGGGACACGCACAGGAGAAGTGGAAGGACGCAGCGCCATCTGGTGTGTGCCGGGGACTGCAGGAGGACGCGGACGCGGAGCACGAGTACTAGTGCTAGCAGCACAAACAGGCGACGCATGACAAGATGCAGGCTCACAACGCTCAGCAAGACCTCGAGTAAGACCAGTGTACGGAGAAGGAGCAGGCACAGGGGAGGCGGGCTATAACTGTGACTGCAACTGGACAGGCTGTGAACACGCTAAGGGAGGAGCAGGACCAATAGAAGGCGGAAGACCAAGAACCTGCACAAGGAGCGGAATGAAGTACGGCCGTGGCCGCGCAACGCCTCTAGAACAAGCACGGACAGCACCAGTACCCCCAACGGCATTTCGAGCTCAAACAGCGCCAACTCCAGCACCCTCAGAAGCACCAGCGCTAGCACCACCTCCAGCGCCAGCACCCCCAGCAACTCAAGCTCCAGCAGCTCAAACTCCAACAGGACCGCTAGCTCCAGTACCGCCAGCTGCTCCAGCACCACGAGCACCTCCAGGCCCAGTAGCTCCAGTACCTGCAGTACCTCCAGGAGCTCTAGCAGTACCTCCAGCAGGACCAACTCCAGCCGCCCCAGCAGCACCCCCAGTCCCAGCAGCTCCAGTATCCCCAGTACGAGCACCTCCAGGACCAGCCGCAACAATAGTACCTCCAGCTCCAGCAGCAACAGTAGTACCTCCAGTTCCAGCAGCACGGCTCCAGCGCCGGGCAAACCAGACGCGCAGCTCCTGCGGAGAGAGTAGCTCCCGCCGCGACGAAGCACCGCCAGAGGCAACACGAGCAGACCCAGCACCCCCAGGCTCCGCACCCCCAGGCTCCATACCCCCAGGCTCAGCACCCCCAGTCTCAGCACGCTCTGGCTCTGCACCCCCAGGCTCAGCACCCCCAGACCCGGCACCCGCAGGCTCAGCACCCCTAGTAGCACCAGAGTCAACAGCTACCTCGACAGGCTCGACTGCGTGTAGACCTGACGGGGCAGGACCCTGAGGGGGAAAAGGGTCTACCGGAGGAGGACCTGGCGCAAGGAAGAATGGCGGCGGGGGGAGTGGCGCAGTGCGGTAGGGGAAGAGACGGTAGTAAGGCACCGACTCGTCAAATGTGACATCCTGGGAAGACAAAACACGGCGCGAGGTGGGGTGGTAAAACTGCCACCCAGGCGCGTCAGGGGGGAAGCCAAGGAAGACGCAGGGAACAGCACGGGGGAACAGCTTTTCCGCAGACAAGTCGCAGACAAACGTTCAAGATCCCCAGACCCGAAACGCAAACGCATTGCCAACCTTCCCCGTCCACTACAAGGTTGGAGAGGTCTCTGGCAAGGAGACCCGGGGCTGAAGGTTGAGCTGATGCGCTGCGTACTGAACCGCAAACGGCCACAGAAAATGGGGAGCAGCCGCATGGATCATGGACGTACAAGCGACGTCCATGACCATAACAATGCGGCGCTCAGCAATCCCATTTTGCTGTGGAGAGGCCGGAAGTGTGAAGGTCTGGCGGATGCCCTGTGCATGACAAAAGGCTCCAAGACGGGCAGAGGAAAACTCCTCGCCTCTGTCAGAGTGCAGACACAGAACAGGAAAGTCCGAGCCGAAACTCTCTCTGAGCTGGAGACGAGCTACGCGAATCCAGTCGATCAACACCTCAGTGACGTTACCCTTGCTTTGCAAGAGGAACACCGTGGTGTAACGCGAGTAGTCATCAACCACCAACAGGAAGTAACGCTCGTGCCTTTGTCCACGGACGCGGGTGGGCCCAACACGTCCATGTGAAGAGTCTACAAGGAAGCCTGTGTCGGAGGAAATTCGTAGGAGTGAGGGGCGGCGCGCTGCCGCCCCTCGACGCAGGGAACGCTGGTAGGGGCGGGCCCCGGAGGGAGGGGAGGGAGGGATCGGGGGAGACCAGAGACAAGGACACGAGAGGCCATGCCTCGGAGACGAGGCAGGGAGGGGTGACCAAGGCGGTGGTGCCAAAGGAGATTCTGGTAGGACAGGAGATGACACGAGCAGGGAGCAGACTCAGGACCAGACCTGGACGCTGCAGCAAACACCTGACTCGACACAGCTACCTGACCAGACTCAGCAACCGGAGGAGACTCAGTAGTCAGTGTGTACAGGCTCGACCCCGGCCGACAGGTAAATGTGGCCAAGTGTCGGCCCGTCCGAGCACAAGTACAGTGGGTCACCCGCTGACTCGTAGGAGTGAACTGGTCAACCCCCCTGATCCTGTAGATCAGCACCACTCACCAAGTTCGTAGAGAACGAGGGGAGGTAGAGACCAGACAGGGTGCCAGAGGGGGCTGCCGGGCACGGTAAGACAGTGGAGAAGCTAGCAAGGACAGGACCCCCAGAGGGGTCCGCCAGGGAGACCGCAACCGGCCGACTGAGCGGCGTAAGCGTGGTGCGGTCTCGGAAGAAGGAGCGGGAAGCACCCGAGTCAAGGGTGAAGGTGTGTAAGGCTTGAGCCGATGTTGTACCTGAGAGAGCAGACTCACCAGCACCTGAGGCAGCAGACGCATTAGCACCTAGAGCAGCAGCCTCACCGGCACCTAGAGCAGCAGCCTCAATGCCCGGGTCAGGCGGAACACACAGATAACAGGCACCCTCATCACTAGTAGACACAGCATACATGGCAGCAAGAATAGCATCATAGTCAAGATCAAAGATAGCAACCCCCACCCTAGACAGCTCTCCCCAGCGAGGGATCTCAGTGGCGTCAGGGAACATGTGCTGGGTGGAGTGCGGGCCCCCGCACTGCTTACCAGCGCGGTCGCCGGTACGGAGGACGTAGGTAGAGGGACCAGTTCCCCCACCTCGCTGACGCCCAACGTACCACTCACGAAGCTGCTGGGGGGACGGGGTCTCAAGAGTGCGCTGCTGCTGTTGGCGCTGACTACCACCTAAGCCGCCCCGCTGCGCAGAGCCACCTCGACTAGCTCCACCTCCTCCGCCGCCACCTCCGCCACCGCCGCCACCGCCTCCTCCTCCGCTCCCACCGCCACCGCCGCCGCAGCCTCCGCCGCCACCGCCACCACCGAAGCCCCCACCCCTGCCACCACTCCCTCCACCACCCCCACTCCCTCCGCCTCCTCCACCTCCACCTCCACCGCCCCCGCCAGCCCTTCGAGCGCCCTTGCCCCCCTTGCTCTTGCCGATGCGGCGTTGCCCACTAGGGGCAGACGCAGCGCCGACCGATTCGGTGCCAACGAGGTCAACGGCAGCAGCAGAGGCAACAGAGGGCAAAAGGGGGGAAGGGGGAGCACCCCTCAAATACAGGGGCACGCGGGTCACCTCTAGAGGCTCCTACAGCGAGTATACTCTTCTTAGCTGCCAGGAGGCGCTTCTCGAGGAGGTCAACGGTGAGTGTGGTGGGGCAAACAGAGAGGAAGTGGTCCCTGACCGAGCGAAGGGAGTCAGGGAGCCGGGTGACTATGTAGTAGAGGGTGATGTACATGGGGGGGGGGGGGGGTTCTTGGTGCAGAACTCTGCTGGAAGCGCAGCGCGGTAGCGGGAGTCACTAGTGCGAAGGTGCGTAACGAGGTCAACGATAGTGGGAAAGTCAGCGAGGTCAAGAAACAGGTACGGTAGCATGAGGCGGCTAAGACCAGCAGTGGCAAGGGAAGAGTAGCGTGCAACTACAGCGTCGTACAAGGTCTTAGCACTCTTGTACAGACTTAAGTGCGCACGCTCAGTGGTCGGTAAGTGGCGACGCACATCAAGACGGGCAGCAGCATCGCGAGTGGCCCACTGTGAGCGAACAGTGCTGTCAGCATCAGTACGCGAGGCAGGAGAGGCACTAGAGGTGAGATCGAACAGGGAGAGTCCGTCTGCTCTATCTCACTGTAGGAAAAGCTGTAGGTCATCTACCGTGACCTCGAAGTCAACAGCACAACCCTCAGCATCAAAGGTAAGGACACTGGGGGTAGCCATGACAGCAGTGGTCTAGTACGGGGGTGCTCTCACCAGTCCGGGTGGGCAGGGCCGGGGCGCGCTGGAAGGAACAGGGCGGCAACCGCGGAAGCAGCGGCTCGGCAGTGGCTCGGTAGCGGTGGCTCGACGGCGGCCTCGGCGGCTCGGCTGCTGGGCGGCTCGGCGGCTCGGCTACTGGGCGGCTCTGCGGCTCGGCTCCTGGGCAGCTCGGCAGCTCGGCTGTTGGGCGGCTCGGCTGCTCAGTAGGGGCGGCGACGGGGCCAGCAGGGGCGGCGACGGGGCCGCATAGGGGCGGCGACGGGGCCGCTAGGGGCGGCGACGGGGCCGGTAGGGGCGGCGACGGGGCCGCGAGGGGCGGCGACGGGTCCGCGAGGGTCGGCGACAGGGCCGCTAGGGGCGGCAATGGGGCCGCGTAGGGGCGGCAACGGGGCCGCTAGGGGCGGCGACGGGGCCGCGTAGGGGCGGCGACGGGGCCGCGTAGGGGCGGCGACGGGGCCGCTAGGGGCGGCGACGGGACCGCGTAGGGGCGGCGACGGGGACGCTAGGGGCGGCCACGAGGCCGCGTAGGGGCAGCGACGGGGCTGCGTAGGGGCGGCGACGGGGCCGCTAGGGGTGGCGACGGGACCGCGTAGGGGAGGCGACGGGGCCGCTAGGGGCTGCGACAGGGCCGCGTAGGGGCCGCGAGTGGCCTGGAAGGGCGGCGACGGGGCCGCTAGGGGCGGCCACGGGGCCGCTAAGGGTGGCGCGAGTGGCCGTGAGAGGGGCCTCTAGGAGGTCTCGACAGAAGGGCGTCCCACGTGGCGCGCCTCGGGCAGGAGCGACTGGCGAAACGGTCAGAAAAAAAATTTTCAGTGGTGGGCCCAAGGAAGTGTTCCCACTAGGGAACCTGCTCTATACCATGTGAAGAATGAGGAATGAATGAACTAGCAAGCAGGTGGGTAGAAGTAGGAAAACCTAGAAGTGTTGTACCCCATATTGTCTACCCCACTACAGCCTACACAGACTATAACATATGAGTTTGACACTATGAACAGTAAAAGCAGAAAGGACGAGCTCGCAAAGGAACCCAAGATGGAAGCTTTGCGGTTCGGTTGAATTGATTGCGCAGATTCAGTTCTATCCAGCTCGAAATTGTACTGTTTTGTTTGGTTCATTATAGTGTAGCAGGGCAGGCACTATAGGGGTACAACTTAGGTGAAGGTTGGATGTTATTTGTCTGTATCTACATGCTACAGGGCCAGGGGAAACCAGTGGAACCAGCATTTGGCTGGTTGGGCAAAGACAAATCAGGTTCTTTTTTGAAGGACCTGAACCTGGTTGTTGTATTCCCAGGTTGGAAAAACAGAACCAGAGGTTGTTTACCAACCTACCACCTGCTGTTTCGTCCAGCCATGTTGGTTCTATTGCTTGGAATTATTTGGGATCATCCCTGGTTGTTCCCAGGTTTATTCCCAAGGTCCTTGCTAGCTAGAACTATTTACTCCTTCTCTGTTTGTACCTGAATATAGTCAATTTGATTCAAGCGAATTCCTCCCTTCCTGGAATTTCGTTTCTACGCCGTGCGACGGCGGAATGCTACCCGGGTCAACGCTAGTATGCTAGCACTCCAACACTAGGCAAACGCTGTCCGAACCATAACTTCGTAGTGGCAGAACTTTTCGCGAGGCAACTTGGTTCATTTTAAAGCTCTTGGAGCGAGCTTAGATATAGGAAATTCTCAGCTTAATCCGATCGACGGTCTGCACGATACGCTGCGCGACCTTCAAGGTACTCTTGCTATTTTGACTAAGTCCCTCTTGATCCCTCTCTCTACAAACTCGGACCCGAGGATAGGGGCTGGTCTTGTACCAGGCACCCAAGGACCCTTGGAGGTGACCCGGAGGAGAGGTTTTAAGTCTTAATAGTTTGAGTTCATTAGGCCCTTACACCAGCTGCTGTTACGAGTGCAATTGAGTGAGCGAGCTAGAATTGCACTACCAAAGCAAAACATTCCAATGAGCGAATGAATGAGCGAACGTTATATAGCAAAGTTAGCGTGGTAGCAGTAACGCGAGAAGGTGGGGTGCGCTACGCCTAGCGCCGAGGTTGGGAAATGTCGAGGCGGAGGTCCGAAGCGCGAGTTACCAACCGGACCGTGAGGTTGGGTTGAGTCATGAACAGTGGCGGGACAATGGTCGAGGCGAGTGTCGCGAGCGGGTAACGTTGCACTGTTGGGTGTTGTTGGCAAGAATAGTCGCGTACGCAGTAAGCAGGGGCACAAAGAAAGGAAAAGGAATTTTCCTTACACTACCCCCCTCCCCAAGGAGGCTCCCCTTACGAGGGTGCGTGTACATCCCAGAAGTTGTGGATGGGGAGTTACTCGGTGAGGCAAGGTGATTTTCAATTCTCCCTAGGGGCACCCAGTTGTCTTCAGTTGGTGTGCGGTCCTTCCAGCGGATCAGAAATTCGATCCTACGAGCTCCACGTGGGTGACGAACTCGGTGGCTTAGTATTTTTTTGGGCGTAATGATTGGCTTTGTTGGCGGTCGTGTTATGCTGGCTGGGCGGTTGCGAGGCAGTTGGCCGATGGAGGGGATGTATGGGCGGAGTAAGTCTACGTGGAATGACGGGCTGATGTACCAGTCAGTAAGGAGGAGGAGGCGAGCGGTGACAGGCGTGATCATGTGGCTGATGTGGAATGGTCCACAGTATCGGGGGCGGAGTTTCGGGGTAATGGGCAGGCGGAGATTTTGGGTGTCGAGGAGTACGAGGTCGTCAGGTTGGTAAGTGACGGGGTGGCGGTGGCGGTGGGCGTTACGCTTAGTGATGATGTTCGATGTTTTTTATGGCGTCTGCTGCCCGGGCCCGTGCTGCCTGTAAGATTTCTGCAAACTGTTGCGCGCGTGGTACCGGGTTGTCGGGATTCGGGGTCATGGGTAATGTTGGGTTCTCTCCGTAGTTGAGGTAAAATGGTGATTGTTGCGTCGTGGCTGATGTGGAATTGTTATATGCGAACTCGATGAATGGCAGCTGCTGTTCCCATATTGTCGGTTCGTTGCATGTGGCTCGTATCAACGACTCCATGCATTGGTTTGTCCGTTCTGTCTGTCCGTCGGTTTTGGGGTGGTACGATGAGCTAAACTGTAGTCGCTTACCAAATTGCTGGCACAGATTCCTCTAGAAGTTGCTGGTGAATTTTGTGTCATGATCGCTAATGATTGCCGCTTGTATCCCGTGCAGTCGAATAACGGTGGAGATGAAGAGTCAGGCTGTTTCTTTGGCTGTGATTGATATTTTGCAGGCTGCAAAATGTGCCATCTTCGTTAGACGCTTGACGACGACAAGGATCGCGTCGTTCCCACTTTCTCCGGCCGGTAACCCCGTGACGAAGCCCATTGTCACCTGCTGCCAAATACGCTCTGGGTGTGGTATTGGCAGCAACTGTCGTGCCGGTTGGTGTCGTGACGACTTCATTAACTGGCAGGTGGGACACGATGCCACGTGTCGTTGCACGTCATTCAACATCTTGGGCCAGTAGTAGTATCGCTGCAGTTGCTGCTGTATTTTTTCTACTCCGAAATGTCCTGAGGTAACACCGTTATGTGCCTCATGTAGTAGTAATTCTCGTAATAATGTGTAGCCCGGAACCTAGATGCGGTCGGTGTAGGCTTTTACGTAATAAACCCCCTTTGCTACGGCGAGGTGCTGCGAATATCCTCCGGTGAAGAATGGGTCTGTCTGATCACCGTGGGTGAATAGGCTCGTAAGTAGTGGGCTGGTTTGGGCAAGTAGAATGTCGTGTATTTGGACAGTGGGGCAGGTCAGTGCGTCCGCGATGCTCGATGCTCCTTATTTGTAGATGACCGTGCAGTGAACTTTGGACTCGAGAAAGTCAAGCCAACGGACCTGTCGTGGGTTGAGGCGGGGCTGTGCGCGGAGGTACTGAGGGATTTGTGGTCTTTCATTACTGTCACATCTATGCTAGTCAAGTAACAGCGCCAGACCTTGAACGCGTGCATGATTGTGGGCGTTTTGCGGTTGTGTATTGGGTAATTTTTCTCAGGCGGATGCAGTTTTTGTGACTTGTATGTGATGGGTTGTAAGCCGTTGTAGCAGTACGGCTCCAATGGCGATGTCGCTTGTGTCTGTAACCACTTCGAATGGGTGGTGTGGGTCGGCGATGCGCAGTACGGGCGGTGAACAGAGAACATTTTTCAGGGCAGAGAAGGCAGCATGCTCTTTCTCCCCCCACATAAAAATGACCCCCTTCCGCAACAAATCCGTCAGTGGGGTGGTTAACCATGCCATGTCACGGATGAACCAATGCACATAATTGACGAACCCTAAAAAACTATGCAACTCCGTGATATTTATCAAGGGGTGCCACGCTTTGACCGTGTCTAGCTTCTTTGGGTCGATCTCAACTCCAGCCTCCGAAATAAGGTGCCCCATAAATTCTGGCTTGTCCTGAAAAAACTCGCACTTGGAACCCTTGGTCAGTAGTCTGTGCTCGTTTAAAACTTGTAACATTGCTCCAAATCTGCTAAGTGCAGCTGCTTGTTGTGACTGTAGACCAGGATGTTGTTGACGTAAATTATCACGCATTTATCTAAAAGTGACTTAAACACCTCGTTCATGGTCATCTGAAATATCGCCGGTGCATTGGTCATCGCGAATGGCATCACGGTGTACTCCAACGACCCGTATCTAGTCCTAAAAGCTATCTTGGCGGAGTTTGATGGTTCAACTCTAATCTGGTGATAACCTCCTCGCAGGTCAATTTTTGAGAATACTCGTGCTGCTCGCTATTGATCTATCAGTTCTTCAGCGCGGTGGATGAGATATCGCAAATCGACTGTACCCCTGTTCAGTGCGCGGTAGTCGATTCACATACAAAACCTTCCATCGTTTTTCGGTGTGTACAGTATCGGTGCGGCTGATTGGGACGAGCTCGGTCGGATGAATTTTTTCTCTAACAGGAAATCAAGTTGCTTCCTCAGTTCGTCGAGCTCGGGTTGTTTCAGTTTGAACTGTCGCTATACGGTTGGTTGTGCTCCCGTCTCTAATTCTACGTGGTGGTCATGTGCGCGCCGAGGTGGCAGTCCTTCTATCGCAACTCACCCACCTCCTCCGTGCCTTCTTGAGTCTCTCTCTCTCCCTCTTCTCCTTCTCACTCCTCTTTTGACCTGTTCACCACTGGTGCCCACCTTGTTCTGACTCTCTCCCACTCCTACCTGTCCGGTCAGGTTTCTTCCTTGGTGACCTCTCACATCTACACCTCTTTCCTCCATCTCTCTTCTCCTTTTTTGCTAGTCTCTTCGTGATGAGCTCCTAGCTCCCTCACATAACTAATCTTGTCCTGCTATTCCTACATTACATAGCTTGCCATAACTTCTTAACTCCACTACTTGCTTCAGTGTGCTGCAAAAAAAATGTGTTTAGAAAGGAAGCATACAAGCAATGAGGTTAGCTCCTATCTACTAGCTCTGCCTCCGCCATACTGGTCCCGTCTATTCCTCGCCTGTCCTTTGGCAACTATTGTAACCTAGGAGCAGACTTGCATCCATCCTGCCTAATGCCACCCTTCCCCACCTCTTGCTACTTTGCCTCCAGCTGCCACTGCGCTGATCCAGCTGGCTCCTTGGAGCACACCTGCATACATACAAAAGAAAACACACATGCACACGAACACCCATCTAAGCTTTGGTGGTAGCCCTCTTTCCCTTGCCGCTGCCTAGCGCTGTATTTCCCTCCCTTGCCCACTCTCCTCTTGCTTAAGTACCGCCCAGTTTGGTTTCCATCTACATCCCCAACCCTTCACTTCGGCAGTCGTCAACCTCCTTCTCATCCTCTTGTACTCACTCTCCCAACAGTCGCCTGTCTCTTCGCCTCCCATCCTCGATACTCGCCCAGCGCGCTATGTACAGTATGTACACAATGTACAATCCTCCATACGCTTCCCACTCTTCCTTCACATTCATGCAAATGTGACACTGTCCGAACTCACCCACCTCCTCCGTGCCTACTTGAGTCTCTCTCTCTCCCTCTTCTCCTTCCCACCCCTCTTTTGACCTGTTCACCGCTGCTGCCCTCCCTGTTCTGACTCTCTCCCACTCCTCCTTGTCCTGTCAAGTATCTTCCTTGGTGACCTCTTACAACTACACCTCTTTCCTCTGTCTCTCCTCTCCTTCCTTGCTAGTTCTCTCCGTGATGAGCTCCCTCTTGCCCCCTCCCATGACCTGTAGCTGCCGTCCTTGCCCTGGTTATGGGACCCTTTGTCGTATGCACGTCAGTATGCGTGCATGTCATCCTAACGTCCTGCTATGTGCTGATGCAATTCATGCTTGCGTCATTTGCATGAGCATAAATCATTATGCATTGCTGTTGGATTTTATCACCTCTGTGTTTTTCTCTAAGTCTAAATGCTTGATCGCGCAGGGGAAATCCAAAGTTTTCCAGCGATACCAAGATCGCCTTATTCTGACCAAGATTGCCCAAGTTACAAGATTTCCAAGATTTGGGAATTCTATCTTGATTTGGGATATTAACTAAATTGGGCGATTATTGGGACATGACTACAAAGGGATCTTTGATTGGGTGGTTAGGAAGACAACTTTGACTTTGGGATTGGGGTGGCTAGAAGTTTCTAGCATGAGTTGCAAATGTTGCAATACCTAGGCAAAATCCAATTGGATTGGATTTTGCATGTGACACCACAATGACCTCATCATGAGGGTTGCATCTTTGATGCTAGGAAGGTTCCCACCATCCTTCTCAAGCATTTGGAGAGCCTTCCCTCACAAGGTTCTCTTGAAACCCCCCAACTCCTCATTCTATGCCTAATGTTTGTTCTTCCTCCATCCTTTCTAGTGAAAGCAGCTGCTATACGTTTTCGATTCGTTCTCACTCCCTAGACCACGAAATCAAGTGATTAAACTTGCTAATGGTAGCTAAGACCGGCGCGCGCAATTCTACCAAGCGGATTTGCGTTTAGTTGAGATTTGAGTTCGTCAAAAGTCTTCAAAGTGACCGGATCCTAAGCAACAAGTGGTATCAGAGCTGGTGATCGACTTTGAAGCGACGAATAGTCATCGATTCTCAACCAATTTTGACGAGTGAGCCCATATTATTGTCGCTCTGCTCACGATCTTTCGATTGGTGGTCGAATCACGTTCTTATTCGAAGGTGCTTACCGCGACGGCGTTTTTTGTAAAAGCGAAATTTCTGGCATAATCCTGTCCAAGCGTTTTCTTCAAGATTCCACCGTGCCTAAGGCCTTGTGATGGCTGAGACGGACTCCAGAGGTGTTAATGATGGAATGGCTGGGAGTGGAGAGGCTGGAGAGCAAGGGAGAGTAGTTGGTGGTGGAGTGGGAACTTACCAACCAACTACCCCTGTGCTACCCTCTTCCACTACACCATCTCCTATATTTGTGGATCCTATGAAAGTCTTCTCTATTGAGAAGTTCATGGGGGAGGATTATGAGCACTGAAGCTTCTGTATGAGGCTCATATTTACCCAATACAAGTTATTGGATGTGGTGGAAGGAAAGGAAAAGATGCCAGAGGCCATGGACTTGAAAGGAGCATGGATAAAGCGCTCATTTGAAGCGTACATGCTCATGCGTACATGCGCTCACGAACTGCCGCGACGGGTGATGGGAAAAACGGGCAGCGATCGACGGGGGGGAAACGGGCGACGGGTGACCATGAAGGTGGGGGGGGGGAGGGTTTCTATGGGCGACGGGGCCTAGGGTAAGCGCGCTACGGGCAGTCTAGGATGGGGCGCGACTAGGTGGGCCCATAACTTAGTCGAGGGATTTTTCCGAAGGAGAAAATCTCGCTCGAGTTAACCTAGCTCTATACCATGTCACAATGTAAAAGTTAACTATGGAATGAAAACATACAGCAAGATATATCCGGTGAACCCTAACATAACACCTAGGTCAAGAATGTACACCTAGACTAACAAATATATGCTATAACAAATATAGCTTGACACGCTCAGCGTGGGGCGTCTCGAAATAGTACTCGTTGCCCGTACGTCATTCTCACAGGTGATCGGGCTGGTCAGACTTGCGGGACAGTTGGTCATACACAGTCCCGCTGCTTCTCTTGTTTGAGCAACACCTGGCGTGCAGAGTTTGGCAATACGGCTGAGCCCCCCCGCTGGCTAGAGCTGCTTAGGCAGGGTGTGGATATATTTGCTCTAGACAATGACGCTATCCTCACTGCTATGTATGCTTTCACTACTAGTACTCAGAGTGACTGTTACCTGTGTGTGCCGCCCGACCCTGGTATAGAGGCTAGCTCTAGGTGCCAGTGAGTCTGCTCTAGGTGCTGATGAGTCTGCTCTAGGTGCTGATGAGTCTTCTTTAGGTGCTGGTGAGTGTGCTCTCTCTGGTGCTGCGCCTGCTGAGGCCTTGCACACCTTCACGCTTGACTAAGGTGCTTCCCGCTGCTTCTTTTGTGACAGCACCATAGTCACACCACTCGCAACACCGGTTGCAATCTCTCTGGCTGACCCCTCAGGGTCTTGCTCTTTCAGGTGTGTCTCAAGTAGACCCACTCCCCTTGGTTGAGCCTGTCGAGATCACTGGTGACTCTGGTGCTTCTTGGGGTGTTGCGTCTGGGGGTGCTGAGCCTGCGGTTGCAAAGCCTGAGCGTACGGAGCCTGAAGGTGCTGAGCCTGCAAGTGCGGAGCCCCAGGGTGCTGAGCCTGAGCGTGCGGAGCCTAAGGTGCTGAGCCTGCGGGTTTGGAGCCTGGGAGTTCTGTCTCTGAGTGTGCGGAGCCTGCTGGTGCGAAGCCTGGGGGTGCTGAGTTTGGAGGTGCTAAGCCTTAGGGTACTGCGTCTACACTAGAGGAGCCTCTCTTACCACATCAGCTTCGCGAGTGGTACATTCGGCGCACACGCCTTCGGAGTGGTGATGCTGGAGCTGGAGGCCCTGGAGCTGCTAGTCCTGGAGGTGCTAGAGGTACTACTGGTACTGGAGGTACTAGGGGTGCTAGAGCTACAAGTCCTGGAGGTCCTACTGGTGCCTCGCCCAAGCGGTCTAGCCGACGGGAGCCTCTCTCACCGAAGCAGCTCCGCATGTGGTACGCTTGGCGCACCCGCCTTCGGAGTCGCGCTGCTGGAGCTGGAGGCCCTGCCGCAGGAGGCGCTGGTGCTGGAGGCACTGGTGCTGCTGATGCTGGAGGTGCTGGAGGTGATGGACCTGCTGGTTCTAGAGGTGCTCGTGCAGGAGGTTCTGGAGCTGTTGGAGCTGATGGTGCTGCTGTTGCTGGAGGTGCTGGAGGTGCTAGAGGTATTGGAGGTGTTGGTCCTGGAGGTGCTTGTACTGGAGGTACTGGAGCTGCCGGAGCTGGTGGTGCTGGTGGTGCTAGAGGAGCTAGAGGTACTGGAGGTGGCTGGAGCTGCTGGTCCCGGAGGTGCTCGTACTGGAGGTATTAGAGCTGTCGGAGCAGGTGGTGCTGCTGCTACTAGAGGTGCTGGAGCTGCTAGTCCTGGAGGTGCTCGTGCTGGAGGTACTGGAGCTGCCGGAGCTGGTGGTGGTGCTGCTGCTGGAGGTCCCGGAAGGTGCTCGTACTGGAGGAACTTGAGCTGCTGGTGCTGGAGGTGCTTGAGGTGCTGTAGGTGCTGGAGGTGCTGGAAGTACTGGAGCTGCTTGTCCCGGAGGTGCTCGTACTGGAGGTACTGGAGCTATGGTGCTGGAGGTGCTGGAGGTGCTGGTGGTGCTGAAGGTGCTGGAGGTGCTGGAGCTGGAGGTGTTGGAGCTGGAGTAACTGGTGCTGGAGGCCCTGGTGTTAAGAAAAGAATGAAATTGATAGAAAGTGTGAAGTACAACCCTAGATATAGCAAACCCTAATCATGCAAGGAAGTAGAAATGTAACACCTAGACTAACCTAAACAACACATATAAGATATATGTTGACACACCCCCATAGTCTAGGTGACGGTAACCCCGTGGCAAGACAACACATATCTCAGGGTGGGTCTCAAGGACACACACAGTCTGAGAGCAAACAAGGGTCACATGACTAGTCAGCAAGAACAAGAACAAGCAAGGGTCACAAAACCAGTCCACAAGAACAAGACAAATCTCAAGGTGGAGCTCAAAGTCACCACACAGTCTGAGAGCAAGCAAAAGAGCCACAAGGCCAGTTCACATGCACATATATAGCAAATATATTGAGATGCAAGAGTATAAGACAATAAGGACAAAGCATCTACGTAAGCAAGTGAGGACAGGCCCGCACAAGGCCAAGCTAGGTGCAGAAACGCTGGTGATCACAAGGCGGCGACGCCTTGGTGAGGATATCTGCAGTGTTGGCCTCAGAGACCACACGTCAAACGAGTGTCTGACCACGCTGCTGCAACTCACGTAGAAGGAAATAACAAAGCTGAATGTGCTTCGCCTTCCCAACCAGTCGGGGCTCCTCACACAACAGGACGGCAGACCTGTTGTCGGTGAACAAGACTGGGGGAGAGCGAGGCCGCTCACCAAGGTCGGTGAGAAGGAAAGACAGCCAGCAAAGCTCCTGAGCGGCCATGGCCGCAGCTTACACCTCTACCTCACAGCTGGAACCAGCGACTGACGACGCCCGAGTCGACAGTCACGAAACAACACCTGCCCCGAGGCAAAAGGAGTACCCCTGTGTAGACCGACACGTCTCCGCGTCGTCGGCCCACGACGAGTCCGAGTAACCTGTAAGTGTAAGTGTAAGATTAAGTGTTGCATGCCTGATGTACTTGCCACATACTTCGCCACCCTCTTAGCAGCGTACCAGTGGGACGGTGGGTGTCTCCCAGGCGCAACAAAGCGCGCAAGTACGCTAAGAGGGTAAGCAAGGTCTGGGCGAGTACAGGTCATCAGGTACATGAGACAACCCACCAGCTCAGGATATGGACCACTGGACTCAAATGACTCGTCTGAAGGTGGAGCCGTGAGCCCATGATCCACACCAAGAGGGGTGAGCTGTACCTTGGAGAACGGGAAGCAAAACAGCGTGAGGATTTGCTCGACCATATGCGACTGAGTCAGCGTAATGGTGCAAGCTGCCTTGTCTCTGGTGATCTGCAGGCCAAGGTAGTGCTACAGCTCACCAAGGTCAGTGCAAGTGTGTCTCCTCTGCAGTTCCTCCTTCACGGAGGCCAGCGCGCGTCGGTCGGGAGTGGCGAACACCAGGTCGTCGACGTAGACCAGGACAAAGAACGGGGTCGAACCACGGCGAACGAACAGTGACGGGTCAGCAAACGACGGAAAGAAGTCAAGCGCTGCAAGGGTCGAGCAAAGTGTGTTGTGCCACTCACGTGGAGCCTGACGCAGGCCGCAGACTGGTCGACGCAGCTGCCACTGGGTCCCAGGTGGGAAAGAGCCAGTGAAGCCAGGCGGGCGACGCAGCCAAATCTGCTCGTGCAGGCTCCCCTGAAGGAACGCGGTGGAGAAGTCCAAGGAGTGCAACTCGTAGTCGCGCTGGGCTGCAATATGCAGCAAGACCCGAAGAGTACTCATCTTGGGGGTGGGAGCGAAGGTCTGGAAGAAGTCCACCCCCTCTCGCTGACTGAAGCCTCTCGCCACATAGCGCGTGTTGAGCACAGGTGGTGATCTAGGCGGCCGCTTCACCTTGTAGAGCCATCGGCCACTAACTACGTTCGTCCCAGGTGGTGGGACTGCGTCGACGTAAGTGCCTGTGGACCTATAAGATGCCATCTCTGCCTCCTCAGCTGCTATCCAGTATGAAGCCCAGGGTCTCGAGACCGCCTCGGCGTGAGTGTGAGGGATTGGGATGTCAAGAGCGTCTGGATCCCCCTCAGGGGCAAGCAACATGGCACAGAGATGAGGAACAATGGCCGCAAGAAAACCAAGCTCGAACTGCTTGTCCTTGAGGACCTCTAGGGGAAAAACAGGAGCACCCCCAGAGAACGGAGAACGAGCAGGGCCACTCACCAAGTGAGCGGCGTAGTCAAGGAGGTGGGAAGAGGCAAAGCCAGTGACAGTGGTAACAAGTGCCGAAACAGACGACTGAGGTGCAGTCGGGTGAGTAACCAACGCAGACAAAACACGGAAGACAACAGGACGAGAGGCACGGAGGTAGTCCGACAACGGGTCGTGAAGCACAGTGAGGAACGACTCAGGGGGCTGTGGAAGGACAGAAGGAGGTCGAACACGAGAGCGGAGAATAAGGTGGAACGGATCGTCTGCACGGTAACGGGACCGATGACGCTCTGGGGACACAGCACGACTGAGGGGAGAACGACGAGTCCACTGGGAGGAGGAAACGGACTCAACAGGGGGAACAGGAGGGGACGGTAGGGGACCACAAACAAAGCGTGCAGGTGCTGGGTCGGGGAGGTCGTGTAGTCGCAGTTGGTGCTGCTCCGCCTCCTCTGGCGTCTGCTGCGACGGCACCAGCCCCTGCTGCTCCTCCTTTGGCTCCACCTCTGCCCTCTACCGCTGCAACTGCAGCTACACCCGCTTCTGCGAGCGGGACTCCCGCGCTACCCTCTCCTGCTGAGGTCGTGACTCCTCCTGTACTCTCTCCCGCGGAGCCTGTAACTGCGCCTGCTGCTGCGGGTGGGGCTCCTACTCTACCTTCTCCTGGTGCGGCCGTAACTCCTCCTGTACTCTCTCTTGCTGGGTCTGTAACTGCACCTACTGCTGCGGGCTGGACTCCTGCTCTACGCTCTCCTGGTGCGGCCGTGTCTCCTCCTCTACCCTCTCTTACTGCGGCTGCAGCTGCACCCGTTGCTGCGACCGAGACTCCTGCTCTACCCTCTCGTGCTGCTGTTGTGACTCCTCCTCTACTTTCTCCTGCTGTTGTAGCTGCTGCTGCTCCTGTTGCCGCTGCTCCTGCTACTGCTGCTGCTGTGCCCTCTCAAACCGCTCACGCTCCTCCCTCTCCAACCAGAGGAGATGCTGCTCACGGGTCAGGAAACGTACAGTGCGAGGTGTAGGCGCCACGGTGCCAGTGCCTCCAGCTTCAACACTACCAGAACCAGCACCTCCACTAGCGACACCCCTGGGGCCTCCAGTACCTCCCCTAGGAGCACCCCCAAGCTCCACAGCAACCGGTCGCAGAGGAGAACGAGGAGGGAATTGCGGGACGACCGGGAAGCTGGGGGGTGACGAGGGGCGGGGCCGCCGACTCGAGGCTGCCGTGTCCTCCACAGGAGTGACCTCCACGCCCACACCCACTGCACCCCCTGAACCGACACCACGAGCTCCTGCAGCCTCAGCACCCGCACCCTCCGCAACTGCACCTCCCTCACCCCCAGACAGGACAGGGACTGGACGTGCGACACACCTGACGGGGCAGGACGCAAAGCGGGGGGGGATACCGGGGCGACTGGGGGGGACTCAAGGGTGAGGAACAGCGGGGGGGGAAGACCTCAGTACCTCGGTGGGGGTGACTCCTGTAGTAACAGACAGACTTGTCGAACGTGACGTCCTGAGAAGCGAAGAACTCGCAGGTGACCGGGTCGTAGAACACCCAGCCGGAGGCGTCCAAAGGGAAGCCAAGAAAGACGCAGGCACGAGTGCGCCGAGACAACTTGTTCGCGCTAGGGGCGCGAACGTGGGCCAGACAACCCCAGACGCGGAAGTCAGCTGCTACACCCTGTAAACCTGACCAGAGATAGACCGGCGTCACCCGTGGCCGTGCGTCACTGGGCCACAGGTTCAGCTGGGCGTAGCGGACTGCCTGAGGCCACAAGAACTGAGGGGCACCGGCATGGCACATGGAGGTCCGGGCAACCTCCATGACCAGGCCGATGCAACGCTCGGCTACCCCGTTCTGCTGCGGCGAGGCTGGTAGCGTGTACGACTGAATGACTCCCCGACTCTGACAGAACGTCTCTAGGCGAGTGGAAGAGAACTCACCACCACGGTCCGAGTGTAGGTGAAGCCCAGACAGGCCCTGGGCACCACCCCACGCTAGGAGTCACGGCTCGAGGACGGTAGGCACGTCGGCCTTCCGTCGCAAGGGGAAAACTGGGGTGTAGCGGGAATAGTCGTCCACCACAATCAAGAAGTAGCGTTCCTGACGTGGGCCAAGGACAGAGGAGGGGCCCCAAACGTCCAAGTGCAGGGTCTGTAAGGGAGCCGTGCTGAGGGGAAACGAGGAGGAGTGAGGGGCGGCGCGCTGCCGACCCTCGACGCAAGGAGTGCACAGCGACGCAGGCGAGCGAGGAAGCGGGGCAAGCGACGCCGGGAGACCTGAGACCAAACGGTAACGTACCATCCTACTAAGATGTGGGAACGACGGGTGACCTAGACGGTGGTGCCAAAGGACTGACGGGTGGGCGAGTGACCGACAGTCGCACGACACAGCAGCTACCTGACCCGACCTGACCTGACCCGACTCAGCGTGGTGGGACCCAGTGTGTACTGAGTAGAGACCAGATCCCGGCTCTCTGTGGAAAGTGGCCAGAGGCGCCCTAGTGGCACCGACGGGGGCAGGAGGCAACAGGCTCGTCCAGTGGGAAAGTAGTGACTACGCCTAGGTCGTGGAGGTGACTGACACTCACCAGGTTCCTAGAGAACGAGGGGGTGTAGTAACCTGTAAGAAAACCTGAGGGAGCCGCCGGACACGGAAGAGTGGTGGTGCTGCTAGCAACTACACGTCCCATAGAGGGGTCAGCCAAGGCGACAGTGACTGGAGTGCGCAGTGGTGTGAGGTCAGTATAGTCGCGAAAGAAACAGCTGGACGCTCCAGAGTCTAGGGTGAAGGAAAGTTGTGCAGTCTGAGGGGTCGCACCCGAACCAGCTACAAAGGCTAGTGCTAGACTAGTGGTAGCTGCAGCTCCTACACAGAGACCCTCAGAGGCGCCTGGACTGGAAACAACACACGCACCAAGACTGGAAACACAGGTCTCTACTCGTGCAGCCGGAAAAGGTCCTAGACCAGGTAGGTGAGACTCAACTGGTGCAGTAGTGCGCTGGCGAAGCCACGAAGGTCAGTGCGGTGTAATAGCGTGAGGACCAAAACGCTCACGGTGGAGGTCGTCGAGTCGACGGTAGCAGCTGGACGCACTGTGGTCAGGACTTCAGCAGGTAGTACCAGCATGAGGGCCTGTCAGGGCCCGGTACCCGTAGGGGCCGACGTCTCGCCCACTGCTAGCTGAGCCACTACTGGGGGCGCCACACTTTGGACCCGCAGGCCCCCCCTGACGGGAGTGCTGTGGCTGGCCCTGCTGCTGTAGAGCCCTAGTACATGCCATGAGAGCCTATGCTGCTGCTGGTTCTGCTAGGGGCAGCCTAAGCTGCTGCTGGTGCGCTGGCGGTAGCCTAAGCTACTGCTGGTGCACTGGGGGCAGCCTATGCTGCTCCTGGTTTGCTGGGGGCAGCCTATGCTGCTGCTGCTGGTGCGCTGGCGGCAGCTTATGCTGCTTCTGGTTCTGCTGGGGGCAGCCTACGCTGCTGGTGGTGCGCTGGGGGCAGCCTGTGCTGCTGCTGGTGCGCTGGCGGTAGCCTAAGCTGCTGCTGGTGCGCTGGGGGCAGCCTATGCTGCTGCTGGTTCGCTGGGGGCAGCCTATGCTGCTGCTGGTGCGCTGGCGGCAACCTATGCTGCTTCTGGTTCTGCTGGGGGCAGCCTACGCTGCTGCCGGTGCGCTGGGGGCAGCCTGTGCTGCTGCTGGTGCGCTGGCGGTAGCCTAAGCTACTTCTGGTGCGCTGGGGGGAGCCTATGCTGCTGCTGGTTCGCTGGGGGCAGCCTATGCTGCTGCTGGTGCGCTGGCGGCAACCTATGGTGCTTCTGGTTCTGCTGGGGGCAGCCTACGCTGCTGCTGGCGCTGCTGGCGGCAGTGTAATCGGCTGGGGCTACTGGCGGCGGGTGTGGCAGCTTGTGGGGAGGCGGGTTTCAGGTGGGGAAGCTGTTAAGGCAGCAGGCTACGGGTGGGGAAGGTGAGGCGGCGGTTCTGTGCGGTTCTGTGCAGTTATGTGCAGTTCTGTGCGGTTTTGTGCGGTTCAATGCAGTGAAGAGGACTGAGTGGGGCAGCTGATCTCGGGTGAGGTGCCTGGAACGGGTGGGGCAGCAGGTTTCCAGGTGGGGCGGCGGTTGTCAGGTCTGGGGCGGCGGATTTCAGGTGGGGAAGCTATTAAGGCGGCGGTTCTGTGCGGTTCTGTGCAGTTATGTGGAGCTGCGGGTGCGACTAAGGCTGCGCGCGCAGCTACGCGCGTTCGTCTGCTGCGTGCTAGAGGAATGGGGGGCAACACGCGGGGTAAAACGAGTGGGGCGCGGGGCAGAAAACCGAGTGACGCACGGCACAAATGGGTAGGGCGCAGGGCAGAAACGGGTGATGCGATGGCGACGAGAGGGCGCGACCTACTCGGGCTCTACGGGGCAGGGCGCTTCGGGCTACAGGTCGCTACGAGGCACGCGGGTGGTGGGCCCATAGACTATCGAGAGAAATTTCGCCTAGGGGAAAAATCGCCTAGGGGAAAAATCGCCTAGGGGAAGCCTAGCTCTATACCATGTTAAGATAAGAATGAAATTGATATAAAATGTGAAGTACAACCCTAGATATAGCAAACCCTAATCATGCAAGGAAGTAGAAATGTAACACCTATACTAACCTAAACAACACATATAAGATATATGTTGACACCTGGCGCTGGACGTGCTAGCGCTGGGGGAGTTGGAGCTGGCCGTACTGGTGCTAGAGGCACCGTGCCGGGGCGCCTGTTTTTCGCTCGACCGTCGCCATCATCCCTGCCGCCACCTGGCTCGGTGCTTCGCCAGGTTCTTAGTCTTTCGTCTTCTACTGGCCTTATTCCTCCCTTTCTGTGTCCACCGCCTGACCAGTCGCAGCCACAGTTACAGCCAGCCTCACTGGCATTATTCCTCCCCACTGCCTGCTCCTTCTCCTTACACCAAGCAGACAGACTCTCTTACAGAGAGTCGTAAGCCTGCGTCTCGCCCTGCCTCGCGTATTCGCGCTGGTCACACTGGTCGTCATGCTCCGCGTCCGCGTCCTCCTCCTATCTCCGGCACTTACAGTATGACACTTCGTCCTTCCTCTGTTCCACTGCGAGTTCCCCTGCCGTCTCCTCCTGCGTCCTCTCTTCCTGACGGTCCGGACCCTGAGTTCGACATAGTTCGTGCTGCCAGTCATACTGTCACGCGTTTCCTAGCCACTGTTGTCACTGACCCTTCGTTGTCCACTGCTGCATCGGCCTTAGTCGCTGAGCTTGTTGACTTTGCTGCGGCTTGTCCTCTCCACTACGCCGCTAGTCTTGTTGCTGAGTCTGAGTCTGTCTATCCTCCTTCCGTCCGGGGATAGTGTGCTCTTGGCACGGACATCCTTGAGGACAGGCAGGAGGGATTTGAGTGCCTTGCAGCTGGTGTACCTCTTCTTGTGTCCATGTTGCATGCACCTGAGGGAGACCCGGATGCTCCAGACATCCCGACCCCGCGCTCTTACGCAGAGGCGATTACGGGTTCCTACTCCTCTCAGTGGTAGACAGCCATGGACGTAGAGATGGCATCCTGGAAGTCCACAGGCACTTACGTCGACGTAGTTCCCCCGCCTGGGGCGAACATAGTCGATGGCGCGTGGATTTTTAGGGTGAAGCGGCCGCCGGGTTCTCCGCCTATCTTCAAGGCTCCTTACGTTGCATGAGGCTTTGACAGGGAGTTGACTTCTTCCAGACCTTATCCCCTACCCCGAAGATGACCGCTCTTTCAGTGGTGCTGTGACAACGGGAGTTGGGTATTGGCCCCGTCCTCGCTTGGGCGGAGCCGACTTCGTGGTCGGGTGTGAGGGGAGCAGCCGACCTGTAGCAGTGGGTGAGCTGGTCGACGAGGAGGTCGACCTGCAAGGGGGACCACTGCACGGGCGCCGACTTCAGGGTGGCGCCGACTTCAGGGAGGTCGTCTTGGGAGTCGACCTGCGGAGGACATTAACTTGGCGAAGCCGACTTCGGCGGTCGGCTAACGGACTGCTAGTCGACCTGTTAGTGGTCGACTGGACCTGGTGGTCGACGAAGGAGGGGCCGACGTCGACCTTGACTCAGGGCGCCAAGCAGGAAGACGCCGAGCAGGAGGACGCCACCCTGGAGGCCTGGTTGGCGTCTCGTGCGTCTGCACGGCGTCCGGAGTCCGGACGCCGATCTGGGCGTCGGGTCCCGACACCGACCTGGGTGTCTAGTCGGCGTCCTGGGAGGAGGGACGCCGCTCTGGAGGTGTGGTCGGCGTCCCGGGCGTCTGGACGCCGACCAGGGGGTTCGGAAGGCGTCCTGGGCGCCTGGACGCCAGACTGGGGACGCCGGGCATGCGTGACCGGCTACGGACTACGTGAGCCGACCAGGCGTGGTTGCCTGGTCGATCGGGATACCCGGGCGACGTGCGCGAGTGTCGCCAGGGTGGAGACTGCGAGGCCGACCTCGGGGGTGGTATCCCGAGGTCGACGTGGCTGGTGGGCACAGTCGCTGGCGTGGAGTCTGCCAGGCGTCTGCGTTGCGCACATGACAGGGAAGTGGAGCTCTGCTACGCTGGAGCGGTGCGAGCGCTGCTGCGCTGGAGTGCGGTCGACTGTGCTGCGCTGGAGGTCGACCAGCAGCCTAGCTAGCTCTGATGTAGTCAATGTTGCCAATGTTGTTGCTACCATTGTTCTGAACTTTTCCTAGTGAAACTCTTGCCAATTTTCCCCGTGAACTAGCAAGTAGTGTGTGCACAAGGAAAACGACTAAGGACTAACGAACGCAGAGATCACACGAGCACACGTGCCTAGCCCTTAGCCTAGCTCCCGTTGCTGCAGTTATCTCCGCATGCTGCACGTTGCTGCTCAGCGTGACTACGAGCTTCACTCTCTTGACTTCAGCATGCGGAGATAACTACTACAATGAGAGCTAGATTACGGGCTAGGCACGGGTGCTCGCGTGATCTCTGCGTTCGTTGGTCCTTAGTCGTTTTCCTAGTGCACACACTGCTTGCTAGTTCACGGGGCAAGTTGGCAAGAGTTTCACTAGAGAAAGTTGACAACAATGGTACAAAGAAGTTGGCATGACAAGACTACATCAGAGCTAGCATTCAAGTCGGTCGAGTGCCAGCACAGCATGGTTGACCACGTTGGCCGACCGCGATCCAGCAGTGCAAAGTTGACGGCGTGCCAACGTCGCAGGTTGACGGCGTGCCAGCGGTGCTCCCAAAGAACAGCAGCGCACCTACTTCGCAGGTGCTTGTAGATGATTGGCGGGCTAAGCCTCATCACCCAGGTAACCTGGTCGACCAGGCAACCACGTCAATCAGCTGCTCCTGTATGTGCCCGTCGACCTCCCAAGTCAACGACCACCCCAAGTCGACCTCACCAGGTTGACTACGCCCCTGGTCGACCAGCTCCAGGTCGACGTCAGTCCTGGTCGACCAGCTCCAGGTCGGCTACCCGAAGTCGGCGTCACCAAGTTGACGCCCTGCTACCCGACGCCCAACTGCTCGGCGTCCTGAGTCGAGGTCGACGTCGGCCCCTCCTCCGTCGACCACCAGGTCAAGTCGACCACCACGTCGACATCACGCCTGGTCAACCAACCACCAAGTCGACCAGCAGGCCTGTCAGCCGACCACCAAGTTGGCTTCCCCCAAGTTGGCTTCACCAAGTCGACGCCCTCCATAGGTTGACTTCCCAGGTCGACCTTCCTGAAATCGGCGCCACTCTAAAGTTGGCGCCCATGGAGTGGGCCCCGTGCAGGTCGACCTCCTTGTCAACCAGCTCGCCCACTGTAGCAGGTCGGCTGCTCCCCTCACACCCAACCACGAAGTCGGCTCCGTCCAAGCGAGGACGGGGCCAACTCACAACTCCCGTTGACACTCCCCTGCCGCGTTCACGCTTGGGCCCCCCAAGTCCACACGACAAAACTCCTTGGAGAATAGCTCGTCCAAGTGCCCATGTTGATGAGGCTGCGGATCTCCTCCTCCATGGCGGCCTTCACCGCCGGGCCCTTCCAGCTCGCCAACGCCTCCTTTACCGTCATCATCGAGATGTCCCAACGATGCTCGGGGTCGGCATGCAAGTCAGGGTCGAGCTCCGGAAACTCCTCATCCTTCTCGGCGTCGTCATATGCCAAGTCGTCGTCATCCACGTCGTTCACCGTAGTAAAGGCAGCAAGAGCGAAGAAGTCGGGGGGGCTCCTAAGTCGGCCTGACTTCCAAGGTCCAGGTTGAACTTCCACCACGTCGCTGTCAGTAAACGTCTCGGCGTCCCCTCCTTCGTCGCCGGCTTCGCTGCCGTCTTCTCGATCGGCTTCTTGGCCGTCTTCTCCCCTGTGGTAGGCTCTTCTGCCGACTGTCTCGTTGCCAACTGCTCCGTGGTCGGTGTCACTGCTGCCTGCTCCCCTGTCGGCTGTTGCACTGCTGGTACCTTCTTCGCCACCTTCATCCAAGTCGGCTGCTGATCCTCGACCTGCTCTTCCCCGACGTCGACTTGCTGCTCGTCATGTTGGCCACCGGCGATGACCTTGGCCGGCGCCGAAGGCGACGTCCCACTACTCCCCTCATCGCCGGAGGCCGATACAGGAGTCAGCCTGCGCAGATCGGCCACAAGGGGAGGGGCAGGGGTCGTAGGGGAAGGGGAAGGAGGACAGACGACCCTGGCGTCCTCATCAGCAAGCTCACCAACCTCGGCGAGCAGACGCAGCGTCGCCGTCAAGGTGTCGGTTGGCGGGGTGGTCGGCGTCCGGCCCGACACTGGCCCGTGCTCCGACTTCCACACCTCTAGCCACATATCCTCGTAGAACACCACGTCCGACGTGGTGACCACCCGGTTGGCCTCGATGTCGAGGAGCTCCCAACCCTTGCTCTCCCCCGATACGCCGAGTTAAGGCCCCACCTGGCCTTCGGCTGCAGCTTCCCACCACGCTGCTGCTCGGGGACTAGGAATTGTGCCATACAGCCCCACACCCGCGACAGCGACAAGTCGGGCTTCTGCCCGGTGAGCAGCTGGTACGGCGTTGTCCCCGGTGGCAGCGTCGACCTCTCAAGCCAGTTGCGGACCTAGACGGCGTGTTGCAGAGCGAGGTGCCACCAGTGGTGCTGCACGCCCATGTGCAGCAGCATCGTCCGCACCGTCTCCACCACCGTCCTCATCTCCCGCTCCGCCATACCGTTCTGCTGCGGGGTGTACGGGCAGGTAAGGTCGTGGACGATCCCCTTGCTGTCCACGAAGTCGGTGAACTTCTTCCCGAGGAACTCCCCTCCTCGGTCTGAGTGCAGCATTAGCACCGACTTCTTCACCTGCCTCTCCACCAACACCAGCCACTTCTAGAACTCCAGCAGCACATCCGACTTCTTGGCGACCGGCCTCACCCACACGTAGGGGGTCTTGCGGTCCTTGAGCAGCAGGAAGTACAAGTTGACGTCCTTGGCAGCCACGCGGAACGGCCCGCACAGGTCGATGTGCACGACGGCCAGCACGTCGACGGTGTTAGAGCCTTGGTCAGGGAAGGTGTGCCAACTCACGAGACACACGTTGAGTCGGCGCCCAACTCCGACTTGAGGTCCAGCCCAGTGGCAACCTCGTGCTTCGCCAAGCTCCGTATGGTGTCCATGGAGACGTGCGCAAGCCTTGCATGCATCCTGCCCGGCGTCGATTTTGTCTTAGAGACGATCGCCCGCTTGGCCACAACCTCCGGCGTGGGCGACGTCGACCTTGTTGAGCAGGGACGCAGGTCGGTGCAGAGGACACGCCCGGAGTACGTCGCCCGACCGAGCACCTTTCCCGATGCCAAGATGAGCAGCATCCCATTGCCATCCTCCTACAGCTTCATGCCGTGCTCCTTCAGCTGGCCGGCCGACAGCAGATTCGCTCGCACGCCCGGAACATAGAGCACGTCGAGGATGAGCAACTGCTTCCCGGCCTCCCCTTGCAGAGCGACAGTGCCACGGCCCTGGTCGTCCTGCAGCGCCCCATTGAAGCCGCGCACGTTTTCACATTGCCACTTGGCCTCAAGTCGACGAAGGCCTCCTTCATCCCCATTAGGTGGTGGGAGCAGCCGTTGTCGAGCAGGACCACCGTCGGCTTAGCCTGCACGGCTGCCACCACCGCCTAGTAGTCCTCGCCGGCCTCCGGCGCCAGCGAGAGAGTCGGCTCCACGACGCCGACCAGCGAGCACGACGCCGTCTTGTCGTCCCGCACCTTGCCGCCAGCAGAGGAGTCGGCGTCCTTCGCCGAGGTCGACGTCGTCGACCGCTTCTCCTTGCGCGACTTGTTTCCTCCTCGACAAGGACGACGGCTTCCAGACCTCCCATGGCCTCCCTTTGCGTCGTCGTCGTCGGGGTCAGTGCGGTCGGGGCACTCAAAGGAGATATGGTCGGGGTCGCCACACAGCCAGCACTCCCAACGTCGGCTTCCTCCTCCTCGACCGCTGTCCTTGGTCGACTTCTTCTTGTCGACTTCCTTGGCTGGCTTCCAGCCACTGCTACCACCGCCGTCAAACTGTCCGCGCTGCCCCAGACGACCTCCTTGCTTCGCCGGGGTGACGAAGTTCGCTTGGCCAAGTGCTCCTTTGACCGCTCAGCCTCCTGCTCGCCTCGTCCTGCAGGATGTACGAAGTCAAGTTGTCCTCGTTGAGCGTCGTCCTTGTGCTCGGCGCCATCAATAGCCGCTTCAGCAGATTGTAGCTGCTTGAGAGTCCCTGCATGATGTGGGTGACATACAACTCCGTCGAGTACTGCGCGCCGGCCATCCTGATGGTGGCGAGAATTCGCCGGGCTCGGTTGCAGTAATCGGTCGCTGTCTCCTCGTCGCCCATACGCAGGTGCGTCAGCTGCCCCTCCAGGTGGGCGATGAACAAGTCGTTGCTGACTTGGTAGGTTGACTCAATAAAGTGCCACGCCCGGTGGCTGGCGTCGAGGTACTCTCGGCACCACTTCACAGCGATCTGCACGCCCGGCGAGCAGCACTGCGAAATGACCGTGAAGGTCAACAGCTGCACGGCGTGAATCTCCGCCCGCAAGTCGGGGTGGTTCTCTCCGGCGTCGCCACAGTTCCTCGGGCGAAGTTGAACAGCCCAGCCATCTCCAGCTGGGGCTCGATGGCTTCCTTCCAGGTGAGTATGTCGGGTCGACCAACGAGCGGCGGGGTGACCAGGATCCTGTCCAGCGTAAACTTGAAGTAGCCGTAGCTCGGGGCAATCCCGCCAGCCGTCACCTGGGTCGCCGACATCGGCGACAATGCGCTTCGTCGTCCTCTGACGTTGCCTTGCGGTGAACCTACAGCCGCCAACGACTGCACCCCTTGTGCCTGAACGCCGCCGACTTCATCGGCGTGAATCACACCATGCTGCCTCAACGTGCCTCCCACACTGCTGCTGACTTGGCCACCTCCGACGTTGACGCCCACGTCGACGCCGCCTTCGTTGGTCGCCGGTCGAGGAGAAGCCGGTCGAGAAGGGGGATGCTCCGTCGCCCACACGGTGCGGAGTCCAACCTCGACGACCGCCGAGGGTATCGCCCCATACTCCTGGGCCTCATAGCGTCTCCTCGCATCCTCCAGCCGTCCCTTCGGGGTGTCCATCACCTATGGTCACCAAAGCGCACGCTAGGAACTGAACGGCTGCCGGCGTACGAGCAACTTAGGTAAGTGACCACTACATCGACATGACTGAAAGGTAAGTCGTGTGCCGTCCATGCTCACCGCACCATGCGGAGATAACTACTACAGTGGGAGCTAGACTACGGGCTAGGCATGGGTGCTCGCCACCAAGGTCGGCCTCGCCAACTTTGCTTGGGCGACCGTCGCACTCCTCCACAGAACCTCGTCACCCATGTAACCTGGTCGACCGGGCATTACGTCGACCAGCTGCTCCTGTATATGCCCGTCGACGTCCCAAGTCGACGACCACCCCAAGTCGACCTCACCAGGTCGACCACGCCCCTGGTCAACCAGCTCCAGGTCGACGTCACTCGTGGTCGACCAGCTCCATGTCGACCAGTGCAGATGTCAGCCGACCAGCTCCAGTTCGGCTACCCGAAGTCGGCGTCACCAAGTTGACGCCCTGCTACTCGACGCCCAACTGCTCGGCGTCCTGAGTCGAGGTCGACGTCGGCCCCTCCTCCGTCGACCACTAGGTCAAGTCGACCACCAGGTCGACGTCACGCCTGGTCGACCAACCACCAAGTCGACCAGCAGGCCTGTCAGCCGACCACCAAGTCGGCTTCCCCCAAGTTTGCATCACCAAGTCGGTTCTGTTTCTTGGCGGTCTACCCGCTCGTATTCTATTCTCAGTTCCAGTTGTGAGGCTGAGATCTACGCGGGAGCCATGGCTGCACAGGAGTTATGTTGGCTCACCTACCTGCTGACCGACTTGGGAGAGCGGCCTAGTTCTCCTCCAATTCTGTACATAGACAACAAGGTCATGATAGCCTTGTGTTAGGAGCTCAGACTGGAGCATAGGACAAAGCACATCGCTCTGCGTTACTTCCTTGCTCGAGAGTTGCAGTAGCGTGGTCAGCTTCGTCTTGCTTACGTGGCCACTCGGGCTAACACTGCTGATATATCCACCAAGGCACCTCAGGCTCGTGATCATCAGCGTTTCTGTACTGTTTTTGGCCTTATGCCTACTTTCCCTCACTTGCTCACTTCGTGACTTTGCCTATACTGTGATCTATATACTTGTACCTGCATGCTTACACTTGCTAGGTTGTGATCGCTGTACTGCTTGTTCCCATTTATATAACTCTGCATGTGAACTGGCCTTGTGGCCATTTGCCTGTGCTCAGAGTGTGTGGTGACTTCGTGATCCACTTTGAGCTTGCTTTGTTTTTCTTGACTGGTTTTGTAACCTCTTATTCTCCCCCAATTTGCCGATGGGGGTGTATCAAACTATCATGCTGTATATGCTGTGTAGGCTATAGTGGGGTAGCCTATACAGGGTACAACCCAATTAGGGTCATAATTGTATCAACTTTCTACTCAATGCATTCATTCCTGCTCGTTAGCTTCAGACAGGTACTACTGCTGCCGAAACCCTAAACACCTAGAGCGTCTGAGCAGGGCGCGACCTGACGGGACGGATAGATAGCGACTCGACGGGACAGCAGGGCACGATGCGACGGGCTGGGGGCGACTCGACGGGAGGGGGGGGGGGGGGGGGGGGGGGCGGGGAGGGACGAGACGCGACAGGCAGGGGACGGGACGACGGGTAGGGGACGGGACGACGGGCAGGGGACGGGACGAGCAGCGTGACGCGATGGGTAGGGGACGCGACGGGCAGAGGACAGGACGGGCAGAGGACGGGACGAGCAGGGGATGCGATGTGACAGGTAGGGGACAGAACGACGGGCAGGGAGGCGCGTCATGTAGGTGACGGGATGGGCGGGTGACGGGCGTGATGCGACGGGCAGAGGACGCGAGGTGACGGCTAGGGGACGGGCGTGACGGGCACTATGAGTGCTATGGGGGCTTCGTGACGAAACGGTCAAGCGCTACGGGCGCTATAGGAGGTACGGGCGTTTCTGGAAAAAACGGGCAAGCACTAAGGGTGCGATAGGATGGAACGAACAGCCACAACGGGCGCTACGGGACGAAACAGGCGCAGTGGGAACAGTAGACTGCGTGCAACAGGCGCGAAAGGCTCTAGTGGGATCCCACAGGATCCTAACTTAAGTGATACCATGTCAAGAATGAAAGTGTTGGTTTGACAAAGGTTGGTTGGCGTACATGAACCTAACCCTAACAGTTGTACCCCTATAACATACATCGCTAAGACTACAACATTTGACAACTACAGTAGTGGTGGCAAGAATAGTGGTCAAGAAGAACGTAGCTAAGTGGTAATGGAAAAGTGTTCGCTCGCAGGCGGTGTACTGTTTTGTATGCGATACCATGTTTGGTGACGAGAAGGAGAAGTTGTTTCCTTATACGGTAGCAGGCACCTCTTGGTCAAATGAGATTTTGCCCAAGCTGGCCTGCTTTGGGCATTAGTTCCGTAAGTATGGTGGGCGTTGGAGAAGCGGTAGTGGTCAAACCGCCAGCACTATGTTAGGCCCGCTGGCCTAGATCCGCTTGAGATTAGCGGGGTGGACTAAGTCGAGGACCAAACATGACGGAAGACTTTGGCGAAAGAACTATTGGCGAAATAGGCGAAGGAGTTACTGACTAATGGAAGAGTTGAATGAGAATTGGTTAATAATGGCAAGTACAAGCAAGGTTTAAGTAGCATGCAAGAGCGATTGTTGGAAATTACTTCTTGGGACTAGAAAGTAGAAGGCAAGAAAGCTAGAGTGCCACATGGCACTAGGAAATCTTGGAAGAGTTGGATGAAGATAAGGTTGGGATAAGGTTGGGGTACTGTTTAGGGTAAACCATTCTTAAATAGTAAAATACCCCGTAACACTACCCCCCTCCCAAAGAGGCGACGTCCGCGGCGCATGCAGACTGGAGGTACGCTTGGAGGCAAGTGTTGTCGGGAGACAGCGATGACAAAGAAACCCAGTTGTCGTCTGCTGCGTCTTAACCACGCCAACGAACCAAAAATTCCATGAAAGAGACACCCCCTGGAGACGGCGACGGTGCCTGAAGATGCGCTGGATCTAGTAGTTGGGCTCGTCGGTGTCAATAGCTACCGACATTAGAGTGCGGACACGTCCCAAGAAGGTGGCGTTGGAATCAGTGTGAGGACGAAGAAGCGGCACGTGGAATGACGGGTGCATGCGGAAATGAGCGGGAGGCGGAGGCAGTATGCGACTGGACCAAGTGCGCGCTCAATGACGAATGGACCAATGAAACGTGGACGAAGCTTGTTGTCCTGTGGCAGTCGGAGGTTGCGGCTCTCCAAAAGAACACGGTCGCCGACTGCAAACGACACCACTCAACGACAACAGTTGGTGTTGCATGCCATGCGTGCATTTGCGAGCTCAAGGTGCTTCCTCACGTGATCATGAATGAAGATGAGATGCAAGTAGAAGTTGTCCGCACGAGGGACTGTGGGTGCGAGATCGACACGAGTGGGGAAATTGGGGTGCTGACCGTACAGTGAAAAGAACGGTGACATGCCTGTGGCGGAGTGGTGCGTGTTGTTGTAGGCAAACTCAGCCATGCTCAGCTTCTTGTCCCATGCCAAAAGGGTGCACCTCAAGATATTGAAGATAGTTACATTACTTTGTGTAGTGTAACATTTCACTTGGTGTAGGCCCTAGTGAAGGGTAGTTTCGAGACCCTTCGTGGTTGAGGACAGTGTGGCACTGTTCCACATCACTGTACCTCGGCTCTTGGGGTTTGTAGGAGCTGGGAGTCATTCCCAACTCGTAACTCTTCCTAACTCTTCCTATCTTGTGTTCTAAGACTATGTTGCTGCCATAGTGCCGCTCGTTCACACCGACGCTGTGTCGTCAGTTCTTAATGAAAGCGTGGGATTTAAATTGCCTATTGTAGGCGACATCGAGGCGCTCTAGATCCAAGTTGAATTAAGTCATTTGGAGTTGTGACCACATCGCTATGAACGTTTGAAGCCGATGTGCAGAAATCCGACTGCACACTCTATCTTTCGTTTTAGGCACATTAGAGCCTATTGTGACTATAACAAGTGGTATCAGAGCCCCTTGGAGCAGTTTCGACAATGGATGGACCTGAGGAAAGGGGTGGCAGAGGTGCTGGTGGCAGTGGAGAAGCCCAGGCTCAAGGCCAACCCCGTGACTCAGCCATGGCGCCCGTGCAACCAAGTGTTGGCCCATCTAGGGACGGGCCTAGAGTGTTTGGCCTTGACAAGTTCAACGATGACAATTTTGCTGAGTGGTCCTTCAGAATGGAGAACGTGTTTGATCACTATGACCTGCTGGAGGTGATGGAAGGAACGGAGAAGCGCCCCGAGAACGACCCGGAGAAGAGCCCGTAGGTGCGGAAGAGCGCACAAGGCTACCTCCTACTAGGGCAAGCGTTGGGGAGCAGCCAGATCCGTCACATCAAGCCATTCCAGTGTGAACCAGAGAAGGGACCAAAGGCATGGGCTGCTCTCAAGGGTGTATACGCTCCTGCAACAGCGGCGGTAGCTGTGGTGTTGGAACGGCAAATGGCGACGTTACGAATTGAAGAGGATGAAGCGGTTGAAGAAGGGGTGCAGAAATACTTCGACTTGTTGACGCGGCTTGAGGGAGCGGATTTGAACTATAGTGAGCTCCAAAAGAAGACCAAGTTGCTGGCCCTACTCCCTGAATCATGGTCCTCGCTCATCATCAACCTGAATCGCGACTTGCCCCGCCTCTCGCTTGAAGACGTGAAGCGAGCTATCCTTCAAGAGGATTTCCGCCGCCGTGAGTTGGCGAGTGCGGATGGCGCAGGGGCAGCGAGCATCGGCCGTGGATATGGCCGTGGAAGAGGCAGAGGACGAGGGGGAGGAAGGTTTGGTGGCATCAACTTCAGTGGAGGCCGCGGGAGTGGCAGCGACGGCAAGAGCTACGGTCGCGGTCGCGGCTGATTTGACGGTGAATGTCACTATTGCCACAAGACCGGGCACATGTGGCGCAATTGCTTCAAACTCCCTGAAGGATGGACCCCTGCTCAAGGCCAGGAGGGTAGAGGAGCAGGAGGATGGAGAGGAAGAGGCCGTGGAGGCCGTGGCGGTCGCGGTGGCGGAGCTGCAAACATGAAGAGTGGAGACAACGACAAGGACCCGAGCGACGATCCGTACCCGGGTCTATTCTACTTCGTGTCGACGCAAGTACCAGCTGGTCCTGAGAAGGATGAAGGCTTTGAGGAGCCAGAAGCTGTGGGAAAGGCGACCCTACACCCCCTGGACTATTGGGTGATCGATAGTGGCGCTACCTATAGCATGACACCTCGCCTGGACTTGCTCACCGAACTCGAACCGTCACCGGTGAAGCATGTCACATCGGCTTTGGGGCAGCGAGCGGAGGTGAAAGGCATGGGCAAGGCCATGTTCAAGGGTGCTGATGGGAAGATGGTGGGCCTCAAGAACGTGCTTTGGGTGCCCAGCCTTGCTGCGAACCTGATCTCCGTGCGGCGGTTGGCAAAGGCCGGCATGGACACGAACTCGAAGGGAGCCAAGACCTACACCGCAAGGCTTGGCGATCGAATTCTTTGGGACCTTCATGAGGACAGGGATGTCTACAACGAGATGTGGCAGATCCCAGTGGTCCCTATGCCTAAGGAGAGGCAAGTGGCAGCAAGCATCAGCACCAAGGATGGAGCGGTTGGTAGCGACGATGGCGCGAACGGTCGCGCTAAGGAGAATGAGCTCAAGAAGAGCAAACATGGAGGGACCAGCAAGTTCAGTGAACCTAAGGAGAGTGGTGCAGCAACCAAGGAGCAGCAAAAGGGTGAGGAGAACCTTGAGGCAGCAGCGAAGGAGGACTACGGAGAAAGTATGTGGGGCGCTATTGCGAGCGCGGCATTCTCCAATCCAACTTCGGCTACCGGGGAGTGTGATTGGCTCACCTTGCATCGGCGCATGGGGCATGTGGCCCTGCCCATCTTGCAGCAGCTAGTGAAGAATGAGATGGTTGCTGGCATACGTGTGAAGGGGGAGCCCAATGAGGTACTTGGCTGCCCGACGTGCATGCAAGCCAAGTTCACCCGATTCCCGTTCTCTAGTTCGGAGGCGACGGCTAAGGCACCACTTGATGAGGTGGTGATGGACGTGGTGGGCCCCCTGAAGCTTGGAGCTGCTGGAGCTGAGTATTTTCTCACCATTGTCGACGTCTAAACCCGCATGACTTGGGTGTATGTGCTGGCCATGAAGAGCGACGTGGCTGAAACGTTGAAGACGGATTGGTTCCCGATGGTGGAGCGGCAACAAGACCGTCTAGTCAAGTCAATCCGCACCGATCGAGGGGGAGAGTTCCTGAGCAAGGAGTTTGGGTTGTGGCTGAAGAAGAATGGTATTCGGCACTCCCTCACCATGCCATACTCCCCTGCAATGAACGGCATCGCCGAGCTAGCGAATCGGACGATTACGGAGGCGGCACGCGGGTTGCTCATTGAAGCCGGGCTACCCGACTATTTCTGGCCTGATGTGGTGCGGAGCGCGTGTGTGGCCAAGAACAGAGTTTTGACTCATGTGGGAGCAGACAAATGGGTGCCCTATGTGGAGTGGTTAGGAAGGAAGCCAAAGGTGGATATGCTTCGGGTGTTCCGGTGCATGTGCATGGCGCTTGTGCCTAAGCATCTTCGGCACAACAAGTTTGGTGCCAAGGCGGTGTGGGCCGTGCACTTGGGCATGGCTCAAAACAGCAAAGGGTGGCTTCTTTGGGACCCATTCACCAAGAAGTTCTTGGTGAGCAGGGACTGCAAGTTCATGGAGAACTTCATGTACAAGGATTGGAAGGCGGAGAATGAGGCGAAGATAGGCATGCGGTTTGGAGAGGTGAAGAGTTCCGGCTTGGAGCACGTGGAGCTGCCTTTGGAGTTGAGCAGCGGCAGCACCACCACAAGGCAATCTTCCCTTGTGAATGGGGGAGAGGAGGCCAAGGATGCAGAGGAAGAAGAGGAGGAGGTGCAGCAAGTGAGCGAGCGTGCACCGACACTTCCTTCCCGCACTACGAGCGCTCCACGGATCCGAGCAACACCGCAGCAACGCCATGGCCTTCAAGTCCCTGCAGATGAGGAGGAAGGAAGGGGGAAGAGGAGAGTTCAACCCCCTAATAGGCTGACCTATGATGCACTGGGAAAGAAGGGCAAGACAGCCCTGGCCGGAGCGGCAATGATGGTCGGAGACGAAGAGGAGAGTGACTACGAGGAGTGTGCCTTTGCGTTCTTCTCTCCGGTGGAGATGCCGGGAGAACCAGCAACTCTCAAGGAGGCTTTGGAGAGTAGTGATGCTGAGGAGTGGAAGAAGGCCATGGAGAGTGAGCTGAAGAGCATCGAGGAGAATGACACGTTTGAATTGGTGGAGCTACCGGAGGGGCGTACAGCGATAACGTCCAAGTGGCTCTTCAAAATCAAGTCGGATGCCGACGGCAAGATCGAGCGCTACAAGTCTAGGCTTGTAGCCAAGGGGTACCAGCAGAAAGAGAAGGTGGACTTCAAGGAGCTGTTTGCCCCTGTGGTGAAGCCGACGACGTTGCGAACCCTATTTGCGGGAGCCGCCATCAAAGGATGGGGAGTAAAACAAATGGACATCGTAACTATGAGAGGACGTCCCCGTTATAATATTTTCTCACAATTATATTTCTCGGTAATCCTGTTCTCCCTTTTCTCCTCTTCATTTTGGTCTTTATGTCATCTCAATCGGCCTACTATTCTATTTTCTAGAGCCTTCTATTTATTTCTCTTATTTCCTACTTTTCCCACCGACATACCTATTATACGGCACCGACAGCGCCGACAGTGGTGTATGCGGCGTAATTTGGGCGTAATCCCAAGTGCCAATAGCCTTGCATGCTTGTGCGCACTTGTGATTGTAGTATCAAGAAGGGCGTGTTCCCGAAGGTTCGTTTTATCTCGTTTATCCTTGTATTTTCCGAGTATAAAATGCCTTGTATTCAGTTTTAGGGACAAGTTTTGATTGAGGATTCGATCCTGTGACACTTGGTAATCAGAGCCGTTCTCACTCGACGACTCTTGGCTAAGTAGCGGTCGCGGAAAAAATCGCCTCGAAAAACCGCCGGGGGCGACCAATTCGACGCCGATTTCTGGTAAGCACCAGTTCCGCGCTTTTCGAATTAACCCCCTCGCGTGGTTTCTGAACAGGATGGTTTCACCGGCGACCAACGACGTTACGCAGCAGCCTTTCGCGCAAATCGCCAAGATGGAAGCGGAGATGCAAGCGATGACTGAACGGTCGCGATTGGAGAACGAGCAGATGCGAAACGAACTGCAGCGCGTTACGCAACTCCTTTCGAATATGAACATTCCTGCTTCGACGACTTCGCAGCAGTCGCAGCGTCAGTTCGAGGTTCCGAAACTTCGCTCGCCGGAATCGTTCGACCCTAGCGATCAAAAATCCGACGTCAGGCGGTGGCTTGCGACGATGAAAATTTATTTCGCGGCAATCGGATGGTCGACGACGGAGTACGACGGCAAGAAAAATTGTCTCGCGACAACGTTGATGCGCGGTCCAGCTCTCGAGTGGCTCGGAAGCAACAGTAGCATTTTCCAGGGCGAAGCCACGTGGCAGCAGTTCTGGGCAGACCTTCTCAAACGTTTTGAGCCGATTAATTCCACTTATATTGCGCGCGAAAAATTACATCACCATAGGCAATTCGGGAGTGTCGCGCAATACACGCAGCAGATGGAGGAATTTTATAATCGCATTCCTGACATTACCGAGGGCGAAAAAATTCAGTCCTACATCGCGGGGCTGAAAACCGACATTCGGCGCCAGGTTGCAGCAGCGAATTGCAGCAGCTACAGCGAAATCGTATCGGCCACGGATCGTTTTGACTTGGTCAACTGCGGAACACGACGGCCCCATGTCGTCAGATCACGACAAGGGGATCGCTCGGCTTCAACCACGTTCGCCGACCCCATGGAAGTCAACAAATTCGACGCAAATTCACGACCTGCAAAAAACAAAACGTTTTGCGAATTTTGCAACGGAAACGGACATCGGATTGTCGACTGTTTTCACATGAAATCTGCACGTGCGGCATTCCGAGCTCGTGGGAGTGGCGAAACTAAAGACAAAAGGTCAGAAAACGGATCTCGCCAGTGATTGCGGGTCGTGCTGGCGAGGAAAAGCAGATCCGAAAGCGTCAGCGCAATCTGGACCGAATCGAAATTGAAGGACAGCATTGGGCGCGAGATTTGGAGAATCAAGGGCGAAATCCCAAGCCCCTTGACCGAAATTTGTCAGAGGGATTCGCTGAGGAATAGAAAACCTCCGCAAAAACAGACTCGACCAAGACGGGAACACTCCAATTCGACCCCGGAAAAAAACAGAATTTGTTAAAGTTATCTTTCAAAGATGCTTTAATGAAGACTGGTGATTTTCGTGGGTCCGGAGCCATAAACAAATTCCGGGAAGAACTCCAGAGGAAGCAGACAATTAAAGAAGTGGTACCGGTTCCTACGGAGCTGGGGAAAAAATTAAGGAGTGTAGAAAGGAGTAGACCTTTTCACGGCGTCAACGTCCTCTCCCGGAACCAGCCCAAGACGACTCTCCATTCCCCACGGAAGAAGTCTATGGAGCTGAAGCAGCTGAAGAGGCAGCTAGAAGTTTAAAAGAAGCTGCGGAAACTCCGAAAACCCCTCCAGGATGCATCCAGTGGATCGCAGGCGTCGACCAGATCCACCCCCTCAGGGTCAACCTGTACGGTTACTACCTCTACTCCTGGCGTTGGAGAGGAGCTTTTCTCTACGCAGCCCAGGCCAGCTGGTTGTCCAGGAGCAAACAGTGGAACCACGGTGTGTACTGAATATTGGGATGTACCCTATGATCCTATTAATGAGACTATTTTTGGGTACTCCGAGCAACGCTCACCACTCCTGCTCGAGGTGATGTGCAACGGACAGCGCCTCCAAGCACTCGTGGACAGCGGGACGTCGCAGAGCGTCTATGGCAAAAAGGCAATCGATCAACTCGGAGGTGACATCAAGTCCTCAAGCTTCTCTGCAACGATGGTGGATGGCAGTAAGCTACCTATCCACGGGGAAACACGGTTACTACTCCATATTGGACCCCTTCGATGGAAGCCTGCTCTCCCCGTCACAAATATCAAAGGACTCGACGTAATCTTCGGGAGAGACTTTCTTAAAAAGTTCAACCCCGAGATCAACTGGGTTAACCGGACGGCCAACATCAACAAGAAGGGAGGAAAATCAGCCTTCCCAAATGGGACGACACGGGAAATATTCCAGTCGAGACACTCGCACGCTTTGAAAAGGACGTCAAACGGACCACGGCGGGATTCATGGCGATAGTCAACGAAGCAGACAACAGAGAGAAGCAGACCCAGGAACTTCCTCCAGCAGTCAAGAAAATTCTTGAAGAGTTCCAGGACGTTCTCCCCGACGATTTACCTGATCAACTACCGCCATACCGAACACATCAACACGAGATCGAAGAAGAGCCAGGGTCCAAGCCAACGTTCCGAGCACCATACCGGCTGAGCCTGACAGAGCTTGCTGATATGAAAAAATAAATAGAGTATCTCCTGGAGAAAGGGCTGATTCGACCTTCGACTTCGCTGTACGGAGCTCCAGTTCTCTTCACTCCGAAGCCAGACAGAAGTCTGCGAATGTGCATCGACTACCAAGCCTTGAACAAGCAGACTGTAAAAAATAAATACCCGATACCACGGATCGACGACTTACTTGATCAACTTCGCGGTGCTACGGTATTCTCCAAGCTCGACCTCAGATCGGGATACTGGCAAATTCGTATGGCGGACAACTCTATCCACAAAACCGCCTTTCGAACTCGGTATGGGTCATACGAGTATCTCGTGATGCCATTCGGACTCACTAACGCACCAGCCACATTTCAGGCGGAAATGAACCACATCCTTCGGCCCCTTTTGGACGAGTGCGTGGTGGTATATTTGGACGATATCCTGATCTACTCGAAAGACATGAAGAAGCACGTTAAGCATCTGCGACGGGTGTTTGAAATTCTTTGACGAGAACGCTTCTACGTGAAACTATCAAAGAGCGAGTTTGCGTTGAAAAAAGTCCAGTTCCTTGGACATATGGTGAGCGCTCAAGGAGTTCACGTGGATCCTAAGAAGATCGAAGCAATGCAAACGTGGAAGACCCCTGAGAACGTGAAGGAATTACAACAGTTCCTTGGATTCGCCAACTACTACAACCGGTTCATACCGAACTACGCCAAGATTGCCGCACCATTAACGAACCTCTTGAAGAAGAATACACCATCTCAATGGGAGGCGAAGCACCAGGAAGCCGTTGAACAACTTAAAACCGCACTCACGTCCGCACCTGTCCTTATCCTGACAGACCCTGAACTTGACTATGTCATCGAGGCCGATGCTAGCGATCAAGCAGTGGGCGCAATACTCATGCAGGATCAAGGGAAAGGACTGCAACCCATTACATACCTCAGTAAAAAACTTCACGGGGCAGAACTCAATTACCCCATCCATGACAAAGAGGCCCTCGCCATCGTCAACGCATTTAAGGCATGGAGGTGTTATCTCGAAGGAAGAAAAACGACCGTCTACACCGACCACTGCAGCCTCAGGTATCTGAAGACCCGACCAACACTCTCCAGGCGGCAGGTCTGGTGGATTGACTTTCTCGAAACCCACTTCCATTACGACATCGTGTATAAGCCGGGGCACAAGAACAAGGCAGACGCACTCAGTCGCCCTGCACACGTTGCCGCCCTACAAGTCGATGGCATGAACCCACTTTTGAAGGGACTCTTCACGCATGGATACACCATCGACCCCGAAGTCTCTGTAGCAGAAAAGCGCCATCTTCTACATTGGGATCAAGACATTGCATACCGCAAGGGATCCACAAAAATATGGGTACCTAATTACCCTCCTTTACGCCAGTTACTGCTCGAAGAATATCATGATGTTCTCTACGCGGGCCACTTCGGTAGTAACAAGACGCTTGCCGGTATTGCGAAGCATTATTATTGGCCCCACATGGCGGATGACGTACAAAAATTCGTCACCTCGTGCGACACATGCCAACGGATGAAGAGCAGCAAACAGAAGAAAGCACGGTTACTACAGCCTCTTCCAGTCCCTTAACAGCCTTGGCAAGTGGTTAGCCTCGACTTCATCACCGGGTTACCACCTACCAAAGCTGGTTACGACGCCATTCTAGTCGTCATCGACAAATTCTCCAAAATGGGACACTTCATTCCGACACACACAACGGCTCGCATCGAGGAGACAGTGCAATTATTCTTCCGCTACATCATCTCGCAACATGGCATTCCAACCACGCTGATCTCCGACAGAGACCCGAAATTCACGAGTAAATTCTGGAAGGAGCTCATCTCGCTCATGGGGACCAAACTCGCCATGTCATCAGCCTATCATCCCCAAACGGATGGTCAGACAGAGCGCCTCAACCAGATTGTCGAACAGCTTCTGCGAGCAGCGTGTAAGGACGATGTCTCTAAATGGGATGCACACCTGTCGGTTCTCGAGTTTGCGTATAACAACGTCACGCACGCCGCAACAGGGCAAACTCCTTTCTTCCTCTCAACCCACGCTCGCAACCCACTCACGCCTCAGAAACCAACAGTACCCGCCACGGTGCAACCTGCACATGACTTCATTACCACTATGCACCAATTGTGGGAGCGCACGCATAAACGTCTTCTGACTATCCAGCAGCAACAAAAGAAGCTCGCTGATCGGAGTCGCAACGATCATTCCATCAAGATTGGCGATCAAGTGCTTCTGGATACACGCAATCTCGACATTAGCCATCTTCCGTCTAAGCTCCGACCTTGCTTCTGCGGACCTTTTCTCGTCGAGGCGCAGGTCACTCCAGTAACCTTCCGCTTGCGTTTACCAGCTACCTGGAGAATTCACAATGCCTTCCATGTTCAACTTCTCAAGCCCTATCGGGACCCAAACACGGTCTTCAAAGGTCGCCAGCCGCCGCCGCCACTGCCAGTGATCGTTAATGGGGAACCCGAGTACGAAGTCGAAGCCGTTCTGGTGCACCGACGACGACGTAGCGGCACCTTGGGGCTCTTGATTCGTTGGAAAGGCTATGATCCTTCCGAGTATACCTGGGTACCTGAACATGACATGGATAACGCCCGCCGTCCTCTCCAGGACTACCTTGTCAAGCAGGGTGTTACTTCTACCACCCAGCTTTGAGGGGGGGAAGTGTGAGACGACGTCCCCATTATAATATTTTCTCAATATTATATTTTTCCGTTATCCTATTCTCCCTTTTCTCCTCTTTATTTTGGTCTTTATCTCATCTCAATCGGCCTACTATTCTATTTTCTATAGCCTTCTATTTATTTCTCTTATTTCCTACTTTTCCCACCGACATACCTATTATACCGTACCGACAGCGCCGACAGTGGTGTATACGGCGTAATCTGGGCGTAATCCCAAGTGCCAATAGCCTTGCGTGCTTGTGCGCACTTGTGATTGTAGTATCGGGAAGGGCGTGTTCTCGAAGGTTCGTTTTATCTCGTTTATCCTTGTATTTTCCGAGTATAAAAATGCCTTGTATTCAGTTTTAGGGACAAGTTTTGATTGGGGATTCGATCCTGTGACAGTAACGGCATTCCTTAACGGCATCCTTGAGGAGGAGATTTTTATGGCGCAGCCAGAGGGGTTTGACGATGGTAGTGGCAGAGTGTGGAAGCTGAAGAAGGCCCTCTATGGGCTGAAGCAGGCCCCTAGGCAATGGTACATGACGCTGCGCGAAGTGTTGGAGGGGATCGGCTTCACTCCCTCAACGGCCGATCGCTCCTTGTTCATGCTTGGCGAGGGGGAGCAGAGGAGCTTCATGGTGGTGTACGTAGATGGCATCATCATCTTCTCACCCTCTTCTGACCTTGTGAAGGAGGTGATGCTGAAGCTGCAAGAAAAATTCAAGTGCAAGTCCCTTGGTGACGTGAACTTCTACCTTGGGCTCCACATCGAACAAGACGTGGAGAAGCGGAGCATGCGAGTGCACCAACGGAAGTACCTGGAGGCATTGGCCGCCAACTTCGGCCAGAGTGAAGGTCATGTGGATACTCCCTTTCCCTCTGGGTTCAAGTGTGTGAAGGGGCCAGAGGAGAAGAGCATTGGAGAAGAGGAGAGGCGCCGTTTTCACTCGTTGGTGGGCAGCCTAATGTATGCGGCGGTAAACACCCGACCGGACGTCGCGTTTGCTACCGGGCAGCTGGCTAGGGTTGTGCAATGCCCTAATGAGGAGCAGGTAGCAGCTGGAATGAGGGTGGCCAAGTATCTTGGCCAAACACCGACCGTTGGGCTGCAATACTCGGCGGCAGCACAAAGGCGACAAAAGGGCGCGGATGGTGTTGAACCCGGGCGTTTGTTCCTCACCGCCTACTCAGATGCTTCATATGCATCGGAACAAGAGGACATGACAAGTGTGGGAGGCTTCATATGCTGTGTTGGTGGAGGCCCAACTGCTTGGGAGAGCAAGAAGCAGGTGATGACAAACGAGAATGATTGAACTATGAAAGAGTTGGGTACAAGTACTAACCCTAATTGGGTTGTACCCCTTATGGGCTACCCCACTACAGCCTACAAATATGTATAAGCTATAATGTTCTGACATACCCCCATAGGCAAAGTGGGGGAGAACAAGTGGTCACAAGACCAGTCAAGCAAAGCAAAGCAAGCTCAGGGTGGATCACAAAGTCACCACACAGTCCGAGCACAAGAGTAAGGCCACAAGGCCAGTTCACATGCACTGTCATATATATAAAGGTAAACAAGCAAGTGCGGGTATAGAAAGAATACAGTACAAACAAGATCAAGAGGTGAGCAAGTGAGGCCAGGTAGGCACAAGACCTAGCAAAGTACAGAAGCGCTGATGATCACAAGGCGGAAGGGCCTTGGTGAAGATATCAGCAGTGTTGGCCTCAGAGGCCACGTAGGTGAGGCGGATCTGACGACCCTGCTGCAGCTCACGAGCCAGAAAGTAGCGGAGAGCAATGTGCTTCGTTCTGTACTCCAGTCTGTGCTCCCGACACAAGGCCAGCATGGCCTTGTTGTCTACGTACAGAACTGGAGGAGAACGAGGCGGCTCTCCTAGGTCAGTCAGCAGGTAGGTGAGCCAGCGTAGCTCCTGTGCAGCTATGGCCCCTGCGTAGATCTCAGCCTCACACCTAGAGCTTAGAACAGAAGACGAGCGGGTAGACCGCCACGAAACAGAGCCGGATCCAAGGCTGAAGGTGTAACCCAGTGACGACCGCTGCAGAGCCTAATCGTCAGCTCAAGAAGCGTCAGCGTCACCTGTGAGGACCACTTGACGTTGCCCTCCAAGCACTAGCCCCATACCCGACGTACTGCACACGTAGCGCAACACCCTCTTCGCTGCAGCCATGTGCTCTGGTCTGTGTCTCCCAGGAGCCACATAGCGTGCCAAGATGCTAAGAGGGTATGCGAGGTCAGGTCGTGTGCAGGTCATCAGGTACATGAGGCAGCCAACAAGCTCTGGGTACGCGCCACTCGACACTACGGACTCATCCGAAGGCAGAGCTGATAGCGAGTGGCGAGTAGACAGAGGAGTGGCCTGAGGCGAGGAGTACGTGAAGCCGAAGCGCTGAAGGACCTGCTGCACCATGTGTGACTGAGTCAGGGTAATAGTGCGCTGTGCTCTGTCCCGGGTGATGTGCAAGCCAAGGTTGCGCAGTTCACCCAGGTCTGTGCACGTATGTCTCTTCTGCAGCTCGGACTTCACGTGGGCGAGTCCAGCAGTGTCAGCAGTGGCAAAGACCAAGTCGTCGAACGGCGGCAAAGAGGTGTCGGTGACCAAGGCGGTGGTGCCAAAGGAGAGTCTGGTGGGACAGGAGACGATACGAGCAGGGAGCAGTCTCAGGACCAGACCTGGACGCCGCAGCAAACACCTGACTCGACGCAGCTACCTGGGCAGACTCAGCAGTAGGAGGAGACTCAGTAGTAAGGGTGTACAGGCTCGACCCTGGCCGACGGGTGAACGTGGCCAAGTGTCGGCCTTTCCGAGCACACGTGCAGTGGGTCACTCGCTGACTCGCAGGAGTGAACTGAACAACCCCCCTATCCTGTAGGTCCGCTCCACTCACCAAGTTCGTAGAGAACGAGGGGAGGTAGAGACCAGACAGGGTGCCAGAGGGGGCTGCCGGGCCAGTAGGACAGTGGAGAAGCTAGCAAGGACAGGACCCCCAGAGGGGTCTGCTAGGGAGACTGCAACCGGCCGACTGAGCGGCGTAAGAGTGGTGCGGTCTCGAAAGAAGGAGCGGGACGCACCCGAGTCCAGGGTGAAGGTGTGGAAGGCCTGAGCCGACGTAGTACCTGAGAGAGCAGACTCACCAGCACCAGGGGCAGCAGACGCACTGGCACCTGGGGCAGCAGACGCACTAGCACCTAGAGCACTAGCCTCAACAGCACCTAGAGCACCAACCTCAACAGCACCTAGAGCAGCTGCCTCAATGCCCGGGTCAGGCAGTACACACAGGTAACAGTCACCCGCAACACTAGTATCAACAGCATACATGGCAGCAAGAATAGCATCAAAATCAAGATCAAAGATAGCAACCCCGGCCTTAGACAGATCTCCCCAGCGAGGGATCTCAGACGCCTCAGGGAACTGGCAACGCCACGCGTCCGTCAGGCGACCAAAGCAGCGCTGGGTGGAGTGCGGGCCTCCGCACTACTCACCAGCTCGGTCGCCGGTACGGAGGACGTAAGTGCAGGGACCAAAACCCCCACCGCGTTGACGCGCAGTGTACCACTCACGAAGTTGCTAAGGGGACAGGGTCACACCACTCCGCTGCTGCTGGCGCGGACCACCAATTGAGCCACTCCTCTGCGCAGAGTCGCGACCCGCTCCACCACCGCCGCCGCCACCGCCGCCGCCTCCGCCGCCTCCTCCACCTCCGCCTCCTCCGCCACCTCCGCCGCCTCCGCTCCCTCCGCCACCTCCACCGCCTCCGCCTCCTCCACTGCTGCCGCCGCCACCGCCACCCCCGGCACCACTCCCACCACCACACCCACTCCCTCCACTGCCTCCACCACCACCTCCACCGCCCCCTCCAGCCCCTCCAGTGCCCTTGCCCCCCTTGCCCCTACCGGTGCGGCGTTTCCCGCTCGGGGCAGACGCAGCGCCGACCGACTCGAAACCAACGAGGTCGGCCGCAGCAGCAGAGGCAACAGAGGGCAAGAGGGGGGAGGGAGAACACCCCTTAAAGACGGAGGTTCGAGGGTCACCACGAGAGGCTCCTACAGTGACTATGCTCTTCTCTATCGCTAGGAGGGCCTTCTCGAGGAGGTCAACGGTGAGAGTGGTGGGGCAAACAGAGAGGAAGTGGTCCCTGACTACGCGGAGCGAGTCAAGGAGCCAGGTGACTATGTAGTAGAGGGTGATGTACATGGGGGGGGGGGGGGGGGGGGGGTTCTTGGCGCAGAACTCAGCAGGAAGCGCAGCGCGGTAGCGAGTGTCACTAGTGTGGAGGTGCGTATTGAGGTCAGCGACTGTGGGAAAGGCAGCAAGGTCAGGGAAGAGGTACAGTAGCATGAGGTGGCTAAGTGCAGCAGTGGCAGGGGAAGAGTTGCGTGCAACTACAGCGTTGTACAAGGTCTGAGCACTCTTGTGCTGGCTAAAGTGTGCATGCTCAGTGGTCGGTAAGTGACGGCGCACAGCAAGGCGGACAGCAGCATCGCGCGTGGCCCACTGTGAGCGAACTGTGGCGACAGCATCAGCAGCAGGGGCAGGAGAGGCACCAGAAGTGAGGTCAAACAGGGAGAGGCCGTCTGCCCTATCGCACTGGAGAAACAGCTGGAGGTCATCGACCCAGACCTCAAAGTCAACGGCACGGCCCTCAGCATCAAAAGTGAGGACACTGGGGGTAGCCATGACTGCTTTGGCCTAGGAGGAATTGAGCTTACCAGTCCGAGGAAGGAGGGGCCGGGGAGCACCAGTAGGAACAGCAGCTGCTAGACAGTAGGGCGGCTTGGCGGCTCAGCGGCAGGGCGGCTCGGAGGCAGGGCGGCTCGGGTGCAAGGCTGCTCGGCGGCAGGGCGGCTCGGCTGCTGGGCGGCTCGGCTGCTGGGCGGCTCGGCTGCTCGTCGGCTCGTCTGCTGGGCTGCTCGGCTGCTCGGTAGGCGGGCGGCTCGGCTGCTGTGCTGCTCGGCGGCTTGGTCCCTGCTGGGCGGCGGAGCGGTGATGGGGCCGCAAGTGGCGGGGACGGGGCCGCAGGTGGCGGTGGGGCCACAGGTGGCAGCGGGGCCGCAGGTGGCGGCGGGGCCGTAGGTGGCGGCGGGGCCGCAGAGGGGTCGAGACGGGGCCGAAAGGGGCCTGACGTGGCCGCGGACGGGGCCGCGGAGGGGCCTGAACGGGGCCGTAAAGTGGCCAGACGGGGCCGTAGAGGGGCCGAGACGGGGTCGAAAGGGGCCTAGTCGGGGCCGCGGAGGGGCCTGAACGGGGCCGTAAAGGGGCCAGACGGGGCCGCAAGGGGGGCCTAGACGGGGCCGCAAGGGGCGTAGATGGGGCCGCAGAGGGGGCCGAAACGGGGCCGTAAGGGGCCAGACGCGGCCGCGGAGGGGCCTAGACGTGGCCGTAGAGGGGCTGAAACGTGGCCGCAAGGGGCCAAACGGGGCCGCAGAGGGGCCTAGACGGGGCCGCAGAGGGGCCGTAAGGGGCCTAGGTGGGGCCGTAAGGGGCCGTAAGGGGCCAGACGGGGCCGCGGAGGGGTCTAGACGGGGCCGCGGAGGGGTCTAGAAGGGGCCGCGGAGGGGCGGTAAGAAGCCGTAAGGAGCCGTAAGTGGCCTAGGCGGGGCCGTAAGGGGTCGTAAGGGCGGCGCGAGGGGCCTTAGAGGGCGACGCGAGGGGCCGTAAGGGCGGCCAAAGGGGCCACTAAGGGCGGCTCGATGGTAGGTAGGGCAACGCGACTCGGGTAGGAGTGAAGCGCGCTACGGGCAGGGAAAAAAAATCGTGGTGGGCCCTAGGCAGCATTCCCACTTGGGAACCTGCTCGATACCATGATGAGAAACGAGAATGATTGATCTATGAAAGAGTTGGGTACAAGAACTAACCCTAATTGGGTTGTACCCCTTATGGGCTACCCCACTACAGCCTACACAAATGTTTAAGCTATAATGTTCTGACAGCAGGTTGACCAAGCTTTGAGCTTGGTTGAGTTCGAGTACATGGCACTCTTCCGTGCCGTACGGGAGATTGTGTTGCAGCGGCGTTTGTTGGCTGAATTGGGGGAGGAGCAGCAAGGACCTACCCCACTCTACTGTGACAGCCAGGGTGCCATTGCTCTTGCTAAGAACCCTGTGTTGCATGGACTCACAAAGCACATGAGGGTGAAGTGGCATTGGACGAGGAGCATGGTGACCGCGGGTGAAGTTGAGTTGCGGTACGTGAAGACCACAGGGCAGCCGGCTGACATGATGACTAAGAGAATGGTGGAGCAGCAGCATTGGAAGTGTTGCAAGCTGGCTGGGATGGCTCTGAACTGAGAGAGCAACATATCCTAAGGCCAACAATCCGAGGGGGAGTTTGTTGGTGCAACCCTACGGTTTGCACTCGGCTTGTTGTCCGTGTGCGTGCATGTGTGTGTGTATGGAATGGTATGAGGGCATGGGATAATATATATTTCATGCTTATAATTGTGTGTGAATGTTGAGTCATGATGTCGAGTGTGTGTGTCGAGTCAATAGCGAGTTATCGCTAGACACGTGTTACGCGGTCGTTTGTGTCTCGCGCGCGGTCTCTGTTTTGTCGTGCGCGGTTTCTATTTTGTCCTGTGTCGAACGTTCAGCGTGTCGCAGGTGTTTGCAAAAGACCCATCAAGAACTCAAGGATGAGTTTGTGATGAAGAGCCCGAGCCTTGGTGTCAAGCCTCAAGTGATTTCGAAGCTCGCCAAAAGGGTGCACCTCAAGATATTGAAGATACTTACATTACTTTGTGTGGTGTAACATTTCACTTGGTGTAGGCCCTAGTGAAGGGTAGTTTCGAGACCCTTCGTGGTTGGGGACGGTGTGGCACTGTTCCACATCACTGTACCTCGGCTCTTGGGGTTTGTAGGAGCTGGGAGTCGTTCCCAACTCGTAACTCTTCCTAACTCTTCCTATCTTGTGTTCTAAGACTATGCTGCTGCCATAGTGCCGTTCGTTCAAACCAACGCTGTGTCGTCAGTTCTTAATGAAAGCGTGGGATTTAAATTGCCTATTGTAGGCGACGTTAAGGCGCTCCAGATCCAAGTTGAAGGAAGTCATTTGGAGTTGTGAGCAGATCGCTATGAACGTTTGAAGCCGGTGTGCAGAAATCCGACTGTGCACTCTATTTTTCGTTTTAGGCACATTGGAGCCTACTGTGACTATAACAGGTCTGCTAGGTTGCATACGCCTGGCTTGTACTCTATCGTGTAGTGAAAACTCCCCTCCATGAACTTCATCCACCTAGCCTGGCAACGACTCAGTTGCGGCTGCGATTTGAAGAAACGAAGCGAGCAATGGTCCGTACGTATAACACTATCTGCCCCCTCTAGGTGGCACCTCCACACCTTATACGCATGGATGATCGTGAGCGCCTCTTTGTCGTGTATGGGATAGTTCAACTCCGCTCCCCTAAGCTTACGCGACTCGTACGCGATTGGCTGCAACCCGCGTCCCTGGTCCTGAAGAAGCACTGCTCCTATGGCCTGATCTGAAGCGTCAGTCACTACAACGTATGGGTGAGTGGGATCAGGGTACGACAGCGTCGGTGAAGACGTGAGAGACTGCTTCATTTGCTCGAACACGTGCTGCTACGCTGGACCCCAAAGAAACTCTATGCCATTCCGAAGTAGGTCGGTGAGTGGACCAGGGATCGATGCGTAACCCTGAACGAAACGACGGTAGTAATTCGCAAAACCGACGAAGCTCTGCAGTTCCTTGACTGAGGTCGGTGCTACCCAATCCTGTACGACTGCGATCTTCTTCGGGTCGGTCCTAATGCCACTAGCAGATACAACGTGACCTAGAAGCTCGATCTCGGGGAGGAAGAACTCGCACTTCCACTGCTTAGCGTACAACTGCTCCTTCCGCAAGACCTTGAAAACCTTCTGCACGTGCTACACGTGCTCCTCTTTCGTCTTGGAGAAGAGTAGGATATCGTCGAGGTGAACTACAACGAATGACCCCTGAAACTCGGAGAGGACTGTGTTCATGAGCGTCTGAAACGTTGCTGGGGCGTTGGTCAAACCGAATGGTAGAACCCTAAAATCGTACAACCCTTGCTTCGTACAAAACATCGTCTTGTGCTGGTCCTTTGGAACTACTCAAATCTGATGGTAACCCGAATGAAGGTCGATCTTGGAGAAGACTCTAGTGTTCTGCACCGCATCTAGGAGATCCTCTACTCTCGGCACTCGGAATTTGTTCTTGACGTTGGCGGCGTTCAGTGCGCGGTAATCTATGCACATCCGTAACCCTCCGTCTTTCTTAGACGCTAAAAGGATCGGTGCTGCCCAAGGCGACCTAGGTGGCTGTATGAATCCCTGTGCTATGAAGTGCCTAACCTGTTGCGCCATCTCCTCTGTCTCTGCTGGACTCAACCTCCACTGCAACTTGCTACTGGCCTGCTCCCCAGCTCCAACTCGATTCGATGGTCTACTGCTCGGCTGGGAGGTAACCCTGGGGGCAACTCGTCGGGGAAGACGTTTGCGAACTCTGCTAAAAGTGCACTCACCTCGGCATGAAGAGTCACCTTCTTACCAACTGCTGCACTCCCTCCTTTACCCTCCTCAGCTTCCACCTCCTCAAGGAAAACCGCAAAGATCCGTTCCGCTCGCTTCACCAGCTACCGCACATGAACAGCATTGTTGATGGATGTGGAGGATGTGGCTCCATTTCTCCACTGTGGCAGCTCTCGGAACTCGCCATCTACCTTGACGCTGCAGCTTCCCTGGGCCCAATCGAACTGAGTGCTAACCATCCGCAACCAATCTCTACCGAATATGAAGTCGTAATCGTCCAGTGTCGCAGAATCGAAATCGCGTCTAGCCGTGATTGGCCCTAGCGCTACACACAACTTGCAAATGATTGGTCCTATTGGGAGAGGCGTCCCATCTACCATGCGAGCGTCCTTGAAGTTGACTGCGGGATCTGCTTCAAGATAAAAACAACTACCTAGCGACGAAGAAATGAACGAGTGGCAAGCTCCGCCATTGATGAGAATCTTGACTGGAACACCGCGAAGCTTCCCTAGAAGCACGACTGGACGATCAAGAGCGTCTACCGAGTTCAGCGTAGGTGACTGCTCTAGAGATGTCTCCTCTACGTCGGTAAACTTGGCGGGTATGGAAGCCTCCATACAAGCTAGCGACCCGCTATCTACTGGTGGTTTCCGTTTCCCTGTTGCCGCTCCTTAAGCTGTGGGCAGTCCCGCTTGATGTGTCCCAGCTTTTTGCAATAGTGACAGTTCCCCCTAAATCCCGTTTTCTGTGAGCCGTCACTGTTAACTGCACCAATCTCCATGGGAGATGGTCCGTCCCTTGATCGAGCGTCGTTGATTGGTCTGTTGTATCCCATGCCGCGATCGTCACGACCCTGTCAGCTTTGTACTGCGTAGACGCGTTCTTCTGCTGCAACTACCGACTCGAAGATGGACAATCCGTGAATCGCTATGATCTGCGCTATGTCCGGCTTCAACCCCTCGAGGTAGCGATCACGCATCTCTACTTCCTTGATATCGTCTATTTCGTTGCAGATGCTCAAGAACCGTCGTGTGTACTCCTGGATGTTTTTTATCTGTCCGAAATGACGCAGACGCTTCCTAGCAGCTTTGGAGGCGTTCACCAAGTCGAATCTACTTTTCAGCGCCGCTTCAAATCCTTCCCATGTCGTCGTCAGAACCGTGGTAACACCCAAAGCTAGACTCCCTAAGCTCAGAGTTACAGCTACATGCCCCTCGCCCTGTTGATACCCGTCCAAATGAGCCCTTCTTACAGCAGTTTGCATGAGTTGGCGCCACCACTCTAAGGCCGGGCCCCTCAGCAGCGTAACCGAGTACTCGATCCGCTGTTTGCGGTTTGCAGTTCAGTACGCCGCGCATCAGCTCAACCTTCAGCCCCAGGTCTCCTTGCTAGAGACCTCCCCCACCTTGCGGTGGACGGGGAAGGTTGGCGATGCGTCTGCGTTTCGGGTCTGGGGATCTCGGGCGTTTGTCCGCGACTTGTCTGCGGACAAGCTGTCCCCTCGTGCTATTCCCTGCGTCTTCCTTGGCTTACCCCCTGACGCGCCTGGTTGGCAGTTTTACCACCCCACCTCGCGCCGTGTTCTGTCCTCCCAGGACGTCACCTTTGACGAGTCGGTGCCTTTCTACTGTCTCTTCCCCTACTGTGCCGCGCCCCTTCCCCCGCCGCCGCTCTTCCTTGCACCAGGTCCTCCCCCGGTAGACCCCCTCCCCCCTCAGGGTCCTGCCCTGTCAGGTGTGTTCCAGGTAGACGCAGTCGAGCCTGTCGAGGTAGCTGTTGACTCTGCTGCTGCTAGAGGTGCTGAGCCTGCGGGTACCGGGTCTGGGGGTGCTGAGACTGGGGGTGCTGAGCCTGGGGGTGCTGAGTCTGGGGGTGCTGAGCCTGGGGGTGCTGAGCCTGGAGGTGGTGAGTCTAAGGGTGCGAAGCTTGGGGGTGCAGAGCCTGGGGGCGCTGGGTCTAATCGTGTGGCCGCCGGCGGTGCTTCGTCGAGGCGGGAGCCACTCTCTCCACAGGAGCTGCGCGAGTGGTTTGCCTGGCGCTGGAGCCGTGCTGCAGGAGCTAGAGGTACTACTGTTGCTACTGGTCCTGGAGGTGCTCGTACTGGCGGTGCTGGAGCTGCTAGGCCTGGGAGTGCTGCTAGGGCTGCTGGCGTTGGTCCTGCTGGAGCTGCTGGCTGTACTGGAGCTGCCGGTTCTGCTGGAGTTGGTGCTGCAGGAGCTGCAGGAGCTGGAGCTGCTGGGGGTGTTGGCAGTGGTGGTGCTGCTGGCGCTGGTATGTCTGAGGGTGCTAGAGTTGGCGCTGTTGGAGCTGGAGGTGCTGCTGGCGCTGGTGCTGCCGCCGGGGGTACTAGTGCTGTCCCTGCTGGTTCTAGTGGCGCTGCGCGGCTGCGGCCGTACTTCGTTCCGCTCCTTGAGCAGGTTCTTGCTCTTCTCCCTTCTACTGGTCCTGCTCCTCCCTTAGAGTGTCCACCGCCTGTCCAGTCGCAGTCACAGTTACAGCCCACCTCCCCCCTCCCTGCTCCCTCTTCCTACACTGGTCCTACTAGAGGTCTTGCTGAGCGTCGTGAGCCTGCGTCTCGTCTTGCGTCGCCTGTTCGTGCTGCTCGCACTAGTGGTCGTACTGCGCGTCCGCGTCCTCCTGCGGTCCCAGGCACACACCAGATGGCACTGCGTCCTTCCACTGCTCCTCTGCGTGTCCCGTTGCCGTCCCCTCCAGAGTCCTCTCTTCCTGTGCTTGCTGACCCGGAGTCTGACTCTCTTCGTGCTGCTAGTCCTACTGTCATGCGTCTCCTAGCCACTATTGTCACTGACCCTTCTTTTCAGTCCAGTGTTGCGTCTGCCTTGGTGGCTGAGCTTGTCGACTTCGCTGCTCGCTGTCGTCTAGACTACGCTGCTAGTCTTGTTGCTGAGTCCGAGTCTGTCTGTCCTCCGTCCGTCAGGGGTGGGTGTGCTCTTAGCATGGACGTCCTTGAGGACAGGCAGGAAGAGTTCCAGTGCTTTGCTGCTGCTTTGCCTCATCTCGTGTCCACGCTGATTGCCCTTGAGGGAGACCCGGATGCACCAGACATCCCGACTCCTCGATCGTACGCTGAGGCGATCGAGGGTCCCTACTCCTCTCAGTGGCAGTCAGCCATGGACGCAGAGATGGCTTCCTAGAAGTCCACAGGCACCTACGTCGACGAGGTTCCCCCACCTGGGGCGAACATCGTCAATGGCATGTGGATTTTCACGGTGAAGCGGCCGCCGGGTTCTCCGCCGGTCTTCAAGGCGCGTTACGTGGCTCAAGGCTTCAGTCAGCAGCAGGGAGTTGACTACTTTCAGACCTTCTCTCCCACTCCGAAGATGACCACTCTTCGGGTGCTGCTGCACATAGCCGCTCACCACGACTACGAGCTTCACTCTCTTGACTTCAGCACTGCTTTCCTGCAGGGCAGCCTGCACGAGGAGATCTGGCTGCGCCGCCCACCTGGCTTCACTGGGTCGTTTCCTCCTGGTACCCAGTGGAGCCTCCGGCGGCCAGTCTACGGTCTCCGCCAGGCGCCCCGTGAGTGGCAAGAGACACTGAGGACTACACTTGCGGCTCTTGGATTTGCTTCTTCCACAGCCGACCCGTCGCTGTTTCTGCGCACCGACACCTCTTTGCCGCCGTTCTACATCCTCGTGTACGTCGACGACTTGGTCTTTGCCACTGCTGACACTGCTGGACTCGCCCACGTGAAGTCCGACCTGCAGAAGAGACACACGTGCACTGACTTGGGTGAACTGCGCAGCTACCTTGGCTTGCAGATCACCCGGGACAGAGCACAGCGCACCATTACCCTGACTCAGTCACACATGGTGCAGCAGGTCCTTCAGCGCTTCGGCTTCACGTACTCCTCGCCTCAGGCCACTCCTCTGTCTACTCGCCACTCGCTCTCAGCTCTGCCTTCGGATGAGTCCGTAGAGCTGAGTGGCCCGTACCCAGAGCTTGTTGGCTGCCTCATGTACCTGATGACCTGCACACGACCTGATCTTGCATACCCTCTTAGCATCTTGGCACGCTATGTTGCTCCTGGGAGACACCGACCAGAGCACATGGCTGCAGCAAAGAGGGTGTTGCGCTACGTGTGCAGTACGTCGGGCATGGGGCTAGTGCTTGGAGGGCGACGTAGAATGGTCCTCATAGGTCACGCAGACGCTTCTTGGGCTGACGACCAGGCTCTGCAGCGGTGGTGACATGGTTACACCTTCAGCCTTGGCTCCGGCTCTGTTTCATGGCGGTCTACCCGCTCGTCTTCTATTCTCACCTCCAGCTATGAGGCTGAGATCTACGCGGGAGCCATGGCTGTACAGGAGCTACGCTGGCTCACCTACCTGCTGACTGACCTAGGAGAGCCGCCTCGTTCTCCTCCAGTTCTGTACGTAGACAACAAGGCCATGCTGGCCTTGTGCCAAGAGCACAGACTGGAGCACAGAACGAAGCACATTGCTCTTCGCTACTTCCTGGCTCGTGAGCTGCAGCAGCGTGGTCAGCTCCGCCTCACCTATGTGGCCTCTGAGGACAACACTGCTTATATCTTTACCAAGGCCGTTCCGCCTTGTGATCATCAGCGCTTCTGTGCTATGCTAGGTCTTGTGCCAACCTTGCCTCACTTCCTTACTTCTTGATCTTGTTTGTACTGTACTCTTTCTATACCTGCACTTGCTTGTTTACCTTTATATATATGATCTTGCATGTGAACTGGCCTTGTGGCCTTGCTCTTCTGACCCCTTGTTCTCCCCCACTTTGCCTATGGGGGTGTGTCCGGCATATATGCTATAGTCTGTGTAGGCTGTAGTGGGGCAGTTCATATGGGGTACAACACTTTAGGGTTTACTACTTGTACTCCTCTTTCTGCTCAATGTCAGAATCCCAACCATTAGACCATTGGGATAAAAGGGCTTGTTTCAGTAGCGGGTGAGTGCGCCCATAACCCCCTAGGCGAACGTGCCTGTAACCCTCTCCAGGATCAGTCGGGCATCCATGTCAAACATTATATATGTTGTTGTGTTTGTTTAGGCTACAGCGGGTTAGCCTTTAGGGGGTACACAATTCTAGGGTTGGTAGCTACTCATTTCACTGTTAGTTCATTCATTCCTGTTCAGTTATTCAACATGGTATAGAGCAGGTCCTTCCTAGGACCGAACTTTTAAGGGCCCACCACTATCTACCTAACTACCTACCTACCTACCTAGGGCGCCTCGGTTTTTTCACGGCCACCTAAGGCACCGACGGCCCCGTCGACCCCTAGAGGCCCCTCACGGCCCACGCGCTTACCTCCCTAGAGGCCTAGTACGGCCCCGTCGACCTCTAGAGGCCCCCCTTGACGGCCCCGCGCTTACCTCTCTAGCGGCCCAAAACGGCCCCGCCGACCCCTAGTGGCCCCGTTTGGCCCCGCGCCCACCGTCCTAGCGGCCCCGTTAAGGCCCCGAACGGCCCCGTCGACCCCTAGTGGCCCCGTAAGGCCTCGCGCTCACCGTCCTAGCGGCCCCGTCGACCCCTACTAGGCCCCGAACGGCCCCGCGCTTACCTCCTTAAGGCCCCAAATGGCCCCGTCGGCCCCGTCCTTACCTCCTTAGCGGCCCCAAACGGCCCCGTTAGGCCCTGCGCTCGCCTCCTTAAGGCCCCAAACGGCCCCGTCGGCCCCATCCTTACCTCCTTAGCGGCCCCAAACGGCCCCGTTAGGCCCCGCGCTCGCCTCCCTAAGGCCCCAAACGGCCCCGTCGGCCCCACGCCAGCCGTCCCTAGAGGCCCCGAGCGGCCCGGTACCGCCACAGCCCGGGACCGAACCGAGCCGCGCGACCGAACCGAGCCGCGCGAACCCAGCCGAGCCGCGCGACCCGACCAGAACCGAGCCGCCCCACCCGAGCCGCGCCGCCCTGCCCGAACTGAGCCGCCGTAACTGATTCTTCTATTGCTACTGCTGCTACTTCTACTGCTCCTATGGCTAGCCCACAGGTTCTAGCTTTTGATGCTGAGGGCCGCCCAGTGAAGTTTGACACCTGGCTAGATGACCTGCACCTCTACCTACAACTCACAGCCAAGGATGACATCTCACTGTACGATCACGCCCTAGGCCATGTCACTGCCCCTGCCACTACTGCTGACAGCACTGCTCGCTCACAGTGGCAGACTCGTAATGCCCACGCTCGCTTCGCTATTCGCAACTCCCTGCCGATAGACGAACGCGAGCACTTTGGCCAGCACAAGACTGCACAGGCACTGTACACAGCTGTAGTTGCTCGCTACTCCTCGCCTGCCTCTGCCGCACTAGGCCGTCTCTCCCTCCCCTACCTGTTTCCCGACCTGGCCTCTTTCCACACAGTCGCTGACCTCATCACACACCTCCGTACTAGTGAGGCCCGCTTCCGTGCCGCCATGCCCGCTAAGTTCCTTGCCACGCACCCCCCTCCACTCTGGCTCACTCTCTACCACCTAGTCACCCGCCTCCCTGACACACTTCGTGCTGTCAGGGACCACTTCCTAGCTCGCTGCCCCACTGAGCTCACCATTGCCCTCCTCGAGAAGGAACTGCTTGCAGCTGAGACTAGCATAGTCGCTGTAGGTGCCTCTCGTGGCGACCCCCGTACCCCGTTCTTTGAGGGGTGTTCTCCTTCCCCCCTTCTTCCCTCTGTCGCCTCTGCTGCTGCTGTCGACCTTCTTGGTGCTGAGAAGGTTGGCGCTGCGTCTGCTTCGAGCGGGCGCCGCAGCGGCAAGGGCAAAGGGGGCAAGGGTGGTGGTGGTGACGGCGGGGGAGGCGGCGGTGGGGGCGGTGGAGGCGGTGGGGGTGGTGGCGCGACTGGAGGGGCTAGTGGCAACGGTGGGGGTGGTGGCGGCAGCGGCGGGGGAGGTGGCAGGGGAGGAGGCGGTGGTTGGGGTGGCGGTGGACGAGGCGGCGGCAGGGGTTGGGGTGGTCGAGAAGGTGGCGGCGGTGGTGGTGGTCGTGGAGGCACTGGCGGTGGCCAGGGCCAGCAGCACACTCCTTCGCCCCAGGAGGTCCGTGAGTGGTACTCTCTGCACGGGGGTGGGGGTGGTCTTAGCTGCACGTACGTCATTCGCACTGGTGACCGCACTGGTCAGCAGTGTGGACGACCGCACGCCACACAGCGCTGCTTCGCTCGTCTCGACGACGCTTGGCGTGTTCAGTTCCCTCAGGCCACTGAGCTGCCCCGCTGGATTGATCTCCTGAAGAAGGGGATTGATATCTATGCTCTAGACTATGATGCTATTCTATCTGCTATGTATGTGATGTCTACTAGTGGAGAGGGTGCTGAGTACTTGTGTGTGCCGCCCGACCCGGGCATTCGAGCTAGTGCGTCTGCTGCTCCAGGTACTCGCGTGTCCGCTACCCCAGGTGCTGGTGAGGCAGCTGCTCTAGGTGCTTGTGTGTCTGCCCCCCTTGGTACTGAGTCGACTGCAGCACTGCACACCTTCACACTAGACTCAGGTGCTTCTCGCTGTTTCTTTCGTGACCGCACTGCCCTTGAGCCGCTTGCTCGGCCAGTTGCTGTCTCGCTTGCTGACCTCTCTGGGGGTCCGGTCATTGCGACCTCTTCCACTGTCCTTCCCTGTCCTGCGGTCCCGTCGGGCACACTGTCAGGTCTCCACCTCCCCTCGTTCTCTACGAACTTGGTGGCAGGATGTGCGCTCCAGGACGGGGGTGTTCACCAGTTCACCCCTGCCTACGAGCGCGTGACACACTGTACGTGTGCTCGTACGGGCCGTCAGTTGGCTACCTTCACTCGGCAGCCGGGGTCGGACCTGTACACACTGACTACTGAGTCCCCTTAGGTTGCTGCGTCTGCGTCTGCGTCCGCGTCAGGTCAGCTGTCGGCCCCCTGCTCGTGTCGCTCTCTAGCACACGAGACTGTCCTCTGGCACCACCGCCTTGGCCACCCGTCTGTGCAGCGGCTTCGTACCATGCACTCCCGGTACCTTGTCTCTGGTCTGCCCAGGGTCCTTCCTCCCCTCTCAACCTCACATGCTCCTACCAGTCTCCCCTGTGTCGAGGGACGGCAGCGCGCCGCTCCTCACTCCTCCTTGTTTCCCCCGATGACTGCTCCCTTGCAGACGCTCCACATGGACGTGTGGGTCCCAACCCGCGTCCGTGGTCAGGGTCAGGAGAGGTACTTCCTGATAGTTGTTGACAACTACTCGCGCTACACCTCGGTCTTCCCCTTGCGCACCAAGGGTGAGGTCCCTGATGTCTTGATCCCTTGGATCCGCAGAGCCCGTCTCCAGCTCAGCGAGCGTTTTCAGTCGGACTTTCCTGTCCTGCGCTTGCACTCTGACAGAGGTGGTGAGTTCTCCTCCGACCTCTTGGCAGCCTACTATGCTGAGCACGGCATTGAGCAGTCGTTCACGCTTCCGGCCTCTCCACAGCAGAGTGGGGTTGCGGAGCGCCGCATTGGCCTGGTCATGAAGGTCGCCCGTACCTCCTTGATCCATGCGGCTGCCCCCCACTTTCTGTGGCCGTTTGCTGTCCGGTACGCTGCGCATCAGCTCAACCTCTGGCCCCGTGTCTCCTTGCCGGAGACCTCGCCCACACTGCTGTGGACGGGGGAGGTTGGCGATGCGTCGCGTTTCCGGGTCTGGGGATCTCGAGCTTTTGTCCGCGATTCGTCTGCGGACAAGCTCTCCTCCCGTGCTGTTCCCTGCGTCTTCCTTGGCTTTGTCGCGGACGCGTCTGGTTGGCAGTTTTACCACGCCACCTCGCGCCGAGTCTTGCCCTCTCAGGAGGTCACTTTTGACGAGTCCGTCCCCTACTACCGCCTCTTCCCCTACCGCACTGCCCCGCTCCCCCCCCCGCCTCTCTTCCTCGCGCCAGGTGCTGCTGTTGTAGACCCCCTCCCCCCTCAGGGTGTCGCTCCCTCAGGTGTGTCTCAGGTAGACCCGGCTGAGCCTGTTGAGGTAGCTATCGACTCTCGTCCTACTGGGGGTGCTGAGCCTGGGGGTGCTGAGCCAGGGGGTGTGGAGCCTGGGGGTGCGGAGCCTGGGGGTGTGGAGCCTGGAGGTGCTGAGCTTGTGGGTGCTGAGCCTGGGGGTGTGGAGCCTGGGGGTGCTGAGCTTGAGGGTGCTGAGCCTGGGGGTGCTGAGCCTGGGGGTGCTGAGCTTTGGTGTGCTGAGCCGCAGAGTCCGGAGTCTGGGGGTTCTGAGTCTGGAGGTGCTGAGCCTGGGAGTCCTACACCTGGAGGAGCCCTCTCCTCGGAGCAGCTGCGTGAGTGGTACTTACAGTACTGCAGCCTCAGGAGAGGTGCCTCTGGAGCCGGGCGTGCTGCTGGGACTGGTGCTAGTGCTTCTCCTCCTAGTCGGGAGCTCCCCTCCCGTGAGCGGATCCGTGAGTGGTACGTGCGGCGCTGCACTCTTCGGAGTGGTGCGCCTCGTGTAGCGGACCCCGCTGCTGTTGGTGCTGCTGCTGGTGCTGCGGACCCGAGCGTTGGAGCTGCTGCTGGTGCTGCGGACCCGGGCGTAGGTGCTGCTGCTGGTGCTGCGGACCCGGGCGTTGGAGCTGCTGCTGGTGCTGCAGACCCGGGCGTTGGAGCTGCTCCTGGCGCTGAGGACCCGGGTGTTGGAGTTGCTGCTGGCGCTGAGGACCCGGGTGTTGGAGCTGCTGCTGGTGCTGAGGACCCAGGTGTTGGAGCTGCTGCTGGTGCTGGGGACCCGGGCGTTGGAGCCGCTTCTGGTGCTGAGGACCTTGCCGCTGGTGCAGCTGCTGGTGCTGAGGACCCAGGTGTTGGAGCTGCTGCTGGGGCTGAGGACCCTGGTGCGGGTGTCTCTGCTAGTTCTGGTGTCGCTGCACGGCCGCGGCTGTACTTCGTTCCGCTCCCAGAAGGTTCTTGGTCCGCTCCCTCCTCCGTGTCCTCCTCCCTCCTTAGAGAGTCCTCTATCTGCCCAACTGCCGTCGCAGCTACCGTCTGCCTCCTCTCTCCCCGGTCCTGCTCCTTACACTGGTCCGACTGGAGGTCTTACTGAGCATCGTGAGCCTGAGTCTCGTCCAGCGTCGCTTGAGCCTCGTCGTGCGTCGCCTGTCCGTACTGCTCTCTCTAGTAGTCGTGTCCTGCGTCAGCGTCTTGCTGCTGTCCCAGGCACTCACCGGATGGCGCTTCGTCTGTCCACTGCTTCACAGCGTGTCCCACTGCCGTCTCCTCCTGCTTCCTCTCTTTCTGCTCTTGCTGACCCGGGGTCAGACTCCCTTCGTGCTGCCAGTCCTACTGTCACGCGTCTACAGGCTACTGTTGTCACTGACCCTTGGTTTGAGTCCGCTGCTGCGTCTGCCTTAGTTGCCGAGCTTGTCGACTTTGCTGCCACCTGTCGTCTAGACTACGCCGCTAGCCTGGTTGCTGAGTCTGAGTCTGTATGTCCTCCGTCCGTCGGGGGTGAGTGTGCTCTTGGCACTGACGTCCTTGAGGACAGGCAGGAGGAGTTTGAGTGCTTTGCTGCCACTTTGCCCCATCTCGTGTCCATGCTTGTTGCCCCTGAGGCAGACCCGGATGCACCAGACATCCCGACCCCATGCTCTTACGCAGAGGCGATGGCTGGTCCCTACTCCTCTTAGTGGCAGACAGCCATGGACACAGAGATGGCTTCCTGGAAGTCCACAGGCACCTACGTCGACGAGGTTCCCCCGCCTGGGGGGAACATCGTCGGTGGCATGTGGATTTTCAGGGTGAATCCGCCGCCGGGCTCTCCGCCTGTCTTCAAGGCGCGTTACGTTGCACGAGGCTTCAGTCAGCGAGAGGGAGTTGACTTCCTCCAGACCTTCTCCCCGACCCCGAAGATGACCACTCTTCGGGTTCTGCTACACGTCGCCGCTCAGCGTGACTACGAGCTCCACTCGCTTGACTTCAGCACTGCTTTCCTACAGGGCAGCCTGCACGAGGAGATCTGGCTGCGCCGTCCACCTGGCTTCACTGGGTCGTTCCCTCCTGGTACCCAGTGGAGCCTCCGACGGCCAGTCTATGGTCTCCGCCAGGCGCCGCGTGAGTGGCACGACACACTGAGGACTACAGTTGCGGCTCTTGGGTTCGCACCTTCTACTGCTGACCCCTCGCTGTTTCTACGCACCGACACCTCACTGCCGCCGTTCTACGTCCTCGTGTACGTCGACGACTTGGTCTTTGCCACTGCTGACACTGTGGCACTCGCCCACGTGAAGTCGGAGCTGCAGAAGAGACACACGTGCACAGACCTGGGTGAACTGACAAGCTATCTTGGCTTGCGGATCACCCGGGACAGAGCACGCCGCACCATCACCTTGACTCAGTCACACATGGTGCAGCAGGTCCTTCAGCGCTTCCGCTTCGCGTACTCCTCGCCTCAGCCCACTCCTCTGCCTACTGGTCACTCGCTCTTAGCTCTGCCTTCGTTTGAGTCCGTAGAGTCGAGTGGCCCGTATCCAGAGCTTGTGGGTTGCCTCATGTACCTGATGACCTGCACTCGACCTGACCTTGCATACCCTCTAAGCATTCTTGCGCGCTATGTCGCTCCCGGCCGTCATCGGAAGGAGCACATGGATGCAGCTAAGAGGGTGTTGCGCTACTTGTGCAGTACGTCGGGCATGGGGCTTGTGCTTGGAGGGCGAGTCCCAGTTGTTTTCACTGGGCACTCAGACGCTTCTTGGGCAGACGACCAGGCTACTCAGCGGTCGTCTCAGGGTTACTCCTTCAGTCTTGGCTCTGGTTCAGTGTCTTGGCGTTCTACTCCCTCTTCTTCTGTTCTCAGCTCCAGTTGTGAGGCTGAGATCTACGCCACAGCCATGGTGGCCCAGGAGCTACGCTGGCTCACCTACTTGCTGACCGACCTTGGAGAGCAGCCTCGTTCTCCTCCAGTGCTGTACGTTGACAACAAGGCAGCCATTGCCTTGTGTGAGGAGCACAGACTGGAGCACAGAACGAAGCACATTGCTCTGCGCTACTTCCTTGCTCGAGAGCTGCAGCAGCGTGGTCAGCTTCGTCTGCGCTACGTGGCCTCTGAGGCCAACACTGCTGATGTGTTCACCAAGGCGCTTCAGCCTTGTGACCATCAGCGCTTTTGTACTCTTCTAGGCCTTGTGCCTACTGGACCTCACTTGCTTACTTCTTGAGTCTGTTTGTACTGTGATCTCTATATATATACCTGCATGCTTACTCTTGCTAGGTTGTGATCATTGTGCCTTTTGCCTCTATTATAAACTTGCATGTGAACTGGTCTTGTGACCACTTGCTTGTGCTCGGAATTTGTGTGGTATCCTTGAGATCCACCCTGAGCTTGTTTTGCCTTGCTTTGCCTTGACTGGTCTTGTGACCCCTAGTTCTCCCCCACTTTGCCTATGGGGGTGTGTCAAACATTATATATGTTGTTGTGTTTGTTTAGGCTACAGCGGGTTAGCCTTTAGGGGGTACACAATTCTAGGGTTAGGTACTTGTACTCATTTCACTGTTAGTTCATTCATTCCTGTTCAGTTATTCAACAATCCACGGTGCAAATCTACTGACACCCCCCCACACTGGGAGGCCCAGGACTACGCACAGCGCCAACGGCCTTCATGTGCATACAACGGGAATCGAACCCGAGACCGCTCTGATACCATGTCAGAATCCCAGTCACTAGACCACTGGGATAAAAGGGCTTGTTTCAGTAGCGGGTGAGTGCGCCCATAACCCCCCAGGCGAACGCGCTTGTAACCCTCTCCAGGATCAATCCGGCATCCACGGTGCAGATCTACGGACAGTTTGAGCGCGCTTCGACGTTCCAGCAGCGCTTCCACGCAGGTTGACGTGTTGGGTGCAGGAGATGGTGCGGCATGACCATGAGAAATTGACGCGAATTCACGAAGCTGTTGCATTTCAGCCCGTACCTGACGATTTTCCAACGTACGTTTCGAGTTGGCGCATGAGTTGAGTAAGCGTGTTGCCCATGTCGTTGGGGACAGCGTTCATGGTTTCATCCATGTCGGCTCGACGACTCGAAGTCTACAAGTCGGCACCGCGGGACGATGACATCGTAGTCTCGTCATCGACGGTCGCTCGTCGGAAGTCGCTCCCCGCGAAGGTCCTAATACCAGGTGTTAGGCCCGCTGGCCTAAATCCGCTAAAGATTAGCGGGGTTCACTAAATTGAGGACGAAACACGGCGGAAGACTTTGGCGAAAGAACTATTGGCGAAATAGGTGAAGGAGTTGCTGAGTAATGGAAGAGTTGATTGAGAATTGGTTGATAATGACAAGTACAAGCAAGGTTTATGTAACATACTAGCATGCAAGAGCGATTGTTGGAAAGTACTTCGTAGGACTAGAAAGTGTTGGGCTGAAAAGCCCTTAGGATCTTTGCAGAGGTGAATTCTGGGTAGAGTTGATGGTGTAGCAGAAGCGTCTAATAAAGAGTTTGTGAACCACCTTGCGCTAGTATGTGAGGGCAAAGTGAATTGATTAAACCAAAGAGATACAAGATTATATATGAATACAGGGAATATAAAGAGACACAGTTATAACTACTTTACTGTTGCTGTTGCAGTTCGATACAGTGACGACTCGGGCAACTGCTCTGTAACGAGTCAGTTGTGTGTCCTTGCTCTTGCGCTGTATTTGTCAGGTCAAAGGTCGCTGACCTTTGCGTAACCTCCAGCGGTTACTTCAACCTCCGAGGGTTGACTTGCTGGTGCCTCGATATGCTTTGCTTCGCTTGTGCCTTAGTGTTTCGACTCGACAGAGGCGCTTAGGAACGTTTGTTTCTAACACTCCCCTTCGCTTCTGGAGTGTCGCTGACGTGGCTCTGTCCAGTCAGCAGCATGCAGTATTCGAACTTTTGCTTTCCGAGCTTCTTGGTCAGGTAATCAGCTGCCATCTCGGACGTGGGGCAGTATGTTAGCTCAAGCCTTCCCTTCTCGATCTTGTCCTTCACGAAGAAATATCGTAGGGCGATGTGTTTCGTCCTGTTGGCGAAGCCGTTCTTGTTGGCGATGCGAATTGCCGACTGGTTGTCGCAGAACAGGGTGATGTTGTGTAACTCGGCTAACTTCGCTTCTTCCAGTAGCTCGCGAAGATAGAGTCCTTCCTTGGTGGCTAAGCAGAGTGCAATATATTCTGCTTCAGCTGACAAGAGAGCAATTAGTTCTTGCTTGCTCGATTGCCAGGAGATAGGTCCGATAGGCTCGAGGCGGTAGATGTAGCCGGTGCGTGATCGCCTGTTGTCGGAGTCGTCCGCGTGGTCTGCATCGACGTAGCCGATTAGCTTAGGCGTTGTAGTTGCGTTCTTATGATAAGTCAGTCCGACTGTCGGGGTACTGACAAGGTAGTGAAGAGCGCGGTTGAGCTCCGCCAGATGTTCCGCTTCAGGCCTCTTCAGGTAGGTGGCGAGCTGGCTTGCAGAGTAGGATAGATCTGGGCGGTAGGTGACAGCTGCGAAGAGAGGGCAGCCCAGCTTTCTCTGGTAGTCGCGTATGCCGGCGGGCTTGAGTAGAGCGGAGCCTTCCTTGTTACTTGCTGTCGTGTAGCGGTACGGTGTGGAGATAGCAGTTGGTGTGAGTGCGAAACGCTTGGCGATGGTGTCGGCGTATTTCGCGGCGCTGAGGTAGATAGCGTCTTCTTCTTCTCGGATGTTGAGGCCGAGGTACTGTGTAACGGTAGGTGAGACCGTGAGTGTGAGGTCTTGCTGTAGCTCCCCTTCGAACCAGGTTGTAATGCCTTCGGTTGAGCCAATGTAGAGTAGATCGTCTACATAGACGATTAGCAGGATGTAGTCGGTACCCTTTGAGAGCCGGTACATGCCCTGGTCGTGCGGCAATTGCTTGAAGCCGATGCGAATGAGGCGAGCGTGTAGGTATTGTTGCCATAGTCGCGGAGCTTGCTCGATGCCGTAGAGTGGCTTGAGTAGTTGACAGACGTGTTTCGAGTCCGTGCTGGAGCCGTGTGGTAGCTCGACGAAAATCTCGGCGTCGACGGGTGCGTAGAGGAATGCATTAGCGACGTCGATTTGCCGTAGCTTCTTCTTCTTCATGGCGGCGATCGCGAGAAGGATGCGTAGCGAGGTGTGTCGGCTGACTGGAGCGAATGTTTAGGTGAAGTCGCATCCGTGCTCTTGGTCGAAGCCACGAACGACCCAGCGTGCTTTGAATTTGTCGATGGTGCCATCGGCCTTTGTCTTCACACGGAAGACCCATTTCCCGGTGAGTACTGTCTTGTTCCGTGCCACGCCGATGGGAACCACCTTCCACGTGTTGCGTTCCTCCAGTGCCTTCAGCTCCTTGTCCATGGCTTCACGCCATTTTTCTTTATGTTCCCCCCCCGGAGCCTGCTGAACCGTCGCAGGCTCTTTAGGAGTGACCGAGCCGTGGACTGCAGTGACGAGCCCGAGAATCTGCAGTCCACTCTCTGAGTAGCGGGAAGATTTACATCCTCGGGATAAGCTGCTTCATCTCCCGCTTCTGGATCAGGTATGAAATTTGGTCCTACTCGTTCTGCTTTGTTGGTGTTGACTGTCGCACGTGTTACGTAACCGTTGTCGGTGAAATGGTAGAAGGTTTCGGCGTTGGCACTTTCGCGAGGGTTGTCTTCGTCCATGGGAACGTCGACGGAGCAGAACGGAAGAGGTCTGGCTTCTTCTGATGCGTTGTCCACATTCTGCTTGTCCCAGTCTGCTTCGTCCACTGCTGAGGCGAAGGCTCGGTCACCACGAAGACCACATGTGGGATCTTCGTCTTCTTTCAAGTTGGCAAGGTACGTCTGAAGCGTGAGCCGTTCGTAGAAAATTACGTCACGTGCTGCTACTGTTTCCTTGGAGTGGACGTCGAAGATTTTCCACGCGTTGTAGTTCTTTTCGATGCCCAGGTGTAGTCCCCACTGTGCTCGTTGAGAAAATCGGCCTGCTCGTGCTGCTGGGGGTCGGTACTGTACCATGCATCCGAAAACTCGTAACATTTTTGTGCTGCCCTGTTTCCCTGTCCATAGCAGATGCGGTGATGCGTTCTTCGGAAGCGATGACGACGACAGCAAATTGTGCAGCATGACAGCGTGGTCCATTGCTGCAGGCCATTGGTGGTTGGGTAGCCGCATGCCACGTAACAGTTTGCGCATGGTGTTCTACAGGGTCCTGTTCATTCTTTCTGCTACTCCTTGCTGCTGATGGGCGTAGGGAAGGGAGATGAGCTGCTTGATTCCCCTTTCCGCCAGGTACTGCTTGAATCGCTGAGAGGTGTATTCTCCTCCTCCGTCTGACTGGAAGCTTTTCAGTTGTACGCCCGACTCTCTCTCTGCTACTGGTAGCCAGGCAACGAAGGCTGCGAATGCCATGTCGCGGCAAGGTAGTTTTAGGTGCCAGACGTAACGGGTGGCGGCGTCAATGAAGGTGATCGTGTAGTTGTATGTGACTTGTCGTGGTTCCCGATTGAACAGGATGTAGCTATACACCTTCTCGAGTGGTGCGTACGCGGGAGCGCTTGGGTGGTGATGTGGCGCGAATGGTCGATGCGGTAAGTCGCCTTTAGGGCAGGTGAAGCACGTTCCTCGTGCTCGTTGAAGTTCTCGTCCGTCGGTCAGTAGGAGCGAGTCCTTGTCGAGTACTCCTGCTCTTATTGTGTTGTTTAATACTGTGTTGCTTAAGTGTCCCATCCTTGCGTGCCAGGTGCTTTCGTTGGCGCGATGTCCGGGTAATCGTCGGTACATGTCGGAGTTGGAGTAGAAGCTGGCGGTGAAGTTGGCGCTGCGATGAACTTCTCGTGTGCTGGGTGTAGTTGTTGCGCTGGTGTTGGTGGTGTGTCGTCGATGAGGAGTGGTGTCGTTGAAGGACCAGCAACTGGTGTTGACGTTCCTGCTGCTGCCGTTGATGGTTCTGCTACTACCGATGTTGTCTCTGCTGCTGCCGATGTTGTCTCTGCTGCTGCCGATGTTGTCTCTGCTGCTGCCGATGTTGTCTCTGCTGCTGCCGACATTGTCTCTGCTACTGCCGATGTTGTCTCTGCTGCTGCTGATGTTGTTTGAATTGTTGCTAACGCCCTTGTTCTTTCTGCTTCAGGGATGGTGTGTGAATACCAGAAGCCTTCTGGACTGAAGTCTGGATCAAGGTCCGGAGGGTGTGTCCAGTCGGTGAAGTTAACGATGGCGTCGCTGTCGGCAGTGCCAAGGTCAGGGACGAAATCAAGAACAAAGACGTTGTTCTTGAGGACCGCCCTGCCGATGTAGAGTCCTCCTCTCCCGTGATACAACTTGAATTCTTGAGTGGTACTGTCTGCTTCGAGGTGAATCCCCTTCGCCATCAGCTGGCTGACGCTCAGTAAGTTGTAGCCGAGTCCCTCCGCGATTAGTACTTTTGACATCTGTAGTACAACGTTTGTTTCCCTTGACTGAAGTTGAACTACGCCTTGTCGTCGTGTTCGCAGGTTTTGATTGTTGGCGACTGTAATGACGACTTTGCGTTGAAGCTGGTGTTCTCGTTGAACAAAGCGTCCTGAGGAGCACATGTGCTGTCCGCAACAACTGTCCAAGAACCATGTGTCCCTTCCGGATGGTTCGCTTTGGGCGATGGCGGCGTATGTCGGGTTCGGCTGAAGTGACTCGCGGCGGGGTGTGGTTTCGTCAAGTTGTTCTTCCAGTGAGTAGTGTGGTGGTGACTCGGTGATGCAGGAGTCACTCAGCTTTGCCATGCAGCTGACGATGTTTCTTGCTCCTTACGCAGGTTGTCCTGTTGAAGTCGTTGAAGCTTGAATCTGAGTCGTAGGATTTACCTGCGTTGAGGCAACTTGGCTGCTTGAAGGCCGAAGTTGCCGTTGTGGGGTTGTTGATTATTGACGATTCGGGCAATGCGTGCGTGGGTGTCCTGAAGTTTTGCAGATGTGGCAGAACAGAGGTACTGGCTTCAGTTGTTGCTGCCGGTTGTTGTTGTTGTAGCGTCGCTGGGTGTGGAACGCGAACTCTGGTGCTGACGTCTTCTTTCTGTGTCGTTCTTCTTGCAGGTCCATGTCTTGCTGCTCGGCATGGATTTCGGCGCAGAGCGCTGTTTTGGAGATTCTTCCGTGAGCTCGGAGGATGGCTTTTGTGGCGCGCCATTGAGGACCGAGGCCGCCGATGATGACTCTCACGAAGGCGTCTTCATAAATCGACCCTCCGCATCGAAGAAGCTTGTCGCGCAATTTGCGACATCGACTGATATACGCCATTCCTTTTTCCCCTGGTTTCATTTCAACCGTTGTCAGTTGCGCCATTAACCGACTTTGACTTACACTGTCTGTTGCTTGATACAGGCTCTTCAGGTGGTTGTACGCGAGCTCCGCGGAGTTACCGTAACCTCGGTAAGTCCTTATGTTCTGCTGTTGAGTCGGGGTGATATTTCTCAGTAGGATCGTGTACGCCATCATTGACTGATAGGTGTACTGCTGCTTCTTGTACTGTGTGCCGTTTGTTGGGTATGGCACGGAACCGTCGAAGAACCCGAGTATCTGCGCGCCTTCCATCATCAGCCCTCCTCTGTCTGTAGGCCTGAGGCAGGAGGTGGAGTAGGAGTAGTGCCCTGGGATCCGTTGGAGTTGCTTCTTCCCTTTTGTGTAGCCATGCTGATTGACACTGTTGGTATATAAGTTGAATTCCCCCTGATAGCTCGCATACCATGTTGGGCTGAAAAGCCCTTAGGATCTTTGCAGAGGTGAATTCTGGGTAGAGTTGATGTTGTAGCGGAAGCGTCTAATAAAAAGTTTGTGAACCACCTTGGGCTAGTATGTGAGGGCAAAGTGAATTGATTAAAGCGAAGAGATACAAGATTATATATGAAAACAGGGAATATGAAGAGACACAGTTATAACTACTTTACTGTTGCTGTTGCGGTTCGATACAGTGACGACTCGGGCAACTGCTCTGTAACGAGTCAGTTGTGTGTCCTAGCTATCGCGCTGTATTTATCAGGTCAAAGGTCGCTGACCTTTGACTTTCGCGTAACCTCTAGCGGTTACTTCAACCTCCGCGGGTTGACTTACTGGTGCCTCGATATGCTTTGCTTCGCTTGTGCCTTAGTGTTTCTGTCAGATTTATATGACATAGCTATTGTAGGCTATAGTGGGGTAGCACATATGGGGTACAGCTTTCTAGGGTTTGCATTTGTACCCAACTTTCACTTAGTCATTTCATTCTCGTTCAATTTCATATGGAATAGAGCAGGTTCCCCTGTGGGAACTGTTCCTAGGGCCCACCGTTTTTTTTCCTGCCCGGAGCGCGCTCAGCCTATCCCCGAGTTGCGCTCCCCTCTCACGACCCCGTCGCGCCGCCCTTACGGCCCTGTCGCGCCTCCTTCGCGGCCCCGTCGCGTCGCGCCTCCCTAGCGGCCCCGTTGAGTTGCCCTTGCGACCCCGTCGCGCCCCCTCGCGGCCCCATCACGTCGCGCAGCCCTCGCGGCCTCGTCGTGCCACCCACGCGGCCCCGTTCCGCCGCACTCGCGGCCCCGTCGCTTCGCGCCGCCCTTGCGGCCCTTTCGCGCCGCCCTTGCGGCCCTTTTGCGCCGCCCTCGCGGCCTCTTCCAGCCGCCCTAGCGACCCCTCCAAGCCGCCCTCGCGGCCCCGTCGCCAACCCTTGCGGCCCCGGTGCCTACCCTCGCGGCGCCGTCGCCTACCCTGCGGCCCCGGCGCCTACCCTGCTGGCCCCGGCGCCTACTCTTCAGCCCCGGCGCCTACCCTGCGGCCCCGTCGCCTACCCCTGCAACCCTGGCGCCTACCCTGCGGCCCCGTTGCCTACCCTCGCGACCCCGGCGCCGCCCTTCCCTGCCTCCGCGCCACCTCTGCTGGCCCCGTCGCCTACCTGCGGCCCGGGCCCCGTCGCGATAGGGCAGACGGACTCTCTCTGTTTGATCTCACCTCTAGTGTCTCTCCTTCCCCGCCTGCTACTGCTGACAGCACTGTTCGCTCACAGTGGGCCACACGCAATGGTGCTACACGTCTTGTTGTGCGTCGTCACCTGCCTACCTCTGAGCGTGCGCACTTTAGCCAGTACAAGAGTGCTCAGACCTTGTACGACGCTATAGTTGCACGCTACTCCTCCCCTGCCACTGCTGCACTGAGCTGCCTCATGCTACCGTACCTCTTCCCTGACCTTGCTGCCTTTCCCACAGTCGCTGACCTCATTACGCACCTCCGCACTAGTGACACTCGCTACCGCGCTGCACTCCCTGCTGAGTTCTGTCAAAATGAGAATGGATCACTAGAATGAGGGTTGGGTACAAATAGGTCAAACCTAACCCTAGAAATGTGTACCCACTATAGGCTAACCCACTGTAGCCTAAACAACCACAACATACAATGTTTGACACACCCCCATAGGCAAAGTGGGGGAGAACAAGGGGTCACAAGACCAGTCAAAGCAAAGCAAAGCTCAGGGTGGATCTCAAGGATACCACACATGAGGGGTCGGGAGATCCACCCATGAGGGGACTTAGTGGTCAGTGTGTACAGGTCCGACCCCGGCTGTCGAGTGAAGGTAGCCAGGTGACGGCCCGTCCGAGCACACGTGCAGTGTGTCACGCGCTCGTAGGCAGGGGTGAACTGGTGAACACCCCCATCCTGAAGCGCACAACCCGCCACCAAGTTCGTAGAGAACGAGGGGAGGTGGAGACCTGACAGTGTGCCCGACGGGACAGCAGGACAAGGAAGGAGGGTGGAGGAGGTCGCAATGACCGGACCCCCAGAGGGGTCAGCGAGTGAGACAGCGACTGGTCGAGCAAGGGGCTCAAGGGCAGTGCGGTCACGAAAGAAACAGCGCGAAGCGCCTGAGTCTAGAGTGAAGGTGTGCAGTGCCTCAGTGGACTCAGTAGTACCTGGGGTGGCAGACACACAAGCACCTAGAGCAGTAGCCTCACCAGCACCTGGGACAGCGGACGCGCAAGCACCTAGAGCGGCAGCCTCACTCGTGCGGATGCCTGGGTCAGGCGGAACACACAGGTACTGGTCCTCCTCTCCACTAATAGTCAATGCATACATGGCTTTGAGAATAACATCAAAATCAAGAGCATAGATATCGATATCCTTCTTGAGGAGATCAGCCCACTGAGGGAGCTCAGGAGCGTCAGGAAACTGAGCACGCCAAGCGTCATCTAGGCGAGAGAAGCAGCGCTGAGCAGTGTGCGCCCTCCCGCACGTCTGTCCCTTGCGGCGACCAGTGCGGATGACGTACGTGCAGCTAAGGCTACCCCCCCCACCCCGGTGCTGTAAGTACCACTCACGAAGCTCCTGGGAGGACTGAGGGTGCTGCGCGCTCTGGCCAGGGCCAGAGCCTCCACGACCACCACCACCGCCTCCACCACGACCACCACCGCCCCTGCCGCCGCCACGTCCACTGCCGCCACCACCACCGCCCCCACCCCGACCACCGCCGCCGCCGCTGCCTCCACCACCCCCACCGCTGCCACTAGCCCCTCCAGCCCCGCCACCGCCCCCACCGCCGCCACCACCCCCACCACCGCCTCCCCCGCCGTCACCCCCACCGCCCTTGCCTCCCCTGCCCTTGCCGCTGCGGCGCCCGCTGGGAGCGGACGCAGAGCCGACCTGCTCAGCACCAAGGAGGTCGACAGCAGCAGCAGAGGCGACAGAGGGGAGCAGGGGGGAGGGGGAACACCCCTCGAAGAAAGGGGTGCGGGGGTCGCCACGAGAGGCACCTACAGCTACAATACTCTTCTCAGCTGCAAGTAGTTCCTTCTCTAGGGCGGCAATGGTGAGCTCAGTGGGGCAGCGAGCTAGGAAGTGGTCCCTGACTGTACGCAGATTGTCAGGGAGGCGGGTGACTAGGTGGTAGAGAGTGAGCCAGAGCGGGGGAGGGTTGGAGGCAAGAAACTCAGCGGGCATGGCTGCACGGAAGCGGGCATCACTAGTGCGGAGGTGAGTGATGAGGTCAGCGACTGTCTGGAAGGCGGACAGGTCGGGGAACAGGTAGGGAAGCGAGAGGCGGCCTAGTGCAGCTGAGGCCGGGGAGGAGTAGCGCGCAACTACAGCAGTGTAGAGGGCCTGCGCAGTCTGATGCTGGCCAAAGTGCTCGCGCTCATCGACTGGCAGGGAGTTGCGAATGGCAAAGCGGGCGTGGGCATCGCGAGTCTGCCACTGCGAGCGAGCAGTAGCGGTAGCAGTAGTAGCAGGAGCAGGGACTGTGCCTAGTGCGTGATCATACAGCGAGATATCCTCTCGGGCAGTGAGCTGGAGGAACAGGTGCAGATCATCGAGCCAGGTCTCAAACTTAATCGGGCGGCCCTCAGTATCGAACGAGAGAACTGTAGGGCTAGCCATAGTTGAAGCAGTAGCAGTGGCAGTAGTAGTAGTAGCAGGAGTAGCAGTAGCAGCAGTGGTAGTAGCAGTAGGGCGGCGCGGCTCGACTAGGGCGGCGCGGCTCGGCTAGGGCGGCGCGGCTCGGCTAGGGCGGCGCGGCTCGGTCGGGTCGCGCGGCTCGGTCGGGTCGCGCGGTTCGGCTCGGTCCTAGAGAGGCGAGCGCGGGGCCGGGTGGGGCTGTTAAGGGAGAGCGCGGGGCCGTCCAGGGCGAGGGCGAGGCCGGTTGGGGGCCGTTCGGGGCTAGCGCGGGGCCGTTCGGGGGCCGTGAGAGGCTAGCGCGGGGCCGACGGGGGCCTTAGAGGGCTAGCGCGGGGCCGAGGGGGGGGGCGTGAGAGGCTAGCGCAGGGCCGACGGTGGCCTTAGAGGGCTAGCGCGGGGTCGAGGGGGCCGTGAGAGGCTAGCGCGGGGGGCCGTACGGGGCCATTCGGGGCTAGCGCGGGGCCATTCGGGGGCCTTGAGAGGCTAGCGCGGGGCCGACGGGGGCCTTAGGGGGCTAGCGCGGGGCCGACGGGTCCTTAGGGGGCTAGCGCGGGGCCGCACGGGGCCTTGAGAGGCTAGCGCGGGCCCGTAAGGGGCCTTAAGAGGGCGACGCGAGGGGCCGTGAGGGGCCTTAAGGGGCGACGCGAGAGGGCCTTAGGGGGCCTTAAGAACAAGGCGCTTGAGGCGCAGGAAAAGGCGGCGCACGAGGGCGCGGCTAGCGGAAACGGTAGGCCCTATCGTTTCGGTCCTAGGTGAAACCTAGGCTCGTAATACCATGTCAAAATGAGAATGGATCACTAGAATGGGGTTGGGTACAAATAGGTCAAACCTAACCCTAGAAATGTGTACCCACTATAGGCTAACCCACTGTAGCCTAAACAACCACAACATACAATGTTTGACAAGTTCTGCGCCAAGAACCCCCCCCCCATGTACATCACCCTCTACTACATAGTCACCCGGCTCCCTGACTCTCTTCGCGTAGTCCGGGACCACTTCCTCTCAGTTTGCCCCACCACTCTCACCGTTGGCCTCCTTGAGAAGGACCTCCTAGCAGCAGAGAAGAGCATAGTCGCTGTAGGAGCCTCTCGTGGTGACCCTCGCACCCCCATCTTTGAGGGGAGTTCCCCCTCCCCCCTTTTGCCCTCTGTCGCCTCTGCTGCTGCGGCCGACCTCGTTGGTCTTGAGTCGGTTGGTGCGGCGTCTACCCCTAGCGGGAGACGCCGCTCTGGCAAGGGCAAGGGGGGCAGGGGCGCTGGAGGAGCTAGCGGGGGCGGTGGAGGCGGCGGTGGAGGCGGCGGAGGGAGTGGGGGTGGCGGTGGGAGTGGTGGCGGGGGTGGAGGTGTCGGTGGCGGCAGTGGAAGCGGAGGCGGCGGCGGCGATGGCGGTGGGAGCGGAGGTAGCGGAGGTGGAGGCGGTGGCGGAGGCGGTGGCGGAGGAGGTGGAGCAGGTCGGGGTGGCGCTACGCAGCGGGTCGGCTCCGGTGGTGGTCCGCGCCAGTAGCAGCAGTGCACTCGGGACATCCCCAACCCCCTCAGCAGCTCCGTGAGTGGTACGCTGCACGTCAGCCGGGTGGGGGTACTGGCCCGTGCACCTACGTCCTACGCACGGGCGACCGCGCGGGTGAGCAGTGTGGGGGTGCGCGCCCCGCCCAACGCTGCTTTGGCCGCCTGACGGACGCTTGGCGTCACCAGTTCCCGGAGGCCACTAAGATCCCCCGCTGGGGTGAGCTGTCTAGGGCAGGAGTAGCTATCTTTGACCTTGACTTTGATGCTATTCTTGCTGCCATGTATGATATGACTATTAGTGATGAGGGTGACTGTTACCGGTGTTTTCCGCCCAACCCGGGCATTGAGACTGCTGCTCTAGGTACTGGTGAGGCTGCTTCTCTGGGTGCTAGCGAGGCTGCTGCTCTAGGTGCCAGTGCGTCTGCTTTCTCAGGTGCTGGTGAGTCTGCGCTCTCAGGTACCGCTTCGGCTTCGGCCTCCCTCACGTTCACCCTTGACTCAGGGGCTTCTTGCTCCTTCTTTCGAGACCGCACCACACTCACGCCGCTTGGTCGGCCAGTTGCAGTCTCTCTGGCAGACCCCTCTGGGGGTCGTGTCCTTTCTCACTTCTCCAGTGTCCTCCCGTGTCCGGCGGCCCCCTCTGGCACCTTTTCTGGTCTATACCTCCCTTCATTCTCTACGAACTTGGTGAGTGGTGCTGACCTACAGGATGCGGGGGTTCACCAGTTCACTCCTGCGAGTCAGCGGGTGACCCACTGCACGGACGCTCGGACAGGCCGACACCTGGCCACGTTTACACGTCGGCCGGGGTCGAGCCTGTACACACTCACCAGTGAGTCTCCTCCTATCACTGCGTCTGGTCAGGTAGCTGCGTCGGGTCAGGTGTTTGCTGCAGCTTCCAGGTCTGGTCCTGAGTCTGCCCCCTGCTCGTGTCGCCTCCTGTCTCACGAGACTCTCCTGTGGCACCACCGCCTTGGTCACCCCTCCCTGCTTCGTCTCCGAGGCATGGCCTCCCGTGTCCTTGTCTCTGGTCTTCCCCGGTCCCTCCCTCCCCTTCCTCCGGGGCCTGGCCCTACACGCGTCCCCTGTGTCGAGGGGCGGCAGCGGGCTGCCCCTCACTCCTCCCAGTTTCCTCCGATAGAGGCCCCGCTACAGACGCTTCACATGGACGTGTGGGGCCCGGCCCGCGTCCGTAGACAGGGTCGCGAGCGCTACTTCCTGCTGGTGGTTGACGACTACTCGCATTACACCACTGTCTTCCCCTTGCGCAGCAAGGGTGATGTCACAGAGGTGTTGATTGACTGGATCCGCGCAGCTCCTCTCCAGCTCCGGTAGAGCTTCGGCTCGGACATTCCTATTCTGCGTCTGCACTCTGACAGAGGCGGAGAGTTCTCCTCTGGCCTTCTGCGAGCCTACTCTCGTGCACGAGGCATCTGCCAGAATTTTACGCTTCCGGACTCTCCACAGCAAAATGGGATTGCTGAGCGCCGCATTGGCATGGTCATGGACGTCGCCCCATATTCTGTGGCCGTTTGTGGTTCGGTACGCGGCGCATCAGATCAACCTTCACCCCAGGGTCTCCATGCCGGAGACCTCCCCAGCTTTGCTGTGGACGGGCAAGGTTGAGGATGCGTCTGCGTTCCGTGTCTGGGGATCTCGGACGTTTGTCCGCGACTTGTCTGCGGACAAGCTGTCCCCTCGTGCTGCTCCTTGCGTCTTCCTTGGCTTCCCCCCTGACGCGCCAAGGTGGCAGTTCTACCACCCCACCTCTCGCCGTCTTTTGTCCTCCCAGGACGTCACGTTTGACGAGTCGGTCTCCTACTACCGCCTCTTCCCCTACCGCACTCCGTCCCTACCCCCGCCACCGCTCTTCCTTGTGCCAGGTCCCCCCCCGGTAGACCCCCTCCCGCCTCAGGGTCCTGCCCCTTCAGGTGTGTCCCAGGTAGACGCAGTCGAGCCTCTCGACGTTACTGGTGACTCTGGTGCTGCTGGGGGTGCTGAGCCTGGGGGTGCTGACTCTAGGGGTGCTGAGCGTGTGGGTGCTACGCCTGGGGGTGCTGGGCCTACGGGTGGTACTACTGGGGGTGCTGAGCCTGGGGGTGCTGGGACTGGGGGTGCTGAGCCTGGGGGTGCTGAGCCTTGGGGTGCTACACCTGGGGGTGCTGAGCCTGGGGGTGCCACGTCTGGAGCTGCTGAGCCTGGGGGTGCGGAGCCTGCGTGCGCTGGGCCTGGAGGTTCTAAGGGTGCTTCGTCTCGGTGGGAGCCACTCTCTCCACAGGAGTTGCGCGAGTGGTTTGCCCGGCGCTGGAGGCGTAGTGCTGGAGCTGGAGCTTCTTCGGCTGCTGAGGGTGCTGGTGCCGCGGGTCCCGGAGGTGCTCGTACTGGGAACACTGGAGCTGCTGGGCCTGCGGGTACGACTGGAGCTGGTGCTGCAGAGGGTGTTGGCGCTGAGGCTACTGCTGTCGGTCCTGGAGGCGGTCCTACTGGGGGTGCTACAGGTGCTGCTGGAGGTACTGGAGCTGGAGGTGCTGTTGGCGCTGGTGCTGCCGCTGGGGGTGCTGGAGCTGTCTTTGCTGTGTCTGGAGTCGCCGCGCGACCACGGCCGTACTTTGTTCCGCTCCTTCAGCAGGTTCTTGGTCTCCCGCCTTCTACTGGTCCTCCTCCTCACTTAGAGTGTCCACAGCCTGTCCCGTCTCGATTACAGTTACAGCCGGACTCCCCACTTCCTGCTCCTTCTCCCTACACTGGTCCTACTGGAGGTCTTGCTTAGCGTCGTGAGCCTGCGTCTCGCCCTGTGTCGCCTATCCGTGCTGCTCCCACTAGTGGTCCCGGTTCGCGTCAGCGTCCTCCTCCTGTCCCACTTCCTGCTCCTTCTCCCTACACTGGTCCTACTGGAGGTCTTGCTTAGCGTCGTGAGCCTGCGTCTCGCCCTGTGTCGCCTATCCGTGCTGCTCCCACTAGTGGTCCCGGTTCGCGTCAGCGTCCTCCTCCTGTCCCTGGAGGAGTTCCAGTGTCTAGCTGCTGCTTCACCTCATCTCGTGTCCGTACTGCTTACCCCTGAGGGAGACCCGGATGCACTTGACATCCCGACTCCGCGCTCTTACGCGGAGGCGGTAGAGGGTCCCTACTCCTCTCAGTGGCAGGCAGCTATGGACGCTGAGATGGCTTCCTGGAAGTCCACAGGCACCTACGTTGACGAGGTTCCCCCGCCTGGGGCGAACATCGTCAGTGGCATGTGGATCTTCAGGGTGAAGCGGCCGCCAGGTTCTCCGCCTGTCTTTTTTTAAAGTGCGGTACGTGGCTCGTGGCTTCAGTCAGCGGCAGGGAGTTGACTACTTTCAGACCTTCTCTCCCACCCCAAAGATGACCACTCTTCGGGTGCTGCAACACATAGCCGCTCAGCGCGACTACGAGCTTCACTCTCTTGACTTCAGCACTGCTTTCTTGCATACCCTCTGAGCATTCTCGCACGCTATGTTGCTCCTGGGAGACACAGACTGGAGCACATGGCCGCAGCGAAGAGGGTGTTGCACTACTTGTGCAGTATGTCGGGCATGGGGCTTGTGCTTGGAGGGAAGAGTCCACTGGTCCTCACCGGGCATGCAGACGCTTCTTGGGCTGACGACCAGGCTACGCAGCGGTCGTCACAGGGCTACACCTTCAGCCTTGGTTCCGGTTCTGTTTTGTGGCGGTCTACCCGCTCGTCTTCTGTTCTCGGCTCCAAGTGTGAGGCTGAGATCTACGCCGGGGCCATGGCTGCATAGGAGCTTCGTTGGCTCACCTACCTGCTGACTGACCTCGGAGAGCCGCCTCGTTCTCCTCCAGTGCTGTACGTAGACAACAAGGTCATGCTGGCCTTGTGTCGAGAGCAGAGACTGGAGCACAGAACGAAGCACATTGCTCTTCGCTACTTTCTTGCTCCTGAGCTGCAGCAGCGTGGCCAGCTGCGTCTTGCGTACGTGGCCTCTGAGGCCAACATTGCTGATATCTTCACCAAGGCACTTGCGCCTTGTGATCATCAGCGCTTCTGTACTCAGCTGGGTCTTGTGCTTGCCTTGCCTCATTTGCTCAGCTCTTGACCTTGCTTGTACTGTTACATATATATATATATTCCTGCTCTTGCTTGTCTAGCCTTTTAAAAATATATGTGTACTCCTGCATGTGACTGGCCGTGTGGTCTTGACTTTGTGCTCGGAATGTGTGGTGACTTTGTGATCCACCCTGAGCTTGCTTTGCTTTGCCTTGCTTGACTGGTCTAGTGACCCCCTGTACTCCCCCACTTTGCCTATGGGGGTGTGTAAGATTTATATGACGTAGCTATTGTAGGCTATAGTGGGGTAGCACATACCGTAAGCCCCCGGATAGAAGCGCAGGCCTCGGATAAGCGCGGGGGCTTGTAAAAGGATGAGGATGCTTATATCCGGTCCTCGATTATAAGCGCTGTGAAAAACTGAACGAGAATGAATCAACTATGAATGCAGTGAGTACAAATATGAAACCCTAATTGGGTTGTACCCCCTATGGGATACCCCACTATAGCCTACACAAATAAGTAAGCTATAATGTTCTGACACACCCCCATAGGCAAAGTGGGGGAGAACAAGGGGTCACAAGACCAGTCAAGCAAAGCAAAGCAAAGCTCAGGGTGGATCACAAAGTCACCACACATTCCGAGCGCAAGGTCAAGGGCCACAAGGCCAGTTCGCATGCAATATCATATATAGAGATACACAAGAGTCAAGCAAGCAAGAGCAAGAGTATATATAGGTCAAGGTACAAGCAAGGTCAAGAAGTGAGAAAGTGAGGCAAGACAGGCACAAGACCCAGCTGCGTGCAGCAACGCTGATGATCACAAGGCGCAAGTGCCTTGGTGAAGACATCAGCAGTGTTGGCCTCAGAGGCCACGTACGCAAGTCGCAACTGTCCACGCTGCTGCAGCTCACGAGCAAGAAAGTAGCGGAGAGCAATGTGCTTTGTCCTGTGCTCCAGTCGCTGCTCTCGACACAAGGCCAGCATGGCCTTGTTGTCTACGTACAGCACTGGAGGAGAACGAGGCAGCTCTCCAAGGTCGGTCAGCAGGTAGGTGAGCCAGCGAAGCTCCTGAGCAGCCATAGCCCCGGCGTAGATCTCAGCCTCACAACTGGAGCCGAGAACAGAAGACGAGCTAGTAGCCCGCCACGAGACAGAGCCGGAACCAAGGCCGAAGGTGTAACCCTGTGACGACCGCTGCGTAGCCTGGTCGTCAGCCCAAGAAGCGTCCGCGTGCCCAGTGAGGACCACTATACTGCGCCCTCCAAGCACTAGCCCCATGCCCGACGTACTGCACAAGTAGCGCAACACCCTCTTCGCTGCAGCCATGTGCTCTGGTCGGTGTCTCCCAGGAGCAACATAGCGTGCGAGAATGCTGAGAGGGTATGCAAGGTCAGGTCGCGTGCAGGTCATCAGGTACATGAGGCAGCCAACAAGCTCTGCATACGGGCCACTCGACTCTACGGACTCATCCGAAGGCAGAGCTGAGAGCTAGTGGCGAGTAGGCAGAGGAGTGGCCTGAGGCGAGGAGTACGTGAAGCCGAAGCGCTGAAGGACCTGCTGCACCATGTGTGACTGAGTCAGGGTAATGGTGCGGCGTGCTCTGTCAGTGCACGTGTGTCTCTTCTGCAGCTCGGACTTCACGTAAGCGAGTCCAGCAGTGTCCGCTGTGGCAAAGACCAAGTCGTCGACGTACACGAGGATGTAGAACGGCGGCAGAGAGGTGTCGGTGCGCAGAAACAGCGACGGGTCGGCAGTAGAAGGAGCAAACCCAAGTGCCGCAAGCGTAGTCCTCAGTGTGTCGTGCCACTCACGTGGCGCCTGGCGGAGACCGTAGACTGGACGCCGGAGACTCCACTGGGTACCAGGAGGGAAAGACCCTGTGAAGCCAGGTGGGCGACGCAGCCAGATCTCCTCGTGCAGGCTGCCCTGCAAGAAAGCTGTGCTGAAGTCGAGAGAGTGCAGCTCGTAGTCACGGTGAGCAGCAACGTGCAGCAGTACCCGAAGAGTGGTCATCTTCGGGGTGGGGGAGAAGGTCTAAAAGTAGTCAACCCCCTGCCGCTGACTGAAGCCACGAGGCACGTAACGCGCCTTGAAGACAGGCGGAGAACCCGGCGGCCGCTTCACCCTGAAAAACCACATGCCACTGACGATGTTCGCCCCAGGAGGGGGAACAGCGTCAACGTAGGTGCCTGTGGACTTCCAGGAAGCCATCTCTGCATCCATAGCTGCCTGCCACTGAGAGGAGTAGGGACCCTCTATCGCCTCCGCGTAAGAGCGCGGAGTCGGGATGTCTAGTGCATCCGGGTCTCCCTCAGGGGCTAGCAGTACAGACGCGAGATGAGGTGAAGCGGCGGCCAGACACTGGAACTCCTCCTGCCTGTCCTCAAGGACGTCCGTGCCAAGGGCACACTCACCCCCGACGGACGGAGGACAGGCAGACTCAGACTCAGCGACAAGACTAGAAGCGTAGTCTAGACGACAGCGCGCAGCAAAGTCGACGAGCTCAGTGACAAGGGCAGACGCAGCAGAAGACTCGAAAGAAGGGTCAGTGACAGCAGTAGCAAGAAGACGCGTGACAGTAGGACTGGCAGCACGAAGAGAGTCCGACTCCGGGTCGGCAAGAGCAGGAAGAGAGGAAGCAGGAGGAGAAGGCAAAGGGGCACGCAGAGGAGCAGTAGACGGACGCAGAGACATCCGGTGCGTGCCAGGGACAGGAGGAGGACGCGGACGCGAACCACGACCACTAGTGCGCGCAGTACGAACAGGCGACGCAGGACGAGACGCAGGCTCACGACGCTCAGTAAGACCTCCAGTCGGACCAGCGTAGGGAGAAGGAGCAGGCAAAGGTGAGGCAGGCTGTAGCTGTGACTGTGACGAGACAGGCTGTGGACCCTCTAAGGGAGGAGGAGGAGGACCAGGAGAAGGTGTAAGACCAAGAACCTGCTGCAGGAGCGGAACGAAGTACGGCCGGGGCCGCGCGGCGATGCCAGAAACAGCAGGGACAGCACCAGTACCCCCAGCAGGAGTACCCGCTCCAGCAGCACCTCTAGTAGCTCCAGAACCTCCAGCAGCACCACCAGGAGCACCACCAGTCGGACCTCCAGCGGCAGTCTCAGCGTCAACACCCTCAGCAGCACCAGCTCCAGGAGAACCCTCAGACCCAGCAGCTCCAGCACCCACAGTACGAGCACCGCCGGGACGCTCGGCAGCAGTACCCTCTGCAGCCGAAGAACCTCCAGCACCAGCAGCACGCCTCCAGCGCCTGGCAAACCACTCACGTAGCTCCTGAGGGGAGAGTGGCTCTCGGCGAGACGAAGCACCTCCAGGCGTAGTACCCCCAGGCTCAGCACCCCCAGGCTCAGCACCCCCAGGCTCAGTACCCCCAGGCTCAGCACCCCCAGGCTCAGCACCTCCAGGCTCAGCACCCCCAGGCTCAGCACCCCCAGGCTCAGCACCCCCAGGCTCAGCACCTCCAGACTCCGCACCCCCAGGCTCAGCTCCCGCAGGCGTAGCACCTCCAGTCGCAGCACCCCCAGGCTCAGCTCCCGCAGCAGCACCAGAGTCACCAGTGACCTCGACAGGCTCGACCGCGTCTACCTGGGACACACCTGAAGGGGCAGGACCTTGAGGGGGGAGGGGGTCTACCGGGGGGGGACCTGGTACCAAGAAGAGCGGGGGCGGGGGGAGGGACGGAGTGCGGTAGGGGAAGAGGTGGTAGTAGGGTACCGACTCGTCGAACGTGACGTCCTGGGAGGACAGAACACGTCGAGAGGTGGGGTGTTAGAACTGCCACCCAGGGGCGTCGGGGGGGAACCCCAGGAAGACGCAGGGAGCAGCGCGAGGGGACAGCTTGTCCGCAGACAAGTCGCAGACAAACGCCCGAGATCCCCAGACCCGGAACGCCGACGCATTGCCAACCTTCCCCGTCCACAGCAGCGCTGGGGAGGTCTCCGGCCTGGAGACCCTGGGGTGGAGGTTGATCTGATGCGCTGCGTACCTGACCGCAAACGGCCACAGAAAATGGGGGGCAGCCGCATGCATCATGGACGTACGAGCGACGTCCATGACCATGCCAATGCGGCGCTCTGCAATCCCATTTTGCTGCGGGGAGTCCGGAAGCGTGAAGGTCTGGCGGATGCCTCGCGCACGACAGTAGGCACGCAGAAGGCCAGAGGAGAACTCTCCGCCTCTGTCCGAGTGCAGACGCAACACAGGAAAGTCCGAGCCAAAGCTCTGCCTGAGCTGGAGACGAGCTGCGCGGATCCAGTCGATCAGCACCTCAGTGACATCACCCTTGCTGCGCAAGGGGAAGAGTGTGGTGTAACGCGAGTAGTCACCAACCACCAGCAGGAAGTAGCGCTCGTGACCGAGTCCACGGACGCGGGCAGGGCCCCACACGTCCATATGAAGCGTCTGCAACGGAGCCTCTGTCGGAGGAAACTGGGAGGAGTGAGGGGCAGCACGCTGGCGCCCCTCGACACAGGGGACACAGGCAGGGCCAGGGCCCTGAGGAAGGGGAGGTAGAGACCGGGGGAGACCAGACACAAGAAGACGGGAGGCCATGCCTCTGAGCCGAAGCAGAGAGGGGTGGCCAAGACGGTGGTGCCAGAGGAGGGTCTCGTGAGACAGACGGCGACACGAACAGGGGGCAGACTCAGGACCAGACCTGGACGCTGCAGCAAACACCTGACCAGACGAAGGGACTCTACCAGACTCAGCACCTGGAGGAGAAGCAGTGGTCAGTGTGTACAGGCTCGACCCTGGCTGACGTGTAAACGTAGCCAGGTGACGACCAATGCTAGCCTCCGTGCAGTGCGTCACTCGCTGACTAGCAGGGGTGAACTGGTGGACTCCCACATCCTGTACGTCAGCACCACTCACCAAGTTCGTAGAGAACGAGGGGAGGTAGAGACCAGACAGGGTGCCAAAGGGAGCCGCCGGACACGGGAGGACCGTGGAGAAGCGAGCCAGGACAGGACCCCCAGAGGGGTCAGCCAGGGAAACCACAACCGGCCGACTAAGCGGCGTAAGTGTGGTGCGGTCCCGAAAGAAAGAGCGAGACGCTCCAGAGTCAAGAGTGAAGGTGAGGGAGGCCGAAAACGACGCAGTACCTGAGAGAGCAGTCTCACGAGCACCTGAGAGCACAGACGCACTGGCACCTAGAGCAGAAGCCTCACCGGCACCTGGAGCAGCAGTACCAATGCCCGGGTCGGGCGGGAAACACCGGTAACAGTCACCCTCCTCACTAATGGTCACAGCATACATGGCAGCAAGGATAGCATCAAAATCAAGATCAAAGATAGCTACACCAGCCCTAGACAGCTCTCCCCAGCGGGGGATCTCCGCGGCGTCCGGGAACTGCTGACGCCAAGCGTCCGTGAGGCGGCCAAAGCAGCGCTGGGCGGAGTGGGCACCCCCACACTGCTCTCCAGTGCGGTCGCCAGTGCGGAGAACGTAGGTGCAGGGACCAAAACCCCCACCGCGCTGACGCTGCGTGTACCACTCACGGAGCTGCTGAGGGGTGGGGACGTCGCGAGAACGCTGCTGCTGCTGCTGGCGCTGACCGCCACCAGTGCCGCTCCGCTGCGAAGCTCCACTCCGACCACCTCCACCTCCGCCACCCCCGCCTCCGCCTCCACCGCCCCCGCCTCCACCTCCACCGCTGCCACCTCCGCCACCTCCGCTACCACCGCCACCGCCGCCGCCACTCCCGCCTCCACTGCCGCCACTAGCACCCCCACCCCCGCTACCACCTCCACCGCCACTCCCACTCCCTCCGCCGCCTCCACCTCCACCGCCACCGCCCCCACTGGCCCCACCCGCTCCCTTGCCCCCCTTGCCCTTGCCAGAGCGGTGTCTCCCGCTAGGGGCAGACGCCGCACCGACTGACACAAGACCAACGAGGTCGGCCGCAGCGGCAGAGGAGACAGAGGGCAGGAGAGGGGAAGGAGAACACCCCTCAAAGATGGGGGCGCGGGGGTCACCTCGAGAGGCTCCTACAGCAACTATGCTCTTCTCTGCTGCAAGGAGGGCCTTCTCGAGGCTGTGGATTGTGAGGGTGGTGGGACAGACCGCGAGGAAGTGGTCCCGGACTACACGAAGGGAGTCAGGGAGGCGAGTGACTAAGAAGTAGAGAGTGATGTACATGGGGGGGGGGTTCTTGGCGCAGAAGTCAGCAGGAAGCGCAGCGCGGTAGCGAGTGTCACTAGTGCGGAGGTGCGTGATGAGATCAGCGACAGTGGGAAAGGCGGCAAGGTCAGGGAAGAGGAAGGGGAGCATGAGGCGGCTCAGTGCAGCAGTGGCAAGGGAGGAGTAGCGCGCAACTACAGCGTCGTACAAGGTCTAAGTACTCTTGTACTGGCTAAAGTGCGCGCGCTCAGCGGTAGGCAGGTGGCGACGCACAGCAAGACGTGCAGCAGCATCGCGCGTGGCCCACTGAGAGCGAACAGTGGCGTCAGCATCAGCAGCAGGGGCAGGGACGGCGCCAGAGGTGAGGTCAAAGAGAGACAGACCGTCGGCCCTGTCGCACTGTAAAAACAGCTGCAGGTCGTCGAGCCAGACCTCAAAGTCAATGGCTCGACCCTCAGCGTCAAAAGCGAGGACACTGGGTGTAGCCATGACGACGACAGTGGAGCAGTGCAAGCAGTAGGGGAAGGGTACGCAATGACAGCAGTGCAGTGCTCACCGGGCAGGGCAGGTCGGGCAGCTCGGGAGGAAGGTCGCCTGGCGAAACGGCTGCTAGGCTGCTGGGCGGCTCGGCTCCCGGGCAGCTCGGCTGCTGCTGGGCGGCTCGGCTGCTGCTGGGCGGCTCGGCGGCTGCTGGGCGGCTCAGCGGCTCCGGGCGGCGCGGCTGTTGTTGGGCGGCTCGGCGGCTCCGGGCGGCTCGGCTGCTGCTGGGCGGCTCGGCTGCTGCTGGGCGGCTCGGCGGCTCTTGGGCGGCTCGGCTGCTCCGGGCGGCTCGGCTGCTGCAGGTGGGCGGCTCGGCTGCTGCAGTCGGGCGGCGCGAGAGCAAGGGGCGGCGGGGCCGTTAGTGCTGGGGCGGCGGGGCCGCGAGACCAGGGGCGGCGGGGCCGCGTAACAGGGGCGGCGGGGCCGGGAGCGCTGGGGCGGCGGGGCCGCGAGATCAGGGGCGGCGGGGCCGTGAGCGCTGGGGCGGCGGGGCCGCGTATCAGGGGCGGCGGGGCCAGGAGCGCTGGGGCGGCGGGGCCGCGTAACAGGGGCGGCGGGGCCGGGATCGCTGGGGCGGCGGGGCCGCGAGATCAGGGGCGGCGGGGCCGTGAGCGCTGGGGCGGCGGGGCCGTGAGATCAGGGACGGCGGGGCCGTGGGCGCTGGGGCGGCGGGGCCGCGTATCAGGGGCGGCGGGGCCAGGAGCGTTGGGGCGGCGGGGCCGCGAGATCAGGGACGGCGGGGGCCGCGAGTGCTTGGGCGCCGGGGCCGCGTATCAGGGGCGGCGGGGCCGGGAGCGCTCGGGCGGCGGGGCCGCGAGATCAGGGACGGCGGGGGCCGCGAGCGCTTGGGCGGCGGGGCCGCGAGAGAAGAGGCGGCGGGGCCGCGTTCACTGGGTGGCGGGGCCGCGAGGGTAAGGCCGGCCGCTAGGGCGGCTCGGGGAAGGAGTGGCCCGAGGCGCGACTCGGGATGAGTGCGCTTCGGGCAGGAAAAAAAGATTTCGAGTGGTGGGCCCTAGGCACAGTTCCCACAGGGGAACCTGCTCTATACCATGTGAAAAACTGAACGAGAATGAATCAACTATGAATGCAGTGAGTACAAATATGAAACCCTAATTGGGTCGTACCCCCTATGGGATACCCCACTATAGCCTACACAAATAAGTAAGCTATAATGTTCTGACAAGCGCACCCCCTAGAAAAAGATGATATATTATAAGCGCATGTTTGTTTTTCATTTAAAAACCTTTCAAATTTCAGAAACAAATTTCGCATAAGCAGGGAAACGAACTACAATTTCGATTTCCCACACTCTGAACTCACTTTTTGCGCTTCTAGTCAGCATGTGCTGTAATTTTGTCAGGGTGAGCTGGCAGGGAATCACTCCCTGCCAAGCTGCGCGAGAATCAGATTCGCGACCCTATATGTTTTCGACTCGATTTCAATCGGCAGAACGAGATATACAGTTTGGTGTAAAACAAATATATATTCTTTTTGCCATTTTATAAGCGCCGGCGCTTATAAAATTCCTCAATTATAAGCGCACCCCCCAAAAAACAGGGTTTTTTTATACTCCCAGGGGCGCTTCTATCCGGGGGCCGATAGTATGGGGTACAGCTTTCTAGGGTTTGCATTTGTACCCAACTTTCACTTAGTCATTTCATTCTCGTTCAATTTCACAGTTTCGACACGACAGAGGCGCTTAGGAACGATTGTTTCCAACAGAAAGTAACGTAGCACGCAAGAAAGCTTGAGTGGCACGTGGCACTAAGAAATCTTGGATGAGTTGGATGAAGATACGGCACCGTATGCGCCAGGATATAAGTGAGAAAGTTAGAACGAGAATGAATGACTAAGGAATGGAAGTGATACAAATATGCAACCCTAGAAATGTGTACCCCATATAGGCTACCCCACTATAGCCTACACAATATTAAAATTTGACACACCCCCATAGGCAAAGTGGGGGAGAACAAGGGGTCACAAGACCAGTCAAGCAAAGCAAAGCAAAGCTCAGGGTGGATCACAACGTCACCACACAGTCCGAGCACAAGGTCAAGGCCACAAGGCCAGTTCACATGCAGGAGTACACATATATATATATAAGGCTAAACAATCAAGAGCAGGTATATATATATATGTAAGAGTACAAGCAAGGTCAAGAGGTGAGCAAGTGAGGCAAGACAGGCACAAGACCCAGCTGAGTGCAGAAGCGCTGATGATCACAAGGCGGAAGTGCCTTGGTGAAAACATCAGCAGTGTTGGCCTCAAAGGCCACGTACGCAAGTCGCAACTGACCACGCTGCTGCAGCTCACGAGCAAGAAAGTAGCGGAGAGCAATGTGCTTCGTTCTGTGCTCCATACGCTGCTCCCGACACAAGGCCAGCATGGCCTTGTTGTCTACGTACAGCACTGGAGGAGAACGAGGCGGCTCTCCGAGGTCAGTCAGCAGGTAGGTGAGCCAGCGGAGCTCCTGTGCAGCCATGGCCCCGGCGTAGATCTCAGCCTCACAACTGGAGCCGAGAACAGAAGACGAGCGAGTAGCCCGCCACGAAACAGAGCCGGAACCAAGACTGAAGGTGTAACCCTGTGACGACCGCTGCGTAGCCTGGTCGTCAGCCCAAGAAGCGTCCACGTGCCCAGTAAGGACCACTGGACTCCGCCCTCCAAGCACTAGCCCCATGCCCGACGTACTGCACAGGTAGCACAACACCCTCTTCGTTGCAGCCATGTGCTCTGGTCTGTGTCTCCCAGGAGCAACATAGCGTGCAAGAATGCTAAGAGGGTATGCAAGGTAAGGTTGTCTGCAGGTCATCAGGTACATGAGGCAGCAAACAAGCTCTGGGTACGGGCCACTCGACTCTACGGACTCATCCGAAGGCAGAGCTGAGAGCGAGTGGCGAGTAGACAGAGGAGTGGCCTGAGGCGAGGAGTACGTGAAACCGAAGCGCAGAAGGACCTGCTGCACCGTGTGTGACTGAGTCAAGGTAATGGTGCGGCGTGCTCTGTCCCGAGTGATCTCCAAGCCAAGGTAGCTGCGCATTTCACCCAGGTCTGTGCACGTGTGTCTCTTCTACAGCTCGGACTTCACGTGGGCGAGTCCAGCAGTGTCGGCTGTGGCAAAGACCAAGTCGTCGACGTACACGAGGATGTAGAACGGCGGCAGAGAGGTGTCGGTGCGCAGAAACAACGACGGGTCGGCAGTAGAGGGAGCAAACCCAAGAGCCGCAAGCGTAGTCCTCAGTGTGTCGTGCCACTCGCGCGGTGCCTGGCGGAGACCGTAGACTGGCCGTCGGAGGCTCCACTGGGTGCCAGGAGGAAAAGTCCGAGTGAAGCCAGGTGGACGGCGCAGCCAGATCTCCTCGTGCAGGCTACCCTGCAGGAAAGCAGTGCTGAAGTCAAGGGAGTGAAGCTCGTAGTCACGCTGAGCGGCTATGTGTAGCAGCACCCGAAGAGTGGTCATCTTCGGGGTGGGAGAGAAGGTCTGAAAGTAGTCAACTCCCTGCCGCTGACTGAAGCCACGAGCCACGTACCGCGCCTTGAAGACAGGCGGAGAGCCCGGCGGCCGCTTCACCCTGAAGATCCACATGCCACTGACGATGTTCCCCCCAGGAGGGGGAACCGCGTCAACGTTGGTGCCTGTGGACTTCCAGGAAGCCTTCTCTGCATCCATAGCTGCCTGCCGCTAAGAGGAGTAGGGACTCTCTACGGCCTCCGCGTAAGAGCGCGGAGTCGGGATGTCTAGTGCATCCGGGTCTCCCTAAGGGGTAAGCAGTACGGACACGAGATGAGGTGAAGCAGCAGCCAGACACTGCAACTCCTCCTGCCTGTCCTCAAGGACGTCCGTGCTAAGAGCACACTCACCCCCGACGGACGGAGGACAGACTGACGCAGACTCAGCAACGAGACTAGCAGCGTAGTCTAGACGACAGCAAGTAGCAAAGTCGACGAGCTCAGCAACAAGCGCAGACGCAGCAGTGGACTCAAAAGAGGGGTCAGTGACGACAGTAGCAAGGAGACGCGTGACAGTAGGACTGGCAGCAGGAAGAGAGTCCGACTCCGGGTCGGCAAGGGCAGGAAGAGAGGACTCAGGAGGAGAAGGCAAAGGGGCACGCAGAGGAGCAGTGGACGGACGCAGAGACATCCCGTGCGTGCGAGGGACAGGAGGAGGACGCTGACGCGAACCGCGACCACTAGCACGAGCAGCACGAACAGGTGACGCAGGACGAGACGCAGGCTCACGATGCTCAGCAAGACCTCGAGTAGGACCAGTGTAGGGAGAAGGAGAAGGCAGTGGGGAGGCCGGCGGTAACTGTTACTGTGACTGGACAGGCGGTGGACACTTCAAGGGAGGAGGAAGACCAAGAACTTGCTGAAGGAGCGGAACAAAGTACGGCCAAGGCCGCGCGGTGACTCCACACACAGCAGGGACAGCACCAGCACCCCAGCGGCAGCACCAGCGCCAACAGCACCTCCAGCTCCCGTACCTCCAGCAGCACCAGCAGCGCCCACAGTAGGACCGCCGCCACGACGGACAGCAGTAGCCTCAGCTCCAACACCCTCAGCAGCGCCGACTCCAGTCGCACTCGCAGGCCCAGTTGCTCCACCACTCCCACGACTAGCACCTCCGAGACCGGCGGCACCAGCACCCTCAGCAGCCGAAGAAGCACCAGCTCCAGCAGTACGCCTCCAGCACCGGGCAAACCACTCGCGCAGCTCCTGTGGAGAGAGTGGCTCCCGTCGAGACGAAGCACCCAGAGAACCACCAAACCCAACACCGCCAGACGCCACACGAGCAGGTCCAGCGGTCGCGGACTCCGCACCCCCAGGCTCAGCAGCTCCAGACTCAGCACCCCCAGGCTCAGCAGCTCCAGACGCAGCACCCCCAGGCTCCGCAGCTCCAGACGCAGCACCACCAGGCTCAGCAGCTCCAGACTCAGCACCCCCAGGAACAGCAGCTCCAGTCGTAGCACCCCCAGGCTCAGCACCCACTCGCGCAGTACCCCCAGAGTCAGCACCCCCAGGCTCAGCACCCGCAGCAGTACCAGAGTCACCAGCAACCTCGACCGGCTCGACGGCGTCTACCTGGGACACACCTGAAGGGGCAGGACCCTGAGGGGGAAGGGGGTCTACCTAGGGGGGACCTGGCACAAGGAAGTGCGGCGGCAGGGGGAGGGAAGGAGTGCGGTAGGGGAAGAGACGGTAGTAGGGGACCGACTCGTCAAACGTGATGTCCTGGGAGGACAGAACACGACGAGAGGAGGGGTGGTAGAACTGCCACCCTGGTGCGTCAGGGGGGAAGCCAAGGAAGACACAGGGAGCAGCACGAGGGGACAGCTTGTCCGCAGACAAGTCGCGGACAAACGCCCGAGATCCCCAGACACGGAACGCACACGCATCGCCGACCTTCCCCGTCCACAGCAAGGCTGGGGAGGTCTCCGGCCTGGAGACCCTGGGGTGAAGGTTGATCAGATGCGCCGCGTACCGAACCGCAAACGGCCACAGAAAATGGGGGGCAGCCGCATGCATCATGGACGTACGAGCGACGTCCATGACCATGCCAATGCGGCGCTCAGCAATCCCATTTTGCTGGGGAGAGTCCGGAAGCGTAAAGGTCTGGCGGATACCTCGCGCATGACAGTAGGCTCGCAGAGGGCCAGAGGAGAACTCTCCGCCTCGGTCAGAGTGCAGACGCAGAACAGGAAGGTCCGAGCCGAAGCTCCTCCTGAGCTGGAGACGAGCGGCGCGGATCCAGTCGATCAACACCTCAGTGACATCACCCTTGTTGCGCAAGGGGAAGACTGTGGTGTAACGCGAGTAGTCGTCAACCACCAGCAGGAAGTAGCGCTCGTGACCCTGTCCACGGACGCGGGCTGGGCCCCACACGTCCATGTGAAGCGTCTACAGCGGGGCCTCTGTCGGGGGAAACTGAGAGGAGTGAGGGGCAGCCCGGAGCCGCCCCTCGACACAGGGAACGCAGGAAGGACCAGGCCCTGGAGGAAGCGGAGAGAGGGAACGGGGGAGACCAGAGACAAGGACACGGGAAGCCATGCCTCGGAGACGAGGCAGGGAGGGGTGACCAAGACGGTGGTGCCACAGGAGAGTCTCGTGAGACAGGAGGCGACACGAGCAAGGGGCAGACTCAGGACCAGACCTGGACGCTGCAGCAAACACCTGACCCAACGCAGCTACCTGGCCAGACGCAGGGACAGGAGGGGACTCAGTGGTCAGGGTGTAGAGGCTCGACCCCGGCCGACGCGAAAACGTGGCCAGGTGTCGGCCCGTGCGTGCGTCCAAGCAGTGGGTCACCCGCTGACTCGCAGGAGTAAACTGGTGAACCCCCGCATCCTGCAGGTCAGCACCACTCACCAAGTTCGTCGAGAACGAGGGGAGGTAAAGACCAGACAAGGTGCCAGAGGGGGTAGCCGGACACGGGAGGACAGTAGAGAAGTGAGAAAGGACAGGACCCCCAGAGGGGTCTGCCAGGGAGACTGCAACCGGCCAACCAAGCGGCGTGAGTGTGGTGCGGTCTCGAAAGAAGGAGCGAGAAGCCCCCGAGTCAAGTGTGAAGGTGAGGGAGGCCGAAGCCGACGCAGTACCTGAGAGCGCAGCCTCACCAGTACCTGAGGGCGCACACGCACTGGCACCTAGAGAAGCAACCTCACCAGCACCTAGCGCAGCAGTACCAACGCCCGGGTTGGGCGGGAAACACCGGTAACAGTCACCCTCATCACTAATAGTCACAGCATACATGGCAGCAAGGATAGCATCAAAGTCAAGATCATAGATAGCTACACCTGCCCTAGACAGCTCTCCCCAGCGGGGGATCTCACTAGCCTCGGGGAACTGCTGACGCCAAGCGTCTGTCGGGCGGCCAAAGCAGCGCTGGGTGGGGTGGGCACCCCCACACTGCTCACCCGCGCGGTCGCCCGAGCGAAGGACGTAGGTGCACGGAACAAAACCCCCACCACGCTGACGCTGCGTGTACCACTCACGGAGCTGCTGAGGAGGGGGAATGTCCCGAGAACGCTGCTGCTGCTGCTGCTGCTGGCGCTGACCACCACCGGAGCCGCTCCGCTGCGAAGCACCACCCCGGCTAGCTCCACCTCCTCCACCACCGCCGCCTCCACCGCCGCCTCCACCGCCGCCTCCGCTCCCACCACTACCGCCTCCGTTGCCTCCGCCTCCGCTGCTGCCACCACCACCTCCACCCCCGCCACCACTCCCACCGCCACCCCCACTCCCTCCGCCGCCTCCACCGCCACCTCCACCACCCCCGCTAGCTCCACCCGCGCCCTTGCCCCCCTTGCCCTTGCCAGGGCGACGTCTCCCGCTAGGGGCAGACGCCGCACCGACCGACTCAAGACCAACGAGGTCGGCCGCAGCAGCAGAGGCGACAGAGGGCAACAGGGGGGAAGGGGAACACCCCTCAAAGATGGGGGTGCGAGGGTCACCACGAGAGGCTCCTACAGCGACTATGCTCTTCTCCGCTGCTAGGAGGGCCTTCTCTAGGAGGTAAACAGTGAGAGAGGTGGGACAGACTGAGAGGAAGTGGTCCCTGACTACGCAAAGGGAGTCAGGGAGGCGAGTGACTATATAATAGAGAGTGATGTACATGGGGGGGGGGGGGGGTTCTTGGCGCAGAACTCAGCAGGAAGTGCGGCGCGGTAGCGAGTGTCACTAGTGCGGAGGTGCGTAATGAGGTCAGCGAGTGTGGGAAAGGCAGCAAGGTCAGGAAAGAGGTACGGTAGCATGAGGCGGCTCATTGCAGCAGTGGCAGGGGAAGAGTAGCGCGCAACTACAGCGTCGTACAATGTCTGAGCACTCTTGTACTGACTAAAGTGCGCGCGCTCAGTGGTAGGCAGGTGGCGACGCACAGCAAGACGTGCAGCAGCATCGCGGGTGGCCCACTGGGAGCGAACAGTGGGGTCAGCATCAGCACCAGGGGTAGGAGAGGCGCCAGAGGTGAGGTGAAAGAGAGAGAGACCGTCTGCCCTATCGCACTGTAAGAACAGCTGCAGGTCGTCGACCCAGACCTCAAAGTCAATGGCTCGACCCTCAGCGTCAAAAGCGAGGACACTAGGGGTAGCCATGACAATAGTAGACGAGCAGTGAAAGCAGTAGGGGAAGGGCAGTGCAGTGACAGAGGGGTTGTGCTCACCGGACAGGGCTGCTCGGGCGGCTCGGCGGTAGGGTGGCTCGGCGGCTCGGCGGCTCAGCTGCTGGGCGGCTCGGCTGCACGGCGGCTCGGCTGGTGGGCGGCTGGGCGGCTCGGCTGCACGGCGGCTCGGCTGGTGGGCGGCTGGGCGGCTCGGCGGCAGGGCGGCTCGGCGGCAGGGCGGCTCGGCGGCTGGGCGGCTCGGTTGTGCTGCTGCAGGGCGGCGCGGCGGTCGGCGGCTCGGCTGGGTGAGGCGGCTCGGGCGGCTCGAGCGGCGGGCGGCGCTGCAGTAGTTGAGGGCGGCGGGGCCGCAATTGAGGGCGGCGGGGCCGCAGGTGAGGGCGGCGACGGGCCGCAGGTGAGGGCGACGGGGCCGCAACTTAGGGTGGCGGCGTCGCAGGTGAGGGCGGCGACGGGCCGCAGGTGAGGGCGGCAACGGGGCCGCAGCTGAGGGCGGCGACGGGGCCGCAAGCGAGGGCGGCGGGGCCGCAAGTGAGGGCGGCGGGGCCGCAAGGGAGGGTGGCGACAGGCCGCAGGTTAGGGCGGCGACGGGGTCGCAGGTGAGGGCGGCAATAGGCCGCAGGTGAGGGCGGCGACGGGGCCGCAACTGAGGGCGGCGACGGGCCGCAAGGGAGGGCGGCGGGGCCGCAACTGAGGGCGGCGGGGCCGCATCGGAGGGCAGCAGCGGGCCGCTTAGGGTGGCGACGGGCCGTGAAGGGCGGCGACGGGCCGATCAAGGGCCGCGAAGGGCCGTAAGGGCAGCGCAAGGGAGGCTGCTAGGGGCGACAGACGGGGCCGCTACGGCGGCTCGACGAGGGGAGAGAGGGGAGCGCGACTCGAGGAGCGCGCTCCGGTCAGGAAAAAAAAAAAATCTCGATGTGGTAGGCCCTAGGGACAGTTCCCACGAGGGAACCCGCTCGATACCATGAGAAAGTTAGAACGAGAATGAATGACTAAGGAATGGAAGTGATACAAATATGCAACCCTAGAAATGTGTACCCCATATAGGCTACCCCACTATAGCCTACACAATATTATAATTTGACTATAAGACAGTGTTGTATAGTAGACAGGGGTTGTCTATTATCCGGGTGTCTCTTATAAACAGGCTAGCCTCATTGTTTGACACCTATTTGTGTGTACGAGATAAGATTTATGTGTCTTGTAATCGAAACTGCAATATATTATACTGAAAAATGAAATACCGCGTACATTTTTAACCTTGGGACACGCGAATTCTACCACGTGCTGACCAGGGCAAATTTTTGGATTTGACATACCCTTAAGATCAGTGTACCCCTAGCTCAAAAAACTGATTATCAATGTGACCCCCTATAGAAAACTTTCCCATCAGGGTACTCTTAACATTCTAAAAATTTACCCTGTCGCATCAGTGTAAGATTATTGTAAAGCCTGGTCAGTTTTTTTTAATGCTGCACGCAATACAGATCCTACTCATCATCAGACATGCCCCAAGGGTGTTCATCGTGGTCACTTCCCTCCTCTGGCTCTGGTCCCTTCTGCTTCCCCTTCCGATCCACAGGTTTCGGGGGCGCAACTGATTTCGCAGGCTTGCGCGTTTTCTGCTTGCGCCAGATGTCCACCACGTCTGGCCAGACGTAGGGGTGTCAGAATGTTATTGTTCTCTAGCATGCAGTGGGGTACTCCATAGCTAGCACAACCCCTTTAGGGTTTCATATATGTATCCTACTGCTTTCTAGTGAACCCTCTCTTTTGCCTAATTCTCTCTTGCCTAGCTAGGTAAACCCTAGCTATGGCTCCTTGTTCTAGCTACTATTTAACATGCTATCAGAGCAGTGTCGCTCCTGGCCTGTGGGCCTGCCTGCTTCCGCTGCCCTATTGTCTGTCGCGCGCCCCGTGGCGTGCGATTTACATTTTTTCTTCCCGCCACCCGCTCGGGGCGCGTGGCGGTTTTCTGCCCGCCATGCGCCCCGGACGCGTGGCGGTTTCCGTCGACCCGCGCGCCCGTCCCCGTTGACCTTCGCGCGGCTCCCCGTCGCCCTTCGCGGCGGCCCCGTCGACCCGCCCGCGGCTCCCCGTCGCCCTTCGCGGCGGCCCCGTCGACCCGCCCGCGGCTCCCCGTCGACTTTCGCGGCGGCCCCGTCAACCCGCACGCGGATCCCCGTCGCCCTTCGCGGCGGCCCTGTCGACCCGCGCGCTGCCCCCGGGGACCTGTGCGCTCGTCCCCGTCGACCCACGCGTCGCCCTCCGCCCCCCCCCCCTCCCCGGCACACCTGAGTCTGCTTACCGCACATCTGAGTTCGCTTCCCGCACACTTGTGCACGATTCGCGCACACCTGAGGTCGCTTTCCGCACACTCAGGGTATGGGGGTGACGGGTATGGGGGTGGCGGGTGTGTGAGCCGTCACCTGCTCCTCCTCCTCCTCCGTCTCCCACTGCTGCAGCTGCCGCTGAGGGGGGTGGGTGTGTCGGAGCCGAAGGAGTGGTGCTAGGGGGGTGCTGTGGGAGTGGAGCTAAGGGTGAAGCAGGGGGTATGTGTCAGGGGGGGTGGGACTGTTTGGGGAGGTTGCACGGAGGTTGCCGTCATGTCGCCAGCAGCACCTGTAGTCCGGGGAGTTGCTCCGGTAGCCCAGTCGCAGCCAGCTGTGCCAGTCGCCCGTGGGTCCGTTGCTCGTCTGCCGCTACTTTTAGCCGCGGGGCCAGTTACTCCAGTAGTCCGGAGCATTGTTCCGGTAGCCGCTGTGCCAGTGTGACTCCTATTGCCCGTGTGTCTGCAGCTTCAGCCGTCGCCTCCTATCTCCTCTCCTCTTACAGACCCTCCTCCTCCTCCCTTGCCCGTTGTGACTACCACTAGCTTTGCTCATAATTGTGAACTTTAAACTATTTCTTCTTGTACTTGTGCTCAGAATGTGTGGTGACATTGTGATCCACCCTGAGCTTGTTCTACTTTGCTTGCTCTGCTGATTACACCCCACTTTGGCTATGGGGGTGTGTTAGAATGTTATTGTTCTCTAGCTTGCAGTGGGGTACTCCATAGCGAGCACAACCCCTTTAGGGTTTCATATATGTATCCTACTGCTTTCTAGTGAACCCTCTCTTTTGCCTAATTCTCTCTTGCCTAGCTAGGTAAACCCTAGCTATGGCTCCTTGTTCTAGCTACTATTCTGACAAGGGGTACTTCAGCATGTGCAGCGTCATCAGGTCGCCAAGGTGTGCATCGCACAGCGATGTACGCATCCAGCTCTTGATGATATTCTGGCGACTGAACCCTCTCTCACACTCCACTGTGCTTAGTGGCAGCACAGCGAGGGCCTGCCAGAGTGTCATTAGGTTCGGATAGCTGCGTCGCCAATCCCGGCTCTTCAACATGCTGTGAAGACCCTGGTGAAAATTTTCTCCCGCGTGATGGCGTGGCATGATGTGACAAAAGCTCCTCAGCTCCTTCTTGGCGGCCTTGAAATCGAATCCTGACGGAGAAGGGGTTTGGGGCGGTGGAAGTAGTTAGCGGTGGTTGTCCGATGTTGGGTGACATGCATGAGACAATGTATCAAAGGAAATGAAGAATCACAGCTCACCTGGTAGCATGCCGCCAAACAGCTCGTCGTTTGCGGCCAGCCACTCGAGGGTCTTCAATTCGCGCTGGTCATCTCTGCTCGGCCACGATTCAACTTGAAACAACTTAGTGCCGCCCAACTGCTGCAAGTCCCACATGCGGTACTTCATGCGTGCGACAATTTCCTTCGCGAACCCTGTGCAGAGCTTCTCGCAGTCAGCAAGCGTGCCCCCAAACTTGTGCTTCTTGATTGGGGTCTCGCTCAGCTCGAACTTGTGTGATGTCTGCCGCCCCTCCGAGTCAATGCCTTCAACCACCACCGTCCGGTTGTCACCACCGTGCTGCTTAATGAACTTGGACAGGTGCTTGCTGGCCCCGCCGCCAAAGGTGTCTTCGTACTGGATGTAACGGTGAGTGATGATGGTGATCGTGTGGTCGACTTCTTTGGCCACAAGTGTGATGTCCACCTGGAACACAACGGGCACGTGAAGCATGTTAGTCGAGGAACCATTTAGTGTTACCACACTAGCAACCTGTAAAAATGGAACTTGCCTTGCGGTGCTGGAAGAAGCGGTTGAGAGAGTTGAGCACAGCAAGAATGTCTGCGAGGAAGTACAAACAGAAGTGAAATTTGAAGGTCTGTACTGTTGCAGCAATTTTGTGGCGGTACTCAACAATCATGACGATCGCCGCCCCAAGTACTCTGCATAGCCTCGCTATAGCATCTCCGCGTGATAGCCAACGGACGTTGAAAATTCCCTGGTGTTCAAGATTTGTCTTGTGTATCTCTTGTTGCAGCTCCTTGAATCTGTCGTACCAAATGTTGGAACGGCAGATAATCTCTCCCACGGCTCGCACAGCAGCGTCGATCATGTTCAGGTCGGAGAAAGCCTTCGCAGCATCCTTGACCACGAGGACTTCCCTGCAACACATCCAAGTGGTAGATTAGTAAAGCTTAACGAGAACGGTTTTACAGCATCGCATGCGATTAATGTCGAAAACGCTTAAGCGAAGCTCACCGATGCGCGACGCAGTGACATCCAACGAGATGCGGCACGTGCTCTTGCAAACGGCTGACCAGACCGTTCTTCTCCCCCGTCATCACAGAAGCTCCGTCGGTGCCGATGCCGGAAACCCGCTGGATGTCCACCCCAACAGACTCCAGGTGGCTTGTGAGCACAGTGAAAAGCGAGGAAGCGTCGCACTTGTGCACCGTCAGCAGCGCCAGAAATTCCGTGACGGCCACGCCATTTTTGAGGAAGGTGGCAAACACGATCAAATGTTTGCCGTGAGCGCGATCGGTGCTCTCGTCGCAAGTAATGCCGATGAATGGTGAAGCGAGAAGATGCTGCAGCTGCTGTGTTTTCTGGTACTTAGCCATCGCCGAGGCCATTTCGTTGAATCCGTACCTGCCACAAGCCGTGGTGAAAGCGCTTAGACACAGATGGAATGCGAAAACATTGGTTGCGGCCTGGTATTTTGGCACACGCTTACTGTGTGATGTACACGCCGTAGGACTGAAGCGGTATGTCCTCTACTCCCTCCTCCGCGAGGAAGCCTATGAGCTTCTGAAATATCACGATCGGTGCGTCGTGGTCGCAGATAAACTCCACGCCGCGCATGAGACGGGTCAGCCGCGCCCCCTCCTTGTCGGTATTGGCGAAGTCGTCGATCCTCTTCTGGTGCTCGATCTCCGCCATGAGCGTCCGCTGCCGCTTCATCGCTTCCTCGTGGCGGCCGCTCAGCTCGTGGCATCGCATTGATCCGAGCTGCAGATCACGCCCCCCCGTTCCGTTCCGTCCGAATTTCGCATCGTCCTTTCCATGCTCCACGCAGATGCTGCATCGCAGAATGGGCAGCCCGTCGTCGTTCTTGTCCAGCAGCAGCCAGCCAAATTTCGGCAGCCACTGCGTGATGTATAGCTGCTGCGCCTTCAAAAATCTCTCTTCAGCCTTCTCGGCGTCGGTGAGTTCACGGGAGACACGCTTCGGAGCTTGGACTGGAGCGGGCGGCGGAGTCGGTTTCGCTGGTGGCGTGCCGAACGGTAGAACGGCCTGCGCGTAGCGACGCCTCTTCTTCGAGGCTGCAGACGATGACTCGCCCACCTCTGACACGCTGACAGTGGCGGGAGCACTGTCCGGCGTGACGGCATTGGAAGCAGGCGGGGGTGACAGACTCTGTTTCCCTTTGCTGCAAGAAGACGGGCCTGGAGTGACCACAGGCGGAGGGTTCGCATGCACCGCGCGCAGGAAATATAGGCCTGTTCGTGCGGGCGCATCCTTCGATGGCTCGTCAGCAGCTTCTCCGTCGCCGTCCTCTGCAGGAGCCATGGCTGCTAAAGGACAACAGGAGAACCGCCAACGTTGCTCTACTTGGCGTGAGTGCTGTGTTCTTGCGAGGTGAAACCTCGCATGTGTTCATGACCGCAGTCATTTCGTGCCTCTGTTTCCTAACGTGCACGCAAACAAGCAGCGGAGCCTGCCTCAGTCGTGCAAGGAACGCGGTGCCCAGTGGGTTAGTGGGCACCGAATTGTTGCTGCAGTCGGCCAAGTTTCCAGCCAACCCGGCCTTGTTGTCAAGTCTGACAAACAGACCAACTAGCGGAGGTGGCGATGCCAGCAAAGAAACTGTAACCCTGGCCAATATTGGCCCTCTGTGTGCCAGCACAGGAGTTGTCAAGGCCGAAATTCCGGCCTCAGTGGCCTTGGTGGAATCCCAGGTTACGGGAAAGGGGGGGTGGGTGAACCGGGGGGAGGGGGGGGGGGGGGGTAGGTAACGCGTTACAGGGTAAAACTTGATACGGGATCCGTTAACCCTTGGCCATCAGTGTGCCTTACAAAAAAAACCTGACACATCAGGGTAAATCAACCTCCCAAAAAAAAAACCCTAGCCCATCAGTGTGACCATAAAAAACCATCCTGATTATCAGGGTATCAGGGTGATTTACACTGATGAAATTAGCCCTGGTGCTGACTCACGTACTACCGAATTCGCCTCTGCAAGTATTACCATGACGTGGCGTCCCGAACAATGGTTGCCGAAGTGGCACCTTCGCAACATCCACTCATAACGAGAAACTCTTTTCTAGATGTGTGAAAATATTTCTCAGTAGTTTAAAAAAGTTTCCATTTATAAGACTTATAAGACACCCAAATCCTTCCCAAATACAAGATAACCCAAGTGTATGAGATAAGACATATATGTCTTATATCTGGGCGATGACGGTAAGGTTGGGATGGGGTTGGGGTACTGTTTAGGGTAAACCACCCTTGAACAGTGAAATACCCCGTAACATCTAAACCGCGAACATTGGAGTGACGGCATATGGAGTCGCATGTGCGTCTCAGGGTGTAGGTGTGCGCCACGGGTTTGCGGGAAAGTGACTATTACGGTAAGTAATCTTATTTGTACAATGTGTGTCACCGATGTACAGAATGTTACGATTTTTGTACGTTGTTTTTCCGCAACTTTTACGCAAGGCATACACAGAAAAACCTTTTTCGGAGGCCTAAAATCACAACTTTCCTTTTACGGCAAGTATCCTGGTTTTAACGAGATTGTACAAGTACAAGACTCTTTACACTTACACCTAAAGCCTAACCTTAGGTTACGGTAACTCTATGGTAGCACCGATGCACACGAGATTGTGAAACGCTGCCGCACAGGATTCTACCTATGGTGGCATGTGTGCACATCTAGTCCCGCTTGATGTTGATGAGCGGCTTGCCGAGGTACATGATCTCGCGATCGACCATGGCGTTGAACAGCACCGCGAACGACGCGTACCACGCTGCACAAAGCACCAGGGGCACACGGCAAGGGCAACCAAGTTAAGACATAGCTTTATCTTCACCCTCGGAGCGCTCCATCCAGAAAGACATCGGGCGGACTGATTGACAACAATGCGGCACATTTCTTTGAATCCGCGAGAGCGCAGCGACTCTTCTCGCCGGGCTTACCAGAGACGGAGGTGAAGACGCCGATGTAGCCGCCGGCGGTGATCCAGGAGGCGCTGCCGTCGACGGGTTGCTTGAGAAAGTCGCCGATGATGAGGCAGACGAGCGTGAGCTCGTACAGGCCGAACACCACCACGTTCACCACGGATAGCGTGAACGCCGCCGCGAGCATGTACGTGTTGAAGAGAAAGAACGCCACCAGGAACCACGCCTCCGCGCCCGACAGGTCGTAGTCCGCCGGCACCTGCAATGCGCGCGACACAAGGGGAGAAGAGCAAGCCGCAGTTGGAAAAAGGTAGCGTAGCAGCGGAACAGAAATGAAGCAAGCGACGCGGGTTGCGAGGTTGTGAAGTGCATTGTGGAATCGTGGACTGACCCATTTCCAGAGCTTGAAGCAGTAGAAGAGGCCGAGCGACATCCAGAAGCAGCCGTAGGAAGAGAAGGAGGTGGAGGAGAAGACGCAGTTGCGCTTGTACTGCCACATGCCCGCCACGAACTGCCCCAAGCCGCCGTAGAACAGCGCCACCGTTACCCACGTCAAGTCGGGCGCCCACCCTGCACTCAACACCAAGGGAATAAACGGAAGTCAGTAGGCTAAAAGCGTGCAAACGGAATAGTGCGCAATGTGCGATATGGGGAGAGAAGCACTCACCAGCGAGGTAAGAGGACAGGATAAACATTGTGCCGGCGAATGCTCCCAGGCCGAACGAGGAGGCGTCGGCTGGTAACGACTTCTCGGTGATTACGCGGACGTCATCGGAAACTCCGTCCTCGAGGCCCATGATAGCGATGAGACTAAAAATTGTTGGCGTTAGTCGCTGGAGATCCGATCGACGTCGTGAGCTAAAGTTGATGAAGTTGCAAGCAGTTAGTGTGCGTCGCAGAATCGTTGGAATGAAATGCAGTCGAATGAGCAGCGGGGATAAGTAGTGGGCAGAGGGAGTTCGGCTGTCTGAGAGGGGGAGAGGGTTGGGAGAAAGGGGAAGTGGGGAAGAGGTGGGGGACGGGGGGGTGCAGTATGGAAGGTTAGGGGAAAGGAGCTGCTGAACGGGGGAAGAGTGAGAGAATTGCTCCAGTGCCTTGTTTGGTGATTCTCTCTTGCTTACGTGTCCTCGAATTGCTCGCGTGGCCATCAAATTCAGTGATAATTTCTCGAGTGGCCATGCCATGGGATTTTCAAGGTGTTTTGTTTCCCGAACAAATACCCTACAAGAAATTTAGCCCCAAAAGTCCCCTCACGTACTCGTCTCATCCCACGCAAGCGTTGGGTACTATTCCTCACTCGAAAATTTCTCAATGTCTAATATGCCCCGCACATAAAATGGACCAATCATATTTAGACATTACGTGATTAGTCCGTTTTATGCGCGGGGCGCATTTAGACACTGCGCGTCCAATCATATACGGTCATATAAAGTTCCGATCATAAATTTCCGGCCATTACCTCCGATACTCAGATTTTTCATGAGCGCGTTCTCAGGTGTAATCACCAACAGAAACACAGTTTCTTGATACAGTGTGAATCTATTCTGTTTCATGTTTGTATACAGTCACTCAAAAAGAGGAAGTCTAGCACTTGCAATAAATAAATATAATGCGCGTAGCGAACCTATATGTTTTCCGTGAAGGATCAACCCTGAACACCGAAAGCCTCCAAATATTTTGGAAAACATATTGCAACCCACTTGACAAAAAAATAATACCCACCTCGGAAACAGATGCGACTCGGGGATGCATCAACCCTAAAAACAATGCCCATTTCCGTGTTTAGGGTTGACCCTTCTCGAAAATGCATCCAGGTTCCCTAGGGGTTTCATTTTATTTTTTCTGCCATGCTCGAATAGGTCTCGGTAGCGTCGTCTAGTGCTTTCGGTAGCGTTGTTTAGTGGTCGGTTGCACTACGGAGCACTACCAAGTAAATTATATGGGCTTCATTCTCTTACTACCTTAATTTCCGTACATCCTGAAGTGGCCCAGCGAGTAGCTGGTTCACTTCCGAAAGATGAGGTCTCGGGATCAAATCCCCCATGCGGCGTATTCTGCCAACCCCCACTAGAAGGGGCTACACAACTACTCATCTGGGAGTGGATAGAACAACCTAGTTGACCCAGCGAGGAGTGTAAACAAATAGAGAGGCGGGTTACGACCGACAGCCAGGTGTGGGTAATACCCAGAGGGGCTTCCCCCCCTCCTTTACCTTTACCTTAATTTTCGTACATATATCCAGGTCGGGAGGGTAAACTGGATGGTTTTGTTTTTGTCACTTCCTAATGAGTTCGACCAGAGTGAGAAATCTGACTAAAAAGCGACGACCAATCAACGTTGAGAAAGTCCATGTTGATTACACCTCAGAACGCGCTCAGGCAAAATATGAGTATCGGAGATAATGGCCGATAAATCTTGGATAAATGAAACCGCGCAATTACCTATATGATCGCGGATATATATACTGGAGCGCTTATTGGTTACGAATTCGTTTGACCGTGCGCTTATTGGTCGCGCATTGGGCTGAAATTGAGCGCTCATGTACTGTTGGTCGTGATTATTTGTCGTTTACGTGTACAGTGAGTGGGCCACGTTCGTGTCCGCCCACTTTGGGGAATTATTCGAGTGGGGAATAGCACGCAACGCTTGCGCGGGATGAGACGAGTACGTGAAAGGAATTTCAGGGCTAAATTCCTTGTAGGGTAATGTGCTGGGGAAAACAAACACCTCGAAAATCCCCAGGCGTGGCCACTCGAGCAATTATAATTGCATTCGATGCCCACGCGAGCAATTCGGGGACACGTGGGCAAGAACGAATCATCAAACAAGGCACTGGAGCAATTCTCTCGGGAAGAGTGTGGGGGTGAGAAACGCAGATTCATTCGTGCTGCGCAGGGCCACGGGGTTGCGCGCTACTTTGGAGGGAAGGGGGTAGGAGAAAAGGTTGTGCGGATTGGGGGATCTCGGCTTGAGTGGTTTGGCGGAAAATGCGTCAACCACGTGCGCAAACCGCGCATCCGCCACGTCCAGCGAAACGCGCCGCGTGTGAAAAATGGGGGCTGTCGCGCTGTCGTCCATATCAGCAATAGAAATTTCTGATAGTGTCTACGTGGCAGATGTTCCCGATACACGTGGTACAACTGGGGCAGGTAAATTTCTCGTGGCTAAGGTATTTTGTGTTTCTATTGGCTGTTTGCCTGGCTCTTCCTGACTCAGCAAGGCGTCTCATCGTGATAGATGGAGACGAAACCACGTGATTCGTCACTAAACGTCTCCCCAAACTCCAATGCGGCACAAAATATCGTCCTGCTGGATATCATGGCGCGGTCCGCTCCAAATCAGGAGGAGATGGTAGTGCGCGGTTTGGGCTGATACGCACGAGGTCTTCCGCAGATGGTTCACTCCGCGCCTTCCACCGCAAACGCCCCCCGGTCTCCTCCAACTTCCCCGCGCCTCTCATTCTCTCCTGCCAACAAGTATTTCTCCTCTCACGTGGTCTCTTCTCATTTCATTACTCAATTTCATTTGCACGTGGTGACCACTGCTCCCTCATCAACCTCTCACCTCATTCTAGAACTACAGCACCCAACCGAACCCAGTTCCAGCCATATGGCCAGCGAGACAAAAGTTGACGGCGTTCGCATCGCAGTCGAAAAGGAGCTCGTCGCCGAAGTTGGGCCACATGGACTCTCCTCGTTCTTCGTCACAACGTTCGTCCTCGCCGTACATCTCACAAGTAAGCAGGCTTTACAGTAATAATATACAGTTCAAGCGGTCGTACCTCCACTCAGTTTCAACTTCATTTCAACCTTAGTCTCTCGATGTCGTCTCCATTCACCGTCTGACGGTCCCTCTCGTGTGCTTTGAGTCTTGCAGATTGGGCTCCTGACGTGATCTGGATCGGGCTGGCCGTGTTTTACGGCGGCGTGGGTCAGTTCGTGGCGGGCATGTGGGAGTTCAAGCGCGGCAACGTCTTCGTCGCCACCTCCTACTCGTCCTACGGCTGCTACTGGATGGCCGTCGCCATGCTCATGCTGCTCGACAAACTCGGCCTCGTAAGCCAAAGCCAACCCTTCCAAAACATGCCACCAGAACAATCTAGTCGGTGAATTCCCCGCATTTTCACGGTTTCTCATTATTTCGTTTTCATTCCGTTGGTTCAGGCGGCTCCCGGGTTCGATTCGATGAAGGCGCTGGGGTGGTTCCTGTCGGCGTTCCTGGTGTTCAACACGTACATGACGTTCCTGACGCTGCTGCTCTCCAAGGTCGCCTTCGTCACCTTCTTCCTCCTCGAGCTCTTCTTCCTCTTCCTCGTCATCGGCTGCTTCCGCAACGACGCCCCCGGCCACGGATGGACCGCCGCCTCCGGCTACGCGCTGCTCCTCACCTCGCTCGCTGGTACGTCGTTGCGTCGTTTGCTCGCATCAATCACACATCTTGCCGCAAGATCTTGCAAAAATCTGCAAGAACGACTGCGCATGTGAAATATCCGCTCCTTTCCATTAATAATCGCCCATTCCATGCTGCATTTCCGTCTCGCTTCGCTCACAGCGTCTTCCCTTGCTTTCGTCCCCGCCCCCTCTCACGCTCCCCACCTCCCATCTCTCGCCAGCGCTCTACATGGCGGCCGCATCGATGTTCAACACGTTGGCCAACCGCACCGTGCTGTGGGGAGGCTCTCCCCTCCTCAAGCTCTCCAAGGGAAACTGATGCCGCCACCGTGCCTTGTCCCGGGGTACTATCGCCTTGCGTGGGCAATAGGAAGCCGTAGGCATCATATGTAAATCTACAAAGCAATATGTGTGGGTGGATTCACGTGTTGCTTCTGCGTTTGTTCCAAGTGCACTAGGTTAGATTGAGATGTAGTATAGTGAAGTGGCCTCGTCCATGTGTGCTGAATAATGCGTTGCATTAAACCTTGCCGCGTTAGTTTCACCTGCCGAAACGAAATGTGCACGGGTTTGAACTTCAGAGCTACTGATAATTAGTTATGGTGGCTGGCAGGCCATGTATGGGCCCATGGCCGTGTGGACATGATTGCCATGTGCTGGGAGAACATGCTATGGTCTGTGTCAGCCACATCGTGCCACTCATTTTTATGGCTAGTATGGCTAGGTTAGTGTTGAAGACCCTATCTCTTCGTCAGGTGTGTCAAACAATGTTTAAAGATATAGATATGCTCTGGTGGGTTGCATGTTAGGGGGTACTAATAACACTTTCTTTGTAGTCCCCTCCTTTGTCCTATTCAGCCACCTTAGTTCTTAAAGCAAGGGTGCACTTTGGGGGCGGTGGAGGCAGAGGTTTATCACTTGCGTCCACGTGGTTGCTGTTGGAAATCCGAATACAGAATAAAGAATATCGTATACTAGTGTGCTGTTCGGTTTTAGTGTATTCTTTATAAACTTCCAGGTCCTACAATAATTGTCACAATTATTGTAGGGCCACAACTATTGGAGCCTAGCATTATTGGAGGGTAGAGGGTACAGTTACCGTATTACCCCGGACATACCACCCGCCGAAATAGAGCACCCCCCGGGTGGCTTGTGCGGGGGGGGTGCTATAGCGGGCCTCATTTCTACTATACCCCCCTTTTGGGGCGATCCGATATAGCACCCGGGGGGGGGGGGGGGGGGGGGGGGGGGGTGTGTTACGTACGGGTAATATTGCAGTTTTTGCCTAAATAGCACTGGGTTTCCAATGATTAACCATCTACATGTTAACATCAGCACAAACAAGCTACGTCTGACGCTATACAGCGATATCACTCCCATCACACAGTCTTTCCTTCATTCAGATGGGGCCTACTACCATCCAGACAGAATGCTATCTACCTACACAGTCTGTTGCGGGCGCTCCGCCTTTGTGACTGCATGAATCCTCGTCGAGCGACGAGGGGGTGTGTCTTCTTTCCAATCAGGGCCTGACTGTGGGCCTTGTTGGAGCTTGCAATGTGGCAGCTAACCTACGAGACTAACGTTATCGCCCAGTCCTCGGTTTTGCGCACCCAACCAACAATCTACCACCGCGTCAAACATGTAACGACCCGGGTGCAGTGTAGCTTTTTCCGATGACAAGACCCCCCCCCTTTTTTTTGTGTAGTTATCATAGCACCCTAGGGTGGTATGTCCGGGGTAATACGGTATTGGCACACCATTATTGGTGTGAATGGGTCATCCTGGAGGGGTAGCTGGATGTATATAAACCCTGTTGTGTCACTTCTTCATGATCATTGTGTCATCATTCTACTTTTGAATGATCAATGCAAGCTTTCCACCTTGTTCTTTTATACAAACACGTTTCCGCTACGCTGGCACTTGCCTTTCTAGCATGGAATCAGAGCTACTCTAGGGGGCACGCTGCCAAAGTTGGTTCAGGAATTTACTGGCATTCACTTCGAATAGGTACTTGCATACAGTCATAGTACCGCACACGCGGTCTATGCTTTCTTACACCTGATGTTCGCTGCTGGTAACAACCGCGCGTTTAACGCACACTTGGTGAACGGCTTGATCAAGACTATGGCGCACTTCGACGGCGAAGTGGATGATGGATATGCAGCTTTTTAAGAAGCCATCCTGGCTCAGCATCACCACCTGGAAAACATGCTTGCAAGAACACCACCAACACTCCAAGCTTCGTTGAGGGAGAAGTTTGGAATGACAATCCAGCTAAGGACAACGCTCTCTCATGAGTCCAGCAATCTGCCCACCGGTGGACATTTTTCATTCAAACACTCCACGTACTAACCAAACGCGTGCAAACGTTCATGCAGGAATTGATGGTGAAGGGTGTTACGATGCGAAGTTTTATGAGAAGGCATTCCTGTATGCTGCAGGAGCCGACTCTACCGAGTACGAAGCTGAGGAGTCAGAAGAGCCGAAGCGACGCACCAACCGTCAGATCAAGACGGATGCAGGCAGAAACATTTACAGTGAAAAGAGCGGGAACAGTTTTTGAACGGGTTCCCGCGCCGCACGGTTTTTGAATTCAGTTTTAATAAGGGAATGTACCCCTTAGAGTACATGGCTAGTCTAGGTCCTTTCGTATTCCCTTGTACTCTTATACAAACTCGATGTATGCATGCTATTATCAACTCAGTCATTTACATTCATTCTGACCTGAGATTCAAACTTGCGCTGCAACACTACTCCGCGATCAACCCTGAGCGATCCTTCGCTAAGTCCCACTTGGGATTGTAACATGGTATGAGAGCTACTCAGGGATTCTTCGCAACTCCACGTCAGTAAATTCGTTGAATCAAGATCTGGCGAGCGGCACACGCTCCAAGACCAAGAAGGCCGGAGGATCCGGAGGCCGAGCAAATCTGACGGCTGAAGGACAACCCAATCCAGCTACGACAAGTGAGGCGACAACCACGATCGGCACTGCCGCCCTCGAGCAACTTTTCGCTCGACTTTCAACTATGGAGAAAGAACTCCAAGAACTGCGCAAAGGCGATGCGAGAATCTCTTCCCAACCAGCACAACCTAGTCAACCGGCTGAGAAAATCCGTGATACCGCCGCGCACACTTTCTCCCTCGACACAGACAAATCAACAACAACTACCCCCTGTCCAAGTGATGAGGCTATCAACTCTGCGCAAACACGCTTCCTCAACGTTTCAAAGATTAAGACTACTGTCGCGTTTGATGGCAAGGATTTCTATACATGGAGTTTTGAGCTGGAGCTCCTCCTACAAACAGCGCAAATCTACCATTACTTCGACGGCTCTTACCCTAAACCGGTGGAAAACACCGACGTCGCCAGGGCTTAGTACTACAGTGAGTCCCTCATGGCCTACAGTGTGCTGCTACGCAACATGACGCCTCCGGAACAACTCAACATACGCTCCTACAAAGAGAGCGACGCTCCAGCAATGGAGGCTTGGAAGCACCTCGTTGAAGTTTACCAGCCGAAGGATTCCGTCACAGCCAGCAGGCTTCTCCAGCAACTCCTGGAAATACAAATGGGGCACGGGGAGAAGGCAAATCCATATATTAACCGCTGTCGCAATATCCGTGACCAGATCACGAAGCATGGGAGTACGATCTCAGAAGAGATTTTCGTCAATATAGTCCTTCAAGGACTCGGGCCTGAGTGGAAGCCCTGCAAGGCGTTGTCAGATCTCTATGACATAGCTGTTGTAGGCTATAGTGGGGTAGCACATATGGGGAACAGCTTTCTAGGGTTTGTATTTGTACCCAACTTTCACTTAGTCATTTCATTCTCGTTTCAGTTTTCTCATGGTATCGAGCAAGTTCCCTAGTGGGAACTGTGCCTAGGGCCCACCAAGTCGAGATTTTTTTTCCTGCCCGGAGCGCGCTCCGCCCGAGTCGCGCTCATCTCTCTCACTGCGTCACGCCGCCCCTGGCGGCCCCGTCGCCCTAGCGGCCCCGTCGCCCTAGCGGCCCCATCGCCCTAGCGGCCCCGCCGCCCTTCGCTGCGGCCCTGCCGCCCTACCTTGCGGCCCCGCCGCCCTTCCCGGCGGCCCCGCTACCCTTCGCTGCGGCCCTGCCGCCCTACCTTGCGGCCCCGCCGCCCTTCGCTGCGGCCCCGCCGCCCTTCGCTGCGGCCCCGCCGCTCTTCACTGCGGCCCCGCCGCCCTTCCCTAAGGCCCCGCCGCCCTTCGCTGCGGCCCCGCCACCCTTCGCTGCGGCCCCGCCGACCTTCGCTGCGGCCCCGCCGCCCTTCGCTGGGGCCCCGCCGCCCTTCTCTGCGGCCCCGCCGCCCTTTGCTACGGCCCCGCCGCCCCTCTCGCTTCGGCCCCGCCGCCGACCCTGCGGCCCCGCCGCCCTTTTGCTGCGGCCCCGCCGCCCTTCCGAGCCGCCCGAGCCGCCCGAGCCGTCCGTTCCGCCCGAGCCGCCCGAGCCGCCCGAGCCACCCGAGCCACCCGAGCCGCCCGAGCCGCCCGAGCCGCCCGAGCCGCCCGAGCCGCAGAGGAGCCGAGCCGCTGTTGCCCTAGAGCCGCAGTTGCTGCTGAGCCGCCCGAGTCGCCCGAGCCGCCGTGTTGCCGAGCTGCTGTGCTGCCGAGCTGCCCGAACCGCCCTGTCTGGTGAGAGCAGCGCTTCTGTCACTGCACTGCCCCTGTCCTACAGTTAGCACTGCTAGTCTACTGCTGTGATGGCTACCCCCGGTGTTCTCGCTTTTGACGCTGAGGTTCGGGCCATTGACTTTGAGGTCTGGGTAGATGACCTGCAGCTTTTCCTACAATGCGATAGGGCTGACGGTCTCTCCCTCTTTGACCTCACCTCTGGTGCCTCTCCTGCCCCTGCTGCCAATGCTGACGCCACTGTTCGCTCCCAGTGGGCCACTCGCGATGCTGCTGCATGTCTTGCTGTGCGTCGCCACCTGCCTACCACTGAGCGTGCACACTTTAGTCAGTACAAGAGTGCTTAGACCTTGTACGACGCCGTAGTTGCGCGCTACTCTTCCCCTGCCACTGCTGCACTTAGCCGCCTCATGCTACCGTACCTCTTCCCTGACCTTGCTGCCTTTCCCACAGTCGCTGACCTCATTACGCACCTCCGCACTAGTGACACTCGCTACCGAGCTGCGCTTCCTGCTGAGTTCTGCGCCAAGAACCCACCCCCCATGTACATCACTCTCTATTATATAGTCACCCGCCTCCCTGACTCCCTTCGTGTAGTCAGGGACCACTTCCTCTCAGTCTGTCCCACCACTCTCACTGTCGACCTCCTAGAGAAGGCCCTCCTAGCAGCGGAGAAGAGCATAGTCGCTGTAGGAGCCTCTCGTGGTGACCCTCGCACCCCCATCTTTGAGGGGTGTTCCCCTTCTCCCCTTTTGCCCTCTATCGCCTCTGCTGCTGCGGCCGACCTAGTTGGTCTTGAGTCGGTCGGTGCGGCGTCTGCCCCTAGCGGGAGACGCCGCTCTGGCAAGGGCAAGGGGGGCAAGGGCGCGGGTGGAGCTAGCGGGGGTGGCGGAGGTGGCGGTGGAGGCAGCGGAGGGAGTGGGGGTGGCGATGGGAGTGGTGGCGGGGGTGGAGGTGTCGGTGGCAGCAGTGGAGGCGGAGGCGGCGGCGGCGGTAGCGGTGGGAGCGGAGGCGGCGGTGGTGGCGGAGGTGGAGGAGGCGGTAGTGGAGGAGGTGGAGCTGGTCGTGGTGGCGCTTCGCAGCGGAGCGGCTCCGGTGGTGGTCAGCGCCAGCAGCAGCAGCAGCAGCGTTCTCGGGACATCCCCCCCCCTCAGCAGCTCCGTGAGTGGTACGCTGCGCGTCAGCGTGGTGGGGGTTTTGGTCCGTGCACCTACGTCCTCCGCTCCGACGACCGCGCGGGTGAGCAGTGTGGGGGTGCCCACTCAATCCAGCGCTTCTTTGGCCGCCTGACGGATGCTTGGCGTCACCAGTTCCCGGAGGCTGCTGAGATCCCCCGCTGGGGAGAGCTGTCTAGGGCAGGTGTAGCTATCTATGATCTTGACTTTGATGCTATTCTTGCTGCCATGTATGCTGTGACTTATAGTGACGAGGGTGACTGTTACCGGTGTTTCCCGCCCGATCCGGGCATTGAGACTGCTGCTCTAGGTGCTGGTGAGGCTGCTGCTCTAGGTGCCAGTGCGGCTGTTGCTCTAGGTGCCAGTGCGTCTGCGTCCTCAGGTGCTGGTGAGTCCGCGCTCTCAGGTACCGCGTCGGCTTCAGCCTCCCTCACCTTCACACTTGACTTAGGGCCTTCTCGCTCCTTCTTTCGAGACCGCACCACACTCACGCCGCTTAGTCGGCCGGTTGCAGTCTCCCTGGCAGACCTCTTTGGTGGTCCTGTCCTCTCTCACTTCTCTACTGTCCTCCCGTGTCCGGCTGCCCCCTCTGGCACCTTGTCTGGTCTTTACCTCCCCTCGTTCTCTACGAACTTGGTGAGTGGTGCTGACCTACAGGATGCGGGGGTTCACCAGTTTACTCTTGCGAGTCAGCGGGTGACCCACTGCTCGGACGCTCGCACAGGCCGACACCTGGCCACGTTTACGCGTCGGCCGGGGTCGAGCCTCTACACCCTGACCACTGAGTCTCCTCCTGTCCCTGTGTCTGGCCAGGTAGCTACGTCGGGTCAGGTGTTTGCTTCAGTGTCCAGGTATGGTCCTGAGTCTGCCCCCTGCTCGTGTCGCCTCCTGTCTCACGAGACTCTCCTATGGCACCACCATCTTGGTCACCCCTCCCTGCCTCGTCTCCGAGGCATGGCTTCCCGTATCCTTGCCTCTGATCTTCCCCAGTCCCTCCCTCCCCTTCCTTCGGGGCCTGGTCCTTCCTGCATCTCCTGTGTCGAGAGGCGGCTACGGGCTGCCCCTCACTTCTCTCAGTTTCCCCCGACAGAGGCCCCGCTGCAGACGCTTCACATGGACGTGTGGGGCCCGGCCCGCGTCCGTGGACAGGGTCACGAGCGCTACTTTGTGCTGGTGGTTGACGACTACTCGCGTTACACCACAGTCTTCCCCTTGCGCAGCAAAAGCGATGTCACTGAGGTGTTGATCGACTGGATCCGCGCGGCTCGTCTCCAGTTCAGGAGGAGCTTCGGCTCGGACTTTCCTGTTCTGCGTCTGCACTCTGACAGAGGCGGAGAGTTCTCCTCTGGCCTTCTGCGAGCCTACTGCCGTGCGCGAGGCATCCGCCAGACCTTTACGCTTCCAGACTCTCCACAGCAAAATGGGATTGCTGAGCGCCGCATTGGCATGGTCATGGACGTCGCTCGTACGTCCATGATGCATGCGGCCGCCCCCCATTTTCTGTGGCCGTTTGCGGTTCGGTACGCGGCGCATCAGATCAACCTTCACCCCAGGGTCTCCATGCCGGAGATCTCCCCAGCTTTGCTGTGGACGGGGAAGGTAGGCGATGCGTCTGCGTTCCGTGTCTGGGGATCTCGAGCGTTTGTCCGCGACTTGTCTGCGGACAAGCTGTCCCCTCGTGCTGCTCCTTGTGTCTTCCTTGGCTTCCCCCCTGAGGCGCCTGGGTGGCAGTTCTACCACCCCACCTCTCGTCGTGTTCTGTCCTCTCAGGACGTCACGTTTGACGAGTCGGTCCCCTACTACTGCCTCTTCCCCTACCGCACTCCTTCCCTCCCCCCGCCACCGCTCTTCCTTGTGCCAGGTCCCCCCCCGGTAGACCCCCTCCCCCCTCAAGGTCCTGCCCCTTCAGGTGTGTCCCAGGTAGACGAAGTCGAGCCGGTCGAGGTTACTGGTGACTCTGGTGCTGCTGTGGGTGCTGAGCCTGAGGGTGCTGACTCTGGGGGTGCTGCGCGGGTGGGTACTACGCCTGGGGGTGCTGGGCCTTCGGGTGGTGCTGTTGGGGGTGCTGAGCTTGGGGGTGCTGCGACTGGGGGTGCTGGGCCTGGGGGTGCTACGCCTGGGGGTGCTGAGCCTGGGGGTGCTACGCCTGGGGGTGCTGAGCCTGGAGGTCACGCGTCTGGAGCTGCTGAGCCTGGGGGTGCGGAGCCGGCGACCGCTGGGCCTGCTCGTGTGGCGTCTGGCGGTGTTGGGCCTGGAGGTTCTCCGGGTGCTTCGTCTCAGCGGGAGCCACTCTCTCCACAGGAGCTGCGTGAGTGGTTTGCCCAGCGCTGGAGGCGTACTGCTGGAGCTTCTTCGACTGCTGAGGTTGCTGGTGCCGCCGGTCCCGGAGGTGCTCGTGCCGCGAGTACTGGAGCTGCTGGGCCTGCGGGTTTGTCTGGAGCTGGAGCTGCTGAGGGTGTTGGCGCTGAGGCTACTGCTGTCCGTCCTCGAGGCGGTCCTGCTGGGGGTGCTGCTGGTGCTGCTGGAGGTACTGGAGCTGGCGGTGCTGCTGACTCATGTCCTGCTGAGGGTGCTGCTGGTCCTGCTGGAGGTCCTGCAGCTGGCGGTGTTGTTGGCGCTTGTGCTGTCCCTGCTGTGTCTGGAGTCGCCGCACGGCCTCGGCCGTACTTCGTTCCGCTCCTTCAGCAGGTTCTTGGTCTTCCTCCTCCCTTAGAGTGTCCACCGCCTGTCCTGTCCCAGTCACAGTTACCGCCGGCCTCCCCACTGCCTGCTCCTTCTCCCTACATTGGTCCTACTGGAGGTCTTGCTGAGCGTCGTGAGCTTGCGTCTCGTCATGCGTCGCCTGTTCGTGCTGCTCGCACTAGTGGTCGCGGTTCGCGTCAGCGTCCTCCTCCTGTCCCTGGCACGCACCGGATGTCTCTGCGTCCGTCCACTGCTCCTCTGCGTGCCCCTTTGCCTTCTTCTCCTGAGTCCTCTCTTCCTGCACTTGCCGATCCGGAGTCGGACTCTCTTCGTGCTGCCAGTCCTATTGTCACGCGTCTCCTTGCTACTGTCGTCACTGACCCCTCCTTTGAGTCCACTGCTGCAGATGCTCTTGGTGCTGAGCTCGTCGACTTTGCTGCTCTTGGGTTTGCTCCTTCTACTACTGACCCGTCGCTGTTTCTGCGCACCGACACCTCTCTGCTGCCGTTCTACATCCTCGTGTACGTCAAGGACTTGGTCTTTTCCACTGCTGACACTGCTGGACTCGCCCACGTGAAGTCCGAGCTGCAGAAGAGACACACGTTCACAGACCTGGGTGAACTGCGCAGCTACCTTGGCTTGCAAATCACCCGGGACAGAGCACGCCGCACCATTACCCTGACTCAGTCACACATGGTGCAGCAGGTCCTTCAGCGCTTCGGCTTCACGTACTCCTCGCCTCAGGCCACTCCTCTGTCTACTTGCCACTCGCTCTCAGCTCTGCCTTAGGATGAGTCCGTAGAGTCGAGTGGCCCGTACCCAGAGCTTGTTGGCTGCCTCATGTACCTGATGACCTGCACACGACCTGACCTTGCATACCCTCTTAGCATTCTTGCACGCTATGTTGTCTCAAATTATAATATTGTGTAGGCTATAGTGGGGTAGCCTATATGGGGTACACATTTCTAGGGTTGCATATTTGTTTCACTTCCATTCCTTACTCATTCATTCTCGTTCTAACTTTCTCATGGTATTGAGCAGGTTCCCTCGTGGGAACTGTCCCTAGGGCCCACCACATCGAGATTTTTTTTTTTTTTTTTCCTAACCGGAGCGCGCTCCTCGAGTCGCGCTCCCCTCTCTCCCCTCGTCGAGCCGCCGTAGCGGCCCCGTCTGTCGCCCCTAGCGGCCTCCCTTGCGCTGCCCTTACGGCCCTTCGCGGCCCTTGATCGGCTCGTCGCCGCCCTTCACGGCCCGTCGCCACCCTAAGCGGCCCGCTGCCGCCCTCCGTTGCGGCCCCGCCGCCCTCAGTTGCGGCCCCGCCGCCCTCCCTTGCGGCCCGTCGCCGCCCTCAGTTGCGGCCCCGTCGCCGCCCTCACCTGCGGCCCGTTGCCGCCCTCACCTGCGACCCCGTCGCCGCCCTCACCTGCGGCCTGTCGCCACCCTCCCTTGCAGCCCCGCCGCCCTCACTTGCGGCCCCGCCGCCCTCGCTTGCGGCCCCGTCGCCGCCCTCAGCTGCGGCCCTGTTGCCGCCCTCACCTGCGGCCCGTCGCCGCCCTCACTTGCGACGCCGAGCCGCCTCACCCAGCCAAGCCGCCGACCGCCGCGCCGCCCTGCAGCAGCACAACCGAGCCGTCCAGCCGCCGAGCCGCCCTGCCGCCGAGCCGCCCTGCCGCCGAGCCGCCCAGCCGCCCACCAGCCGAGCCACCGTGCAGCCGAGCCGCCCAGCCGCCCACCAGCCGAGCCGCCGTGCAGCCGAGCCGCCCAGCAGCTGAGCCGCCGAGCCGCCGAGCCACCCTACCGCCGAGCCGCCCGAGCAGCCCTGTCCGGTGAGCACACCCCCTCTGTCACTGCACTGCCCTTGCCCTACTGCTTTCACTGCTGGTCTACTGTTGTCATGGCTACCCCTAGCTTTTGACGCTGAGGGTCGAGCCATTGACTTTGAGGTCTGGGTCGACGACCTGCAGCTGTTCTTACAGTGCGATAGGGCAGACGGTCTCTCTCTCTTTCACCTCACCTCTGGCGCCTCTCCTGCCCCTACTGCTGATGCTGACCCCGCGGTTCGCTCCCAGTGGGCCGCCCGCGATGCTGCTGCACGTCTTGCTGTGCGTCGCCACCTGCCTACCACTGAGCGCGCGCACTTTAGTCAGTACAAGAGTGCTCAGACATTGTACGACGCTGTAGTTGCGCGCTACTCTTCCCCTGCCACTGCTGCACTGAGCCGCCTCATGCTACCGTACCTCTTTCCTGACCTTGCTGCCTTTCCCACAGTCGCTGACCTCATTACGCACCTCCGCACTAGTGACACTCGCTACCGCGCCGCACTTCCTGCTGAGTTCTGCACCAAGAACCCCCCCCCCCCCCCCCATGTACATCACTCTCTATTATATAGTCACTCGCCTCCTTGACTCCCTTCGCGTAGTCAGGGACCACTTCCTCTCAGTCTGTCCCACCACTCTCACTGTTGACCTCCTAGAGAAGGCCCTCCTAGCAGCGGAGAAGAGCATAGTCGCTGTAGGAGCCTCTCGTGGTGACCCTCGCACCCCCATCTTTGAGGGGTGTTCTCCTTCCCCCCTTTTGCCCTCTGTCGCCTCTGCTGCTGCGGCCAACCTCGTTGGTCTTGAGTCGTTCGGTGCGGCGTCTGCCCCTAGCGGGAGACGCCGCCCTGGCAAGGGCAAGGGGGGCAAGGGCGCGGGTGGAGCTAGCTGGGGTGGTGGAGGTGGCGGTGGAGGCGGCGGAGGGAGTGGGGGTGGCGGTGGGAGTGGTGGCGGGGGTGGAGGTGGTGGTGGCAGCAGCGGAGGCGGAGGCAGCGGAGGCGGTAGCGGTGGGAGCGGAGGCGGCGGTGGAGGCGGCGGTGGAGGCGGCGGTGGTGGAGGAGGTGGAGCTAGCCGGGGTTGTGCTTCGCAGCGGAGCGGCTCCGGTGGTGGTCAGCGCCAGCAGCAGCAGCAGCGTTCTCGGGACATTCCCCCTCCTCAGCAGCTCCGTGAGTGGTACACGCAGCGTCAGCGTGGTGGGGGTTTTGGTCCGTGCACCTACGTCCTTCGCTCCGGCGACCGCGCGGGTGAGCAGTGTGGGGGTGCCCACCCCACCCAGCGCTGCTTTGGCCGCCTGACGGACGCTTGGCGTCAGCAGTTCCCCGAGGCTAGTGAGATCCCCCGCTGGGGAGAGCTGTCTAGGGCAGGTGTAGCTATCTATGATCTTGACTTTGATGCTATCCTTGCTGCCATGTATGCTGTGACTATTAGTGATGAGGGTGACTGTTACTGGTGTTTCCCGCCCGACCCAGGCATTGGTACTGCTGCGCTAGGCGCTGGTGAGGCTGCTGCTCTAGGTGCCAGCGCGTCTGCGCCCTCAGGTACTGGTGAGGCTGCGCTCTCAGGTACTGCGTCGGCTTCGGCCTCCCTCACCTTCACACTTGACTCGGGGGCTTCTCGCTCCTTCTTTCGAGACCGCACCACACTCACGCCGCTTGGTCGGCCGGTTGCAGTCTCTCTGGCAGACCCCTCTGGGGGTCCTGTCCTTTCTCACTTCTCTACTGTCCTCCCGTGTCCGGCTGCCCCCTCTAGCACCTTGTCTGGTCTTTACCTCCCCTCGTTCTCGACGAACTTGGTGAGTGGTGCTGACCTGCAGGATGAGGGGGTTCACCAGTTTACTCATGCGAGTCAGCGGGTGACCCACTGTTCGGACGCACGCACGGGCCGACACCTGGCCACGTTTTCGCGTCGGCCGGGGTCGAGCCTCTACACCCTGACCACTGGGTCCCCTCCTGTCCCTGCGTCTGGCCAGGTAGCTGCGTCGGGTCAGGTGTTTGCTGCAGCGTCCAGGTCTGGTCCTGAGTCTGCCCCCTGCTCGTGTCGGCTCCTGTCTCACGAGACTCTCCTGTGGCACCACCGTCTTGGTCACCCCTCCCTGCCTCGTCTCCGAGGCATGGCTTCCCGTGTCCTTGTCTCTGGTCTCCCCCGGTCCCTCCCTCCCCTTCCTCCAAGGCCTGGTCCTTCCTGTGTTCCCTGTGTCGAGGGGCGGCTCCGGGCTGCCCCTCACTCCTCTCAGTTTCCCTGCTTCTTTGGTAGGCGGGACTGGTTCATGATGGCGCGAACTTTAGTCATGAGGGTCCGATTGACCCGCTCAGCAACGCCTTGCTGCTGGTGAGCATAGGGAAGGGAAATCTCATGCTTGATCCCCTTCTCAGTGAGCACGCTCTCCAGTTCATTGCTGCGAAATTCTTTTGCCCGATCACTCTGCCAGATCTTGAGTTTCCTTCCTGACTGTCGCTGCGCGTGCACGAGGAAGATACGGAACACCTCCGGGGCTTTGGAGCGGGCGTCAACATTGGCAACCCACACATGGCGTGAGTAGGCGTGGATGAAGGTCAGCGTGTACTTTTCGCCGTTGAGTCCGTCGCAGGTGAGTACGATGAAGTCGCTGTACACCTTTTCCAATTTCTTGTAGCGGTTGGTGCTTGGCTCCAGAGAGGGATAGGCAGTGTGAGAGAGTGCGGCTGTGGGGCAGACAGTGCAAGTGGTTGGATGAGGGGTGGTGTGTTGTAACTCCGTCCCGTCGGGGCGTAGCAGTGCTCCTCGCGGAAAAACTTTTGCACGGAGGCAATTGGCAAGTGTCTGGCGCGAGGGGTGTCCCATCCGCTGGTGCCAGAGATCATCCTCGGCACGAATGCCGAAGGTGCACTTGTAGCGGGTGTGGTACTCTGCTGCCTCCTCCACTGTGAGTTCTGGATCTGGAGTGGAGGTTCTTCCTCTTCTCCTGGTTCTGCTTCGTTGTTCTCCTCCTCTCCTTCTGCTTCTGCCGTTGCTTCCCCTTTTGCAGGTGCCGTTGAGAGATACAGGGCGAGAAATTTGCGATCGGGAATGATCGTGAGCGGGGTCGTGGTGCCTTCGATAAAGCGGGCGTACGGATCTGGGCGGGAGATTGGTCCGAGTGAGTCTCGCGGAGGTGTTGGCGGTACATTCCCCCTCTCAATCTCCAATTAGGGATCACGCCAGTGATGAGGTGAGCGAGGTGGTTCGGAAGTGCGAGGGGGTCGACCGAGGGGAATGGTTACCCGAGGTGATGCTTTGCCGCGCTCAGCTTGCATTTCTTGTGCAGCTTCCTCCAATTCTGCTTGCGTGAGCTCCCCTTCGTCAGACTCGTTGTTTCCCCATGCTCCCCTGGTGACCGTGCCGGTTCTCCATGCTCCAGTTGTGGAACCCCAGGTTGTGCCTTCTTCTGGATCAGAGGGCTCGTTGCCCCATCCTCCGCGGGCAGAGTCTGGGTCCCATCCTGCCGCGATGCGCTCCTCATACAGCTTCTGCCGCTTTTTGGCTTGGGCCTTCTCCTGTTCTTCTTTGATGCTCAGTTCCTCTGGTGCGTCAGGATCTTTCCAAGCAGGGTCAATTTCGCGGCGGTAGAATTCTCGAGTGTACGGGCGCGGACATCCTTCTGCGTCGAAAGTGCGCGTGTTGGCTTCGAGGACGAATCGTAGGGTGTCCGAGTAAGGTCGTGGTCTTGCGTGCTGTTCTTGGCCGAATTTCTCGCTTGGCTCACCAAATATGCGGTGTGATGATATGGCAAGTTCTTCTTCAGTCATGCCTGTTGGTCTTGTCTCAGCGCTTTCTGCTTCCTGAATTGCCGCTTGCTCCTTCTCCACTTGCTCCGTTCGGCTTGCGGTTGGTGTGTGACAGGTGGTGCACAGTCCGTGGGCGTTGGGTTCGTGAAGATTGATTTCACGCGGGTGAGGGCTTCGGCGAATCCACGGTCTTCCATCCGGATGCTCCCAAGACTCCTTGTTCATGAAGGCGAACTCGAGGGGGACAAGATCTACGAGTTCGTCCGACGAGGCTTGACAGGAAGGTATGTCGAAGTCTAGGATATAGATCCCATTGATGGAGCGAGCTCGTCCGAGGTACTTGAACTCCTCAGGAGGAGTGTCCGGGGGAGCATAGATGAGGATGAGATCGCGCGTTGCGAGGTCCGTGTGAATGATGACGCCGCAATCGCGGAGCTGACCAGCAGAGAGCAGGTTAAAGCGCAAGTTCGGGACGTAGAGTACGTCGTTGAACGAGATGTGTGTGTTGCTGTCTCGTGCTTGCAGGACGACAAGTCCTTGTGAGTTGGCGCGCAGCTGCTCGTTGTTGGCGACGGTGACATAAGTAGCAGGGGCGCGACTTAGGTTAGAGACATAGCGCGTGGATCCCACCATGTGCTGGCCGCAGCAGCTGTCCAGGTACCAGGTGTTGAAATTGTCAGTGTTGTTACGACGCAGCAGCAATGCCAATCGTGGAGTTACCAGGGTGGTCTTGAAGCGCCTGTGGAAGTGAGGATCTTCATCCTCCTTCCAGCCTACTGGTACGTAGTGCTGATTTTCGTGAGGCGGGCTTTCCCGCAGCGTGATTGGAAGGTTCCAGTCCTGCTCGTCTTCGTCGTGCAGGTAGTAGTGATCCTCGGTGAAGGGATTATTCCATCCCTCTTCTGGTTCCAGAAGTCTTCCTTGGACTTCGTTTTCCTTGTCAGGTTCAGTGGTGCGCCGGCGTCGTGTCGCCATGTTTGCGATGACGTTCCTGGGAGCTCCTGACTGTGGTCCTTGATTTTGCTGGTGTTGCGCAGGAGGACGAGCTTGTTGATGCTGAGGTTGAGGATGACGAGCGTCTTGTCGCCCGACCCAGTTGTTGTGGTGAGTGGAATTTGGGTGGCGGTGGTTGGATCGGGATTTACATCTATCCGTTGAGTGTCCGAAAACTTTGCATATTTTGCAGTAATGGCGCCTTGGTTGTCGTCGCTCTTCTCGGTTGTCCATGTAGAAGGCGAGGCGCTCTCGGCGCGGCGCGGAGCTTGTTCTGCTCGAGTCCATATCTTCCTGTTCGGATAGGAGAGCGGCGCATAGCGCGGCTTCTGAAATTGTTCCTCGCTGTCGGAGTAACGCCTGAGAAAACTGAAATGACAATGAAATGACTAAGTGAAAGTTGGGTACAAATACAAACCCTAGAAAGCTGTACCCCATATGTGCTACCCCACTATAGCCTACAACAGCTATGTCATAGAGATCTGACACACCCCCATAGGCAAAGTGGGGGAGAACAAGGGGTCACAAGACCAGTCAAGCAAAGCAAAACAAGCAAGCTCAGGGTGGATCACAAAGTCACCACACAGTCCGAGCACAAAGTCAAGACCACAAGGCCAGTTCACATGCAGGAGTACACATATAAATAAGGCTAGACAAGCAAGAGCAGGTATATATATATGTAGGAGTACAAGCAAGGTCAAGGGGTGAGCAAGTGAGGCAAGACAGGGACAAGACCCAGCTGAGTGCAGAAGCGCTGATGATCACAAGGCGGAAGTGCCTTGGTGAAAACATCAGCAGTGTTGGCCTCAGAGGCCGCGTACGCAAGCCGCAACTGACCACGCTGCTGTAGCTCACGAGCCAGGAAGTAGCGAAGAGCAATGTGCTTTGTTCTGTGCTCCAGTCTCTGCTCTCGACCCAAGGCCAGCATGGCCTTGTTGTCTACGTACAGGACTGGAGGAGAACGAGGCGGCTCTCCAAGGTCGGTCAGCAGGTAGGTGAGCCAGCGAAGCTCCTGTGCAGCCATGGCCCCGGCGTAGATCTCAGCCTCACAACTGGAGCCGAGAACAGAAGACGAGCAGGTAGCCCGCCACGAAACAGAGCCGGAACCAAGGCTGAAGGTGTAACCCTGTGACGACCGCTGCGTAGCCTGGTCGTCAGCCCAAGAAGCGTCCGCGTGCTCAGTGAGGACCACTGGACTCCGCCCTCCAAGCACTAGCCCCATGCCCGACGTACTGCACAAGTAGCGCAACACCCTCTTCGCTGTAGCCATGTGCTCTGGTCTGTGTCTCCCAGGAGCAACATGAGAAAGTTAGAACGAGAATGAATGACTAAGGAATGGAAGTGATACAAATATGCAACCCTAGAAATGTGTACCCCATATAGGCTACCCCACTATAGCCTACACAATATTATAATTTGACACACCCCCATAGGCAAAGTGGGGGAGAACAAGGGGTCACAAGACCAGTCAAGCAAAGCAAAGCAAAGCTCAGGGTGGATCACAACGTCACCACACAGTCCGAGCACAAGGTCAAGGCCACAAGGCCAGTTCACATGCAGGAGTACACATATATATATAAGGCTAAACAAACAAGAGCAGGTATATATATATGTAAGAGTACAAGCAAGGTCAAGAGGTGAGCAAGTGAGGCAAGACAGGCACAAGACCCAGCTCAGTGCAGAAGCGCTGATGATCACAAGGCGGAAGTGCCTTGGTGAAAACATCAGCAGTGTTGGCCTCAGAGGCCACGTACGCAAGTCGCATCTGACCACGCTGCTGCAGCTCACGAGCAAGAAAGTAGCAGAGAGCAATGTGCTTCGTTCTGTGCTCCAGACGCTGCTCCCAACACAAGGCCAGCATGGCCTTGTTGTCTACGTACAGCACGGGAGGAGAACGAGGCGGCTCTCCGAGGTCAGTCAGCAGGTAGGTGAGCCAGCGGAGCTCCTGTGCAGCCATGTCCCCGGCGTAGATCTCAGCCTCACAACTGGAGTCGAGAACAGAAGACGAGCGAGTAGCCCGCCACGAAACAGAGCCGGAACCAAGACTGAAGGTGTAACCCTGTGACGACCGCTGCGTAGCCTGGTCGTCAGCCCAAGAAGCGTCCGCGTGCCCAGTGAGGACCACTGGACTCCGCCCTCCAAGCACTAGCCCTATGCCCGACGTACTGCACAGGTAGCGCAACACCCTCTTCTCTGAAGCCATGTGCTCTGGTCTGTGTCTCCCAGGAGCAACATAGCGTGCAAGAATGCTAAGAGGGTATGCAAGGCCAGGTCGTGTGCAGGTCATCAGGTACATGAGGCAGCCAACAAGCTCTGGGTACAGGCCACTCGACTCTACGGACTCATCCGAAGGCAGAGCTGAGAGCGAGTGGCGAGTAGACAGAGGAGTGGCCTGAGGCGAGGAGTACGTGAAACCGAAGCGCTGAAGGACCTGCTGCACCATGTGTGACTGAGTCAAGGTAATGGTGAGGCGTGCTGTGTCCCGGGTGATCTCCAAGCCAAGGTAGCTGCGCAGTTCACCCAGGTCTGTGCACGTGTGTCTCTTCTACAGCTCGGACTTCACGTGGGCGAGTCCAGCAGTGTCAGCTGTGGCAAAGACCAAGTCATCGACGTACACGAGGATGTAGAACGGCGGCAGAGAGGTGTCGGTGCGCAGAAACAACGACGGGTCAGCAGTAGAGGGAGCAAACCCAAGAGCCGCAAGCGTAGTCCTCAGTGTGTCGTGCCACTCGCGCGGTGCCTGGCGGAGACCGTAGACTGGCCGTCGGAGGCTCCACTGGGTGCCAGGAGGGAAAGTCCCAGTGAAGCCAGGTGGACGGCGCAGCCAGATCTCCTCGTGCAGGCTACCCTGCAGGAAAGCAGTGCTGAAGTCAAGGGAGTGAAGCTCGTAGTCACGCTGAGCGGCTATGTATAGCAGCACCCGAAGAGTGGTCATCTTCGGGGTGGGAGAGAAGGTCTGAAAGTAATCAACTCCCTGCCGCTGACTGAAGCCACGAGCCACGTACCGCGCCTTGAAGATAGGTGGAGAGCCCGGCGGCCGCTTCACCCTGAAGATCCACATGCCACTGACGATGTTCGCCCCAGGAGGGGGAACCGCGTCAACGTAGGTGCCTGTGGACTTCCAGGAAGCCATCTCTGCATCCATAGCTGCCTGCCACTGAGAGGAGTAGGGACCCTCTACGGCCTCCGCGTAAGAGCGCGGAGTCGGGATGTCTAGTGCATCCGGGTCTCCCTCAGGGGTAAGCACTACGGACGCGAGATGAGGTGAAGCAGCAGCCAGACACTGGAACCCCTCCTGCCTGTCCTCAAGGACGTCCGTGCCAAGAGCACACTCACCCTCGACGGACGGAGGACAGACAGACGCAGACTCAGCAACAAGACTAGCAGCGTAGTCTAGACGACAGCGAGCAGCAAAGTCGACGAGCTCAGCAACAAGAGCAGACGCAGCAGTGGACTCAAAAGAGGGGTCACTGACGACAATAGCAAGGAGACGCGTGACAATAGGACTGGCAGCACGAAGAGAGTCCGACTCCGGGTCGGCAAGGGCAGGAAGAGAGGACTCAGGAGGAGAAGGCAAAGGGGCATGCAGAGGAGCAGTGGACGAATGCAGAGACATCCGGTGCGTGCCAGGGACAGGAGGAGGACGCTGACGCAAAACCGCGACCACTAGCGCGAGCAGCACGAACAGGCGACGCAGGACGAGACGCAGGCTCACGACGCTCAGCAAGACCTCCAGTAGGACCAGTGTAGGGAGAAGGAGCAGGCAGTGGGGAGGCCGGCGGGAACTGTGACTGTGACTGGACAGGCGGTGGACACTCTGAGGGAGGAGTAAGACCGAGAACCTGCTGAAGGAGCGGAACAAAGTACGGTCGAGGCCGCGCGGCGACTCCAGACACAGCAGGGACAGCACCAGCACCCTCAGCGGCAGCACCAGCGCCAACAGCACCTCCAGCTGCAGTACCTCCAGCAGCACCAGCAGCACCTGCAGCAGGACCGCCGCCACGACGAACAGTAGTAGCCTCAGCCCCAACACCCTCAGCAGGGCCGACTCCAGTCGCACTCGCAGGCCCAGCAGCTCCAGCACTCCCAGGACTAGCACCGCCGAGACCGGCGGCACCAGCACCCTCAGCAGCCGAAGAAGCACTAGCTCCAGCAGTATGCCTCCAGCGCCGGGCAAACCACTCGCGCAGCTCCTGTGGAGAGAGTGGCTCCCGTCGAGACGAAGCACCCGGAGAACCACCAGGCTCAGCACCGCCAGACGCCACACGAGCAGGTCCAGCGGCCGCGGGCTCCGCACCCCCAGGCTAAGCAGCTCGAGACTCAGCACCCCCAGGCTCCGCAGCTCTAGACGCAGCACCCCCAGGCTCAGCAGCTCCAGACTCAGCACCCCCAGGCTCTGCAGCTCCAGTCGTAGCACCCCCAGGCTCAGCACCCCAAGTCGCAGCACCCCCAGGCTCGGCACCCCCAGGCTCAGCACCCACTCGCGCAGTACCCCCAGAGTCAGCACCCCCAGGCTCAGCACCCGCAGCAGTACCAGAGTCACCAGCAACCTCGACCGGCTCGACGGCGTCTACCTGGGACACACCTGAAGGGGCAGGACCCTGAGGGGGGAGGGGGTCTACCTGGGGGGGACCTGGCACAAGGAAGTGCGGCGGCGGGGGGAGGGAAGGAGTGCGGAAGGGGAAGAGACAGTAGTAGGGGACCGATTCGTCAAACGTGACGTCCTGGGAGGACAGAATACGACGAGAGGTGGGGTGGTAGAACTGCCACCCTGGTGCGTCAGGGGGGAAGCCAAGGAAGACACAGGGAGCAGCACGAGGGGACAGCTTGTCCGCAGACAAGTCGCGGACAAACGCCCAAGATCCCCAGACACGGAACGCAGACGCATCGCCGACCTTCCCCGTCCACAGCAAGGCTGGGGAGGTCTCCGGCCTGGAGACCCTGGGGTGAAGGTTGATCTGATGCGCCGCGTACCGAACCGCAAACGGCCACAGAAAATGGGGGGCAGCCGCATGCATCATGGACGTAAGAGCGACGTCCATGACCATGCCAATGCGGCGCTCAGCAATCCCATTTTGCTGGGGAGAGTCCGGAAGCGTAAAGGTCTGGCGGATACCTCGCGCACGACAGTAGGCTCGCAGAGGGCCAGAGGAGAACTCTCCGCCTCGGTCAGAGTGCAGACGCAGAATAGGAAGGTCCGAGCCGAAGCTCCTTCTGAGCTGGAGACGAGCTGCGCGGATCCAGTCGATCAACACCTCAGTGACATCACCCTTGCTGCGCAAGGGGAAGACTGTGGTGTAACGCGAGTAGTCGTCAACCACCAGCAGGAAGTAGCGCTCGTGACCCTGTCCACGGACGCGGGCTGGGCCCCACACGTCCATGTGAAGCGTCTGCAGCGGGGCCTCTGTCGGGGGAAACTGAGAGGAGTGAGGGGCAGCCCGGAGCCGCCCCTCGACACAGGGGACACAGGAAGGACCAGGCCCCGGAGGAAGGGGAGGGAGGGACCGGGGAAGACCAGAGACAAGGACACGGGAAGCCATGCCTCGGAGACGAGGCAGGGAGGGGTGACCAAGACGGTGGTGCCACAGGAGAGTCTCGTGAGACAGGAGGCGACACGAGCAGGGGGCAGACTCAGGACCAGACCTGGACGCTGCAGCAAACACCTGACCCGACGCAGCTACCTGGCCAGACGCAGGGACAGGAGGGGACCCAGTGGTCAGGGTGTAGAGGCTCGACCCCGGCCGACGCGAAAACGTGGCCAGGTGTCGGCCCGTGCGTGCGTCCGAGCAGTGGGTCACCCGCTGACTCGCAGGAGTAAACTGGTGAACCCCCCCATCCTGCAGGTCAGCACCACTCACCAAATTCGTCGAGAACGAGGGGAGGTAAAGACCAGACAAGGTGCTAGAGGGGGCAGCTGGACACGGGAGGACAGTAGAGAAGTGAGAGAGGACAGGACCCCCAGAGGGGTCTGCCAGGGAGACTGCAACCGGCCGACCAAGCGGCGTGAGTATGGTGCGGTCTCGAAAGAAGGAGCGAGAAGTCCCCGAGTCAAGTGTGAAGGTGAGGGAGGCCGAAGCCGACGCAGTACCTGAGAGCGCAGCCTCACCAGTACCTGAGGGCACAGACGCACTGGCACCTAGAGCAGCAGCCTCACCAGCACCTAGTGCAGCAGTACCAATGCCCGGGTCGGGCGGGAAACACTGGTAACAGTCACCCTCATCACTAATAGTCACAGCATACATGGCAGCAAGGATAGCATCAAAGTCAAGATCATAGATAGCTACACCTGCCCTAGACGGCTCTCCCCAGCGGGGGATCTCACTAGCCTCTGGGAACTGCTGACGCCAAGCGTCCGTCAGGCGGCCAAAGCAGCGCTGGGTGGGGTGGGCACCCCCACACTGCTCACCCGCGCGGTCGCCGGAGCGAAGGACGTAGGTGCACGGACCAAAAGCCCCACCACGCTGACGCTGCGTGTACCACTCACGGAGCTGCTGAGGAGGGGGGATGTCCCGAGAACGCTGCTGCTGCTGCTGGCGCTGACCACCATCGGAGCCGCTCCGCTGCGAAGCACCACCCCGACCAGCTCCACCTCCTTCGCCACCGCAGCCTCCACCTCCGCGACCACCGCCGCCTCCGCTCCCACCACTACCGCCTCTGCCGCCTCCGCCTCCGCTGCTGCCACCACCACCTCCACTCCCGCCACCACACCCACCGCCACCCCCACTCCCTCCGCCGCCTCCACCGCCACCTCCACCACCCCCGCTAGCTCCACCCGCGCCCTTGCCCCCCTTGCCCTTGCCAGGGCGGCGTCTCCCGCTAGGGGCAGACGCCGCACCGACCGACTGAAGACCAACGAGGTCACCCGCAGCAGCAGAGGCGACAGAGGGCAACATGGGGGAAGGGGAACACCCCTCAAAGATGGGGGTGCGAGGGTCACCACGAGAGGCTCCTACAGCGACTATGCTCTTCTCCGCTGCTAGGAGGGCCTTCTCTAGGAGGTCAACAGTGAGAGTGGTGGGACAGACTGAGAGGAAGTGGTCCCTGACTACGCGAAGGGAGTCAGGGAGGCGAGTGACTATATAATAGAGAGTGATGTACATGGGGGGGGGGTTCTTGGCGCAGAACTCAGCAGGAAGTGCGGCGCGGTAGCGAGTGTCACTAGTGCGGAGGTGCGTAATGAGGTCAGCGACTGTGGGAAAGGCAGCAAGGTCAGGAAAGAGGTACGGTAGCATGAGGCGGCTCAGTGCAGCAGTGGCAGGGGAAGAGTAGCGCGCAACTACAGCGTCGTACAATGTCTGAGCACTCTTGTACTGACTAAAGTGCGCGCGCTCAGTGGTAGGCAGGTGGCGACGCACAGCAAGACGTGCAGCAGCATCGCGGGCGGCCCACTGGGAGCGAACAGTGGGGTCAGCATCAGCAGAAGGGGCAGGAGAGGCGCCAGAGGTGAGGTGAAAGAGAGAGAGACCGTCTGCCCTATCGCACTGTAGGAAAAGCTGCAGGTCATCTACCCAAACCTCAAAGTCAATGGCTCGACCCTAAGCGTCAAAAGCGAGAACACTGGGGGTAGCCATGACAGCAGTAGACTAGCAGTACCAACTGTAGGACAGGGGCAGGGCAGTGACAGAAGCGCTGCTCTCACCGGACAGGGCGGGTTGGGCAGCTCAGCAGTACAGCAACACGGCAACACGGCTGCTCGGAAGACACAGCAGCAAGTGCGGCTCCGTGGCGCCAGCAGCTCGGCTCCTCAGGCGGCTCGGGCGGCTCGGACGGCTCGGGCGGCTCGGGCGGCTCGGGCTGGTCAGGCGGCTCGGGCGGCTCGGGCTGGTCAGGCGGCTCTGGCGGCTCGGGCTGGTCGGGCGGCTCGGGCGGCTCAGGAGAGTCGGGCGGCTTGGGCGGCTCGGGCAGCTCAGGCAGGTCGCGCGGCTCGGGCGGCTCGGGCGGTTTGGGCGGCTCGGGCGGCGCGGGCGGTGTAGGGCGGCAGGGCCGCTGGTGAAAGGGCGGCGGGGCCGCAGTAGAAGGGCGGCGGGGCCGCTGAGTAGGGCGGTGGGGCCGGTGAGAAGGGCGGCTGGGGCCGCAGTAGAAGGGCGGCGGGGCCACAGTAGAAGGGCGGCGGGGCCGCCGAGTAGGGCGGCGGGGCCGCTGAGAAGGGCGGCGGGGCCGCAGTGGAAGGGCGGCGGGGCCGCTGAGTAGGGTGGCAGGGCCGCAGTAAAAGGGCGGCGGGGCCGCTGATTAGGGTGGCGGGACCGTAGTATAAGGGCGGCGGGGCCGCTGAGTAGGGCGGCGGGGCCGCTGAGTAGGGCGGCTGGGCCGCTGAGAAGGGCGGCGGGGCCGCTGAGTAGAAGGGCGGCGGGGCCGCTGAGTAGGGCGGCGGGGCCGCTGAGTAGGGCGGCGGGGCCGCAACGAGGGAGGTAGCGGGGCCGCAGCAACGGGTGGCAGGGCTGCCGAGAAGGGCGGGGCCGCAGCGACGGGCGACGGGGCCGCGGAGACGGGCGGCGGGGCCGAATCGACGGGCGGCGGGGCCGCTAGGGGAAGGGGCCGCTAGGGCGATAGGGCCGCTAGGGCGCCTCGACGAGGTGAGAGCCCGGAGCGCGACTCGGGCAGAGCGCGCTTCGGGCAGGAAAAAAAATAGAAACTCGATGTGGTGGGCCCTAGGCACAGTTCCCACGGGGGAACCTGCTCGATACCATGAGGAAAGTAGAACGAGAATGCGTTCACTAAGGAATGGAAGTGATACAAATATGCAACCCTAGAAACGTGTACCCCATATAGGCTACCCCACTATAGCCTACACAATATTATAATTTGACAATGGCTAGTCTAGGTCCTTTTGTATTCCCTTGTATTCTTATATAAACTCGATGTATGCATGCTATTATCAACTCAGTCATTTACATTCACTCTGACCTGAGATTCAAACTTCCGCTGCAACACTACTCCGCGATCAACCCTGAGTGATCCTTCGCTAAGTCCCACTTGGTATTGTAACAAAGGGGAAATGGGCATACCTCAAGGAGGAGAGTCATCCCAAGGGAGGGATGCATCCGTCCAAGGAGAGGCGAGTGCCAATCCCGCACCTCAATCATCCATGCAAAGGGAAACACGGGGGAGGAGTGATGAGTACAGGAGTGAAGTGCATGCAATGGAGCATGGCGGAATGAGAAGTAGACAGATTGAGCAGCAGAATGACGGAAATGGTGAAGTGGGCATGGAAGGTGTGGGATTCGCCTCGTACACTATTGGTGCTCCCCCACTACGACAACTTGCGAGTAACTCCCATCCCATTGGAGTTCTTCCCATGCCCAGGTCTCACCTTCATGGAGGCAACGTCGTACCTCCGCGTGCACCATGTCCACCAATCGGCGCACTCTGTGTGGACAGCATGGGGCGGATGGGATACGGATGCTATCAAGTGGCGTCATGCGACGCGATCAAGTGGAAGTGCTGGAACGTCAACTTGGTGGACTGAATGGAAATATGCGGCGCATGGTACAGCTGCCTCGACCGTCAACTGTGCCTACTCTCTTCGACCCCGCTCCACGCGAATACACGGAAGAAGACAAGGAACGTCTGTCGCGCAAAATAGTGGGAGCAATGGTGGATAAGGCATTCCCCACTACTCTGTTTGATGGCTCGAATTTCCGCGAATGGGCACTACGGTTTCGTATGAATGCCCGCATCACGAATCTGTGGGAGTTCTTTGTGACCCTGCAGTATCCGGTTACCATGGGAAATGGTGACATTGACGATGCTATGGATGGGCTGGAAATGCTACAGACGAATTACTCACAGCGTGCAACACTCGCCTTTTGGGTCCTACTGCGCAGCGTGAGCATCACGATTCAGTTGCAATTGGACATGTTCCAGGAATCCTACAGCTCGGCATATGAAGCATGGGAGTACTTTATGGATACTTACCAGGCCAAGGATTTGGTGACGAAGTTCGCTCTCTTGAAACAGTTGGACAACCTGAAAATGGGGAGTTAAGAGATGGTGGAGGAGTAAGTCAACCGCGCAACGGCAATCCGGGACAAATTAGCACTAGCATGGATGATGGTGGATGAGAACACATTCAACTTAAATCTGCTCACCGGACTACCGGCGCATTGGGAGGAGATGAGGCACTCCGCAATGCTACATAACGTGACAGACAGCTTCACCTTGCAGCGGATGATTATTGAGGAGCAGAGATATCACGACCTCATCACAAAGGATAGCCGTGACCGGCCTCCACCTCGCATGGCTGGACAAGCACATGGAGACCGCTCACCTTCTCCAACTGCGAAGGGCAATATCGGGAAGGAGGGGTCCATTGGGGAGATAATGCATGGCAAGGATGGAGATGCAAGTTACTCATCTCTTGTGTGTTGGTACTGCAATGAGCCAGGCCACCCCTTCTTCAAGTGTACGAAGGCACCCCCTGGCTGGACACCATCACGGTGGGAACCACATACCCGTGGAAAGGCAAAACTGCACACCAGTGACAGCCGTTCGTTCTCTCCACGAAGGAGTCGCAGCTTCAAGCGTGACAACAATGCGTCAAAACAGCAAGGGGCAGCCGGGGAAGACAAGCAACGTATTGTTACATGCATTGCAATGGTGGGATCGTTACAAGCTACCTTACCACCAGCTAAAGCGTCATTTTGGATGCTGGACAGTGGATGCAGCTAGCACATGACCTCGGACAAGCGTTGGTTTGAAGAGTTAAGGGAGTTGGACGAACCTGTTTATGTGGAGCTCGCTGATGAGAGCGAGCTGAGCAGCACGATGACGGGAACGATCAGAGCAACGGCCCCTAATGGGACAAAAGTTCGCTACACTAAAGTCCTCTACGTACCTGGCCTGAAGAGCAACCTGCTCTCCTATTGTTAACTGCTGAAAAAAGGAGCGCACATTAATATCATTGCTAATGGAGACACGGAGGTCACCATGACTGATGGAGAGGAGTACGTGCGGATTGGACTCGGTAAGAACGCCGATGGAGTGCTCATGGTGCAGTATGAGCCGGCACTTACATCCGCTCATGATCCTAGACATTCCCGCAATGGTGCGTTATCGAAAAAGCATGGATGTAAAGGGGGTACACCTTTTTGCACACCAAGAGTGCCCTTGGGAATACATGGATGCGCGCTTTCCTGCACACCTAAAGTGCAGTTGCGTACCCATTCTGCATACCGCATGGCACACAAAGCTTGCGTCGTGCGGAAACCGGCGCGTAATGTTGACACGGACGTTAGCTCACCGCACTCATTTGAGGACATGCTGCTGGACACTGGGTCCTTGCTTAGCCGGCAGCTTTGCAACGATGAAGTCTCACCCCACATTGCGGTGTGGACCTCAGAGGGAGAAGGACAAAGGCCCACGGTGGATTCGGGAGTCGATGGAGCAAACCTATTAAAACATGACTTACTTGGAGCTGATGAAGTTGATGCAACCCAAGGAAGTGGAGATGCTGCAGCAGATGACTTACCTGCAGCAGGAGTGATTGTACCAGAAGAGGTTGAAGACAATAATGCTGAAAACAATGTGGGATGTGCCGGAACCGGCGTACCATCTGCTGATGATCGCCAAGTCAAGGATTGTGGTGTTGTACTCACCTGTGCGGCCACCTCCAATGGTGCTGCACAACATGGCATCACCTAACTCCACACTCACTCATGTGCTTGTAGCTGTGCACGCGGTTACGTGCATAACTACAAGCACATGGGTGGGGGGAGGTGGGGTGTGGAGTGTATCTTGTGGCACTGAAGTTGGACATGGAGAAAAAGCATAAGGGGAAGACCTACTCACCAAGGGTTGCCAATAGGTAGGGGGAGTGGGCAGAAAGGATGCAGCCAGTTGTCATCTGCGGCATTGAGCGATTGGTTGCTGCGAATGAACGGCACCACATGAGGGAAGAATGGAGAAAATACATGGGAGCACGCATTTCTGCATTCCTGGTGGGCACATTACTGCATACTTGGAGTATGCATTTCTGCATACATGGGAGCATGCATTACTGCATACCTGGTGTGCACATCGCTGCATACTTGGTGTGCACATGTCTGCAATCTTGGCAGTACTGCATACCTCAACTGCACAATTTTGAATACTTGGTGTGCACTGCATCCTTGGAGTGCACATTTCTGCATACATGGAGTGCAAGTTTTTTGGATCCGTGGAGTGAAGCTGTCAATCGACTTTACGTCAACATGCGCAAACCTCCAGTTAATGGAGTTTGGAAACTCCTGCTGCTACCGTGTGTCAGCTGGAGTGTAGGGGGAGCATCACAAGAAAACCTGGATGAAGTCAGAGCGGACTTGGCATCATCCTTAGGTGTGGATTTAAGACATGGACAACCTTGTGCCAATCCCAGCACGAAGCAGGGTGAGAAAGGCAAGGTTTACGGAGAAAAGCAAGGGGAGAGAGGACCACAAAGATTCAGCAGGCATGGACAAGAAAATGCTACCGCAGACGCGCACAAGTTTGTCAGCCGCTGACGAACGCCAGGTCGACGCTTTAATCGCACGAAGTGTTCACCTGCCAATGTAGTTCCGCGCCAGCCGTATGCAATGCGTCCTCCGTTACCAGTTGTCTGCAACCACGATCGTCGCAAATGCGCGTCAAGTGTGGTTGTCGCGTCGTCCCGCAGCTGGCGTGCGATAAAGTTTACGGATTCGAAATTTCGGCGGGCGCTAATGGCATTCCGCCATGACGATACGCGCATTCTGCCATGGTTTTGAGGAGATTTCGCCATGGAGCTGCTACGACTCCTTCAGCAGCTACTACTCTTTGGATCTGGACCTAAAAAGTTGAGATTGGAAAGAGGAATTGGAAAAAATGAAGGGAGGAGGATTGGTTGGAGTTTGGAAGCACCAAGAGATTAGGAAGGGAAAGGTGCTACAGTGACAAGCAGCTTGGCCAACACCAAACCCAAGCTTGGTTCGGGCGCACCCCTACCTTGTGGTGGTACACCACCTCGACCACCCTATCCTCCAAGGAAAACGGATTCACCACAACCTATAGCAAGGGGGAGAGTTGGAAATCCGAATACAGTATAACGAATTTGTATACCAGTGTGCTGTTCGGTTTTAGTGTAGTCCTCTTTATAAGCTTCTAGGTCCTACAATAATTGTCACAATTATTGTAGGCCCACAATTATTGGAGCCTAGTGTAAGATTTATATGACATAGCTATTGTAGGCTATAGTGGGGTAGCACATATGGGGTACAGCTTTCTAGGGGGTTGTATTTGTACCAAACTTTCACTTAGTCATTCATTCCTCGTTCTAGTTTTCTCATGGTATCGAGCAGGTTCCCTCGTGGGAACTGTTCCTAGGGCCCACCGATTCGATTTTTTCTGCCCGGAGCGCGCTCAGCCCCTGCCCCAGTCGCGCTCCCCTCTCTCGACCCTGTCGCGCCGCCTTAGCGGCCCCGTCGCGTCGCGCTAGCGGACCCGTCGCGTCGCCCTCGCGGCCCCATCCCGTCGCGCCGCCCTAGCGGCTGTGTCGCGCCGCCCTCGCGGCCCCGATCCGCCGCCCTAGCGGCTTCGTCGCCTACTCCTGCGGCCCCGGCCCTGCCCTTCCCGGCCCCAGGGCCGCCCTTCCCGGCCCCGGCGCCGCCCTTCCCGGCCCCGATCAGCCGCCCTGCGGCCCCGTCGCCTACCCCGCGGCCCCGGCGCCGCCCTTTCCCAACCTCGACGCCGCCCTTCTCGACCCAGCCCAGCCTCAGCTGGCCCCATCGCCTAGCCCTACGGCCCCGGCGCCGCCCTTCCCAGCCCCGGCGCCGCCCTTCCCGGCCCCGATCCGCCGCCCTGCGGCCCCGTCGCCTACCCCGCGGCCCCGGCGCCGCCCTTTCCCGGCCCCAACGCCGCCCTTTCCGACCCGGCCCCGCCTCTGCTGGCCCCGTCACCTACCCCTGCGGCCCCGAGCCGCCCTTCTCGGCCCCGGCGCTGCCCTTCCCGGCCCCGGCCCAGCCGCTGCTGGCCCCGTCGCCCGCCCTTCCCAGCCCCGGCCCCGCCTTCACGCGGCCCCGCCGTCACCACCGGACCGCCAGCGACACTCGAGCCGCCCGAGCCGCCGCGCCACCTGAGCCGCCCGAGCCGCCGAGGCGCCGCACGCCGAGCTGCAGTTGCCGTCGAGCCGCCGTACCGCCGAGCCGCCTGAGCCGCCCGAGCCGCCGAGTTGCCGAGCCGCAGCTGCCGCCGAGCCGCCCGAGCCGCTCGAGCCGCCGAGTCGCCGAGCCGACGAGCTACAGTTCTCGCGGAGCCGCCCGAGCCGCCCTGTCCGGTAAGAGCAGCGCCTCTACCACTGCACTGCCCTTACCCCAATTTTCACGCCACTAGTCTACTGCTGTCATGGCTACCCCTAGTGTCCTCCCTTTTGACGCTGAGGGTCGGACCATTGACTTTGACGTCTGGGTAGATGACCTGCAGCTTTTCTTACAGTGCGATAGGGCGGACAGTCTCTCCCTCTTTGACCTCACCTCTCGTGCCTCTCGTGCCCCTACTGCTGATGCTGACGCCATTGTTCGCTCAAAATGGGCCACACGCGATGCTGCTGCACGTCTTGCTGTGCGTTGCCACCTGCCTACCTCTGAGCGTGCGCATTTTAGCCAGTACAAGAGTGCTCAGACCTTGTACGACGCTATAGTTGCACGCTACTCCTCCCCTGCCACTGCTGCACTGAGCGGCCTCATGCTACCGTACCTCTTCCCTGACCTTGCTGCATTTCCCACAGTCGCTGACCTCATTACGCACCTCCGCACTAGTGACACTCGCTACCGAGCTGCGCTTCCTGCTGAGTTTTGCGCCAAGAACCCCCCCCCCCCCCCCCCCCCATGTACATCAACCTCTACTACATAGTCACCCGGCTCCCTGACTCTCTTTGCGTAGTCCGGGACCACTTCCTCTCAGTTGGCCCCACCACTCTCACCGTTGACCTCCTCGAGAAGGCCCTCCTAGCAGCAGAGAAGAGCATAGTCATTGTAGGAGCCTCTCGTGGTGACCCTCGCACCCCCATCTTTGAGGGGTGTTCCCCCTCCCCCCTTTTGCCCTCTGTTGCCTCTGCTGCTGCGGCCGACCTCGTTGGGCTTGAGTCGGTTGGTGTGGCGTCTACCCCTAGCGGGAGACGCCACCCTGGCAAGGGCAAGGGGGGCAGGGGCGCTGGAGGAGCTAGCAGGGGCGGTGGAGGCGGCAGTGGAGGCGGCGGAGGGAGTGGGGGTGGCGGTGGGAGTGGTGGCGGGGGTGGAGGTGTCGGTGGCGGCAGTGGAGGCAGAGGCGGCGGCGGCAGTGGCGGTGGGAGCGGAGGTGGCGGAGGTGGCGGCGGTGGAGGAGGCGGTGGCGGAGGAGGTGGAGCTGGTCGGGGTGGCGCTGCGAAGAGGGTCGGCTCCAGTGGTGGTCCGCGCCAGCAGCAGCAGCAGCTGCAGCAGCAGCGCACTCGTGACATCCCCCCCCCTCAGCAGCTCTGTGAGTGGTACGCTGCACGTTAGCGGGGTGGGGGTACTGGTCCGTGCACCTACGTCCTCCGCACCGGCGACCGCGTGGGTGAGCAGTGTGGGGGTGCGCACTCCACCCAGCGCTGCTTTGGCCGCCAGACGGACGCTTGGCGTCACCAGTTCCCAGAGGCCACTGAGATCCCCCGCCTGGGTGAGCTCTCTAGGGCAGGAGTAGCTATCTTTGACCTTGACTAGGATGCTATTCTTGCTGCCATGTATGCTGTGACTATTAGTGATGAGGGTAACTGTTACCGGTGTTTTCCGCCCGACCGGGACATTGAGACTGCTGCTCTAGGTACTGGTGAGGCTGCTGCTATAGGTGCTAGCGAGGCTGCTGCTCTAGGTGCCAGTGCGTATGCTTCCTCAGGTGCTGGTGAGTTTGCGCTCTCAGGTACCGCGTTGGCTTCGGCCTCCCTCACCTTCACCCTTGACTCGGGGGCTTCTCGCTCCTTCTTTCGAGATCGCACCACACTCACGCCGCTTGGTCGGTCAGTTGCAGTCTCTCTGGCAGACCCCTCTGGGGGTCCTATCCTTGCTCACTTCTCCACTGTCCTCCCGTGTCCAGTGACCCCCTCTGGCACCCTGTCTGGTCTCTACCTCCCCTCGTTCTCTACGAACTTGGTGAGTGGTGCTGACCTACAAGATGCGGGGGCTCACTAGTTCACTCCTGCGAGTCAGCGGGTGACCCACTGCACGGACGCTCGCACAGGCCGACACCTGGCGACGTTTACACGTCGCCCGGGGTCGAGCCTGTACACCCTGACCACGGAGTCTCCTCCCGTCCCTGCGTCTGGTCAGGTAGCTGTGTCGGGTCAAGTGTTTGCTGCAGCGTCCAGGTCTGGTCCTGAGTCTGCCCCCTGCTCGTGTCGCCTCCTGTCTCATGAGACTCTCCTGTGGCACCACCGCCTTGGTCACCCCTCCCTGCCTCGTCTCCGAGGCATGGCCTCCCGTGTCCTTGTCTCTGGTCTTCCCCGGTCCCTCCCTCCTCTTCCTCCGGGGCTTGGCCCTACCTGCGTCCCCTGTGTCGAGGGGCGGCTGCGGGCTGCCCCTCACTCCTCCAAGTTTCCTCCGACAGAGGCCCCGCTGCAGACGCTTCACATGGACGTGTGGGGCCTGGCCCGCGTCCGTGGACAGGGTCACGAGCGCTACTTCCTGCTGGTGGTTGACGACTACTCGCGTTACACCACAGTCTTCCCCTTGCGCAGCAAGGGTGATGTCACTTAGGTGTTGATCGACTGGATCCGCGCAGCTCGTCTCCACCTCAGGAGGAGCTTCGGCTCGGACTTTCCTGTTCTGCGTCTGCACTCTGACCGAGGCGGCGAGTTCTCCTCTGGCCTTCTGCTAGCCTACTATTGTGCACGAGGCATCCACCAGACCTTTACGCTTCCGGACTCTCCACAGCAAAATGGGATTGCTGAGCACCGCATTGGCATGGTCATGGACGTCGCTCGTACGTCCATGATGCATGCGGCTGCCCCCCATTTTCTGTGGCCGTTTGCAGTTCGGTACGCGGCGCATCAGATCAACCTTCACCCCAGGGTCTCTCGGCCGGAGACCTCCCCAGCTTTGCTGTGGACGGGGAAGGTTGGCGATGCGTCTGCGTTCCGTGTCTGGGGATCTCGGGCGTTTGTCCACGACTTTTTTGCGGAGAAGCTGTCCCCTCGTGGTGCTCCTTGCGTCTTCCTTGGCTTCCCCCCTGACGCGCCAGGGTGGCAGTTCTACCACCCCACCTCTCGTCGTGTTCTGTCCTCCCAGGACGTCACGTTTGACGAGTCGGTCTCCTACTACCGCCTCTTCCCCTACCGCACTCCGTCCCTCCCCCCGCCACCGCTCTTCCTTGTGCCAGGTCCCCCCCCGGTAGACCCCCTCCCCCCTCAGGGTCCTGCCCCTTCAGGTGTGTCCCAGGTAGACGCAGTCGAGCCTGTCGAGGTTACTGGTGACTCTGGTGCTGCTGGGGGTGCTCAGCCTGGGGGTGCTGACTCTGGGGGTGCTGAGCGTGTGGGTGCTACGCGTGGGGGTGCTGAGCCTACAGGTGCTACTACTGGGGGTGCTGAGCCTGGGGGTGCTGAGACTGGGGGTGCTGAGCCTGGGGGTGCTGCGCCTGGGGGTACTACGCTTGGGGGTGCTGAGCCTGGGGGTGCTTTGCAGGAGGTGCTGAGCCTGGGGGTGCCATGTCTAGAGGTGCTGAGCCTGGGGGTGACGAGTCTGCAGGAGCAAGGCGTGCTCGTCTGGCGTCTGGCGGTGCTGGGCCTGGAGGTTCTCCGGGTGCTTCGTCTCCACGGGAGCCACTCTCTCCACAGGAGCTGCGCGAGTGGTTTGCCCGGCGCTGGAGGCGTGCTGTTGGAGCTGGAGTGTCTTCGGCTGCTGAGGGTGCTGGTGCCGCGGGTCTCGGAGGTGCTCGTACTGGGAGTACTGGAGCTGCTGGGCCTGCGGGTACGACTGGAGCTGGAGCTGCTGAGGGTGTTGGTGCTGAGGCTACTGCTGTTGGTCCTGGAGGCGGTCCTACTGTGCGTGCTACTGGTGCTGCTGGAGTTACTAGAGCTGGAGGTGCTGTTGGCGCTGGTGCTGCCGCTGGGGGTGCTGGTGCTGTCCCTGCTGTGTCTGAAGTCACCGCGCGGCCTCGACTGTACTTCGTTCCACTCCTTCAGCAGGTTCTTGGTCTCCCGCCTTCTACTGGTCCTCCTCCTCCCTTAGAGTGTCCACAGCCTGTCCCGTCATAGTTACAGTTACAGCCGGCCTCCCCATTGCCTGCTCCGTCTCCCTACACTGGTCCTACTAGAGGTCTTGCTGAGCGTCGTGACCTGCGTCTCGCCCTGCGTTGCCTGTCCGTGCTGCTCGCACTAGTGGTCGCGGTTTGCGTCAGCATCCTCCTCTTGTCCCTGGCACGCACCGGATGTCTCTGCTCCTCTGCGTGCCCCTTTGCCTTCTCCTCCTGAGTCCTCTCTTCCTGCTCTTGCCGACCCGGAGTCGGACTCTCTCCGTGCTGCCAGTCCTACTGTCACACGTCTCCTTGCTACTGCCGTCACTGACCCTTCGTTTGAGTCCACTGCTGCGTCTGCCCTAGTTGCTGAGCTCGTCGACTCTGTTGCTCGCTGTTGTCTAGACTACGCTGCTAGTCTTGTTGCTGAGTCTACGTCTGTCTGTCCTCCGTCCGTCGGGGGTAAGTGTGCCCTTGGCACGGACGTCCTTGAGGACAGGCAGGAGGAGTTCTAGTGTCTGGGTGCTGCTTCACCTCATCTCGTATCCGTACTGCTTGCCCCTGAGGGAGACCCGGATGCACCAGACATCCCGACTCCGCGCTCTTACGCGGAGGCGATAGAGGGTCCCTACTCCTCTCAGTGGCAGGCAGCTATGGACACAAAGATGGCTTCTTGGAAGTCCACAGACACCTACGTTGACGGGGTTCCCCCGCCTCGGGCGAACATCGTCTGTGGCATGTGGATTTTCAGGGTGAAGCGGCCGCCGGGTTCTCCGCCTCTCTTCAAGGCCGCGGTACGTGGCTCGTAACTTCAGTCAGCGGCAGGGAGTTGACTACTTTCAGACCTTCTCTCCCACCCCGAAGATGACCACTCTTCGGGTGCTACTGCACTGCATTCTTGCAGGGTAGCCTGCACGAGGAGATCTGGCTGCGCCGCCCACCTGGCTTCACTGGGACTTTTCCTCCTGGCACCCAGTGGAGCCTCCGGGGGCCAGTCTACTGTCTCCGCCAGGCACTGCGTGAGTGGCACGACACACTGAGGACTACGCTTGTGGCTCTTGGGTTTGCTCCCTCTACTGCCGACCCTCGCTGTTTCTGCGCACCGACACTTCTTTGCCGCCGTTCTACATCCTCGAGTACGTCGAAGACTTGGTCTTTGCCACTGTTGACACTGCTGGACTCGCCCACGTGAAGTCCGAGCTGCAGAAGAGACACACGTGCACAGACCTGGGTGAACTGCGCAGCTACCTTGGCTTGCAAATCACCCGGGACAGAGCACGCCGCACCATTACCTTGACTGAGTCACACATGGTGCAGCAGGTCCTTCAGCGCTTCGGCTTCACGTACTCCTCGCCTCAGGCCACTCCTCTGCCTACTCGCCACTCGCTCTCAGCTCTGCTTTCGGATGAGTCCGTAGAGTCGAGTGGCCCGTACCCAGAGCTTGTTGGCTGCCTCATGTACCTGATGACCTGCACATGACCTCACCTTGCATACCCTCTTAGCATCTTGGCACGCTATGTGGCTCCTGGGAGACACCGACCAGAGCACATGGCTGCAACGAAGAGGGTGTTGCGCTACTTGTGCAGTACGTCAGGCATGGGGCTTGTGCTTGGAGGGCAGAGTCCAGTGGTCCTCACTGGGCACGCAGACGCTTCTTGGGCTGACGACCAGGCTACGGAGCGGTCGTCACAGGGTTACACCTTCAGCCTCGGTTCCGGCTCTGTTTCGTGGCGGGCTACCCGCTCGTCTTCTGTTCTTGGCTCCAGTTGTGAGGCTGAGATCTACGCTGGGGCCATGGCTGCACAGGAGCTACGCTGGCTCACCTACCTGCTGATTGACCTCGGAGAGCCGCCTCGTTCTCCTCCAGTGCTTTACGTAGACAACAAGGCCATGCTGGCCTTGTGTCGAGAGCAGAGACTGGAGCACAGAATGAAGCACATTGCTCTTCGCTACTTCCTTGCTTGAGAGCTACAGCAGCGTGGTGAGCTGCGTCTTGCGTACGTGGCCTCCGAGGCCAACACTGCTGATATCTTCACCAAGGCACTTGCGCCTTGTGATAATCAGCGCTTCTGTACTCAGCTGGGTCTTGTGCCTGCCTTGCCTCACTTGCTCACCTCTTGACCTTGCTTGTACTGTTACATATATATATACGCCTGCTCTTGCTTGTCTAGCCTTTTATATATATGTGTACTCCTGCATGTGAACTGGCCTAGTGGCCTTGACCTTGTGCTCGGAATGTGTGGTGACGTTGTGATCCACCTTGAGCTTGCTTTGCTCTGCTTTGCTTGACTGGTCTTGTGACCCCTTGTTCTCCCCCACTTTGCCTATGGGGGTGTGTCAGATTTATATGACATAGATATTGTAGGCTATAGTGGGGTAGCACATATGGGGTACAACTTTCTTGGGGTTTGTATTTGTACCCAACTTTCACTTAGTCATTCATTCCCCGTTCTAGTTTTCTCACCTGGCATTATTGGAGGGTAGAGGGTACAATTATTGGTACACCATTATTGGTGTGAATGGGTCATTCTAGAGGGGTAGCTGGATGCATATATACCCTGCTATGTCACTTCTTCACGATCAATATGTCATCATTCTACTTTTCAATGATCAATGCAAGATTTCCATCTTGTTCTTTTTTATTAAGATGTTTCCACTACGCTGGCACTATGCCTTTCTAACACTTACCAAGTTTGGGGTTGGAAGTGAGACGAGAGCAAGCAGCCAGTGTTGGCGGGGTTGCGCGGGTGTTGACTCCTCCGTCAGAAGCGAAAGGGGTGATGTGAGTTGGGAACTTGATTAGGGGCCGTTAGGCACTTGAACCAAAAAACACATGAATTACAAGCCACACACACTTTTCCCAAGCAACGAATAGCACAACAACCACTGCCAGCAAAGCACCGCCCTGACAAAGCATGTTTTCTTGGGAGATAAGCTAGATCGCAAGAGCATCTCAAACATCCCGCATGCACGACTTAGCACGTGCGCACAGATCTATCCTTGAGCAAAAAGGTGGAGGGCCAATAGTGCTCTCAAATCGTGTGTATCGCGCATTGAAATCAAGGCAATCCCCGTCCCCATGATGCAGCCCACCCAGTCCCACAACACGACTGACACGCCCTCGGGAAGCAGGTCCGGACACCGCGCTGGTCTCCTGTCCATTCACCATTGCCAAAACCAAGCGACATGTCTTATTTTTCAATATCCATATTGTGACGGTGTGCGGAACGGCGACCAACCGCGTACGACGATGTGCGGGATGGTGACTTGCTGCTCGCCACAATGTGCGGAATGGCGACTTGCTGCTTACGACGGTGTGCGGAACTGTGATGAGCTGCATGCGACGGTGTGCGGAACTTTGATGAGCTGCGTGTGACGGTGTGTGGAACTGTGATGAGCTGCGTATGACGGTGTGCGGAATTGTGATGAGCTAAGTGCGATGGTGTGCGGAACTGTGATGAGCTGCGTGCGATGGTGTGTGGAACTGCAATGGAGACCATGCGAGGGTGTGTGTGTCAGAATCCCAACCAATAGACCATTGGGATAAAAGGGATTGTTTGTGTAGCGGGTGAGTGCGCTCATAACCCCTCAGGCCAACGTGCCTGTAATCCTTCCCTAGGATCAATCGGGGATCACCAATCGACCTCTGACGCCCCCCGGCACTGGGATGCCAGAGGTGCACGCACTGGGATTCGAACCCTAGACCTTCGCTCTGATTCCATGAAAGAAACTGTCCTGGTTTAACTGACGCCACAGACTCAACCTAGCTAGGTAAAGTCAGAGCCTAGGATCAATCTGACAGGCTTGGAGCAAGGATTCTGTGGCAACTTAGATCACTGAAATCGCCCTAGAGATGAGAGAGCAATTGTATATTATGCAAGGAGGGATACACAAGTCGCTGTTTTGCTCTCTGGATATTTATATCTAAAACACACATGCAGAAATGTAACATCGAACCATGCGTGACTCGCCAAAAATTCGGACTCAGGATCTCGTCCAATTTCTGCGACGTCCGCGTTCACAATTTCGGACTTTGCTGGATTCGTTTGTACACGCCGACAATCGTGTGTTACAAGGAACAATAGCAAGTGTAGCAAAATGTTCGTAACATTCGCTTGCGCTCTCGCTATTTTCGTGCATGCATATGGGGCTGCCAAGTGTCGCCCCCCCAAATGTTCGGACCCAACCGGGGGAAGTTCGGGTGCATGGCGACGCGGACAATCCGCCGTCACCCGAACCTTCCAAGAACGAACCCTCCCTTGGTCCGAGTCAAAGGAGGTCTTTCGCGTGGGGGGAAATCTCGCCCCCCACACCTCCCAACACTCCCCCTTGCACCCCACACACACCTAAGCATACAAGCCTACCCAAGCACAACATGCATGAAGAGCATCTCTAGGCAATGGCTTGGTGAGGAAGTCCGCGGGTTGTGAGTTGGTCTTGATGTAACGAAGCTCGACTTCATTGTCTTCAACGAGCTTGCGAATGAAGTGGTGGCGGATTTGAATGTCCTTCGTCCTTCCGTGGAGGACCGAGTTCATGGCTAGGCCTTGTTGTGCCAACACACTATAGTGGCACAGTCATCGCACTCCCATTTGGGCGACAAGCCTGCTCAGCTTCTGGAATTTTGTGGGGAGGTGTTTCAACATGTCTTCATCAAACCCTCTTAGTTTCAGATTTTTTGAAGCAGTAAGCAAGGCATGACAAAGTTTTAAGTTTGAAGACTTATGGCATCCCGGAAGTGTGTGTTACTCTTTTTTGGGAACACCCGAATTGACCATTTCGGCTGCTGACTCGTCTTAACAAGCTCTGATTGGTCTGAAAATTGGTCTGGAAGTTCTTTTCCGCGTTGTTCAGGTGCTCACCAAGTTTCATGACAACCCAGCATTGGAGCAGCGCGTGATAGCTGTCGAAAGTCACTGTTCCGTAGTCATGGTGCACTGCTCCGTGAGACAAGAAGAACTGGTGGTCAACTGGGACTCTACCACCCTCGTTTTGAGAAGTGTGGTCTTCCTAGAAGCAGCTTGCAAGAGGGGGCAAAGTGGGAAGACAAGCTGACTCATTATTGGCTTGACTCACTATTGTAGCCTTGAGTATAGCTTTGAACATCCAAGTGTGGTTGGTTTTGCTGACCTAGCGAGGACATTTTCCATCCTTCTCTAGCCTTTCTCCCCTAGGACTCAACATTACCTGAGCTCCCAGGATGACCCAAGCCCTTAAGAGTCCCCTAAGCAATGTTGTACACACCTCTTCCTTGTATGAATGAAACTACACGTTTTCAGCCAAACTTACTTTCTCGTTCACTGCTTAGTGCATACACCTCTGATAGAAGCAAATAATATACCGTTGGAAAGCACAAACCTAAGGCTAAATGCTGTCCAATTTTGAGTTTCGTATGTTATCAGAGCTGATCGTGACGGCGTTTTGAACAGAGGTAGTTCGAAGTCGTCAGTTTCTACTTAGGCGGTTTCATGGGCATCTGCGACCCCTATGTGGACTGTAGACGATAACAAGTGGTATCAGAGCTGTTCTACTCTGTTCTTGGGTGAATATGGAGGCTGAAGGTTCTGCTCCAGCTGGTCCTAGTGGCAGTGGTGGCGTGAGAGGCGTTGGGGAAGCGGGAAGAGGTGTTGCAGGCAGGTCTACGTCAATGGCGCCCGTTTCAGCACCAACCAAGGATGATGTGAAGGCATTCAACCTGAAAAAGTTATTTGGGGAAGATTGGGCATCATGGAGCTTCAGGATGGAGCTCCTTTTCAATCATTACGGGCTGCTTGAGGTGATGGATGGACAATTGAAGAGGCCTGCGAGCCTAGGAGCGACCAAGGAATGGGATCGCCGGTCCAAGGATGGATTCCTCCTTCTCTCCCAATGCCTCTCATCCAACCAGCTGCACCATATCAGGCATCTCATGAAGGAAGTTCAGTGTGGTCTCAAGGCATGCAAGATATTGAAGGACGTCCATGCCCCCAGCAGCGAAGCAATGGTGGTGGTGCTCGAGCGACATCTCCACGCGGTGAAGTTCAACGAGGGTGACGCCATGCAAGGAGCGTTCGTTCAACTCTAGGACCTCTATGTGAAGCTCTCTACTACTGGTGTGGATTACCCGGAGAAGATCAAGTGTTACAAGGCTCTCTCCTTGCTGCCGGAGTCGTGGGGGCCCTTGGTGGTCAACCTTAATGGCATGAAGGACTCGTGGTCCTTTGAGTGGATTCGCGCGTAAGTTTTTCAAGAGGAGTTTCGGAGGAAGGAGCTGACCACCGCTGCCGGTGAAGGTGGAATTGCTGCGTATGGCATGAAAGGCTTCAAGGGGCGTGGCAGCAAGAAAGGAAAGGCCAAGGAAGGCTCTGGAGGGGAGCAGCATTCGGGAGGGAAGCATGGCAACAAGGGAGGCAAGCGGTGTGGCGGCAAGTGTTGGGCATTGCCATGTGGAAGGTCACCCATGGTTCAAGTGCCGCAAGCTACCTGATGGTTGGAAGCCTCGTCAGCCATCAATTGAGGGCGATGGAGGTGCTGGCAGATACGACGGCATGTTATACCATGTAGAAGAGGCATGCTCCGAGGACATGGTTGTGCCGGCCAGCAAGGTTGCTCTTCACCGCTCCTCCCGTTGGGTCATCGACACGGGAGCCTTCATGACCATGACCAACCAAGAGGATCTGCTAGATGAAGTAAGGCCATCAAAGGCAGCCACCGTCGTCTCAGCCACCAGCCAAACTGTACCAGTGCGTGGCGAGGGAGAGCCATGTTCATGGGTGCAGATGGGAGGCTTGTGGGGCTGAAGCGTATTCTCCTTGTTCCTGGATTATGTGCCAACCTACTCTCTACCAAGACCTTGAGTCAGGCAGGGATGAAGTGTTATAGACTAAGGACAGAGTCTACGAAGATTAGGGGCCTAAATTTCTCAAAATCGTTGGGCCTAGTTTCTGGAAAGAAAAGTCGAGTTCACAAGAAACGCCGTCAACAAAACGTTCACCGTCAAAACTTCACCAAACTCAGATATGCTGTAGCTCTGGTCTGTCGCTACAACTCCCAATCTGAATCGTACGATAAGGTGAAGTATTTCTTGAGTTATGAGTTTCAGCGCCCTAGGGGGTATGCTGCAATAGCAACTAAACTCAATCACAATTAACTCATAAGTTCACACAAGAAAGTTAGATTAGCTAGAAACCAGGTAGGAGGGGATGAGAAGGAATGGGGGAAGGTACCAAGGGAGTCCTCAATCAAGTAAACCCCATGCCACACAGTTCCCCTCTCTCTAGGCAACCCCAACTTTGACCTTTGTCACTTTCCCAACCTCCACAATCCACCTCACCCAAGTTGGCCACACTTGCCAACCCAATTTGGTTTCTCCCAGCCACTTGGCAGCATCTTCAGTGATGGGGACGAATTTCCCAACCCCCAAAAATCTGTACCCCATATTGAGTCACTCAACGAACTTCCAAAGTCGTCGCATCCCAATCAAAACTTCGAACGAACATAAGTTCGTCGTTCTTGCTCCGATCGCGACAATTCTTGGTTTGTTGGAAAGCTCTTGAGCAGAGGAGTCACTTCAGATACCTGCTCAAGCCAAATAACATTCACACATACTCAGACAATCCAAACCACACCAAACACAAATTCCTGCACACGCTCACACCACACATGCAATGCACGAACATATGATGGGAGGCAGATAGACGTGAATGCAAATGATAGCATCACATAACATGAAGATGGAGATGTTGGGCACAACGATCTTCAAGGCAACTCTGGATGGGCGAGTGTTGTGGGACCTCCGAGGCGGCAAGGACATGCATCGGTCCATGTGGGAGATACCGGTGCTGCCATGGAAGGAGGAGGCTGCGCGTTTGGCTGCTGGAGATGTGAGAGGAAGGCATGTCAACCACGTGAAAAATGGAGGAGGTGGTGATGATAATGATGGTGGGCTCCTTAGGCATGGAGGGGCAGCGCTACCAAGTGTAACTCCTAGCATGGGTGAGACGGATTGGCTCACCGCACACCGTCGCTTTGGCCACGTGGCGCTACCTCAGTTGCAGCAGCTGTTTAAGGAGGAAAGAGTAAAGAGGCTGAGGATAAAAGGGGAGCCCAAGGAGGTGGGATCTTGTGAGACTTGCTTGACTAGCAAGTTTTCACGGTTTCCCTTCCATTCGGTGGAGGGGAAGTCGAGTGACCCTGTGGAGCTCGCGCATGTGAATCTCGAGGGACCCATGAAGGTGAAGGGAGATGGTGGGGCCCTGCCATGGTGGATGACAACACGGGGCTCACCTGGTCCTTTCCACTTGCAAAGAAGAGTGATGCTGCCAAGGTCATTTTTGAAGAGTGGCTGCCCATGGTGGAGCGAGAGAGTGGCAAGAGGGTGAAGGCGATTCGTAGCGACCGTGGTGGGGAGTTCTTTGGAGTGGAGTTCTGGAGCTGGCTGAAGCAGCATGGCATCAAGCAGCAACTCACCACGGCCTACACCCTCCAGTCCAGTGGCGTGGCAGAGAGAGCGAACCAAGCATTGACTCATGTGGGAGGGCAGCATTGGGTCCCTATGGAGAAGTGGAGAGGCAGGAAGCCCCTGGTGGATATGCTTCGAGTCTTTGGGTGTATGGGACTCGTGCACGTCCCTAAGGAGAAGCGTGACAAGCTTCAAGCAGCGGCGGTGTGGGCTGTTCATTTGGGACTTGCACAAGGGAGCAAGGGGTGGCTCATGTGTGACCCAAAAGCCAACACTTTCTTCACCACCAGAGATGCCAAGTTCGTGGAAGGCCTCATGTTCAAGGAATGGTTGGAGCAAGGGAGGAGCAAGATCACCATTCCGCTCGGAATAGAGGTGGGAACACATGTCCCACTTCTCATTCCCATCGAGTTGTCTTCATCTTCAGAAGTGACGGAGGTGTTGCATGACTCGGGAGGTGCTGAAGGGGAGGCAGCAGAGGTAGAGGGAGTGTTGCAGCAAGAGGAGGCCCCTGTTGCTGAGAGAGGTGATGCCGAGGAGGAGGTGCAGCAGCCTAAACCATCCCCTACACTTCCACCAAGGTGGACAACCCAAGGGAAGCGTGGTGCTGTCCGTCGTGGAGCTAAGAAAGGTGCAGCCAAGGGGAGGCCCAAGAGAGCTGCTCACTTAAGGGATTTCCTCAAATATGAAAGGCTTGGGGGTCCAAAGGCATTGCTGGTCCAGGAGGAGGAAGATGATGAGGAGAAGGGAGCCGAGGGAGAGATGGAGTAGATATGTTGCTTCGTAGTCAACTTACCTCATGATCCGGCTTCAATGAAGGAAGCACTTGCTGGAGATGATCGAGAGGCTTGTTTGGCTTCAAGGGAGGATGCGTTTCAGAGCCACATGGAGAATGGAACGTGGACCGTCACCAATTTGCCCCCGGGAATAAAGGCATTGGACTGCACGTGGATATTACGCGTGAAGACTGACGCGGAGGGGAAGTTGGAGAGGCGCAAAACAAGACTTGTGATCAAGGGCTTCCAGTAGAGGGAGGGGGTTGAATTTAAGGAGGTGTTTGCTCCTGTTGCCAAGGCTCCTACACTCCAAGTGCTGCTAGCAGCCGCTGTCGTTTGTGGTTGGAAGGTGGAGCAAATGGATGTGAAGACAACATTCCTCTATGGCGTGGTGGATGAGGAGATCTACATGAAACAGCCAGAGCGGTACGACGATGGGAGCAGACGTGTTTGCAGGCTCAACAAGGCCATATATGGCCTCAAACAAGCTCCATGGTGCTGGTATGCAAGGCTGGTGGAGGCGTTAGAGGCTCTTGGCTTCCAAGTTAGCGGGTGCGACGAGAGTCTCTTCATGACCAAGGGGGAGGAGGAGAAGGTGTTTCTCCTTGTCTACGTTGATGACATTCTCCTCTTCTCTCCATCCATGGAGAGGATCAAGGAGGTGCAAGGAAAGCTGAAGGAGACCTTTCAATGCAAGGCCCTTGGACCGATGGGGTATTACCTTGGGTTCACGTGGAGCGGGACAAGGTGAAGGGATGGTTGAGGCTTCATCGATACAAGTACTTCGCAACCATGGGGGAGAGGTATGGGCTGGAGGAAGGGAGGAGTGTGAAGACTCCTCTACCCTCAGGGTTTCAGCTACACCTTGATGAAGAGGAGGGTGAGGTGTTGGAGCCCGAGTTGCAGTGTCGGTTCCAGTCAATGGTGGGGAGCTTGATGTATGCTTCGGTCAACATTCGCCCCGATATTGCGTTCTCGGTTTCGCAGCTGGCTCGTGTGGTGTCTATGCCCCTTTAAGAGCACCTTGATGCAGCATAGAGGCTGGTGAGGTACTGCATGGCAACCTCAAGGGTGGTGCTGCAATATTCAGTGCATGGGCAGCTGAAGCAAAAGGGAGTGGAGGAGGTGAGCACGAAGACCGGTGCACCTCCAAGGCGTGGACACTTGTACCTCTCGTGCTTCACCGATGCTACCTGGGCAAGTGACTTCAGTGATGTAATATCCCATGGTGGCTATTTATGCTGTGTTGCAGGGAGTCTAGTGAGCTGGAAGTCTAAGAAGCAAGGAGAGATAGCTCACTCATCAACGGAGAGTGAGTACATGGCGTTGTTTCATGGGGTGAAGGAGGTGGTTTGGATGAGGAGGTTGCTTGAAGAGTTGGGGTAGGAGCAAGAGGGTCCTACACCTGTGTTTTATGAAAGCCAAGGGGCAATTGCAATGGCTCGCAATGCTGTGCTGCATGGGCTGAACAAGCACATCAATATCAAATGGCATTGGGTGAGGAAGGAGGTGAAGAAGGGCACGGTCTCCTTGCACTACATCAACACTACCAAGCAACCTGCAAATTTCTTGACCAAGCAGCTTCAGGGAGCAGCTTCAGGGAGCAGCTGCATTAGCATTGGACCTGTGCCACCTTGTGTAGCATGTCCTACAACTAAGGGAGGCAGCTTCAGGGAGCAGCTTAGGGATGAATAAGAGCACGATGAGGGGGAGTTTGTTGTACCAACACGCTATAGTGGCACGGTCATCGCACTCCCATTCGGCCTACAAGCATGCTCAGCTTCTCGAATTTTGTGGGGAGGTGTTTCAACATGTCTTCATCAAACCCTCAGAAGATTTGAAGCAGTTAGCAAGGCATGACAACATTTTAAGTTTGAAGACTTATGGCGTTCCGGAAGTGTGTGTTACTCATTTTTGGTAACACCCGAATTGACCATTTCGGCTGCTGACTCGTCTGACGAGCTCTGATTGGTCTGAAAATTGGTTTGGTCGTTTTTTTCCGCGTTGTGCAGGTGTTCACCAAGTTTCATGACAACCCAGCATCGGAGCAGGGCGTGACAGCTGTCGAAAGTCACTGTTCCGTAGTCATGGTGCACTGTTGGCAGCATTTCCCTTGCCACCCTTTCATTGTTGTCATGCCAATGGTGCAGGGACAGAGAATGAGACAAGAAGAACTGGTGGTGAAGTGGGACTCTACCACCCTCTTTTTGAGAAGTGTGGTCTTCCTAGAAGCAGCTTGCAAGAGGGTGCATGTGGGAAGACAAGCTGATTCATGATTGGCTTGACTCACTATTGGTAGCCTTGAGTACAGCCTTGAACATCCAAGTGTGGTTGGCTTTGCTGACCTAGCTAGGACGTTTTCCATCCTTCTCTAGCCTTTCTCCCCTGGGACTCAACATTCTATGAGCTCCCAGGATGACCCAACCCCGTAAAAGTCCCCTGGGCAATGTTATACACACCTCTTCCTTGCACCAATGAAACTATACGTATTCAGCCAAGCTTACGTTTTTGTTCACTGCATAGTGCATACACCTCTGATAGAAGCAAATAATATACCGTTCGAAAGCACGAACCTAAGGCTAACTGCTGTCCGATTTTCAGCTTCGTTTGTTATTGCAGCTGATTGTGACGGCGTTTTGAACAGAGGCGGTTTGAAGTCGTCAGTTTCTACTTAGGCGGTTTCATGGTCATCCGCGACCCCTAAGTGGATTGTAGATTATAACAGGCATATGGCGGCTTGGTTGTCCACGTAGATGCGTGTGGGGCCTTCTTGTTGGTGCCCAAGCTTGGCAAGGAGGCGCCTTAACCAAACCGCTTCCGTACTACCACGAGTGAGGGCCACGTATTCCGCTTCGGTAGAGCTTAGTGCAATCAAAGTTTTGGCGCTTGCTTTGCCAACTTATTGCACCTCCCATGAGGGTGAAGACGTAGCCCAAAGTGCTTTGGCGGGTTGATGGATCTCCCGATCAATCTGCATCTGTGTAGCCTTGTAGCACCATGGGTCCCTTCTTGTAGTGCAACCCCATTCGAGTGGTGCTCTTGATGTAGCGAAGAAAGCGACGTGACGCTCGCACATGCTCAACTATGGGGTTGGAGACGACACGTCCAAGCACTGCAACGGGAAAGGAGAGGTCGGGGCGAGTGCTTACCGTGGCATACATGCACGACCCAACGACCGAGTGTAAGGTCTTTGCGCTCTCGGGATCCATCGGGTTTTCGTCGCTCACGACCAATGGATGAAACCCCGCTTTCATGGGTGTCGGTGTAGGCTTGTTGTCGATCATGCCGAAGCAATCCACCACACTCTCCAAGTTTTTGTGTTGGAGGAGGGCGAGGGTCTTGTTCCCTCGATCGCGATCGATATGCATCCCTAGGTAGTGGGAGACGGCGCCGAGGTCACGCATGGAGAATTCGGCGGCAAGCTTCTCTTTCACGTCCGCTACAAGGGTCTTGCAATCAGACACAAGGAGAAGGTCGTCGACGTAGAGGAGAAGAACGAGCTTCTTCTTGACCTTGTTGAGAACGTAGAGTGCATGATCGTACTCACTCCGTACGAACCCCATCAAGAGCAAGTGCTCATCAATCCTCGTGTGCCACGCACGAGGGCTTTGTTTGAGGCCGTAGATTATACGCTTGAGCTTGCACACACGGTCGGAGTCGTCGTCAAACCCAGGAGGTTGTTTCATGTACACCTCCTCCTTGAGACGACCGTAGAGAAACGCCATCTTCACGTCGAATTGTTCCACCTTCAATTCAAGTGCTTGCGCCAATGCCAAGAGAGTGTGTAAGGTGGCGGACTTGGCAACAGGAGCGAATGTCTCGTTGTAGTGAAGACTCTCCTATTGAGTGTAGCCTTGCGCCACCAACCGCGCATTGTACTGCTCCACTTCTCCATTGGGGCCAAGCTTCTTCTTGAAGACCCAACGAGAGCCAACGAGGTAGGCGCTAGGAGGCATGGGAACAAGCTCATAGACGTCGTTCACCATGAGCGAATCATATTCCTCTTGAAGCGGGCGTACCCATTCCGCCGCTTCCACCGAGCTCATGGCGCCTTGGTAGGTGGACGGGGTATCGGTGAATGCCTCAAGGCACATCGCGTCTCCCCCTCCCTCATCGGCCCCCGCCACAAGAGAATAGCCATCATACTTGGAGTTGGGATAAAGAGTCCTCCGAGTGCGAGTGGATGCGAGGGTGGGAGTGATAGTGGGAGGATGAGATGAAGGGTCACTTTCCTTGGCATTCCCTTCATCCCCACTCACTCCAACCGCTCCCAATCCATGCTCCCCCTCACTCGCACTAGGTGGAGGAGCTGTAGAAGCTTAATCGGCCTCATCCGCGGCATCCAAGAATGGAGGGAAGATGATGACCGGGGGCACGTTCATTGACTTAAACGGGAAGGTGTCTTCATAAAACACCACGTCGCGTGACACCACAAATTTCCCGTGCTCTAAGTCCCACACATGCCACGTCTTGTGATCCTCACTTGGTCCCAAGTACATCACCACCCGTGCGTTAGCCTCAAGCTTGGTCCGTGTAACGTTGGGTACATGATAGTAGCACGTGCACCCAAAGGTGCGAAGGTCGGAGATATCAGGCTTCGTTCCGTTCCAAGCCTCAAGAGGCGTCTTGTTCGGCAATGCCTTGGTCACGCACCGGTTGTGAATCCAAGTTGCCAACGCAACCACCTCATCCCAGAAATACTTCTCCGCATGAGCATGGGAGAGGAGACTCCGTGCCGACTCCATGAGCGTGCGGTTCAACTTTCGGTCGCACCGTTTTGTTGAGTCTGTGGCGTCAGTTAAACCAAGACGGTTTCTTTCATGGTATGCGAGCTAGAGTAGGAGTACTCACTCAATCATTGCTATGCCATGGGTTCCTCCGATAGTTCCTCGACGACAAATTCCCCAACGGCCCCTTCCGTCCCAACGGACTTCTCGACAATGCCGCACGTTGTCGACTTGAGCGCGGTGCCATTTTCTAACGGGGAGTATTTCTCCTCGTGGCGTTTCACGCTCAAGATGTATATGTTGGAGCACGAATTGTGGGGATTCCTTAATGGGTCGGCATTGAAGCCCACTTCGGACGCTTCAACTGGGGAAAAAGGAAGCTTGGGTGCGAAAGGACAAAAATGCGTTTGCCTTTCTTGTCTCTAAGCTAAGTCTCCAACTCGTTCCTATCGTAAGCCCTTGCATCAACAGTGAAGGCGCAATTGTGAAGCGTGGAAGCGACTCGAATGAGAGCACGTCCCCAAGTCACTTCATAGCAAGCTTCAAGCACGCCTCTTCATGGTGAGGATGAAGGACGGTGAGTCAACCGCATGGAGGAGCTTGGCGAGCGCTTGGTGGAATTCGACGCGAGCGTGGAATGTCAAACTCATATCATATAGTTTGTCTAGGATATAGTGGGGTAGACACTATGGGGTACAGTTTCCTAGGGTTTCCTGCTTGTACCCAACTTTGTGCTAGTTCATTCATTCCTCATTCTTCACATGGTATCAGAGCAGGTTCCCTAATGGGAACGCTTCCTTGGGCCCACCACTGAAATCTTCCTTTCTGACCGGAGCGCCAGTCGCTCGTGCCCGAGGCGCGCCTTTTTCGCCGCCCTTTCCAGGCCCCTAGTGGCCCCTAGCGGCCTCGTCGCCGCCCCCCACGCGGCCCCGTTGCCGCCCCTAGCGGCCCCGTCGCCGCCCCTAAGCGACCCCGTCGCCGCCCCTTGCGGCCCCGTCGCCGCCCCTTACCCTACGCGGCCCCGTCGCCGCCCCTACGCGGCCCCAACGCCGCCTCTAGCGGCCCCGACGCCGCCCCCTAGCGGCCCCGTCGCCGCGCCTAAGCGGCCCCATCGCCGCCCCAAGCGGCCCCGCCGCCGCCCCTTACCCTACGCGGCCCCGTCGCCGCCCCTACGCGGCCCCAACGCCGCGCCTAAGCGAACCCGTCGCCGCCCCAAGCAGCCCCGTCGCTGCCCCTTACCCTACGCGGCCCCGTCGCCGCCTCTACGCGGCCCCGTCGCCGCCCCTGGCGGCCCCGTCGCCGTCCCTATCGGCCCTGTCGCCACCTCTCACCCTAGGGGGCCCCGCTGCCGCCCCTACGCGGCCCCGTCGCCGCCCCTAAGCGGCCCCACTGCCGCTCCTAAGCGGCCTTGTCGCCGCCCCTAAGCGGCCCCGACGCCGCCTCTACGCGGCCCTGTCGCCGCTCCCCTCCCTACGCGGCCCCGTCGCTGTCCCTAGCGGCCCCAACGCCGCCTCTACGAGCAGCCCAGCAGCAAAGCCGCCGACCCGCCGAGACGCCCAGCAGCAGAGCTGCCGAGCCGCCCGACAGCCGAGCCGCCCAGCAGCAGAGCAGCCGAGCCGCCCGACAGCTGAGCCGCCCGGCAGCCGAACCGCCTAGCCGCCCGACAGCCGAGCCGCCAAGCAGCCGAACTGCCGAGCCGCCCGACCGCCGAGCCGCCCAGCAGCCGAGCCGCCGAGCCGCCAGACAGCCGAGCCGCGTAGCAGCCGAGCAGCTAAGCCGCCGAGCCGCCCTGCCGTTGAGCCGCTACGAGTCCTACCAGCGCGCCCCGGCCCTACTTACTCGTACTGGGGAGCTCACTCCTTGCTAGACCCCTGCAGTCATGGCTACCCCCAGTATTCTTACCTTTGACACTGAGGGTCGTGCAGTTGACTTTGAGGTCTGGGTCGATGACCTTCAGCTGTTCCTCCAGTGCGATAGGGCAAACGGCCTCTCTCTGTTCGACGTCACCTCGGTGCCTCCCCTTCCCCGCCTACTACTGCTGACAGCACTGTTCGCACACAGTGGGCAACACGCGATGCTGCTGCCCGTCTTGCTGTGCGTTGCCACTTACCGACCACTGAGCGTGCATACTTTAGCCAGTACAAGAGTGCTTAGACCTTGTACGACGCTGTAGTTGCACGCTACTCTTCCCTTGCCACTGCTGCACTAAGCCGCCTCATGCTACCGTACCTCTTCCCTAACCTTGCTGCCTTTCCCACAGTCGCTGACCTTATTACGCACCTCCGCACTAGTGACACTCGCTACCGCGCTGCGCTTCCTGCTGAGTTCTGTGCCAAGAACCCCCCCCCGCTGTACATCACTCTCAACTACATAGTCACCCGACTCCCTGATTCTCTTCGCTTAGTCAAGGACCACTTCCTCTCTGTTTGCCCCACCACTCTCACCGTTGACCTCCTCGAGGAGCGCCTCCTAGCAGCAGAGAAGAGCATAGTAGCTGTAGGAGCCTCTCGTGGTGACCCTCGCACCCCCGTCTTTGAGGGGTGTTCCCCCTCCCCCCTCTTGCCCTCTCTTGCTTTTGCTGCTGCTGCCGACCTCGTTGGTTTCTACAGGGTCGGCCCTGCGTCTGCCCCTAGCGAGCGACGCCGCACCGGCAAGGGCAAGGGGGGCAAGGGAGCTGGAGGGGCTAGCGGGGGCGGTGGAGGTGGTGGTGGCGGCGGTGGAGGGGGTGGGGGTGGTGGTGAGAGTGGTGGCGGGGGTGGTGGCGGCGGTGGCAGCAGTGGAGGCGGAGGAGGCGGCAGTGGTGGCTGAGGGAGCGGAGGTGGCGGAGGCGGCGGAGGTGGCGGAGGGAGCGGAGGAGGCGGAGGTGGCAGCGGCGGCGGTGGAGCTGGTCGCGACTCTGCGCAGAGGAGTGGGTCTGGTGGTGGTCCGCGCCAGCAGCAGCAGCGCAGTCGTGAGACCCTGTCCCCTCAGCAGCTTCGTAAGTGGTACGCTGCGCATCACCGCGGTGGGGGTACTGGTCCCTGCAGTTACGTTCTCCGTACCAGCGACCGCGTTGGTGAGCAGTGCGGGGGCCCGCACTCCACCCAGAGCTGCTTCGGCCGCCTGACGGACGCGTGGCGTCACCACTTCCCTGAGGCGTCAGAGATCCCTCGCTGGGGAGATCTGTCTAGGGCGGGGGTTGCCATGTTTGATCTCGACTATGATGCTATTCTTGCTGCCATGTATGCTGTGACTGTTAGTGTTGAGGGTGAGTGCTTCCTGTGTGTTCCGCCTGACTCGGGCATTGAGGCTGCTGCTCTAGGAGCTGGTGAGGCTACTGCTCCAGGTACTAGTGTGTCTGCTGCCCCAGGTGCTGGTGAGTCCGCTCTCTCAGGTACTACGTCGGCTCAGGCCCTACACACCTTCACCCTAAGCTCGGGTGCTTCCCGCTCCTTCTTTCGAGACCGCACCACGCTTACGCCGCTTAGTCGGCCGGTTGCAGTCTCCCTGGCGGACCCCTTCTTGGGGTCCTGTCCTTGCTAGCTTCTCCACTGTCTTACCGTGCCCGGCAGCCCCCTATGGCACCTTGTCAGGTCTCTACCTCCCTTCGTTCTCTACGAACTTGGTGAGTGGAGCTGACCTACAGGATCGAGGGGTCGACCAGTTCACTCTTGCGAGTCAGCGGGTGACACACTACACGTGCGCTTGGACAGGCCAACACTCGGCCACGTTCACCCGTCGGCCGGGGTCGAGCCTGTACACCCTTACTACTGAGTCTTTTCCGGCTGCTGAGTCTGGCTAGGTGACTGCGTCGAGTCAGGTGTTTGCTGCAGCGTCCAGGTCTGGTCCTGAGTCTGCTCCTTGCTCGTGTCGTCTCCTCTCCCATCAGACTCCCCTTTGGCACCACCGTCTTGGTCACCCCTCGGGGCATGGCCTCCCATGTCCTTGTCTCTGGTCTCCTCCGGTCTCTCCCTCCCCTACCTCCGGGGCCTGCCCCTACCTGCATCCCCTCACTCCTCCGAGTTTCCTCCGACCAAGGCTCCGCTGAAGACCCTCCACATGGACGTGTGGGGCCCGGCCCGCGTCCGTGGACAGGGGCACGAGCGTTACTTCCTGTTGGTGGTTGTCGACTACTCGCGTAACACCATAGTCTTCCCCTTGCGCAGCAAGGGTGACGTCACTGAGGTGTTGATCGACTGGATCCGCGCAGCTCGTCTCCAGCTCAGGGAGAGTTTCGGCTCGGACTTTCCTGTTCTGCCTCTGCACTCTGACAGAGGCGGGGAGTTTTCCTCTGCCCGTCTGTGTCGTGCACAGGGCATCCGCCAAACCTTCACGCTTCGGGCCTCTCGAAAGCAAAATGGGATTGCTGAGCGCCGCATTGGCATGGTCATGGACGTCGCTTATACGTCCATGATCCATGCAGCTGCCCCCCATTTTGTGTGGCCGTTTGCGGTTCAGTACGCAGCGCATAAGCTCAACCTTCAGCCCCGGGTCTCCTTGCTGGAGACCTCCCCCACCTTGCGGTGGACGGGGAAGGTTGGCGATGCGTCTGCGTTTCGGGTCTAGGGATCTCGGGCGTTTGTCTGCCGACAAGCTGTCCCCTCGTGCTGTTCCCTGCGTCTTCCTTGGCTTCCCCCCTTGGCAGTTTTACCACCCCACCTCGCGCCGTGTTCTGTCCTCCCAGGACGTCACCTTTGACGAGTCGGTGCCTTACTACCGTCTCATCCACTACCGCACTGCGCCCCTCCCCCCACCGCCGCTCTTCCTTACGCCAAGTCCTCCCCCGGTAGACCCCCTCCCCCCTCTGGGTCCTGCCTCGTCAAGTGTGTCCCAGGTAGACGCAGTCGAGCGTGTCGAGGTAGATGTTGACTCTGGTGCTGCTGGAGGTGCTGAGCCTGCAGATGCGGAGCCTTTGGGTGCTGAGTTCAGGGGTGCGGAGCTTGGGGGTGCTGAGCCTGGGGGTGCTGAGACTCGGGGTGCTGAGCCTGGGGGTGCTGAGTCTCGGGGTGCTGAGCCTGGGGGTGCTGAGCCTGGGGGTGCGGAGCCTAGGGGTGCTCGGTCTGCTCGTGTGGCCCCTCGCGGTGTTTCGTCGAGGCGGAAGCCACTCTCCCCGGAAAAGCTGCGCGAGTGGTTTGCCCGCCGCTGGAGCCCTGCTGCTGGAGCTGGAGGTACTACTGTTGCTGCTGGTCCCGGAGGTGCTCGTACTGGCGGTACTGGAGCTGCTGGGGCTGGGGGTGCTACTAGGGCTGCAGGAGTTAGTCCTGCTGGAGGTACTGCTGGAGCTGCTGGCGGTACTGGAGCTGCCCGTCCTGCTCGAGTCGGTGCTGCGGGTGCTGCTGGAGCTGCTGGATCTGGAGCTGCTAGGGGTGTTGGCGCTGGTGAATCTGCTAGCGTTGGTGCGTGTGAGGGTGCTGGAGTTGGCGCTGTTGGAGCTGGAGGTGCTGCTGGCGCTTGTGCTGCCGCTGGGGGTACTGGTGCTGTACCTGCTGGTTCTGGAGGCGCTGTGCGGCCGAGGTTGTACTTTGTTCCGCTCCTTGAGCAGGTTCTTGGTCTTCTGCCTTCTACTGGTCCTGCTCCTCCCTTAGAGTGTCCACCGCCTGTCCAGTCGCAGTCATAGTTACAGCCCGCCTCCCCCCTGCCTGCTCCTTCTCCCTACACTGGTCCTACTGGAGGTATTGCTGAGCGTCGTGAGCTTGCGTCTCGTCCTGCGTCGCTTGTTCATGCTACTCGCACTAGTCGTCATGCTCCGCGTCCCTGTCCTCCTGCGGTCCCAGGCACACACCAGATGGCACTGCGTCCTTCCACTGCTCCTCTGCGTGTCCCGTTGCCGTCTCCTCTAGAGTCCTTTCTTTTTGTTCTTCCTGACCCGGAGTCTTACTCTCTTTGTGCTGCCAGCCCTACGATCACACGTCTCCTGGCTACTGTTGTCACTGACCCTTCCTTTGAGTCCATTGCTGCGTTTGCCTTGGTTTCTGAGCTCGTCGACTTTGCTGCTCGCTGTCGTCTCGACTACACTGCTAGTCTTGTTGCTGAGTCTAAGTCTATCTGTCCTCCGTCCGTCGGGGGTGAGTATGCTCTTAGCACGGACGTCCTTGAGGACAGGCAGGAGGAGTTCCAGTGTTTTGCTGCTGCTTTGCCTCATCTCGTGTCCACGCTGATTGGCTATGAGGGAGACCCGGATGCACCAGACATCCCGACATCCTCGATCGTACGCTGAGGCGATCGAGGGTCCCTACTCCTCACAGTGGCAGTCAGCCATGGACGCAGAGATGGCTTCCTGGAAGTTCACAGGCACCTGCGTCGACGAGGTTCCCCCACCTGGGGCGAACATCGTCAGTGGCATGTGGATTTTCAGGGTGAAGCGGCCGCCGGGTTCTCCGCCTGTCTTCAAGGCGCGTTACGTCGCTCGAGGCTTAAGTCAGCGGCACGGAGTTGACTTCTTTCAGACCTTCTCTCCCACCCCAAAGATGACCACTCTTCGAGTGCTGCTGCACATAGCCGCTCAGCGCGACTACGAGCTTCACTCTCTTGACTTCAGCTCACCTTTCTTGCAGGGCAGCTTGCACGAGGAGATCTGGCTGCGCTGCCCTCCTGGCTTCACTGGGTTGTTTCCTCCTTGTACCCAGTGGAGCCTCCGGTGGCCAGTCTACGGTCTCCGCCAGGCGCCTCGTGAGTGGCACGACACACTGAGGACTACACTTGCGGCTCTTGGGTTTGCTCCTTCTACTGCCGACCCGTCACTGTTTCTGCGCACCGACACCTCTTTGCCGCCGTTCTACATCCTCGTGTACGTCGACGACTTGGTCTTTGCCACTACTGACACTGCTAGACTCGCCCACGTGAAGTCCGAGCTGCAGAAGAGACACATGTGCACAGACCTGGGTGAACTGCGCAGCTACCTTGGCTTGCAGATCACCCGGGACAGAGCACAGCGCACCATTACCCTGACTCAGTCACACATGGTGCAGCAGGTCCTTCACCGCTTCGACTTCACGTACTCCTCGCCTCAGGCCACTCCTCTGTCTACTCGCCACTCGCTCTCAGCTCTGCCTTCGGATGAGTCCGTAGAGCCGAGTGGTCTGTACCCAGAGCTTGTTGGCTGCCTCATGTACCTGATGACCTGCACACGACCTGACCTTGCATACCCTCTTAGCATCTTGGCACGCTATGTTGCTCCTGGGAGACACCGACCAGAGCACATGGCTGCAGGGAAGAGGGTGTTGTGCTACTTGTGCAGTACGTCGGGCATGGGGCTAGTGCTTGGAGGGCGACGTCGAGTGGTCCTCACAGGTCACACAGACGCTTCTTGGGCTGACGACCAGGCTACGCAGCGGTCGTCACAGGGTTACACCTTCAGTCTTGGCTCCGGCTCTGTTTCGTGGCGGTCTACCCGCTCGTCTTCTGTTCTCGGCTCCAGCTGTGAGGTTGAGATCTACGCGGGGGCCATGGCTGCACAGGAGCTACGTTGGCTCACCTACCTGCTGTCTGACATAGGAGAGCCGCCTCGTTCTCCTCCAGTTCTGTACGTAGACAACAAGGCCATGCTGGCCTTGTGTTGGGAGCACAGAACGAAGCACATTGCTCTCCGCTACTTCCTTGCTCATGAGCTGCAGCAGCGTGGTCAGCTGCGCCTTGCTTACGTGGCCTCTGAGGCCAACATTGCTGATATTTTTACCAAGGCACTTCCGCTTGGGGATCATCAGCGCTTCTGTACTATGCTAGGTCTTGTGCTCACTTGGCCTCACTTGCTAACTTCTTGACCTTGCTTGTACTGTGATCTTTCTATACTTGCACTTGCTTGTTTACCTTTATATATGATCTTGCATGTGAACTGGCCTTTTGGCCTTGCTCTTTGGCTCGGATTGTGTTGTGACGTTGTGATCCACCTTGAGCTTGCTTTGCGTTGCATGACTGGTCTTGTGACCTCTTGTTCTCCCCCACTTTGCCTATGGGGGTGTGTCAAACTCATATCATATAGCTTGTGTAGGCTATAGTAGGGTAGACACTATGGGGTACAGTTTCCTAGGGTTTCCTACTTGTACCCAACTTTGTGCTAGGTCATTCATTCCTCATTCTTGACATGGAAGACAACGATTGGATCATGATGCTCCTTGCGGGCCTCGGTCAAGATATTGGAAGGGGCGCAAGATACATGGAAGAATGAGCAAGTGGTGGCGCGCCTTCTCAACGAAGAGGCGAGGCGCACAAAATTGCATGGCGATGCAATCGGTGGGGCACACTTCTCCCGCGATACGAAGGGATGGGTTACTTCAAGCGGTGCAACAATGGCAACAACCGTGGGAGTTAGAACAGGAGCGCGGCGGCCTCAAGCTCATCACGAGGAGGATCTGCCAACGCAAATCGAGCTCGGGCGCAAGAGGGGGCTTGTCGTTTTTGCAAGAAGATGGGACATTGGTGGTGCAATTGTCTAGTTAAATCGACCAAATGGAGGCCATCTTCAAGTGACGACAACCAGCGAACGAATCTGGCGACATGCGACAACAACGACCGAGAGTTCGTCTTCGTCGCAAGTGGAACAACCGTCGGTGGTATTGACGCGTGGGTACTCGACACGAGGAGGATCTGCCAACGCAAATCGAGCTCGGGCGCAAGAGGGGGCTTGTCGTTTTTGCAAGAAGATGGGACATTGGTGGTGCGATTGTCTAGTTAAATCGACCAAATGGAGGCCATCTTCAAGTGACGACAAACGGCGAACGCATCTGGCGACATGCGACAACAACGACCAGGAGTTCGTCTTCGTCGCAAGTGGAACAACTGTCGGTGGTGTTGACGCGTGGGTACTCGACACGGGTGTCACTGTCAGAATGTTATCTTATGCTCTAGCCTGTAGTGGGGTGCTCTATAGCGAGTACAACCCTTCTAGGGTTTCCTATTTGTATCCCCATTCTTGCTAGTGCAGCCCTCTTCTCTCTTCTAAACTGTCACAGTCACAATGTAAGAAATTGACTACAATGACAAAGTTACAAGGAATATGTATGAAACCCTAATCTAGAGGTAGGGCAAAAATAGTAACACCTAGACTAAACCAAGTACAACATAGTCTAGGTGATGGTACCGTAGTCCTGCGGAAAGAAACATAAATCTCAGGGTGGGTCTCAAGGAAAAACATATTCTGAGAGTAAAAAAGTGTCACATGACCAGTCAGCAAGAACAAGCAAGGGTCACAAGACCAGTCTACAAGAACAAGACAAATCTCAAGGTGGAGCTCAGAGTCATCACACACTCCGAGAGCAAGCAAGGGGCCACAAGGCCAGTCCACATGCAGGTATATAGCAGATGTTTAGAGATGCAAAATTACAAGACATGCAAGACAAATCATATCTACGTAAGCAAGTGAGGACGGGCAGGCACTAGGCAAAGCTGGGTGCAGAAACGCTGGTGGTCACAAGGTGGCAACGCCTTGGTGAAGATATCTACCGTGTTGGCCTCTGAGACCACACGCCGTACGAGTGCCTAGCCATGCTGCTGCAACTCACGAAGAAGGAAGTAACGAACCTGGATGTGCTTCGCCTACCCAACCAGTCGGGGCTCCTCACACAACAGGACAGCAGACCTGTTTTCGGCGAACAAGAGTGGGGGAGAGCGAGCCCTCTCACCAAGGTCAGTGAGAAGGAAGGACAGCCAGCAAAGCTCCTGAGCAGCCATGGCCACAACGTACACTTGTGCCTCACAGCTGGAACCGGCGACGGACGACACCCAAGTCGACCGCCATGAAACAAAACCTGTTCCATAGCAAGAGGTGTGAGATGTACCTTTGAGAACAGGAAGCGGAACCGCATGAGGATTTGCTCGACCATATGCGACTGCGTCAGCGTAATGGTGCAAGCTGCCCTGTCCCTAGTGATCTGCAGACCAAGGTAGTGCTGCAGCTCACCAAGGTGAGTGCAAGTGTGTCTCCTCTGCGGTTCCTCCTTCACGGAGGCCAGTGCGTGTCGGTCGGGAGTGGCGAAGACTAGGCTGTCAACGTAAACAAGAACAAATAATGGGGTGGAGCCACGGCGGATGAACAGTGACGGGTCGGCAGACGACGGAAAGAAGTAAAGCGCTAGAAGGGTCGAGCAAAGTTTGTCGTGCCACCCATGTGGAGCCTGACGCAGGCCGTAGACTAGTTGATGCAGCTGCCACTGGGTCGCAGTAAAGCCAGGCGAGCGACGCAGCCAAATTTGCTCGTGCAGGCTCCCCTGTAGGAACGCGGTGGAAAAGTCCAGGGAGTGCAACTCCTAGTGACGCTGGGCTGCAACATGCAGCAACACCCAAAGAGCACTCATCTTCGGGGTGGGAGCAAAGGTCTGAAAGAAGTCCATCCCCTCTTGCTGACTGAAGCCTCTCGCCACGTAGCGCGCCTTGAACACCGGTGTTGATCCTGGCGGCCGCTTCACCTTGTAGAGCCATCGGCCACTGACGACGTTCGTCTCAGGTGGTAGGACTGAGTCGACGTAAGTGCCAGTGGACCTATAAGATGCCATCTCTACCTCCTCAGCTGCTATCCGGTACGAGGCCCAAGGTCCAAAGACTGCCTCAGCGTGAGTGCGAGGGATCGGGATGTCAAGAGCATCTGGATCACCCTCGGGAGCAAGCAGCATGGTGCAGAGATGAGGAACAGCGGCTGCAAGGAAACCAAGATGAAACTGCCTGTCCTCTAGGACCTCCAGGGGAAAGACAAGAGCACCCTCAGAGGACGGAGAACGAGGAGGGCCACACACCAAGTGAGCGGCGTAGTCAAGGCGGTGGGAAGAGGCAAATCCAACGTGGTAACAAGTGCTAAGACTGACGATAAGGGTGCAGTCGGGTGAGTGACCAACGCGGACAAAACACGGGAGACGATAGGACGGGAGGCATGGAGGTAGTTGGACAATGGGTCATGAAGCACAGTGAGGGACGACTCAGAAGGCTGTGGAAGGACTAGAGGAGGTTGAACACGAGAGCATAGAACAAGGTGAAACAGGCCGTTTGCACGCTAACGAGACCGACGGGGCTCTGGAAACACAGCACAATTGCGGGGAGAACGACGAGTCCACTGGGTCGAGGAAAGGGACCGAATGAGGGGAACCGGAGGAGACGGGAGGGGACCACGAACCAAGCATGCGGGTAGGTCACGCAGTCTTTGCTGCTCCGCCTCATTTGGCGTCTGCTGAGACGGTACCTGCCCTTGCTGCTGCTCTTGCGGCTCCTCCTCTACCCTCTCCTCCTTCGGCTGTAGCTGCACAGGCTGCTGCAACCGGGACTCCTGCGCTACCCCCTCCTGCTGCGGCCATGACTCCTCCTCTATTCTCTCCTACTATGTCTGGATCTGCACCTGCTGCTGCGGGCGAGACTCCTGCTCTACCCTCTCCTGGTGCGGTCGTGACTCCTCCTCTACTCTCTCCTGCTGCGACTGCATCTGCACCCGCTACTGCAATCGAGACTCCTCCTCTACTTTGGCCTGCTGCGGTTGCAACTGCACCTGCTGCTGCAGTCGTGACTCCTCCTCTGCTCTCTCCTGCTGATGCTGTGACTCCTCCACTACGCTCTCCTGCTACTTCTGCTGCTGCTGTTGCTGCTGCTGCTGCTGCTGCTGCTGCTGCTGCTGCTGCTGCTGCTGCTGCTGCTGCTGCTTCTGCTGCTGTGCCCTCTCCAACTGCTCACGGATCAGGAAACGTATAGTGCGTAGTTTAGTTGCGACAGAGCCAGTGCCTCCAGCACCTGCACCTCCACCACCGACACCTCCGGGGTCTCCTGTACCTCCCGCAGGTTCACCCCAAGGCTCCGCAGCAACCGGCCGCAGAGAAGAACGAGGAGGGAACTGCGGGACGGACGGGAAGGGGGTGACGCGGGGCGAGGCCGCCGAGTCGAGGCTGCCGTGTCCTCCACGGGAGTGACCTCTACGCCCACACCCCCTGCACCCCCAGAGCCAACACCACCAGCTCCTGCAGCCCCAATACCCTCACTCTCCACAACTGCACCTCCCGCACCCACATACACGACACAGAGAAGACGCTCCGGGGGGGACGACCGCGGAGTGACGTGCGATACACCTGACGGGGCAGGACTTGAAGGGGGGGGGGGGGCTACCGGGGCGACTGGGGGGGTTCATGGGTGAGGAACAGTAGGGGGGAAAAGAAATCAGTACCTCGGTGGGGGTGACTCCTGTAGTAACTGATAGACTCGTCGAATGTGGCGTCGTGAGAGGCGAAGAACCCGCAGGTGAGCTGGTTGTAGAACACCCAGCTGGAGGCGTCCAAAGGGATGCCAAGAAAGATGCAGGCACGAGTCCGTGGAGATACTTGTTCGCGCCAGAGGCGTGAACGTGAGCCAGACAACCCCAGACGCGGAAGTCAGCCACTACGCCCGGAGAACCTGTCCAGAGGGAGACCGGTGTCACCCGTGGCCGTGCGTCACTGGGCCACAGGTTCAGCTGGTGCGTGGCGTAGCGGACTGCCTGAGGCCACAAGAACTCGGGGGCACCGACACGACACATAGAGGTCCGGGCAACCTCCATGACCAGGCCGATGTGTCGCTCGGCTACCCCGTTCTGCTGCGGCAAGGCTGGTAGCGTGTAAGTCTGGATGATCCCCCGACCCTGACAGAACGTCTCCAGGCGAGTGGAAGACAACTCACCACCACGGTCCGAGTGTAGGCAGAGCCCACACAGCCCCTAGGCGCCACCCAACGCTAGTAGCCATGGCTCGAGGATGGTAGGCATGTCGGCCTTCCGTCACAAGTGGTAGCGGGAGTAGTCGTCCACCACAATCAGGAAGTAGTGCTCCTCACGTGGGCCAAGAACCGGAGAGGGGCCCCAGATGTCCAAGTGCAGGGTCTCGAAGGGAGCCGTGGTGGGGGGGAACGAGGAGTGAGGGGCGGTGCGCTGCCGACCCTCGATGCAAGGAGTGCACAACAGCGCAGGCGAGCAAGGAAGCGGGGCAAGCGAGTGTGGAAGACCTGAGCCCAGACGGTGTCGTACCATCCTACTGAGACGTGGGAATGACGGGTGACCTAGACGGTGGTCCTAGAGGACCGACGGGTGGGTGAGTGACCGACAGTCGCATGACATAGCAACTATCTGACCTGACTTAACCTGACCTGACCCAATGTGGTGGGACCCAGTGTGTAGTGAGTACAGGCCAGAGGTGCCCTGTGGCACTGGCTGTGCAAGAGGCAACAGACTCGTCCAGTGGGAAAGTAGTGACTACGCCTAGGTTGTGGAGGTGACAGACACCCACCAGGTTCCTGAAGATCGAGGGGGTGTAGTAACATGTGAGAAACACAGAGGGAGCCGCCGGACACGGGAGAGTGGTGGTGTGTGGGCAACTACAGGTCCCACTCTAGGGTCAGCCAAGGCAACAGTGACTGAAGTGCGCAGTGGTGAGAGGTCAGCACAGTCGCGAAAGAAACAGCTCGACGCTCCACAGTCTAGGGTGAAAGAAAGCTGTGTAGTCTGTGAGGTCGCACCCGAGTTAGCAACAAAGGCTGGTGCTAGACTAGTGGTAGCTGCAGCTCCTACACGAAGACCCTCAGAGGCGGCTGGGCTGGAAACAACATTCGCACCAAGACTGGAAACACAGGTTTCTACTCGTGTAGCTGGGAACGGTCCTAGGCCAGGTAGGTGAGACTCAACTGGTGCAGCAGTGCGCTGGCAAAGACGTGAGGGCCAGTGCGGTGTAATAGCGAGAGGACCAAACGCTGACTGTAGAGGTCATCAAGGCAACGGTAGCAGTGGGACGCTGAGTGGTCAGGACTCCAGCAGGTAGTGCCAGCACGTTGGACCTGCAGGTCCCCACTGTCGGCAGTGTAGGTACCCGCAGGGGCCGACGGCTTGCCCATTGCTAGCTGAGCCATTGCTGGCGACGAGAGAGAGGAGGGCAACTAGAGAGAGGATAGACGACAGGAGAGAGGAAGGGCGACGAGAGAGAGGAAGGCAACGAGAGAGGGGATAGGCGACTGGAGAGAGGAGGGTGATTGGAGCAAGGATAGGCGACGGGACAGAGGAAGGCGACTGGAGAAAGGAGGGCAACGAGAGAGAGGATAGGCGACGGGAGAGAGGATAGGCGACGAGAAGGGATGGAAAAACATCACGCACAGAAAAACACAATATTAGAATATGGAACGGGTCACGATGACGCGATAGCATAGGGAGAATGAGAGAGGCAATGGAGAAAGGAGGGCATACAAGATGGGAGAGTCGATAGGTCGATGGGAGGGCTATTTGAGGCGAGCGTGAAGGTGACAAAGTGGGTGATGGTAGGAGCGAGAGGAAGAGCGATAGGATGGCGACTTGGCGAGAGCGCCAGGACAACGAGGTGGGTCATAGGAAGAGAGGGAGGATAGAGGAAATATGAGTATGAACTCAAGTTACGTAACAACATTACGCATTCCAACTGGGTCAAAAGTTATGTACCTTGGCCACAAATGCCTAGGTTTTCATTCTAAAATGAGGTAGTATCCATGGCAAGTGTCAAGAGCGGTTAGTGTCATGACACCAACTCGGAAAACACAGGGAGGACTAGTCCTCCTGGTGTCAGCTAAACCGACCAATGTGATCACGGGATATCGCCCAATGTGCCCAACGTTGACACCAGGCTGGAGCCGCGCTCACATGCGGCTCCACTTGGTGTCAACCGTTAATAACGCTTGACACCAACCACTTAATGACACTTGCCAGGGATACGACCTGAGAGGAAAAAAAATGGTGAGTTTGAGAGTGGAGAGCAGCTAGTGATGGAACCCAGATTCAACTTGAAACCAACGTTGGGCCCAGCGATGGAAATCATCGCAGTGCAACAGTCATGCAGGTGGCGTACGTAGAGATGCGACGGTTGATATCAGGATGGTAAAATCTTTTGGCGGGAACAAGAAGGATCCAGATTAGCGAGAGTGTCTATTGGCGAAGGAAAGGGAAGGCAAGCAACCCAGGCAAACCCCAAGGAGTGTTTTCCTATGCGGGATGCTTCCTCCCTCTCCATCCTGGGAGGAACGAGAACTGTGCTTGAGAAGAGCCATGGCTGCCAAGATGGAATTTGACGAGAAGAAGAATTGCACTAACAAAGTGTCGAGATACAATTGTAAGAAACCTTAATGGAACTTAGGGTGTGTTCAATTTGTGCTAGGAAATGAACCTAAACTAAACCAAACGTGTAACTCACTCTAAACATGGCGAAATAACAAAAGAACACCATTATAAATGCCAGAGCGAGCTCTAGCCTACTCCAACACACCCCCAGGCTAGGCGAACCTCTGGAACTGAACACCTAGTGAAACAGAACACCCCCAGAAGTGGCGAGATGAGTGAGTCCGAGCGCGCACATGTAGAAATGGTGCAGCGTACAAAGGAGAGCCTTGGTGAAAATGCCAGCAAGGCTGGCATTAGCGACCACCTTGCGAAGGTAGAGGAAACCAGACTGCACCAGGTCGTGCACAAAGAAGTAGCGGACCTCGATGTGTTTGCTGCGAGCGTGATAGACAGGATTTTCAGTGAGATGAAACATGCTCGCACTGTCACAGGAGAGCGTCACAGAGGGCTGAGAGTGACCAAGCTCAGCAAGGAGAAAGGAGAGCCAGCGAGCCTCCTAAGCTACCAATGTGCCTGCGTACAGCTCATTCTTGCAAGTGGAGAGGCAGACAGAGGATGAGCGAGTGGAGCACCAACTAATGAGACCACTGCCAAGGATAAAACCATAACCTAAGAGGAGCAGCGATCAGGGTGAGAAACAGCGTAGGAGGAATCACTGTAACCTGAAAGAATGTGGGGGGGGGGGGAGAAGAGCCACCAAGAGTGAGTGCAAGATCAGAGGTAGTGCGGAGATAGCAGAGAACACGCTTGGCAGCCGCCCAGTGCACGTCAGTGTGGCGACCAAGGCCAATAAAGTGAGAGAGAGAACACTGAAGGGGTAGGCAAGATCGGGGCAAGATTGAAGGCGGCGTCCCTCCTTGCCAACCTCGGTGGCCGCCACGTACTCCGACTCGGTCGACAGCAATGTCGTACACTAGATGCGCTGGCTCGACCAAGATATCGCGGCCCCTCCGTAGACGAACATGTAGCCGCTCGTGCTCATTCGGTTCTGCTTATCGCCGGCGTCGCCAGTGTCCACGTAGCCGACCAGCTTTAGCGACTCTGGCCCACCACCAAACTCCAAGGCGGTGTCACGAGTGTTGGCGAGGAAGGCAAGGCAACGGTCGACCTCGTGCCAGAGCTGGTGACTCCTCACCGTGAGGCCGCTCCTCAACTTTCTGCAGGCGAAGGCGATGTCAGGCCTCGTCGTCGTCGTCGTTGCGAACTGCAGCGAGCCAACCTTCTAGTGGTACTCCTCCTCCTGACGCTCCTAAGCCTCCTCGTTGTCGAACGTTAGCTCGGCGTAGGCGTCGACTGAGACCGGTGTCTTCGAGGTGTGCCCCGTCTTCTCCTTGTTGATAAACCGCCTGCGCAGATTGTCCGCGCAGCCCTGCTAGTGCAGCCACAGCTTCCTCGACGGCCTGTCGCGCACGATCTCCAGGCCGAGGTACTTCTCCACCGGCGAAATATCACGCAGCTCGAAGGCGGTTTGCAGCAGCTCCTGCTTTTTCAGCATCTCTGTGCAGCTGCTGGCGCTGACCAGCACATTCTTGAGCGCCTTGTACCACAACAGTAGCGCCTACTTCATCCCGTACAGGCTCTTCAGTAGCTTGCACACCCGGCCGGTTCCATTGTTGTAGTAGTCCGGCTGGTACATGTACATCACCCAGTCCTGCTCGCTCTGGAGGAAGGTCTTCTTCATGTTGAGCTGCATCAGGTGCAAGTCGAGGATGGTGGCAATGCTGAGGAAGATCCTCAGCGTGACGTAGCTGCTCACCGGCGCGTACGTCTCATCGTAGTCGGCGCCATGCATCTGCGTAAAGTCTTTCATGACCAACCTCGCCTTCTCCCGAGCGACCGTATCGTCGACGTGGTACTTGGTCATCAGCACCCACCGCTTCTCATGATGTTGACCCCGCACGAGCGTTCGACCAGCTCCCAAGTCCCCATGCTGATCAAGCTGCGGATCTCCTCATCCACAGCGGTCTTCACAGCCTTGCCCTTCCAACTTGCCAATGCCTCCTTCACCGTCATGGTGTGATGTCCCAACGGTGTTCGGGGTCGGCGTGCATGTCTGGGTCGAGCTCTGGCAGTTCAACGTCTTACTCGGCATCGTCGTACAGCAGGTCTTCCTCGACCTCGTCGTACATCATGGTGTAGGCAGCCGGCGGTGGTACGACAGGAAGTCCGGCGGCCTCCGGACTCAGCTCGAACGCCGTAGTCCAAGCTGGACCTCCACCACGTTGCTGCAGTGGACTCGTCGGTGCCTGACTACTCCCCTCCATCTTCACCGGCTTCGCTGCCCTCGACGTCCTGCTATAGTGAGCGTCCCTGCCGACTTCTCCCCTGTAGTCGGCTGCCCTGCCAACTGCCCGGTTGCCGACTGCTCCTTGGTCAGCTTCACTGCTGACTACTTCCTTGCCGGCGGCTTCCCTGCTGACGCCTCCGTCGCCGGCTCCGCCAAAGTCGACTGCATCCCACCTCCTCTGTGTGTCGACCCCTTTCGGCGTCGACTTCACTCCCAGGCTGACTAGCTTGACGCCACGTTGGCCACCGGCAATGCTCTTGGCCGGCGCCACATACGACGCCCCACTTCTCCCCTCATCGCTGCTGGCCGACACCGATGTCAGCATACACAAGTCGGCGACAAGAGGTGGGGTAGGAGGGGCACGGGAAGGGGAAGGAGGGCGGACAACCTCAGCGTCCTCATCAGCAAGCTCACCGACATCGGCGAGCAGGGTGAGCGTCGCCATAGGGGTGTCCGCCGGCGAGTTGACCCGCATCCGCCCCGACGCCGGCCCATGCTCCGACTTCCACACCTCCCGCGACATCGTCTCGTAGAACACGACGTGGTGACCACTCTGTTGTTGGTGAGGTCGAGGAGCTCCCAGCCCTTGCTCTCCTACGACATGCCGAGTTGAAGGCCCCACCTGGCTTTTGGCTTGAGCTCTCCAGCACGCGGTTGCTCAGGGACTAGGAATTGCGCCATGCAACAAGTCGGGCTTCGTCTCGGTGAGTAGCTAGTATTGGCGTTGTTCCAGGTGACAACGTCGACATCTCAAGGCAGTTATGGACCCAGATGGCCTGCCGTAGAGCGAGGTACCACCAGTGGTGCTGTATGCATATGTGCAACAGCATCGTCTGCACCGACTCCACCACCGTCCTCATCTCCCGATCTGCCATGCCGTTCTGCTGCGGGGTGTAGGGGCAGGTCAGGTTGTGGACAATCCCCTTGCTGTCCATGAAGGTGGTGAACTCCTTCCCGAGGAACTCCCCTCCCAGTCAGAGCGCAGCATGATCACTGACTTGTTCACCTGCCGCTCAACCACCACCAGCCACTGTGCAAACTCTTGCAGCACGTCGGACTACTTGGCGACCAGCCTTACCCACATGAAGCGGGTCTTGCGGTCCTTCAGCACCAAGAAGTACAAGCTGCCATCCTTGGCAACCATCCGGAACGCCCCACATAGGTAGATGTGCACGACAGCCATCGCGTCGTCGGCGTTGTCGACTTGATCGGGGAAGGTGTGCCACGCCAGCTTCTCGCCGACGCAGGAGACACATGGAGAGTCGATGCCGGCCGACGGATTGATGTTCAGGCCGGTGGCGACCTCGTGCTTCGACAAGCTCGTAATGGTGTCGATGCTGACATGCGCAAGCCTCACATGCCACCTGGCCGGCGTCGACTTCGTCGCGGAGATTATCACCCGCAGGTCCACCATCTCCGTCGTGGGCGTTGTTGACTTTGCCGAGCATGGAAGTAGGTTGGTGCAGAGTACCCGACCAGTGTAGGACGCCCGACAGAGTACTTCCCCCGCCATTGATACGAGCAGCATCCCGTCACCATCCTCTTGTAGCTTCACACCAATCTCTTTCAGCTGGCCGGCCGAAAGCAGGTTCGCCTGCAAGCCGTGGACGTAGAGCACGTCAGAAATGAGCATCTGCTTCCCGGCTACTCCTTGCAGGGTGAGAATGCCTTGGCCTCGGACGAACTTCATCCCTTCATTGAAGCCGCTCACGTGCTTGATGTCGGCGCTCCGCTCTAAGTCGAGAAGGCGTCCTTTGTCCCCATCAGGTGGTGCGAGCAGCCGCTTTCAAGCAGGACCACCAACGGGTTCGCCTGCTCAGCTGCTGACACCGACTGGAAGTCTTCATTGGTCTCCGTCGCTAGCGAGATGGTCGGCTCCATGACGCCGACCAGCGAGCACGACGCCTCCTTGTCGCCTCGTCCCTTGCCGGTAGAGGAGGAGTCGGCGTCCGTCGCCGAGGTCGACTTGTTCGAGTGATTCTCCTTGTGTGGCTTGCTGTCCCGATGAGGACGACGCCCGACCGACCTCCCTCGGCCTCCCTTGGTGTCGTCATTGTCGGAGACACTGCAGTCAAGGCACTCGAAAGAGAGTGGAACGCTATGCCACAGCCCCGACCACAGCCAGAACTCTCGACGTCTACTTCCTCCTCCTCGGCCCCCGTCCTTGGCCGACTTCCACTTGTTGGCGTCCTTCGCCGGCTTCCCACCTCCGCTTCCACCGCCGCCAGGCTGGCCACACTGCCCCGGTTGTCAACCTTGCTTCATCGGGGCAGCGTAGTTCACCTGCGGAAGGAGCTTCGTGGAACGCTCGGCCTCCTGCATCGCCTCATCCCGAAGGATGAATGGGGTCAGCGAGTCCTCGTTGACTAAATCCCTCGTGCTCGGCACCACCATCGGTCACTTCATTAGGTTGTAGCTGCTCGGGAGCCCCTTCAGGACATGCGTGATGTACGACGCCATTGAATACTGCACGCTGACCATCCTCATTTTGGCGAGAAGTCGCTGAGCCTAGTTGCAGTAGTCGGACGCCGTCTCATCCTCGCCCATCCGCAGGTGCGCCATCTGCTCCTCGAGATGGCAGATGTACAGGTCGTCCGTGACCTGGTACATCCACTCGATGAAGTGCACACCTGGTGGCTGGCATCCAAGTAGTTCCTGCACGACTTCAAAGCAATGTATATGCCCGATGAAAAGCACCGTGAGATGACCGTGAAGGTCAATAGCTGCACGATGCGAAACTCCGCACGCAGCTCGGAATAGCTGCTGCATGGTGGTGACGAAGTCATGGGCGGCTTGGACGTGTGCCGGTGTGATTGGTTGCTAGGGTGTAAGTGGTTCCCGTCCGTAACACAGGAAGAAAGAAGTTTTCCCTGTGACTGTATGAGACGCGTTGTTGTGAGCGAGCTCTAGGGTCGGTAACCATGTGTCCCAATGGCTGACGTCGTCTTTGCAAGCTGTGTGCAGTAACTGTTCAACCACCTGATTGAGTCACTCTGTCTGTCCGTAAGTCTATGGGTGGTATGCTGAGGACATTGCAAGTTTGGTCCCCAATAAGCTCATGAGCTCCTTCCGAGAACAGACTAGTGAATATGGGGTCTCTGTCTGAGATGAGTGTAGCGGGGATGCCGTGAATGGTGATGATGCGGTCGAAGTAGAGGCGAGCAGTTGCTTCAGCCGTAGCTGTCGCATTGGTTGGTATGAAGTGACCCGTTTTGGAGAACTTATCGATGAGTACGAGGATGGAATCATGTCCCCGTGAGGTCGAAGGAAGTCCCGTGATGAAGTCGAGGCTAACGACCTTCCATGGCTGCTTTGGTACGGGTAGAGGCTGAAGTAACCCTGCTTTTTTCTTTTTGCTCCTCTTCATCCGCTGGCATGTGTCGCATGAGGTGACGAACTGCTGAACGTCTGCAGCCATCCCGAGCCAGTAGTAATAATTTGCTATCCCTGCTAGCGTCTTATTGCTCCCGAAATGTCCCGCGTACGGTACGTCGTGGAACTCCTACAGTAGAATCTGGCTAAGCGGGGCATAGTTCGGTACCCAAATATTTTAAGTGCCCTTTCTTACAGCTAAGTCTTTCTCCCACTGTAACAACTTCTTAGTCTGTGCTGTAGCGATTTCTGCGACCACGGAGTACCCATGTTGGAATAGACCCTTGAGCAGAGGGTTCATCCCGTTGAGGTGGATGCCTACTACATGTCCGGGCCGGCTCAACACCTTGTTGTGTAGCCCGGGCTTGTAGAAGATGTCGTAGTATAAGTGAGTTTCTAGGAAGTCCACCCACCGCACCTATCGTCCTGAGAGCGTCGGTTGCGACTTCAGATATTTGAAACTACACTGGTCAGTATAGACTGTGGTCTTGGCTCCCTCTAGGTAACACCTCCATGCCTTGAAGGCTACGACTATAGCTAAGGCTTACTTGTCGTGAATGGGGTGGTTTAGTTCTACTCCGTGTAACTTCTTACTGAGGTAGGCGAAAGGCTGTAAACCGTTCCCGTGATCCTACATCAATAATGCCTGCCTGGTCACTAGCGTCTGCTTCAACGATGTAGTCCTTGTCTAGCTCCAGTAAGACGAGTACTGGTGCTGTAGTCAGTGCTGTCTGTAACTGCTCCATGGCTTGCTGATGAGGCGTATCTCATTTGTAGGGCGTATCCTTTTTCAGTAGGCCGGTCAGTGGCGCTGCTATCTTAGCGTGCTGCGGCACGAACCTGTTGTAGTAGAAGGCGAAGCCTAGGAACTGCTGCAACTCGTTCACGTTCTCCGGTACTTTCCACTTCTTGACGGCTTCAATCTATCGCGGGTCCACGTGTACGCCCTCGGCACTCACCATGTGCCCGAGAAACTGCACCTTCTTCAGGGTGAAGTCGCTCTTCGACAGCTTCACATAGAACTTGTTTTTCCTTAGGATCTCGAACACCTTCCGCAGATGCTCCACGTGCTCGTTCATGTTCTTAGAGTAGACAAGGATGTCGTCCAGGTACACTACTACGCACTCCTCCTCTGCTGCTGCCATGACCAGTGCCAGGTAACCCGTATTACTCTCGTTCACCGTCCATTTCAACCGTGCCATTGCCGTTTCAGGAACGTTCCCTGTATCTCTCCAGCTTCGTAGTGCTATCCACTTCTCGTTGTTGTAGATGCACGCCTTCCTGTTGACCCAATCGATCTCGGGGTTGAACCACTTCAATAAATCTTGTCCCAAGATGAAATCTGAACCTTTGATGTTTGTGATTGGCAACGTCGGCTTCCACCTCAACGCCCCTATGTGCAGCTGCAGTTATGCTTCGCCGTGGATGGGAAGTTTCGTACCGTCCACCATTGCTGCTGAGAACTTGGTCTCCTCTGAAGATTCTCCAATTTTCTCCAACGTCCCGCGGTCGCCCACCGAGTGAGACGCACCGCTGTCCACCATTGCCTGGAGGCGTCGCCCGTTGCAGATCACCTCGAGTAGTAATGGTTGTTGCTGCTCCGAGTAACCGTAGATGGTCTTGATTATAGGATCATAGGGTACGTCGAATAGATCATCCCTCGGTCCAGCGCTCGAAGCTGTTGATTCCATACCAGTTTTCAACTGAGCAGGGTTAGAAGGATTTATCCAAGGTCGATTCAGCTTCGTCTTGGCCTGGAACCTTCCCCTAAGCCTTTGCAGATGTGTAGGCTTCATCTGTGGGCAATGGGGAGCCTTAACACCGTGCGGCATGAGGAGATCTGGCTGCGCCGCCCACCTGGCTTCACTGGGTCGTTCCCTCCGGCGGCCAGTCTACGGTCTCCGCCAGGTGCCTCAGGAGTGGCACAACACACTGCGGACGACTCTTGCGGCTCTTTGGTTTGCTCCTTCTACTGCTGACCGTTGCTGTTTCTACGCACCGACACTTCGCTGCCACCGTTCTACATCCTCGTCTACGTCGATGACTTGGTTTTTCCACTGCTGACACTGAGGCACTGACTTAAGTGAAGTCGGAGCTCCAGAAGAGACACACGTGCACAGACTTGGGTGAGCTGCGCAGCTATCTTGGCTTGCAAATCACTCGGGACAGAGCACGCCGCACCATCACCCTGACTCAGTCACACATGGTGTAGCAGGTCCTTCAGCGCTTTGATTTCCAGAACTCCTCGCCACAATCCACTCCTATGCCTACCAATCACTCGCTCTCAGCTCCACCTTCGGATGAGTCCGTAGAGCCGAGTGGTCCGTATCCAGAGCTTGTGGGCTGCCTCATGTACCTGATGACCTGCACTCGTCCTGACCTTGCTTACCCTCAGCATCCTGACACACTACGTTGCGCTTGGGAGACACCAACCGGAGCACTAGGAGGCCGCTAAGAGGGTGATGCGCTTCTTGTGCAGTACGTCGGGCATGGGGCTCGTGCTTGGGGGACGGGGTCCAGTTGTTCTCACAGGTCACGTAGACGCTTCTTGGGTTGACAAACTGGCTACGCAGCGGTCATCACAGGGTTACACCTTCAGCCTTGGCTCCGGTTCTGTCTCGTGGCGGTCTACCCGCTCGTCTTCTTTTCTCAGCTCCAGCTGTGAGGCTGAGATCTAAAGAGGGGCCGTGGCTGCACAGGAGCTACGGTGGCTCACCTACCTGCTAACCGGCCTGGGCGAGGCGCCTCGTTCTCCTCCAGTTCAGTACGTCGACAACAAGGCAATGCTTGCCTTGTGTCGTGAGCAGAGACTGGAGAATAGAACGAAGAACATCGCTCTTCACTACTCTCTTGCTCGAGAGTTGGAGCAGTGTGGTCACCTTCATCTTGTTTACGTGGCCTCTCGGGCCAACACAGCTGATATCTTCACCAAGGCACTTCAGCTTTGTGATCATCAGCGGTTCTCTACTGTTCTAGGCCTTGTCCCCACTTGGCCTCACTTGCTCACTTGTTGACTTTGCTTGTACTATGATCTCACTTGTAGTTTGCGGCAATCACCTGTCGGCGGACTTCCATCTTTAGCCCCTCAGTATACGTTTGGATTTTTTCCCCTTCGGTCAGGTCGGTAATTCGGTTGAAGAGGCTCTCAGCTGGTGTGTGTACTGTGTTGCATTGCCTTACTATTTATGCTGATGAATGTGCTGCCGCGCCATGTAGCTGAAGTTGACTGGCTCGAAACGTTGAATGAATGCTTCTTGGAACTGCGTCCATGACCCCTCGCCTCCGACCTTGTTGCTATTGTAAATCCACTCGAGCGCCGGGCCTCGTAGCACTTTCGCTGCGAGCCGAATCCGCGTTGCATCATGTGTCTGGGTCGTACACCCAACGGCCTCGAAGTAAATTTCGAGGGTTGCAATGAATCGACGGACGTCGGTGTCTCTCGCATTCGGATTGAAAGTTTCCAGTAGCCTTGGACGTGCCGCCTCAAGATTCACTGTAGCCTCTCCTGCTACTGCTGGATGAAGTGTCGGTGTTGCCGCTGCTGGTGCTGCCATCGCTGCTGCTTTCGCTGCTGCGTTCGCTGCTGCTGTCGCGGCTGCAGACTGGTTCGCAAGAAGCTCTTCTATTTGCTGGAGTGCTGCTCGCGTCTAGTTCAGGCCGGTGTGTAACTCCGTAATTTTTCGTACCGAAGTATCTCCAATTTTCTCCATTTGGCGAATTAGAGAAAGATTTGCGACAAAAATAATTGAATTCTAGGCGCTGGTGATCTTACTGTGAGCCGAATCGATTGTAGAAATGACGAGCGCTGATTCTGTAAGTCTCGTAATTCTCCCTTAGTTTGAATTTGCGTCCGATCTCGGCCCTTGAGAAGAAATTCGATCCGACCCTCCCAATTCCAACTTTTTTGGCGAAATTCTTAGGGCCATTGAGACTCGAATCGATCTGACGGTCGAAATTCCATTTTTTTTGCTAGTGGGCTTGAGGAGTGTTCGAAAACCAGTTCAAGTGGGACGTTAAAAAATAGCGCACAACTAGTCTATGTACCCTAAATCGGCGCTATCCGTCGTCGCCCCCACGTTTTTAAAAGCTAGGTTTTAGCAGTCAAAAAACTTCGCGTGTAAACAGACTCTGATTACCAAGTGTGAGGATCTAGGATCGAGATCAGAAAAGAGAATTGTAATTGAATGAATACCTGGGTACAGCACGAGGCTATACATAGTCTCGACACAAGGCAAGTTACCCAGGTGTTACGCGAATGTTCTGAGGGTCGCGAAGCGCCTTGAACACAACCATCCAGAACTCAGTAGAAAGCAATTCAGTGGAAACCGAATAGGCTTGAGTTTGGTACACGTAACCTGGTTCGGTGCTATAACTATAATAAAATACAGGAATGCACCTAACCTACGAAATCAAGCATATCTATGCATGATAAAATTAACCCAAGCTAGATATAGCGTAATAAAGTCTAGACAATCTAGAAAAGCCAGCATAAGCTGTCGTACTCTCACAATATGCTCGTGCGTTGCATGCGTGGTGTGAGCGTGTGCAAGAATTTGTGATTCGTGTGGTTTGGATTCTCTGAGTGTGTGTGAATGATATTTTTCTTGAGCATATATCTGAAATGAATCCTCTGCACAAGAGCTTTCTGTCGAGCCAAGTATCGCTTCAATTGGAGGACGAACAAGAAAGTTACCAACATTTGAAGTTCGTATGCTTTTGATATTTGGTTGTGGTGACTATGGGAAGTTGTTGGGTTGACTCCATAGGGGGTATAGACTTTTGGGGGCTAGGAAACTTGTCAACATTACTGTAGATAATGCCAAGTGGTTGGGAGAAGCCGAACCAGGATGGCAATTGTGGCCAACTTGGGTGAGGTGGATTGTGGAGGTTAGGAAAGTGACGAAGGTCAAAGTTGGGGTGCCTAAAGGGATGGAAATTATGTGGCATGGGGTTTCCTTGGTTGGGGACTCCTTGGGGACCTTCCCTCTCGTCCTCCTCTTCCCTCCCACCTGGTTTAGTGCTACTCCAACTTTCTTGTATGAAACTTGGTGGGGATTGTAGCTACGCTCTATAGCTACAACATATCCAAAATTGGTGAAGTTTTACTAGTGCGTTTTTCGTCGACGGCATTTCTTGTGAGCGCCACTTTTCTGTCCATTATTCTAAGCCAACGATTTTGAGAATTTTAGGCACCTAATTTTCGTAGACTCCGTCCTTAGTCTCTAACATTAGTACCGTCCAAATGGGTAAAGAACGCATTCGCTCTTGGTACCATTCGTATGGGCAAGTAACAAACATACTTGCAGTACCATCCATATGGTAAGTAACGCACTTACTCTTGGTACCATCCATATGGGTAAGTAACGGATTTACTTTTAGTACCATCCATATCAGTAAGTAACACACTTACTCTTGGAACCTCCCATATGGATAAGTAATGTACGTACTCTTGGGACCATCCATATGGGTAATTTATGCATTGACTCTTGATACCATCCATACGGCCGGGTAACGCACTTACTCTTTTTACCATCCATATTGGTAACTAACGCACATACTCTTTGTACCATCTATGTATGTAAGTAGGGCACGTATGCTTAGTACGATCCATATTGGTAAGAAATGCACTTACTCTTGGTACCATCCATATACGTATGTAACGTATTTATTTTTAGTTCCACCCATATGGGTAACCAACGCACTAACCCCTCGTACCATCCATATGGGTAACTAAAACCTTACTCTTGGTACCATTCATACGGGTAGGTAATGCACTTACCTCTGGTAATGACCATACGGGTAAGTAACACCTTGCTCGTGCTACCATCGATTCGGGTAAGTAACGCATTTTCTCTTAGTACCAACACTATAGGTAAGTAATGAACTTACTCTTGGTCCCATCTCTTTGGGTAAATAACGCACCTACTCTTGTTACCCTCCATATGGGTAAGTGACGCACTTACGCTTGGTACAATCGATATGGGCAAATGACAGACTTACTCCAAGAAACCTCCATACGTGTAAGCAAAGCACTTAGTCTTGGTTCCATCCATACGGATAAGTAATGCAGTTACTCTTGGTCATATCCATACTGGTTGTTGGGTGCATATTCACTTTGCACATCTTGCCGTCTGTTTGTACAAGTGTAAGTATGCGAATGCATTTGCGTATGAATGGTGTGTTCGTGTGTTCGTTTGTTTTCGCAATTTTTGCTTGATGCATTTGAAGGTTCTCGCGCAATGTACGCTTCAGCAAAACATTGTACACGCTATGAATGGTGCAAGCAGAATGCAGGAGCTCGCGAAGGAAGCCAAGATGTAAGCTTTGCGGTTCAGTTAACTTGAATGCGCAGATTCAGTTTTATCCAACTCAGAATTATACTGTTTTGTATGGTTATCTATAGTGTGCTACGGCAGGCACTATAAAGGTACAATCAGGTCAAGGTTGGATGTTGTTTGTCTGTATCTACATGCTACAGGGCCATAGAAAACTAGAACAGGACAAAACAGGTTCTGTTTTTAGGACCTGAACCTGGTTGTTGACCCAGCTTGGAAAAACAGAACTAGGGGTTGTTTACCAACCTACCACCTACTGCTTTGTCCAGCCAGGTTGGTTCTGTTGTTTGGATTTATCTGAGATCATCCTTGGTTGTTCCCAGGTTGATTCCCAAGGTCCTTGGTAGCTATAGCTATATATTCCTTCTCTGTTTGTACTCTGGATCTAGTCAAACTGATTCAAGCAGATTCCGTCCTTGCTAGAATTTCGTTTTCTATGCGGTTCGACTGCGGAATGCTACCGAGTCAACGCTAGTACGCTAGCGGTACGACGCTAGGGACACACTGTCCAATTCGTAAGTCTGCAATGGCAGAAATTTTCGTGGGGCAACTTGGTTTCTTATAAAGCTCTTGGAGAGAGCTTCGATATAGCAAATTTTCAGCTTAATCCGATCGACTGTTTAAATGGCACGATGCGCGTCGTTCAAGGTACTCTTGCTGTTTTGACACGGGTAATAAAACACTTTCTCTTGGTAACTGTCACACAGGTAAGTAACATCTTAACCTTGGTACCATCCATATGGGTATTTAGCGCACTTACTCTTGCTACCATCCATTCGGGTAAGTATCGCACTTACTCCTGTTACCATCCATATGGGTAAGTAGCGAATTTACTCTTGGTACCACCCCTACAGGTAAATAACGCACTTACTCTCAATACCCTCCATATGGGTAAGTAACAGTCTTACGCTTGGTACCATCCATATGGGTAAGTAATGGACTTACTCCTGGTAACCTCCATACGGGTAAGCAACACACTTACTCTTGGTTCCATCTATACGGATAATTAACGCAATTACTCTTGGTAATATCCATTCGGGTATGTAACACAGTTACTCTTGGTAAGATCCATATGGGTAAGTAACGCACCTTCTCCTGGTAACGGCAATACGGGAAAGTAACACCTTACTCTTGGTACCATCCACATAGGTAAGTTACGCACCCACTCTTGCTACCTTATATTCGGGTAAGTAACGCACTTACTCTTGGTACCATCCGTACGGGTTTGTAACGAACTTACTCTTAGTACAATGCCTACGTGTAAATAACGCGCTTACCCTTAGTACCCTCGATATGGGTAACTAACGGACTTACGCTCGGTACAATCCATATGGGTAAGTAATAAACTTACTACTGGTAAACTCCATACGGATAAGCAACGAACTTACTCTTGATACCATCCATTCACGTAAGTAACGCACTTACGCTTGGAACCATCCATATGGGCGAGTAACAAATTTACTCTTGAAGGCGGAACTGATGGAGCATCTTCGCGGCCTGATAGGTAGATGGGTCCGCATTGAAGAGCTTCCACGAAGCTTTGTCCGCCAGCAGCTTTAGGAAGGTGGGCACCTCGTCACAGGGGCAGCCATAGGTCTCAACTGCCAAGGGGACAAACCCTGCAAACTCCGTCCGCATTAAAGGTCAATTTTCTTGTCCGCGGCCTCCCGTGCTGCCCAGCCCTTCCCCTTCCTTGCTGTCTCGTCCCGCTTGCCGATGGGGTCCGTGATTGTGATATCTGCCAGCCACACCGCCCCCGAGCTCCCATCCCTAAAGGCTAGGTCAGCCTTCTTGTTGTCCACTGGACTGAAGGCAGTGCACTCCTTGTGCATTGCAAATCCTGCATCCTGCACCATGCGGATGCACTTGTCGCGCAGCTCGTTGTGGGTGTTGGTCCGGCCGTGCCCTATACCACACCTAAGCAAGTGGTTCGGCAGCCTCTTATCCAGGATGGGGACCTGTTTGGTGCAGTCACAGCAGTCGGGCACAGAGAGTGGCAGGCCGAGCCTAAACTAGAGGGCGAACATGAAGTGGCAGGGGTATAGGCGTAAGGAAGGCATGTAGGGGATCGCCATGAGCCAGTCCCCCGCCCCATAGCCCGTAAGGGACATGAGGCGCTGGGTGTGGCCTAGCAGGGGGCTCAACTCCATCTGCCTAGATGCGGTAATTCGGGCTGCACTCCGGCCCCCTAGGACTAGGAGAGCGAGGCGGTGCTGCAGCTGGCCCTTGGGTGTTGCCTGCTCCGCCGAGATGAGGTCCCTCACCTCCTGCGTGAGGGTGTCCTTGCAGTCCCCGATCCACCTCTGCAGCTTGTTGGGGCTGTGGTCGGCTGCTGCGTGGGTGTTTAATGCCGCTGTCAAAGTGGCCCCTGCCTACCCCTCTAGCTGACCGAGGAGTGTGTGTGCCTTCACAAAGCTTGCCAGAAAACTGTACCAGCCCTCTACCGCTGGGTTGGCGAGGCCCAGGCCGCCTAGGCTCGATGGGAGTGAGGCTTGGTCCCAGATACGTCCGTCCTCTGTCTCTCCCCTTGGGTGGCGCACCCTGCAAGCATCTAGAAGCGTGTACAGCAGCGCCCGGCCCCACCCTGACCACTCTGCTTCAGGTAACAGGTATAGGGGTGTGGTGCGGGCTAGGTAAGAAATGCGCCTGGAGATATACCGTGTTAGGAGTAATGGCGCTACCTGGGGGTCCATTTTTACTAAGTGTGGCAGCGGGGACGACAGTGTCTCAAGCTGTGATCGTAGAAAGGCTGCGGCTCCGTCTGTCGTGCCAATGAAGCTTCCCAACACTCTCAGCCCCTCCGTGCGTAGCGGGACGCCCCCAGGCAGCTGCTGGGGGTCTATTGCTGCTGCGCTCCACGCGGCGCACTTCCCTGGGTTGTGGGCCAGTCCTACATCGTGTAGGCCAGCCATGAAGTGGCGGAAAGCATTGGAACAGTCAGCAGCAGGGCCCAGGAAGGTGATGTTGTCAGCGAATGCTAGGCATAGAACCGTAGGGAAGGCTGCTGCTGTCGTGGTGAGAATAGGGTGGATCCTTGCGGCGAACAGTAGCGGGCCGAGCGGATCCCCCTGACGTACGCATGTCTTGCTAGTTAGTGCCTCGCAACCGAACCCTGCGTCAAGGAACAACTCGGCCGGCCTGCTGTAGGATGCTTTGACGAGGGGAATAAGGCCTTGGAGGTCGGTGTCGCGAAGTGCACTGACTACTACTGCGCGGCTAATCAAGTTAAAGGCTTTCGCTAGGTCGGCTTGCAGTATAAGCGTTCTTGGGTTTGCATAAGTGAAGGCCCTCGCGGCATGGATAATCGCTTTGCTACCGCCCTGGACAGACACGCAGTACTGTAATGGGAGGAAATGTGCACTAACATGCTTGGGAGAGGGCTGAGAGGGCGGACTTGGCGGCTATTTGTAAGGTACACTCGCCTAATGATATCGGTCTAGTTCCTCCGTCAGGCTTGGCTAGAGCTATAAGACGGCTGGCTGTTAGTAGCGAGCAGACCTCGTGAGGCAGTTTGCCTCCCAAAATAGTGTTGACGAGGGCGTGGAGGTGTGTGGTAACCCAGCGGGAGAGCGCGTACTCTCTGTCTCATCCATATGGATAAGTAACCCACTTACCTCTTGGTACTATCTATTTGGGTAAGTAACGACGTTACTCTTGGTAACATCCATGCATGTAAGTAATGCACTTTCTCCTGGAATGGTCATAAAGGTTGGTAATACCTTAATCTTGGTACCATCCATATGGGTAAGTAACGCACTTACGCTTGGTACTATCCATATGGATAAGTAAGGAGCATTCTTTTAGTACCATCCATACGGATATAATGCATTTACTCCTGGTAATAGCCATAAGTGTACTTAATACACCTACTTTTGGAACCATCCATATGGGTAAGTAACGCAGGTACTCTTGTTACCATCTTTGTGGGTAAGTAATGCGCATACTGTTAGCATCTTCCATATGGGTCAGTAACGCACTAACTCTTGGTACCATCGATATAGGTAATTATCGCACTTTTTCTTAGTACCACCTATATAAATAAGCAACGCATATACTCTTTGCAACATCCATATGGGAAAGTAACGCACTTACTCCTGGTAACATCCATACGAGTAAGTAACACCTTACTCTTGGTACCATCCTTATGGGTAACTAACAAACTTACCGTTGGTACCTTCCCTTTAGGATTAATAACACTTACCCTTGGCACACTCCATATAGGTAAGTAACGCACTTACGCTTTGTACAATCCATATGGGAAAGTAACGGACGTAATCCTGGTATCCTCTATACAGGTTAGCAGCGCGCTTGCTCTTATTACCATCCATATGGATAAGTAACGAACATACTCTTGGTACTATCCATACGGGGAGATAAGGCAAGTAATATCGATATGGGTAAGTAACACCTTAACTTTTCTACCATCCATTCGCGTAAGTAAGGCACTTACTCTTAGTACCATCTGTCAGAATCAAAAAGTGTCAAACATTGTATGTTGTGGTTGTTTAGGCTACAGTGGGTTAGCCTATAGTGGGTACACATTTCTAGGGTTAGGTTTGACCTATTTGTACCCAACCCCCATTCTAGTGATCCATTCTCATTCTGACATGGTATTACGAGCCTAGGTTTCACCTAGGACCGAAACGATAGGGCCCACCGTTTCCGCTAGCCGCGCCCTCGTGCGCCGCCTTTTCCTGCGCCTCGAGCGCCTTGTTCTTAAGGCCCCCTAAGGCCCTCTCGCGTCGCCCCTTAAGGCCCCTCACGGCCCCTCGCGTCGCCCTCTTAAGGCCCCTTACGGCCCCGCGCTAGCCTCTCAAGGCCCCGTGCGGCCCCGCGCTAGCCCCCTAAGGACCCGTCGGCCCCGCGCTAGCCCCGCGCTAGCCCCCTAAGGCCCCCGTCGGCCCCGCGCTAGCCTCTCAAGGCCCCCGAACGGCCCCGCGCTAGCCCCGAATGGCCCCGTACGGCCCCCCGCGCTAGCCTCTCACGGCCCCCTCGGCCCCGCGCTAGCCCTCTAAGGCCCCCGTCGGCCCCGCGCTAGCCTCTCACGGCCCCCGAACGGCCCCGCGCTAGCCCCGAACGGCCCCCAACCGGCCTCGCCCTCGCCCTGGACGGCCCCGCGCTCTCCCTTAACAGCCCCACCCGGCCCCGTGCTCGCCTCTCTAGGACCGAGCCGAACCGCGCGACCCGACCGAGCCGCGCGACCCGACCGAGCCGCGCCGCCCTAGCCGAGCCGCGCCGCCCTAGCCGAGCCGCGCCGCCCTAGCCGAGCCGCGCCGCCCTACTGCTACTACCACTGCTGCTACTGCTACTCCTGCTACTACTACTACTGCCACTGCTGCTGCTTCAACTATGGCTAGCCCTACAGTTCTCTCGTTCGATACTGAGGGCCGCCCGATTAAGTTTGAGACCTGGCTCGATGATCTGCACCTGTTCCTCCAGCTCACTGCCCGAGAGGATATCTCGCTGTACGATCACGCACTAGGCACAGTCCCTGCTCCTGCTACTACTGCTACCGCTACTGCTCGCTCGTAGTGGCAGACTCGCGATGCCCACGCCCGCTTTGCCATTCGCAACTCCCTGCCAGTCGATGAGCGCGAGCACTTTGGCCAGCATCAGACTGCGCAGGCCCTCTACACTGCTGTAGTTGCGCGCTACTCCTCCCCGGCCTCAGCTGCACTAGGCCGCCTCTCACTTCCCTACCTGTTCCCCGACCTGTCCGCCTTCCAGACAGTCACTGACCTCATCACTCACCTCCGCACTAGTGATGCCCGCTTCCGTGCAGCCATGCCCGCTGAGTTTCTTGCCTCCAACCCTCCCCCGCTCTGGCTCACTCTCTACCACCTAGTCACCCGCCTCCCTGACACTCTGCGTACAGTCAGGGACCACTTCCTAGCTCGCTGCCCCACTGAGCTCACCATTGCCGCCCTAGAGAAGGAACTACTTGCAGCTGAGAAGAGTATTGTAGCTGTAGGTGCCTCTCGTGGCGACCCCCGCACCCCTTTCTTCGAGGGGTGTTCCCCCTCCCCCCTGCTCCCCTCTGTCACCTCTGCTGCTGCTGTCGACCTCCTTGGTGCTGAGCAGGTCGGCTCTGCGTCCGCTCCCAGCGGGCGCCGCAGCGGCAAGGGCAGGGGAGGCAAGGGCGGTGGGGGTGACGGCGGGGGAGGCGGTGGTGGGGGTGGTGGCGGCGGTGGGGGCGGTGGCGGGGCTGGAGAGGCTAGTGGCAGCGGTGGGGGTGGTGGAGGCAGCGGCGGCGGCGGTGGTCGGGGTGGAGGCGGTGGTGGTGGCGGCAGTGGACGTGGCGGCGGCAGGGGCGGTGGTGGTCGTGGTGGAGGCGGTGGTGGTGGTCGTGGAGGCTCTGGCCCTGGCCAGAGCGCGCAGCACCCTCAGTCCTCCCAGGAGCTTCGTGAGTGGTACTTACAGCACCGGGGTGGGGGGGGTAGCCTTAGCTGCACGTACGTCATCCGCACTGGTCGCCGCAAGGGACAGACGTGCGGGAGGGCGCACACTGCTCAGCGCTGCTTCTCTCGCCTAGATGACGCTTGGCGTGCTCAGTTTCCTGACGCTCCTGAGCTCCCTCAGTGGGCTGATCTCCTCAAGAAGGATATCGATATCTATGCTCTTGATTTTGATGTTATTCTCAAAGCCATGTATGCATTGACTATTAGTGGAGAGGAGGACCAGTACCTGTGTGTTCCGCCTGACCCAGGCATCCGCACGAGTGAGGCTGCCGCTCTAGGTGCTTGCGCGTCCGCTGTCCCAGGTGCTGGTGAGGCTACTGCTCTAGGTGCTTGTGTGTCTGCCACCCCAGGTACTACTGAGTCCACTGAGGCACTGCACACCTTCACTCTAGACTCAGGCGCTTCGCGCTGTTTCTTTCGTGACCGCACTGCCCTTGAGCCCCTTGCTCGACCAGTCGCTGTCTCACTCGCTGACCCCTCTGGGGGTCCGGTCATTGCGACCTCCTCCACCCTCCTTCCTTGTCCTGCTGTCCCGTCGGGCACACTGTCAGGTCTCCACCTCCCCTCGTTCTCTACGAACTTGGTGGCGGGTTGTGCGCTTCAGGATGGGGGTGTTCACCAGTTCACCCCTGCCTACGAGCGCGTGACACACTGCACGTGTGCTTGGACGGGCCGTCACCTGGCTACCTTCACTCGACTGCCGGGGTCGGACCTGTACACACTGACCACTGAGTCCCCTCAGGTAGCGGCGTCTGCGTCTGCGCCAGGTCAGCTCTCTGCCCCCTGCTCGTGTCGCTCTCTAGCGCACAAGACTGTCCTCTGGCACCACCGACTTGGTCACCCGTCAGTGCAGCGCCTTCGGGGCATGCACGCCCGGTACCTTGTCTCTGGTCTTCCTCGGGTACTCCCTCCCCTCCCACCCTCCCTTGCTCCTCCTTGTCTTCCCTGTGTCGAGGGGCGGCAGCGCGCTGCCCCTCACTCCTCCTCGTTCCCCCCGACGACTGCTCCTTTGCAGACGCTCCACATGGACGTGTGGGGCCCAGCCCGCGTCCGTGGTCAGGGCCAGGAGAGGTACTTCTTGATCGTCGTTGACGACTACTCGCGCTACACCACGGTCTTCCCCTTGCGCACCAAGGGTGAAGTCCCTGATGTTCTGATCCCTTGGATCAGCAGAGCACGTCTTCAGCTGCGAGAGCGTTTTCGCTCGGAGTTTCCTGTCCTGCGCTTGCACTCTGACAGAGGTGGCGAGTTCTCCTCCGACCTCTTGGCAGCCTACTGTGCCGAGCACGGCATTCGCCAGTCGTTCACGCTCCCGGCCTCTCCACAGTAGAATGGGGTTGCTGAGCGCCGCATTGGCTTGGTCATGGAGGTCGCTCGTACCTCCTTAGTCCACGCGGCTGCCCCCCACTTTCTGTGGCCGTTTGCGGTCCGGTACGCTGCGCATCAGCTCAACCTCTGGCCCCGTGTCTCCGCTCCGGAGACCTCGCCCACACTGCTGTGGACGGGGGAGGTTGGCGATGCGTCACGCTTCCGTGTCTGGGGATCCCGAGCTTTTGTTCGCGACACGTCTGCGGACAAGCTCTCCTCCCGCACTGCTCCGTGTGTCTTTCTTGGCTTTGTCCCGGATGCGTCTGGCTGGCAGTTTTACCACCCCGCCTCGCACCGCGTCTTCCCCTCTCAGGACGTCACTTTTGACGAGTCCGTGCCCTTCTACCGCCTCTTCCCCTACCGCACTGCCCCGCTCCCTCCCCCGCCTCTCTTCCTCGTGCCAGGTGCTGCAGTGGTAGACCCCCTCCCCCCTCAGGGTGCCGCTCCCTCAGGTGTCTCTCAGGTAGACCCGGTTGAGCCTGCCGAGGTAGCTGTCGACTCGCGTCCTGCTAGAGGTGCTGAGCCTGAGCGTGCGGAGCCTGAGCGGGCGGAGCCTGGGGGTGCTGAGTCTGGGGGTGCTGAGGCTGGGGGTACTGAGACTGAAGGTGCTGAGCCTGGGGGTGCTGGGTCTGAGGGTACTGAGCCTGGCGTTGCTGAGACTGGGGGTGCTGAGCCTGGTGGTGTTGCAGTTGACTGTGAGGCGCCTGGAGGACCTCCCTCTTCGCAGCAGCTACGTGAGTGGTACTCACGGTACTGCAGCCTCCGGCGGGGTGCGTCTCGGGCTCGTGGTGCTACTGGAGTTGGTACTCGTGTTTCCCCACCACGGCGGGAGCCGCCCTCTTCCCCACAGCTTCGAGAGTGGTACGCTCGGCACATCAGTCTCCGGAGTGGAGCTGCTGGTGCTGGGGTCCCCGGAGTTGACGCTGCTGCGGGTGCTGCGGACCCTAGTGCTGGAGGTACTGCTGCTGCTGGCGGTGCTGCTGGAGGTGCTGCTAGTACTGAGGACCCGGGCGTTGGAGCTGCTGCGGGTGCTGCGGACCCTGGTGCTGGAGGTGCTGCTGCTGCTGGCGGTGCTGCTGGAGGTGCTGCTAGTACTGAGGACCCGGGCGTTGGAGCTGCTGCGGGTGCTGCGGACCCTGGTGCTGGAGGTGCTGCTGGTGCTTCTGGAGGTGCTGCTGCTGCCGCTGGTGTCTCTGCTGGTTCGAGAGTTGCTGCACGGCCACGGCCGTACTTCGTTCCGCTCCTTCAGCAGGTTCTTGGTCAGCGTCCTCCTCCTTGTCCTCCTCTCGCCTTAAAGTGTCCGCCGTCAGTCCAGTCACAGCCACAGTTACCGCCTGCCTCCCCACTCCCTGTGCCTACTCCTTACACTGGTCCGACTGGAGGTCTTGCTGAGAGACGTGAGCCTGCGTCACGTCCTGTGTCACCTGCGTCTCGTCGAGCGTCGCCTGTTCGAGCTGCTACCACTGGTAGTCGTGTCCCGCGTGAGCGTCCTCCTGCTGTCCCAGGCACTCACCAGATGGCGCTTCGTCAGTCCACTGCTCCGCAGCGTGTCGCTCTCCCGTCGCCTCCTGCGTCCTCTCTTCCTGCTCTTGCTGACCCCGAGTCAGACTCCCTTCGCGCTGCCAGTCCTACTGTCACACGTCTCCTGGCTACGGTTGTCACTGACCCTTCCTTTGAGTCCGCTGCTGCGTCTGCCTTAGTCACTGAGCTTGTCGACTTTGCAGCTGCGTGTCGTCTAGACTACGCTGCGAGTCTTGTTGCTGAGTCTGAGTCTGTCTGTCCTCCGTCAGTCGGGGGTGAGTGTGCTCTTGGCACGGACGTTCTTGAGGACAGGCACGAGGAGTTTGGTTGCCTTGCCGCTGCTTTGCCCCATCTCGTGTCCATGCTTGTTGCCCCTGAGGGAGACCCGGATGCACCAGACATCCCGACCCCACGCTCTTACGCAGAGGCGATGGCCGATCCCTACTCCTCTGAGTGGCAGTCAGCCATGGACACAGAGATGGCTTCCTGGAAGTCCACTGGCACTTACGTCGACGAGGTTCCCCCACCTGGGGCGAACATCGTCAGTGGCATGTGGATTTTCAGGGTGAAGCGGCCGCCGGGCTCTCCGCCTGTCTTCAAGGCGCGTTACGTTGCACGAGGCTTCAGTCAGCGAGAGGGAGTTGACTTCTTCCAGACCTTCTCCCCGACCCCGAAGATGACCACTCTTTGGGTTCTGCTACACATCGCCGCTCAGCGTGACTACGAGCTCCACTCTCTTGACTTCAGCACAGCTTTCTTGCAGGGCAGCCTGCACGAGGAGATCTGGCTGCGCCGCCCACCTGGCTTCACTGGGTCGTTCCCTCCTGGTACCCAGTGGAGCCTCCGGCGGCCAGTCTACGGTCTCCGCCAGGCGCCACGTGAGTGGCACGACACACTGAGGACTACACTTGCGGCTCTTGGGTTCGCTCCTTCTACTGCTGACCCGTCGCTGTTTCTACGCACCGACCCCTCACTGCCGCCGTTCTACATCCTCGTGTACGTCGACGACTTAGTCTTTGCCACTTCTGACACAGTTGGTCTCGCTCACGTGAAGTCCGAGCTGCAGAAGAGACACACGTGCACAGACCTGGGTGAACTGACAAGCTATCTTGGCTTGCGGATCACCCGGGACAGAGCACGGCGCACCATCACCTTGACTCAGTCACACATGGTGCAGCAGGTCCTTCAGCGCTTCGGCTTCACGTACTCCTCGCCTCACTCCACACCTCTGCCTACGGGACACTCGCTCTCAGCTCTGCCTTCGGATGAGTCCGTAGAGCCGAGTGGTCCGTATCCAGAGCTTGTGGGCTGCCTCATGTACCTGATGACCTGCACTCGACCTGACCTTGCATACCCTCTCAGCATCTTAGCACGCTATGTCGCTCCCGGCCGTCACCGGAAGGAGCACATGGATGCAGCTAAGAGGGTGTTGCGCTACTTGTGCAGTACGTCGGGCATGGGGCTAGTGCTTGGAGGGCGAGACCGGCCTGTTCTCAGTGGGCACTCCGACGCTTCTTGGGCAGACGACCAGGCTACTCAGCGGTCGTCCCAGGGTTACACCTTCAGCCTTGGCTCTGGCTCTGTCTCTTGGCGTTCTACTCGCTCTTCTTCTGTTCTCAGCTCCAGCTGTGAGGCTGAGATCTACGCCACGGCCATGGCTGCCCAGGAGCTTCGCTGGCTCACCTACCTGCTGACTGACCTTGGAGAGCAGCCTCGTTCTCCTCCAGTGCTGTACGTCGACAACAAGGCCACCATTGCCTTGTGTGGGGAGCACAGACTGGAGCACAGGACGAAGCACATTGCTCTGCGCTACTTTCTTGCTCGAGAGTTGCAGCAGCGAGGTCAGCTTTGTCTGCGTTACGTGGCCACTCGGGCCAACACTACTGACGTGTTCACCAAGGCGCTTCAGCCTTGTGACCATCAGCGCTTCTGTACTGTTCTAGGCCTCGTGCCTACTGTCCCTCATTTGCTCACTTCGTGACTTTGCTTGTACAGTGATCTCTATATATATATACCTGCATGCTTACTCTTGCTAGGTTGTGATCACTGTATCTCTTGTTATTTTATAAATCTGCATGTGAACTGGTCTTGTGACCACTTGTTTGTGCTCGGAACTTGTGTGGTATCCTTGAGATCCACCCTGAGCTTTGCTTTGCTTTGACTGGTCTTGTGACCCCTTGTTCTCCCCCACTTTGCCTATGGGGGTGTGTCAAACATTGTATGTTGTGGTTGTTTAGGCTACAGTGGGTTAGCCTATAGTGGGTACACATTTCTAGGGTTAGGTTTGACCTATTTGTACCCAACCCTCATTCTAGTGATCCATTCTCATTCTGACAAAAAGTGTGTGCAAAAGAAGAATGACGAAAGAGAGGGGTTTCACTAGCAGTAGTTGGGATACATATAGCAAACCCTAAGTGGGTTGTACTCGCTATAGAGCACCCCACTACAGGCTAGATAATAACATTCTGACACCATCCCTACAGGTAACGCACTTACCCTTGGTACCCTCCATATGGGTAAGCAACGCATTTAGTCTTGGTACCCTCCATGTGAGAGTAGGACAGCTTATGCCAGCTATGCTTGCTTGCCTAGACTTTATTATGCTTTTTCTAGCATAGGTTTATTTTATGCATGCATGAATTGCTTCATTTCCTAGGCTAGATGCTTTCCTATATCCTATTATGGATACAGCACCGAGCTAAGTTGCGTGCACCGAATTCTGGGCTTTCGGTTGCCACCAAATTGCCTTCTACCGAATTCGGGAAGGGTCTGTTCGGGACGCTTCGCGACCCTCGGAACCTTCGCGTAACACCTGGCTACTGGGCCTTGTGTCGAGCCTATATATAGCCTCATATTGTACCTAGGTGATTCATTCTATTCAAACTCTCTTTTCTGAGCTCGATCTTAGATCCTCACACTTGGTAATTAGAGCCGTTTACACGCGAAGTTTTTCGACCACTAAAACCAAGTCTTAAAAAAAAACCGCAGGGGCGACGACAATTAAACACCCATTTCGGGTATGTAAAACCAGTTCCGTGTTTTTCACTCCCCCTCGCTGTCGGTTTTTGAATCCGCAATGTCAGGCATGGAGGGTCAAGGCAACATCTACGCGACGACGAGCGACATCGCCAGCCTTCGCACCGACGTGGAACAGACGCACGCGGTGATTCGGCAAATCGAGGCCCCTCTGACAAACCAATCCGCAGCCGCCACCGCAGCAGTCAATGCAGTAGTGAACGTAGCGGCGACAGCAACAGCAGCGGCAGCAACACCGCTATTTCACGAACCGATGGCACCACATTCGCTGAACCTCGAAGCAGCTCGACTGAGGCTCCCCGAAGCGTTCGATCCAAGCGCAAAGGGATCGGACGTTCAACGATTCGTGGCGACCCTCGAAATTTACTTCGAGGCCACTGGCTGTTCGACCCCGACACACGATGCGATTAGGACTCGGCTCGCAGCAATAGTGGAGCACCCCTGAAGTCAGAAAACGGGACCTGCCAGTAGCCGCGGATCGACCTGGCGATCCCGTAAAGATCCGAAAAGCGGAAAAGGGCGACGTCGTGGCGACTTCGAAGCGGGTGAAAGGAGAAAATGATGGCACGAATATAAAACGTCACGACCGGCCGACACCAAGGGAAATCGCCGAGGCAAATGGAGGCTCCACAAAAAAAGACTCTGCACCAAGCGACAAACTCTAGCCGAACACCCACGAAAGTAAGAAGCCATTAAAAGTAATTTATAAAAATACTCTAACAAAAAATATTGCTTCTCGTGGTTTCATGCCTTTGAAAAATTTAGGGGAGATTTAGAGGCCAAGAAAAAACCTTTTGAAATTATTCAGGTACCTAAGAAGTTGGGCAAAGTACTACGGAGCGTAGAAAAGGGTCGTACGTTCCGTAGAGTTAATATTCTCGCCCCGCAGCACAGTGTTAAGGCTCCGCGTTGAACAGGTGAAGCCTACACAGCTGCAAAGGCTTAGAGGAAAATTTGAAGATCATGAGAAGTTGTACAAGCCTCGGAAAAATCCTCCTACCCCCCGGGTGAAGTTGGAAAGTGCTAAGTCAGGTATAGGAAATAGGGATGGTATTCATTTTGACGTACCCTATGATCCTACTCATGAGACCCTCTTTCGCTACTTAGCACAGCAGGAACCACTACTCCTCGAGGTGTTATGCAAAGGACAACACCTCCAAAAACTAGTGGACAACGATGCTTGTCACTCGGTGTGTGACTGCGGAACGTTGGAGAAGATTGGAAAACCTTCTGAGGAGACCAAGTTCTCGGCAACAATGGTGGACGGTACGAAACTTCCCATCTACGGCAAAGCATCACTGCAGCTGCATATAGGGGCACTGAGCTGGAAGCCGTCGTTGCCGATCACGAACATCAAAGGGTTAGATTTCATCTTGGGGAGGTATTTTCTAAAGCGGTTCAACCCCGGGATTGATTTGGTCAACAGCAACATGTGCACCTACAATAACGCGAAGCGGATAGAGATACCAAGCTAGACAGACACACAGGACGTTCCTGAAACGACACTGGCACAGTTCCAACAGATAGTGAATGAGAGTAACATGAGTTATTTAGCACTGGTTATGGCAGTAGCAAAAGAGGAGAAGCCGAACGCTGAGCTACCTGCAGCAGAAAAGGAGGTCTTGGAGCAGTACAAGGATGGAATGCCCGATGACCTACCTGCAGGCGTACCTCCAACATGCACCCACGAGCACGAGATTGTGGAGGAACCAGGTGCAAAAGCCATCTCACGTGCACCATACCGACTGAGTCTGACAGAACTGACAGACATGAAGGAACAAATTGAGTATCAACTGGACAGACAAGTGATCCGCCCATCCACCTCTCCCTATGGTGCACCAGTTCTCTTCACTCCAAACCCATACGGCAGTCTACGGATATGCATCGACTACCACACACTGAACAAAAGACAGTAAAAAACAAATATCCCATACCGCGCATAAATGACCTACAAGACCACCTACGTGGTGCAACATTACTCTCGAAGCTGGACCTACGGTCGGGTTAGTGGCAGATCAAGATGGCAGACAACTCGATCCACAAGACGGCATTCCGTACCAGATACGGCTCCTACGAATTCTTGGTGATGCCGTTTGGACTCTGCAACGCGCCAGCAACGTTTCAGGTGGAGATGAACCACATCCTACAGCCCGTGTTGGACGAGTGCGTATTGGTGTACCTAGACGACATTCTGATCAACTCCAAGAACATAAAGGAGCACATGGAGCATTTGCGGAAGGTATTCAAGATCCTGCGGAAAAACAAGTTCTACGTGAAGCTGTCGAAGAGCGAATTCGCTCTGAAGAAGGTGCACTTTCTCGGGCACATGGTGAGTGCTGAGGGCGTATATGTGGACCCGCGGAAGATCGAAGCTGTCAAGAAGTGGAAAGTACCGAAGAACGTGAAAAAGTTGCAGCAATTCCTAGCATTCGCCAACTACTACAACAGGTTCATGCCGCAGTATGCTAAGATAGCAGCGCCTCTGACCGACCTATTGAAAAAGGATATGCCCTACAAATGGGATACGCCTCATCAGCAAGCCCTGGAGCAGCTATAGATAGCACTGACTACATCGCGAGTACTCATCCTACCGGACCCTGACAAGGACTACATGATTGAAGTAGACGCTAGCGACCACGCAGTCAGAGCAGTACTGATGCAGGATCACGGATATGGTTTACAACCCATTGCCTACCTCAGTAAAAAGCTACACTGAGTAGAACTGAACTACCCCATTCACAACAAGGAAGCCTTAGCCATAGTCCTCACCTTCAAGGCGTAGAGGTGTTACCTAGAGGGAGCCAAGACCACAGTTTATACTGACCACTGCAGTCTCAAATACCTGAAGTTGCAGCCGACGCTCTCACGACTACAGGTGTGGTGGGTGGACTTTCAGGAAACTCACTTCTACGACATCGTCTACAAGCCCGGGCTACACAACAAGGCAAACGCGTTGAGCTGCCCCAGTAATGAAGCAGGCATCCAGCTTGACGGGATGAACCCTCTGCTCAAGGGTCTATTCCAACATGGGTACGCACAAATCGCTACAGCACAGACTAAGAAGCTATTACAGTGGGAGAAAGACTTAGCGGTAAGGAAGGTTTAAGGGAAGATTTGGGTACCAAATTACGTCTTGCTATGGCATATCCTATTGGAGGAGTTTCACGACGTACCATATGTAGGACATTTTGGAAGCAACAAGACATTAGCAGGGATAGCGAAGTATTAATACTGGCTCAAGATGGCGGCAGACGTATTGCACTTCGTCACCTCATGCGACACATGCCAACGAATGAAGAGCAGCAAGCAAAAAAAAGCAGGGTTACTCCAGCCTCTACCCGTACCGGAGAAGCCATGGCAGGTCGTTAGCCTCGACTTCATCACCGGACTTCCTTCGACCTCACGAGGGCGTGACGCTAGAGTGCGCTTACAACAACGCATCACATGCGGCCACAGGGAAAACTTCTTTCTTCCTGTGTTATGGACGGGACCACTTACACCCCAGCAACCAATCACACCGGCACACGTCCAAGCCGCACATGACTTTGTCACCACCATGCAGCAGCTATGGGAGAAAACTCAGTGACGTCTCACCATGATGCAAACCTCCCAGAAGTAGTATGCCGATAGCCAGCAACGAGATCACTCAGTAGTAGTCGGAGATCAGGTGCTTCTTGACACATGCAACTTGAACCTGTCTCACCTCCCATCCAAACTTTGCCCTCGAAACTGTGGTCATTTTCTTGTTGAGGCGCAGGTGACACCAGTTACATTCGGCTTGCGCTTACCAGATACGTGGAAGCTTTACAATGCTTTCCATATTCAGCTACTCGAACCCTACAAGGATCCCAACCAGTAGTTCCAGGCACTGCAGCTACCGCCACCACCGCCTGTGCTCATACAGGAAGAACTTGAGTATGAAGTGGAGCGCATTCTCACTCATCAGCATGGTTGCGGCAAGACCCTCGAGTTTCTGATCCGCTCGAAGGAATATGACCCCATTGAGGGCAGTCGGGTTGCAGAAGCTGATATGGGCAACGCACGTTGTGCTTTGAAGGACTATCTTGTCAAGCAGAGTATATCTTACGCCACCTAACTTTGAGGGGGGGACGTGTGAGAGTACGACGGCTTATGCCAGCTATGCTTGCTTTCCTAGACTTTATTATGCTATTTCTAGCATAGGTTTATTTTATTCATGCATGAATCGCTTGATTTCATAGACTAGGTGCTTTCCTATATTTTCTTATAGTTATAGCACCGAGCTAGGTTGCGTGCACCGAATTCTAGGCTTTCGGTTGCCACCGAATTGCCTTCTACCAAATTCGGGTTGGGTCTGGTTGGGAACTTTTGCGTAACACCTGATTACAAGGCCTTGTGTCAAGCCTTTATATAGCCTCGTATTGTACCCAGGTGATTCATTCAATTCGAACTCTCTTTTCTCAGCTCGATCCTAGATCCTCACACTCCATATAGGTAAGTAACGGACTTACTCTTTGTAACTTCCATATGGGTAACAAACACACTTACTATTGGTACCATGTATACGGATAAGTAATGTACTAAATCTTGGTACTATCCATATAAATAATTATCACACGTACTCTATGTAACCTCCACCCAGCAAACGAACTTACTCCTGTTATCAGCCATACGGATAAACAACACCTTACTCTTGCTACCATTTGGTCAGGTAAGTAACACACTTACTCTTGGTACCATCCATATGGGTAAGTAACAAACATGCTCTTGGTACCATCTGTTCGGGTACATAATGCACTTACCCTTGGAACAGTCCATAGGGGTAAGAAACGCACTTACGGTTCGGACTTACTCTTGGTGACCTGCATACGGATAAGCAACGACTTACTTCTAGTACCATCCATACGGATAAGTAACGCACTTCCGCTTGGTACGATCCATACGGCAAAGTAACGCAGTTCCTGTGGGTAAAATCCATACAAGTAAATAACGCACTTTCTCCTGGTATTGGCCATACGGAGAAGTAACACCTTACTCTTGGATAAGTAACGCACGTCTCTGGGTACCATCCATATGGATAAGTAACGCACACAATCTTAGAGTCTTCCATATAGGCAAGTAACGTACTAGCTTCTGGGAATCCAAATAGGTAATTAACGCACTTTTTCTTAGTACCACCAATATGGGCAAGTAACGCATACACTCCTGGTACCATCAATATGGGAATGTAACACACTTACTCCTGGTAACATCCCTACGGGTAAGTTACTTTCCATATGGGTAAGCAACACACTAACACTTGGTACCAAACATATGGCCATATGGCCATCCATATGAGAAACTAACAAACTTATTATTGGTACCATCCCCATGGGAAAATAATACATTTACCCTCCATATGGGTAAGTAAGACACTTACGCTTGGTACCATTCATATAGGAAACTAACGGACGTAATCCTGGGATCCTTCATATGGGTTAGCACCGCACTAGCTCTTTGTACCATCTATACAGATAAGTAACGCACATACTCTTGGTACTATCCATACAGGTAGGTAATGCAGTTATTCTTAGTAACATTGATATGGGTAACTAATGCATATATTCATGGTAATGGCAATGCGGGTAAGTAACATCTTACTTTTGCTACCATTCATTCAGATAAGTAACTCCTTACTTCTGGTACCATCAAGATGGATAAGTAATGAACTCACTTTTGATACAATTCCTACGGGTAGCGCAATTACCCTTCGTACCCATCCATGTGGGTAGCAACGTATTTACCTACCATTGTTATAGGTAAGTAGCGTACTTACACCTAGTAACTGTTGGGTGCAAATTCCTATTGCACTGCATCCTGCCGTCTGTTTGTACGAGTATGCGTGTGCGAATGCATTTGTGTGCAAATGTTCATGCGTTAGTTTGCTTTGGCGAATTTCGCTTAATTCATTTGAAGGTACTCGCACAATGTGCGCTTTGGCACGACATTGTAAGCGCTATGAACAGTGCAAGCAGAAAGGACGAGCTCGCAAAGGAACCCAAGATGGAAGCTTTGCGGTTTGGTTGGATTGAGTGCGTAGATTCAGTTCTATCCAACTCGAAATTGTAATGTTTTGTTTGGTTGACTATAGTGTAGCAGGGCAGGCACAATAGGGGTACAATTTAGGTGAAGGTTGGATGTTGTTTGTCTGTATCTGCATGCTACACGGCCAGGGGAAACCAGCAAAACCAGCATTTGGCTGGTTGGGCAAAGACAAATCAGGTTCTATTTTTTGGACCTGAACCTGGTTGTTGTTTTCCCATGTTGGAAAAACAGAACCAGAGGTTGTTTATCAACCTACCACCTGCTGTTTTGTCCAGCCAGGTTGGTTCTGTTGCTTGGAATTATTTGGGATCATCCCCGGTTGTTCCCAAGTTGATTCCCAAGGTCCTTGCTAGCTAGAACTATTTATTCCTTCTCTGTTTGTACACGGACATAGTCAATCTGATTCAAGTGAATTCATTCCTTGCTGGAACTTTGTTTCTATGCGGTTTGACCGCGGAATGCTACCCGAGTCAACGCAGTATGCTAGCACTCTATTGCTAGGCAAACACTGTTTGAGCCATAACTTCATAACGGCAGAACTTTTCGCGAGGCAACTTGGCTTATTTCAAAGCCCTTGGAGTGAACTTCGATCTAGGAAATTCTCAGCTTTATCCGATTGACGGTCTGCACATTACGCTGCGCAACGTTCAAGGTGCTCTTGCTATTTTGGCTAAGTCATTCTTGATCCCTCTCTCTACAAACTCGGACCCGAGGAACGGGGCTGGTCTTTTACCAGGCATGCAAGGACCCTTGGAGGTGATCCCAAGGAGAGGTTTTAAGTTTGATTAAGTCTTAGTAGCTTGAGTTTATTAGGCCCTTACACCAACAAGCTAGTATTAGAGATGCGTGATAGTGATCCTTGCCATAGGTAGCTATGGCGGGCAACACTTCAATGGGAGCTGGTGAATCTTCATCCCAAGATTGTAGCGGCAGCCAAGATTCAGGTGTTCCACGCCAAGGGAAGTGCTGAAAAACACCACCGTCGAGAAGTTTAATGATGAGGGCTATAGTGATTGGGCCTCGAAAATGCAATTTCATTTCTGTCAGATTCGATTGCTGAAACTAATTATTGTGGAAGAGCCTAGACTGAGTGACCCCATGCTGCAGGAAGACAAGGACGAGCGCTCCTCGGCTGGCTACTATTTGATGTCGCAGAGTTTGGAGCTAAACCAGCGTTACAACGTTATGCACCTGCTGCCGGAGGTTGAGTGCGGTCCGAAAGCATGGACGTGTTAAAGGATCTGCACGCCCCGGCCTTCGTTTTCGCAACGTTAATGCTGGAGAGGGAGCTCTATGCGTTGCACTTGAGCGAGGGAGAGCCGGTGCAACCTGCCCTGGAGAAGATGCGCGACCTGTACGCAAAGTTGGTGACCGTGGGAATCACCTACGTGGAGCAGACCAAGTGTTTGAAGATGCTTTGGCTGCTGCCGGAATCGTGGCTTCAATTCACGAGCGGATTGAGCCTACCGCAGAACGAGAGCTCGTAGACACTGAAGTGGGTACGGACAATGATTCTAGAGGAAGACTTCCGTCGCCGCCAACTGAGGGGTGGAGACAACGGCAGCAGTGGCTATGGAATGCAAGGGAGCCGAAGTGGCACGAGATCAGGCTTCGGTGGCGCCGGGCGAGGAGCAAAGAAGGACGACGACTCCAATGACCAACAAGGATTTTGCCTTTGGACACGCGCAGAAGGTGGCTGGTGCGGGACGAGCTGAATTTAAGGGAGCGGATGGCAAGCCAGTGTTGTTGCATAACATATTATTCGTTCCTGATATCAAGGCAAACCTCATCTCCCTAGCCAAGGCTAAGCTTGCCAAGGCTGGGGTGAGTACTAGCACGGATGGGGCACAACCTTAAAGGGGCAGCTGGGCAATCGAGTACTTTGGGATCTGCACGAGAGTAAGGACGTGTACCGATCCATGTGGCAGCTGCCGCCGTTGGCGTGGCACGGTAGGGGGCAGGCTGGAGAGGGGTCTGCATCCCAAGGAGTGTGCAACGCCGTTGGATGGGTTGGTGTGAAAGCATCAACCAGATCTGGGGAGACGGATTGGGCAATGGCACACCGACGCTTGGGGCATCTGGCAATGCCCTTGTTGAAGCAGTTGGAGAGATGGAGCCCTTATGGGTCTGAGGCTGAACGGACAGCCAATGGATGATAACAACGAAATATGTTTGCTCTCAAAGTTTACGCATTTTCCCTTCCATAGTGTTGCTGGCAGGAGCAACAAGCCTATGGAGCTGGTTCACATTAACTTTGTTGGGCCATTGCTGGTGCAAGGGCACAAGGGGGAGTGGTATTTCCTAACCATTGTGGATGAATGGAGCAATCTCATGTGGGCGTATCTGCTGAAGAAAATGGACCACGCCGCCTTCACGATACTCGAAGATTGGCTGCCACTCGTGGAGAAGCAAGCGGAGTGTGTCGCAAAGCGGATGAAGACAGATCGGGGTGGTGAGTTCTTTGGAGCAGAGACTACTGCCTTGCTCAAGAAGTAGGGCATCCAGAGGGAGCTGACCACGGCTTACACCCCACAGTCTAACGGTGTAGCAGAACGGGTGAACAGGACAATTATGGAGACAGCTAAGGCGCTGCTCATAGAATTTGGACTAGGAAACCTGATGTGGCTCCATGCTGTTTGGCACGCTACCGTCGCTAGGAGCAAGGTGCCCACCAACGTTGGGGATGACTCGTGGTTGCCGTTGGAGAGGTGGCTTGGGGGAAAGCCGCCGGTGGACAAGCTAAGGGTGTTCGGTTGCATGGCAGTCGCCCACATCCCCAAGACCTACCGCAGTACGTTGTGGGCGAGTGCAATCTGATGTATGCATTTGGGGCTGGCTACTGAGAGCAAGGGATGGTTGCTGTAGGAACCATCCAAGGTTGTGTTGTTTGACAGCAGGGATGTGAAGTTTGTCGAGGGCATGATGTATGGGAGCTGGGAGAAACAGTCAGAGGCCATGGTGTCCCAGAAGATGGAGAAGATCACCATGCAGCTGGACCTGACTCCTAGTGTGTGGGAGGAGGGAGAGGAGGCAGCTGCAGAGGGTGGTGATGGAGAGAAGGTGCACGAGGCATCTGGTGGTGGAGGAGATGGTATGGAGACTAGCGGTAGCACTAGTGGAGCTACTGAATCCGAAGAAGGAGAGCAAAAGCAGGGGAAAACTAGGAAGCCGAAGGGTGTCGTTATGAAGGGATGGGAGACACCCGTCTCCAGGCCAGGACTTACTCGTATGGGTACTAAGAAGTTGACTAAAGGATCAAGTGTAGCGGAGCAGCAGCCGAGGAGGCAATGCTGCTTCTACCTCATGGCCATGAACCAGATGAGGAGGATGAACTTGCCTACTACTTTCTTGTCCCCTGCACTAGAGGAACCAGTTAGCATGGAGGAGGCATTGGCTAGACCACATAGGGAGAATTGGCGAATTTATAGGGATGCTGAGTACCAGAGCCTGCTAGAGAATGGGACATGGGATCTGGTGGTGCTGCGTGAGGGGAAGAAAGCCGTATAGTGCAAGTGGGAGCTAAGGATCAAGACCGATGACAAGGGACAGGTCACCATCTACAAGAGTAGGCTGGTGGCTAAGGGGTTTATGCAGAAGGAGAAGCAGGACTTCAATGAGATCTTTGCTCCCTCTGCCAAACCCCCTACATTTCGTATCTTTTTGGCAGATGCAGTCGTTAGTGGGAAATTCATCATTCAGATGGATATATGAACGGCATTCCTCAATGGGATTTTAGAGGAGGATGTGTACATGACGCAGCCGCCTGGGTATGAGGATGTTACGGGCAGGGTGTGGAAGCTGAAAAAAGTCCATCTACTGCTTGAAGTAGACGCCACGCTGCTGGTACTAGAAGTTAGCAGCTTTTTTAGAGGAGATGGGAGTCAGGACCAGCAGTTGTGATGAGAGCCTCTTTTTCAAGGGGGAAGGATTGAAGCTGGTGCTGTTTCTGGTCTACGTGGATAACATTCTTCTTTTTAGCAGCAGCATGAAAGAAATCCAAAATGTGCAGCAGCAGCTGATGGAGAACTTGAAGTGCAAGAACCTTGGGTAGGTAAAGTATTACCTCGAGATGCACGTGGAGAGGGATCCAGATCACAGGTGGTTGAAGCTGCACCAGGAGAAGTTCATCAAGGAGCTGGGGGAGAAGTATGGGATTGAGAATGAGCGCAAGGTTGCAACTCCCCTGCCAGCAGAATTCTAGCTTGTGATGGCTGTAGAGGATGAAGGGGTTGAAGTCGAGGAGCACCAGCAACCTCAATCCTTGGTGGTGGACAGCCTCTTGTATGCAGCGGTACACACGAGGCTCGAGTATTGTGCTTGGCGGTGAGAAACACCTTGCCTTTTCCAAGTCAGTGCGGTCAACGGTGCTGCCGAATATTCTACTATTGCGCTTCTTGGGGGAAGAAATTAGAGACAATACATTGTCAGCTACCAGCTGTAGCCGATAAGGAGAGGAGGGAGGTGGAGGAAGAGGTGAAATGGTGGGGGGAAGATAGGGAGAGAAGACAGGAGGAGGAGGTTGGGTGAAGGGGCGAATGGAGGGGAGGTGGTAGGAGCACGGTTACCTAGCGGCAACCAGCAAAAAGCCACCAGCTGCAGCTAATGCGGAAGGAAAGGAGGTGGAGGAAGGGAGGAGAGGGATGAAGGGGTGGGAGGAAAGAAGAGAGGAGGAGGAGGGTGAAGAGGCGGAAAGGGTGGGCGGAGAAGGAGGGGGTGGTGCAAATGAGGCAAAGGAGGGGGAGGAGGAGGAGGGTGAAGGTGCGAATCGAGAGGGGGAAGGCACCACAAGAGAAGAGGAAGGCGCTCACGAGGAGGGTAAGGGAGGATGACCGTAAGAAGCTGAGGCTGAATGGCGGTAGGCAGGGTGCGTGCGAGACAGTAGAGGGCAAAGCCGCGCGCGCGACAGGCGGGAGCAGGCGCGTGTCTGCGACGATGGAGAGCAAAGCGTACGCGTACGACGGGACAAGGCAGGGCGCGCGCGACGATGATAAGAAGGCGGCGCATGTGTGCTTAGGGAAGATCCGTAGCTAAGAAGTACGAAGTCGTGACTAAGAGAATAGAATAAACCAAGGAAAGAGTAGAACACTATGATAAATGCCAGAGTGAGCTCTAGCCTTCTCCAACAGTGCTTTGGACAAGCAAAATATTGTCTTGTGGTGCAAAAGGCAACCCTTCACCTCTCCAACCAACCACACGCGACTATGTCGCAAACACATCACGCATGCCGTAATGGCCGGGACTGCCCATGTTTTAGCTTACCTCTGCTACTGACGCGGAAAAGTCTAACCATTTGCAGATTATGCATGTTTTTCTCACTCGACCCCTCCCGACCCGTGGTAAGTTCCCCTTGACTAAGTCCCTTGTTTGTGTCTTTCGTGGGTGTGTACCTTTGTTTGACGTGCAGCTACACAGTGCCCCCAACTTGCCACTCGTTCTCCTTACAATTTACAGCTGCAGGCACTTCCACGCTAACCAAGCAACTTGGCCACCCTCCGCCCACCCCAAGAAGAGTCCTTTCCCTGCGAACCGACAAATTCAATCCCCGCTCTCATGATGGCATTTGCCCTCCCACTTGGCCCATCACTCCTTGCCACACGCGAACCACACTTCCCTGCCCAGAAACGGCTCATATCGTTCCTCGCTATGAAATGCGACTGGCTATTGCGACCTCTTCGAACCAACGGTACGTTTGCTACGTCCCAGACCTTCCTTTCTTTTTTTCTACTTTCACCCTAACACGAAGATCCTTGCCAAGCACCTTTTAAGTACCATCTGTATAGACCTCGGCCATCCCTTCACAACCAGATGTTTGCCTCACCCTAGAGCAGCATCACGTCAATTATTGCTACACGCCAGAGCAGGTGCGTTGTCGGCCTCGCTGGAGCAGTAATGCTGCTCTGCCAACCTGCCTCCTAGACGCATGCTGCGAACCCCCACTGGGTAAGAATGGCTGCCACTCCTCACCACTTGGCCCTCGATACCCCTATTCATCTCCAACGATCCATCGGTAAGTGTCTCCTTCCCACACCACCCCGTTATCTTACTCTTTTCAGCACCATCTTGCTGCCTACCTTTAAGCCCAATGGGTACCACCAACAATTCTAGAGCAGCTTATAGCACTAACTTTACCTACCTTGGCCTTAATTAAATGCCTGGAAGTTATTTCTTCCCCCAAGCACTACCCTGCCAACTATATCTCCGTGTTGGAAGCAGCTGCGCTGGCAGCCGTGCTGGAGCAGATATGATGCTCTACCATCCAATCCCTCCTTTGCAAGAACTGCAGTTGCTCCCCTCCCATGCCACCAAACTCATGTCACCCCTGTGCCACTGGGCCTTCCCCCTCCCAACTTACGCCCCCAGAGGTACGTAGAGCTTCTTGCGCAACCTTTTCCCCCGCCCATCGCCACCTCCCTGCGGGGCTTCTTTGTCACGCCTCTCTGCCCACCCAGGGAACCCCTATCCAGCTCACGCTTTCCCTGCATGCCCTCGAGGTTTGTTTCCCACCCTTTCAACTCCGCCTTAGTTCCTTCCCTTCCTGCTACCTCGAGCTTGGCTCACTACCTCACCCCCATGCCGTGCCTTCGAGCTGGTATGGCGAATAGACACGAAACGCCAATCAGACTACCGGTCACCCTTTCGGAAAAGCTGTGGCCAATGCCTATGCGACTATTTTACTCCCCTTTCTCCCGTCCTTCATTGGCCTTGGCACTCCCCACGCCTCACCTACCCCGTGGCACCGCCTTCTGCCCGCGAGGACATCCATGTGGGCTGGGCGGCCAAGTACCTCTCCGCCCTATCACAACTTCTGCAGACCCTGGCTCCAACACCCACCAGTACATTGCCTCTCTCCTCCCGTGCTACTTCCTTACCCCCCTGCATTTGGCACTCGGCTGAGTGCCCTCCCACGAGACTATTTCGAACCCTTCGGTTCCCGATCCTCAGCACTTCTTCCCGGATTCTTATTTCCCAGGTCTCTCTTTGTTCTTCCCACGCAATGGCAGACGTTCCGCAGTTCGACAAAGACATGGAACTCACTGACAAAATGCTCCAGCAGCTCAAAGGGGAGGACCTGCCAGATGACCCCTCTGGCTGCACCCTACCCCGCTCCCCGCCCCCAAGAAACCGTGTATCGCAGCCGACTCTGTTGTGCCAACACACTATAGTGGCACGGTCATCGCACTCCCATTCAGCCTACAAGCCTACTCAGCTTCTGGAATTTTTTGGGGAGGTGCTTCAACATGTTTTCTTCACACCCTCAAAGTTCCACAATTTTTGAAGCAGTTCACAAGGCATGGCGACATTTTAAGTTTCAATACTTATGGCATCCTGGAAGTGTGTGTTACTCTTATTTGGTAACACCCGAGTTCACCATTCGGCTGCTGACTCATCTAACAAGCTCTGATTGGTCTAAAAATCAGTGTGGTAGTTCTTTGCCGTTTTTTTCAGGTGGTCAACAAGTTTCAGGACAACCAATCATCGGAGCAGCACGTGACAGTTGTCGAAAGTTACCGTTCCGTAGTCATGGTGCACTGTTGGCAGCATTTCCCTTGCCACCCTTTCATTGTTGTCATGCCAATGGTGCAGGGACAGAGAGTGAGACAAGAAGTACAGGTGGTCAAGTGGGACTCTACCACCCTCCTTTTGAGAAGTGTGGTATTCTTGGAAGCATCTTGCAAGAGGGTGCAAGTGGGAAGACAAGCTTACTCATGGTTGGCTTGACACACTATTGGTAGCCTTAAGTACAGCTCTGAACATTCAAGTGTGGTTGGATTTTCTGACCTAGCTAGGACGTTTTCCATCCTTGTCTAGCCTTTCTCCCCTGGGACTCAACCTTCTCTGAGTTCCCAGGATGATCCCAACCACTTAAGAGTCCCCTAGGCAATGTTGAACTCACCTCTTCCTTACATCAATGAAAATACACGTTTTCAACCGAGCTTACGTTTTCACCTCTGATACAAGCAAGTGATATACGGTTGGAAAGCAGAAACCCAAGGTTAACTGCTGTCCAAGTTTCAGCCTCGTATGTTATCGGAGCTGATCGTGACAGAGTTTTGAACAGAGGCAGTTTGAAATTGTCAGTTGCTACTTAGGCGGTTTCATGGGCATCCGCGACCCCTAAGTGGGGTGTAGACCATAACAGACTCCGGTGTCCCTCTGCACAAACCGATCGCCGACTCCTCGGATGTCGCAGAAGGACCCGTGGATATGCTGGGTATGATCGTGGAGCTCAACACCAGCACGTGCAGCTCCTCCGCCGCCGCCTCGGACTATGCACCAAGCGACACCGCACCCCCCGCCCCGGCCCCGCCGGCTCCCGCTCCAAGCCCCCAAGCGCCTGACACGCCTGCTGCGACTGCCGCTCCGGAGTCCCCGTCTGCGGACCTAACCCCTGGGCCTCTCCGCTCCTACCGCCAGCCCACCCCGGACCTGCTCCCCCCCATCCTCCTTATGAGCAGCCGTAGCGTTGTTATGCTGCTTTTCCCCGAGCAAGGAGCAGAGGTCATCCATGCCCCACTGATCTCCGCAATCTTCACCAAGCTGACTCCCTCCCTCTTCAACTGTGATACATCCCGGAAGCCCGCGCCACCAATGGCAAGACCCTCCGCTTTGCTGCGCATTCATGCGCTTCGATATGCTTTTCTTGGCCGACCCAGCAATCCGCCAATGAGTTCCATGCCGTTCTCAGGCACCCCATCCAGATATCCCCTGGCCGTTCCATCCGTGTCAAACCATACATCGAACCCCAACCGGACTTCACTGAGGCCAAGGTGAACAGCCCCCCCATCCTCTGCCTCATCCTCAGAATTCCCAGCCTCAACTTTTTTTTTCGACCTTAAGCCTCCGCTCACGCCCCGCCACTGCTCTCGACTGATAGTGCTACCGGGAGGCCCACTCTCATTGGAGGCATCTCCATCCTCTCTTTCAACAGGTCCATCTTACTATACTCCCCGCTTCCCAATGCAAATGGCAGACTTATCACGGTACATCTCAACTACCTTCGTGAGCAAATCCGCCTCATGGCCTTATATGGTGGAATATGGTAGAATTTTACGAGTGTCGAATATGGTGGACCACCATGCTCGTTCCGGCACTAGAAACCCCCAACGCTACCTCCGCGACCATGCTCGTCGGAGACTTCAACTCGACCGTCCTCCCCATTGACAGAAACCGCCCCCTCAAAGGTCACGAATGCCAGAAAAGGAGCATCCTTCGCTAAACTCACGGATACTCACGTGCTGGTCGACACATTCCGTGAAATCCACCCTACGCCGGCCGACGCCTTTTCTTTCTTTGTCAGGCAATGACACAACACAGTGACCCCGCCTACATCATCCCATCTCGACAAAATTTACATCGTCTCGCTGCTAGCCCATACCTCCAATGCCGCACGGCAATCACGGATCACCTGTATGCCCCTTTATGCTCGCTATGTTTCACCAACCCCACGGTCGCCCCCCCGTCCCTGGCGACTCCACCAACATCTACCCACGCGCCCCCGCGCGTCACAAATCATTGATGCCGCCCTTGCAGCCTTGCCCTCCTTCCCTTCCACGGACTCCTGAAATAGATGGAAGCTCGACCTCACCCTTTACTTCAAAAGATTCTCCAACCTGGAAAGACACTATGTCGATGGCACGATTGCGCATCTAAAGCGCACCATTGGCTCACCATAGCTGCAAGCAGCATATACGCCCTTGGACCAGGACGAGTCTTTCCGCCTTAGCCAAGCACTCCTTCACCTGGCCAGATACGAAGCCTAGCGCTCAAAGCCAAGCTCAAAGTGGAAGGGAACAGAGAAATGAGGGTCTCCTCCCTCCTCTCCGAGACACGATTAACAATACCCTTGACATCATGGACCGGGCAGCCTTCTCCTCGTCCGCCCTTCTCGCTCTTACGATGGACTTTCACAAGGCCTACGAACTTGTTGACAAGCCTTCCCTCCTCCAAGCCTTATCAGTCCTAGGGCTCTCCGCGCCCTTCATCCATTGGGTCCGACTAATGCACCCCGACACGTACACATGCATTTCGGTAAACAACATGCTCGGCCCCACCTTCCCTGCCCGCATCGGTGTTCCACAGGGCTGCCCACTGGCTCCCTTGCTCTTCGTTTGCATCATAGAGATCTTTCAGCGCTACATGTCCCTCTTCCTTCCCAGTTTCCCCTTGTCCTCCACACAGTGCTGCCTCATGGCGAGCTACGCGGACGACATCACGCTCTTCCTCAACACAGATACAGAGCTCATGTTGTAGTGATGTTTGGCATCTTTGGATCGGTCTCCGATGAGGTCCCCAACTGGAGCAAGTGCTCCATAATCCCATTCAATATCCCCCGTGCTGACCTCGTGCATGCGTGGATTATACCCATCCAAGCTCCTAATGAGGTAGAATGCATCATCGAAATCTACGTTGAGCGTCTACACCCAGGCTCCACCACCTGAAACAAGGCTCTTGCCCACACACAAAGCACCGCCGAATCTCTGGTAGCCTTACATGCCACAGCCACGTGCCGCAAATCCCTCTCCTCGATCTTTCTGAACTCTGTCACTTCCTTTCCCGGACGCTTTCAACCTGCCCTACCAAATACAACCAAACACAACGTCTCATTCATTTCCAAAGGCCTCCTGTACAACCACCCCCCAAGACGGCGGGGTCGGGGTGATCGCCCCGTCTACACAAGTCAAAGCTTTTGCAAATCAGCGCGCCCTGCGCAGTTTCAACCCACCCCCCCCCCCCCCCCCCCCCCCCTGAGGAAGTAGCACGTACCCTGACATCGTTCCCCTTCGGGCTATACGTATACTCTCCCATAAAGCCATCCATGAAAGAGGTTACCTCCCCACATTCATTCCCCCTCGGGCGTGGGACAAACTAAATGCCCTCCTCTCTCTTTCCCTAGTCATTCATGGCCCTCGTGCAACCTCACCGAACCTATCGCATTCAACCGCTCGATCCTCAAACCCGTCAAACAGCCTTTTGGCACTCGCCAACACGATGGCTTCCTCCTTACAGGGCAATTCCACATCGGATACATCGTCCGAATCACCAACTTTCATGTCGGCCCTATCTCTGCAAAAGAACTTTGCTCCCAACTCCGGGAGGAATTCCACGCGGACGCAACACGCATCCTCCCAGAGCTGATCGAGGCTATTAACCCAGATCGCTGTGGCCAGCACCTTGAGGGCCACCAGCTGCACGAGGAAAAGTCTACCTGCGGGCACACAGGGAGGGAAATAACGGGGTAGTGAGAAAAGAGTGAGGTGTGTTCCAACCGTGGACGATGGTAGTGGCAAGTAGTTAGAGAAGAAAGTCGACCTGTGAGGGCTGGGAGGGGAGTAAGGGGAGGAGGAGTTGGGGTAAGTGCTTGAGGTAATGAAGGTGGGGAATGGGAGAGTGCTGCTTTGATCTAGCAACGGAGTAAATTGGCCAGCAGGCCCGACGTGAGGCAGATGGCCATGTGGCAAACACCTTGAATGTGAGTAGGTGGAGGAGAAAGTCTACCTCAGGGGGTGGGAGAAAAGGAGCAGTGAGAGGGGGAAAGGAACATGGCGAAACAGCAGTGGTTGGTGCCATAGCCGCAGTGCAGGTGGCAAGGACCTTGAGGGCTACTAGCTCGAGGAGAAAGTCCAGCTGAGGGAGTTGAGGTGAGGAGGGGGAGGGGGAGATGAAGCAGTGATATGACTTATGGGGTTTGCAGTTACCGGGCCCGATTCATTGGTGTCACATGGCGGTGGCAACAAACTTAAGGGCTACTAGCTGGGCTGCTAATTGGAGGAGGAAGTCAAACTGAGGGAGTTAGGGAGGGGGGGAGTGCGGCCGTGTATCGCAGTGCTGCTCAGTTGCTCCTATGAATGGAGTGAGTGGTCGGCCACAAGGCAGTGCAGCAGGCTCAGCTGGTGCTACAAGGGAGTGCTAGACATTCCGAGGGCTACAACATGCATTCTAGGCAGACATGACACAGCATGTGCAGGTGTGGGGTATGGCTCAAGACTCGCACGCCATAAGATCTGGATTGGCTGTGGTGTGGTGTGGTGTGATTTGATGTGACGCCACACGCGCCACCTACACCATGCCACACAGCAGCACAACAGCAGAGCAGCAAATGGTGTGTGAGCAACGATGTGTGGGACATGACACACTCAGCAGCGAGTGGGAAGAGCCTGCACTCTCGTGTGGCAGGCTCATCTAGGGCGCAATGGCAAGCAGCGTAGAGGCGAAGATAACTAGCCCCCGTCCCCCCTGTAGCAGAGGCCGAGGAGGAGTTAAAGGGCAGCTCTGGTTGCGGGGATGAGAAATGCAAGGGGCAAACAGGAGGGAGACATGAAAGGCGTGAGCGCAATGGATACCCTCTCTCCAGCAGCACAAATCGCAGAGGAGCCGCTCTGGTGGGGGAGAAATGGTGGGAGAAGGAAGAGAGCGGCGTGATAGCAGGCGGTGAGATCAGATGCAATACACGGGAGGAGATCGAGGGGCGGCTTTGGTGTGGGGAGGATGGTGAAAATTGGGACGGGGGATAGCAGCAGGGGGTTGGTAGACGGTGCAAGAAACTCACCTGCTGTCAACCTGAACTCATTGTTGGCACTCTGAAGACTACCTACCTCCGTGCTGGCAATGTGAAGAGCACTGACTGGCGGGCGATCTGAACTCGTAGAGGGGGATGTGCACGGCGGGGTCGGAGCCGAGGATCTGCTGTGACAACACGGCGGCCAGCACGGACGCTAGCAGCACCATGGCCGTGGTCAAGGACGCGGGTGAGGACGACACGGACGAGCGCAGCACCGACTCCTAAGCAAAGAAACACCCTGCCACCGCTGCGGTGAACCCTGCTCACGGACAGTAGGAGGCGGGACGATTGGGACCAGTTGGGGGCGATTGAGAGAGCAGCAGCAGGGCAGTGTAGAGGGAGGCGGGTGAGGCCTCATCCAGCACAAATGGTAGACTCACGAGCACACAAACCAGGCACCAATACACGAGTCCAATCAACTCAGCAGCATACACATGAGACTCACCAGCAGAGATACCAGCAGTGGAACCAGCACCAACGAGGGCAATTGTGCGCTCCCTCCCCCCCTGCAGCACGCGGCCTGCCCCCTTGTAGACGCTCGCCCCCTTGCCCACGCTCGCCCCAATCTCCACACTGGGCACCTCGGGCCCCAAGCTGTTGCCCGTGCCCAGTGTCACAGCCGCTGCCACCGCCTTGAGCATTGGGCGCAGCACAGCTACGAGATTGTGAGTGGCTGACTGGGCTGCGCGCGAGGCCAAGGACATGCTGCTGCCATCGCCGCTGCTGCTCTCACTGCCGCTGCCATACCCATGAGCAGCACTGCCTGTGCTATTACTGCTGCTGCTGCCACGTGGAGGCTGTCTGACCAATGGCAGGTCCTTGATCTCCGATCGGGCGGTGTTGAGGATGCCCACCGCCACACCGCCCGCCAGCGGCACGAAGATATGCAGGTGCCATGTGGCGGCCACCGACTGGCTGTGCAGCCACGTGGAGCCCTCCTCGGGCGGCACGCCCTGCCACTCGGTATCTCGGATGGCATGCACCTGATGGGGGAGGGGGGGGGAGAGCAAGGGGGTGGCCGATAAGTGGGGTGAAACGTAAGTGGGGTGAAACGTAAGTGGGGTGAAACGTAAGTGGGGTGAACCGTAAGTGGGGTGAAACGTAAGTGGGGTGAAACGTAAGTGGGGTGAAACGTAAGTGGGGTGAAACGTAAGTGGGGTGAAACGTAAGTGCGACAGGCTGGCAAGAGAAATGGGGTGATGAGCAAGAGGCCGTAAAATAGGCGGGCCGAGAAGCAAGTGGGGCTACATATGGGGGGAGATGGGGCAAGGAATAAGTAGGGAAATTTGAGAGGTGACACGTGGCTCTACAGATTGGAGGGGGACAGTTGGGAGGTGGAGCAAAGCGGCGCTACTATGAAAAGCGTCATGACAAGCACCGTAATGATAACGCGACACTCACGGCTTCATTGAAGAGCGACACAGACGCGCCAGTGATGAGCCCCACAACGCATGCCGTCACCAGCACTGCTGACTCTGGCGGCAGCGCTGCCGCTACCACCCGCCCCGCCTCCCCCACTACCTGCGCTACCCTCCCCATCACCGCTCCCCCCCACTCCCCCCACGCTAGTTCCCCCGCCTCGGCCCCACATGCTGCCGCTGCCACTGCGGCATTTGATGCTGCTAATTCTAGCAACCCTGCTGATACCGAGCTTGTTGTAATCGAACCTCCTACCAAACCTGCTGTTGCTAATGCAGGGGTTCCTAGCCTCGAATCTGCTCCCAGCGTGCGTGCTGCGTCGCCTGCTGTCGACCCTCCTGCCCCTAATTCCACACCCAGCCCCTCCTTCCCCTTCCTAAATCTCCCTTCCCCATCACCAAGCCCCCTTTCTCTGCCTGTGAGTGCGCCACAACGGCCGCCGAGCCATCACCAGATACATCTAACAGGCGACGCTCAGCTGCACCACTCCATCTCCTTCCGCTCGTAACCTTCAATCTTCCTCCTGCCGTGGATGCGAGCGCAGTGGTGGGGGATGCAGGCCACCACGCGCCATGGCAACCTCCTGCACCCAACCCTAATGCTGCGCCTTCCCCCAACAATTGTGCAATGCCTGAAAGGACAGCTAGTAAGGCATCACGCCAGCTGAGCGCGCCTGACGGCGCGGCCTTTGCACTCACACGCGCGCTTGGCGCACTGCTTGCAGGACCCACAGCAGCTTCAAAGGGACCGCCCGGTGCTTCGCACTCGCCCCTCTTGCCGCGTTTCTAGAAAGCACTGCCGATGCTGACAGGCTAGTACGTGGAAGAGACGATAGCGCGGAAGAAAAGGTGGGGAGGAGCGTCGGAGGCAAGAATGGGAGTCACGGCAGTGGGGAGCACGAGGGTGCACGCGCAGGGGAGCACTCGCGGAGGGACAATGTGTGCATTGGTTGCTGACCGCGTAGGGGGAATGGGGGCAGGAGCGCGCACGAGGGATGACTGTTGAGGCGCATCTGGCACTGATTGGGTGAGGGGGCAACATGGATTGGCTTGTGACGACAGGAAGGGTGTAACAACCACGGCCCTAATAACAACGGGCAAGTGTGTGTTAAATATAAATCCTCCTTTACAATTTACATAAAATCAAGATACAAGGCTTCCAAGATAAAACTAATCCCACCAAGGAATATTCTAGCCTTGATAGTGCTCTTGAAGATTGAGAGGAGAACAAGGACTTGAAGAGTTGATGAAGCTTTAGTAGGTAGGTAGGTAGGTAGCTTTTTGTAGAGCTTGTCCTTGAAGAATCACAAGTCTAGTTGTGTAGAACTTGTTAGGAGAACCAAAAGACTTAGAGTAAAGATCCCATTTCCAAGTTAGATTGTTGGAGTTGGGAAGTGGGAATGAGCTTGAAAGCTCCAACCTCTTCCACAATACCCCTTGGGGCTCTTCCCAACCATGATTTCCATGGTTGGGGAGCTAATAGGCTTAGAGACTAGGTGTAAATTTAGTTTGGTTGGGAAAAACCCAACTTAGCACAATTGTATGGCTGTTTTAAAGTTTGTGTTGATTGTAACAACATCTGTCAAGTTCTGATTGGTTGGAAATCCAACCATTCCATCTTCACATTTGTTGGGTTGGGAAGTTCCAAGCCTCAAAGCTGGGGTTTGGAAGTGTCAAACCAATCTTCCCCTTTAACCCATTCTTCCTAACCCAACCAACACAATTCCCGTAGTCTCTTTCATTGTCGAGAAGAGTTTCGACCTTGACTAGAGATGTTAGTTAGATGGCTAGCTAGGTTGTGCGTTACATTCCTCCCCCCCCAAGGTGGCAACGTCCCCGTTGCCTTAGGGTGCTTCTGAGGACGAGCGCTTTGAGCACGCCGTGTCACATGACGACCAGGGTCAACACCATCCACTGGCTGTGCGGCAGCTCGTATCCCGGCCACAGTACACATCACTCAAGGCCCACCTGGTCTTCTTGACCCCTAGGTGTCCTCCGTACATAGCGGCATGCACTTCTTCCAAAATGTCATTCTGCAGGTTACCCACGTGAGGTACATCAATCTCATTCTTATGCCACCAGAGCTCATGCTCCCACTTGAGTTCCTTCGTGTTTTGTGGGTTCTGAAACCAGGAGTCAATTTGATACCCTGTGCGGATGCGTTTCAGAAATCAACAGAAGGTAATCTCACTCACTCGAGTCGTTGCTAGGACACTGAAGCAAGCAGAAAATACTGCCACATCCTCTGTGTTGTCTAGCCTTGTTGCTGCCCCTATTGGGTGTCTGCTGAGGGGTCAGCCAGGTTCGTCGAACCTGCTCGATATCGAGTATCGAAAGTGAACCCACTAAAGATTTCCGCCCATCGGGCTTGACGTCGATTAAGAGTGGCTTGGGTGGAGAAGTAGGCGTTTGGACAGTGGTCTGTCGTAACCACAAACGCCACATCCTCCAAATAACATCGCCATGTTCGTAGCGCATAAACAACTGCCAACAGTTCCTGTTCGGACGTCGTATAGCGCTGCTCTGCCGGGGAGAGCTTTCGACTCTCAAATGCCAATGGTCTCCCCTCCTGGAAGAGGACAGCCCCTATCCCTATCAATGAGACGTCGGTAACGGCCTAACAGTGTTTCGTCGGATCTGGTAAAACTAGTACCGGATCGTTGGTCAACATTTGCTTAACCTCGTTGAATGTCTTCTGGCATTTTTGTGTCCAATGTCAAGCGGTAATCTTGCGAGTGAGGGCCGTCAATGGAGCAACAATGGTGGAATAATTCTGCAAGAATCGACGAAAATAGTTTGCTAGTCCCAAAACCAACCTTATTTGACCCACATCTTGTGGCACCGGCCAGTTCTGGACTGCAACAACTTTCTTTGGGTCCACTTTGAGACCATCATTTTCCACGAGATGGCCAAGATATTCCAACTCGCGTTCGTAGAAATGACATTTCGACAGACGAGCATAGAACTTAAGGTGTCGCGTGTGCTCCTCTTTCGTCTTGGAATAAACCAAGATGTCATCCAGATAGGCCAGAACTAACTGTCCAATCGCCTTGCGAAAGACATCACTCATGGCCCTCTGAAAAAAGGAAGGAGCATTGGTCAAGCCAAAGCTCAGCACTCGCCATTGAAAATGACCAAACGGTGAACGAATAGCCGTTGTGGGTACATCTTCTTCAGTGATGCCCAATTGATAATACCCCTGTGCGAGGTCTAGTGCGCTGAACCACTGGGCACCTTGGAGTTTGTCAAACAGATCCTCGATCCTTGGTAGGGGGTATCTGTTTTTCACCGTTATCTTGTTAAGAGCACGATAGTCTATGCACATGCGTAACCCTCCGCCCTTTTTGTTCACGAACAAAATTGGTGCTCCATAAGGTGATGCGCTTGGTTCAATCCATCCCTTCCTGAGGTACTCCTCAATCTGCTATTTAGCCTCCTCGTGCTCAGCTGGGCTAAGGCGATACAAAAGTCTAAATGGTGGGAATTTTCCAGGCTCCACCGGGATGGTATGACCGACACCACGGTCCGGAAGAAGGCCATCTGGGATGGGCTCAAAAACCTCCGCAAACTCGTCTGCTAGTGCTTTCATCTGAGGCGTGAAATCCTCAACCCCAGGCAGTTCGTGTTCATCATTCTCAAGCTGTACCACAAAGAATGTATCAGCTTGTCGAACAAGCTGTCTGAACTCATTTGCGAGCGCAAAACTCACGTCGGGGCGTTCCAACGTGGGTTGGTCGTTTGTGATCAAGTCCTTAGGCACTTGCCACTGGACAGTGTCACCATTCTTTGAGAATGAGACCATATTATCTTGGAAATCGAGCTTGACCTCATTCGCTCGGAGCCAATCCATTCCAAGGACAAGGTCAACGTTTGGGAGAAGGGGTAACACATATGCGCAAATTACTTCGCGATATCCCTCAATTTCCATGTTGATCCGTGTCCACCCTTTGCTCGGGATGATGTTATCATCACTAAGGCGAATGGGGCAAGACGGTCCTTCAACAAGGATCATGCGTGCTGTGACCCACTTTTCATCAAAGAGGGAAACAGTTGCGCTCGTGTCAACAAGGATTTTTGCGTTTTCCCCGTTCACACTTCCCGCAAGCAACAAATGTTGTTGATGCTTTGGGCGAATTGGACATGCCACAACATTCGTCGGAGGTTTGAAATACACCTTGACGTTGTGACGAGCACGTCCATGTGACTGAGAGTTGGTCCACCACACATGGTGTCCCTTGTCCCACGCCACTAGGACCGGCCATCGACATAGCGCATTGAACAATTCGCCTTTCACTGGGCAAGTCACCAATGCGACCGAAGTCAGGGGGTGCTCTTGAGTGCAACGACTCACAATCTCAATGACAGAAGGCAGAATGTCCAAGCCACAGAAAATAATTTAAAACTTATCCTGCATTGCTTCCATGGAAATGTTCTCAAGTGGGTACGATCGAGGATAAAAAACAGAGTTTTTATTAAAAGAAGAGGCAAACAAACAAGAGATTTTGCAATCAGCAAGCTTCTCTAGCTTTAATATACCATCATCACATAGCACATATGCCTCATCCACTCGATCTACTCCTCCAAGTAGGTACCCACACCCTAGTTGGGCTTCTGAAAATCCTTCTTTCCATAAGGTTCAGCGCCTCTTGGCTTAGGCTTCCCAGAATACTTGATAGTGTTCTTGTCATGGCAGTGCTTTTGGACATGCCCCATCCTTCCACAGCCTCTGCAATGCTTGTCGGAAAAGTCCGGCTTGTTAGGGCCATGAACTCCCCCTCTGTTAGGCCTCTTGGCCTGTGGCCCAGGCTGGTGATCTCGCTGCTGCAAAGGCGACTTGTTCCAACCGCCCCCGCCATTGGCATTCTGGGGTCGGTTCCCACGACCACCAGAGCCCTCAGCACGGGGCTGCTGGTTTGGCTTTGCAGGACCATAAATGTACGTGCGGATGATGTTGTCAGTTTTGATCACCTGCTCCTTCATCTCCTTGTAAGTCGTCCAATTGGTCAGGCCACCGGTCATGTGTGCCTGGTGCAGGTTGACAGGGAGGCCCTTCATGAAGATGTGCATCATCTCCTCCACAGACATGGGCTTTTGGAGCAAGCGTGCTGCGGCCTCAAACTCGACCGCATATTCCTGCACCGAACGGTCATGACACTTGATACGCTCAAGGCGTCCTCGCAGTTCCAGGTCGGACTTCTTGACCATGAATGCCTCCTTCAGCGCGGTGCAGAACTCCGCCATCCAAATGGTCCCTCCGCCTGCTTCTTAGCGCCATACACTGCCCTGCGGGCCACCTTGTCCAATGCATGAGTGGCTGCACTTACGTGAGCATCAGGGCGCACATTCGCAAGGGTCATGGTGTCATTCACCAGGTCAAGCCAAGGCTTCACCTCCGTCTTACTATGGTTAAATTCAGGCACAGGCGCCGAGAGAGACCCAACGGGCGAGGTCTCGGTTGTAGGTGGCTGATGCACATCCGTCGCAGCGCCTACCGGCGGAGGTGCGGGCGGAGCGAGTGCCGGCTGAGCAGCAGGAGCGGGCCTACGTCCAGGATGAGGCTGGTAAATGCCCTCCCTCCTAAGCTTCCTGAACTGCTCATAGAGCTTGTTGAATGATGCTTCCATATTGTTGCATCTTTCCTGAAGCGCCTCAATTTGGCGATTTTTTAGGCCCAGGCTGCGACGGAATTGGCAAGCCTCCTTCGTGACAACGCCTAACTCAGCCTTAAGCTTGTTAGTCAGCTTTGTGAGTCCATCAATGGACTTCTGCTGCTGCAAGATGGTGATATTCTGGGTTGACACTTTAGCTTGTAGTTGGACAATCTCCTCTGAGACAGGATAACTCATGCCTTCACCCTCAGTGAAGTCATTTTCATCACCAGTGTTCTCCTTTTCACCGGTGTTGTCCTCCTCCCCATTGTTATCAGCTTCACCATGGTTATCAGCTTCATCATGGTTATTAGCTTTAACATGGGTATCTGGTTCAACATAGTTATCCTTATCCTCCAGGTCTAGGTTCTCGATGTCATCCAGCTCAATGTCAGCCATTGCCTTATCTTGATTGAGACCAATCTCAGCAGCATTATTCACCACCTCATTAGGTGCACTGGGCCCTTCCTCCCTTGCCATATCCTTCTCTTGGCCAGATACCATAAGGATTCAGGGAGCTTGTAAGATCTGGGTTGATTCTGTTAAGTCTGTTTACCACCTCAATGGTGAAGCAAGAAATTCGTGTAAAATAAATTTCTTCTACAGAGTAATCCAAGGTTACCTAAGGTAACAAATTTGTTGTCAAACACTCCCAATCACCTAAGTGAAAGCGTAGGGTCTATTCAAATCTCAATCAAGAGAACTTGTATAACCATCAACAAATCTACCAGATCAAAGTTTATACTCCACTACTCAACAGTAGAGAGTCTTCCACCAAAAGGTGGGCAAGAGAGATAAATCTCTCTTTTTAGCTTGACGTTGCAGTTGTAGATCTTGTAGATCTTGAACTCTTCAAGCTTCCAGATCTTGACTGCTCTCTTAAAGAGAAACCACAACTCCAAGATCTATAAACAAAATCTCTAGGGGCAAAATCCCCACTGGGCTTAGGATAACCCTAGCTCTAGATACCAATGTAACAACCACGGCCCTTATAACAACGGGCAACCGTGTGTTAAATATAAATCCTCCTTTGAATTTTATATAAAAGCAAGATACGAGGCTTCCAAGATTTAACTAATCCCACCGAGGGATATTCTAGCCTTGATAGTGCTCTTGAAGCTAGAGAGGAGAACAAGGACTTGAAGAGTTGATGAAGCTTTAGTAGGTATGTAGGTAGGTAGCTTTTTGTAGAGCTTGTCCTTGAAGAATCACAAGTCTAGTTGTGTAGGAGAACTTGTTAGGAGAACAAAAAGACTTGAAGTGAAAATCCCATTCCCAAGTTAGATTGTTGGAGTTGGGAAGTGGGAATGAGCTTGAAAGCTCCAACCCCTTCCACAATACCTCTTGGGACTCTTCCCAACTATGACTTCCATGGTTGGGGAGCTAATAGGCTTGGAGCCTAGGTGGAAATTTAGTTTGGTTGGGAAAAAACCCAACTTAGCACAATTGCATGGCTGTTTTAAAGTTTGTGTGGATTGTAACAACACCTGGCAAGTTCTAATTGGTTGGAAATCCAACCATTCCATCTTCACATTTGTTGGGTTGGGAAGTTCCAAGCTGCAAAGTTGGGGTTTGGAAGTGTCAAACCAATCTTCCCCTTTAACCCATTCTTCCTAACCCAACCAACACAATTCCCGTAGTCTCTTTGATTTTCGAGAAGAGTTTCGACCTTGACTAGGGATGTTAGTTAGATTGCGTTACAAAGGGAGCCATTGCGAGCACACGCGAAGCGGAAGCGGAATGCAACTACTACAAGAGGGAAAAAATGTCACGCCGTCTAGGTCTACAACGTACGTGCCGCATAGATGGTTTTTCGTTTACTCGTTTGCGACTGCTCAGGCGCAGCGCCTACCATATGAATCTGCTAGTTGAAGTTGGCCTGTTCGGTGCTAGTCAGAGGTCACAGAATTAATAACACACACTCGGACCAGTTGGGTTGAGCAAATGCACATTCCTGAATGAAGGCCTCGTCAGATGCTCTATGGATAATGCTTCATTGCACAAATCAAATCCACGAAAGAACTACTCAAAAGTACAAGGCGACTGTCAACGGAGCGTCTGATTCAAGCCCAAAGTCCGCATGGTTTTTGCCAAACTACTGGAGGGATTTAACCGTGTTGGCAAAGTGCAAAAAAAACTCATTTCGGGAATATGGGCGTGGAAAAATCGAGATTAGGCAATGATGAGATTGGCCCTGTTCGGTAGCCTCCCAGTCGCACGGGCTGGACCCGCTCGAACTGGGGAAGCGTCCGAGATGTTGTGTAGCCTCGGGCTTCGACTCACACTGAAAGGGACTTTCGAGTCTAGTTCAGGTTAGTTTCCTTAAGATATTTAGTAACTTTCTCTATACGATTACTGTACCAGACTGACCCAAAAACAAATCGAACTTGCCCGTTGCAAGGTTACCCTCCTATTCAAAGAGGAAAACAAAAACATCACATGCTGTGCGCCAGCTCTATTGGTTTAAGAATGTAAGAGCTAGAACTGTTGGCCCGAAACTTGTCAATGTAAAGTTAACCCAAAACGGTGCCACTCAGAGTGGCCCTCGCGGAGTGTAATTGAAACCCAAAATTGAGAGCCACTTCCACTACGAGTCCAGTTTGCCTGGGAAGTAAAATTTCCGTGCGGTTTCTGCGCCCGCAGTCACAGTTGGCTTTTGTACCGGTAGCATTCATTAGCCAAGTCACAATGGGCAGGTTTGGTGTTCCAATATCGAGTCCATGGGCTTTAACAGTCTCCAAAATTGTACACAAGAACTTGCCTTCCACCAATCACAGTATGAGTGGGACCCCTACCGAATAGGGCCATTGTGTAGTCGTCACTCAACATTGGTTGGTTCGTGCGACAAACCAATCCAACAGTGTGAGAAAGAACCACCAAATGTGTAAGCCAAACCTCACTATTAGGGCGCATGTAATCTGTTGTTACGGGTACAAAGGATCGAGGCAGCGAGGATTGCACTAAGGTGTTAAACGAGTACAAAATGTGAGCGAAGGCATGAGCCAACATCTATACGCGAAACATGCAAAGGTAACGCGGTGCGTGCGAGCTAGATAGTGCTAGGCTGGCATCGTGACTCGGGCTAGTCCCGAGGTAGAGGCCAACACAGCCGGGCCAGCGGTGCATGATTTGGTGAAACCGTGCGCGCGAAGTTGGCGAAGCCCCATTAGCAGTAACGAGCGAACAACAGCTGCTGCTGTATGCGATGTTGTAGGACGCGGTAAGGAATGTCGAGAAAATTCCTTACACTTACCCCCCCCCCCCCCTTCAAGAATCCCCCTCTGCTACGCGAGTGCGTGTATATCGCGGAAACCCCGGCTCCTCAGGTACACTTGCAGGGTAGGGTGGTTTTCAATGTTGGCCAGGGGCACCCAGCTATCCTCAAATGGCGTGCGGTCCTTCCAGCGAACGAGGAACCCGATCCTCCTGATTCCCGTGGGGTGTCGAATCCGATGGCTTAGAATCTTTTCGGGCTCGATGATCGGCTCCGATGCAGGGCGAGTCATGGATGGCGGGCGGTGACGAGGCAGTTGGCTCGTGGTTGGGATGTAGGGGTGAAGCAGGCTTACGTGGAATGATGGGCTGATGTACTAGTCTGTTGACAACAGTAAGTGGGCTATAACTGGTGTGATCATGTGGCTGATTTGGAATGGTCCACAGTAGTGTGGTCGTAATTTCGGCACAACGGGCAGTCTTAAGTTTTGTGTGTTGATCAGTATATAGTCTCTTGACTGGTACGTAACTGGGCGGCGGTGATGGTTAGCGTTGCGTTTTGTGATGACGTTGGCTTTTTTTACTGCTTCTGCGGCTCTTGTGCGGACAGCTTGCAGAATCTGGGCAAATTGCTGTGCGTGAGGCGTTGGGTTGTCCGGACTCAGCGTCATGGGCACTCTTGGGTTTTGCCTATAATTCAGGTAGAACGGGGACTGCTGGGTCGTTGCTGACATGGCGTTGTTGTAGGCGAACTTGCTCAGTGGCAACTGCTGCTCCCAAATTGTCGGGTCGTCGCACGTGGCCCAAATCAACTCCTCCATCGTCTGATTGGTCCGCTCCGTTTGACTGTCGTTCTCGGGGTAGTACGATGAACTGAACTGTAGCCTGGTCCCGAACTGCTCCCAGAGGTTCTTCCAGAAGTTGCTGGTGAACTTTGTGCCACAGTCGCTAATTATCGTGGCTGGTATCCCGTGCATTCGAACGACCGCTGCGATGAACAGGCGAGCGGTTTCTTCGGCTGAGATCGATTTCTTGCACGCAGCAAAAAGAGCCATTTTTGTCAGTTTGTCAATGACAACCATTACTGCGTCGTTACCCACAGGGTTCGAAAGTAACCCTGTGACAAAATTGTCAACGGCAGTTGGGTGTGGCCCCGTCCTCGCTTGGGCGGAGCCGACCTCATGGTCGGGTGTACCGAGGAGTGCAGCTGACCTGCAACAATGGGCGAGCTGGTCGACGGGGTGGTTGACCTGCGCGAGAGCCACTGCACTGGCGCCTACTTAAGGGCGCCTACTATGGGGTGGTCGACCAGGAGGTCGACCGAACCTGGTGGTCGACGAAGGAGGGACCGACGTCGACCTCGACAGGGGAGGCTGGGGACGCCGAGCAGCTGGGGCGTCGAGCAGCATGGCGATGGGATGGAGGGCGCCGACCTTGGGTGGCGGACGACTTGGTGAAGTCGGCGGCTTGGTCCCGAAGTGGTCGACGAGGGGGCGTCGACCAGAGAGGACGCGGACCTGACGACATCGACCTGGTTGCCCGGTCGACCGGGATACCCGGGCGACGGACTTCTACGGGAGCATGCGAAGGTCGCCGGGGTGACTTCTGCGAGACCGACCTCGGAAGTGGTATCCTGAGGTCGACGTGGCTGGTGGGCGTAGTCGCTGGCGTGGAGTCTGTCAGACGTATGCGCTTTGCTCGTGACAAGGAGTGGCGCACCAACCAGCTGCGCGCACCTGCGAAGCAGGTGCTTCGTTGTCCTGCGGGTGCAACGCTATGGAGCCGACTTGCTGTAGCGTTGGCACACCGTGGACTTGCAACGCTGGCAAGCTATGATTTTGCTCTGCTGGAGGGCGGTCCACCAAGTTGTGCTGGCACGCCGTCGACCGAGCTGCGCTGGAGGTCGACAAGCAGCTTTGCTAGGTCTGATGTAGTCTTGCATGCCAATGTTGTTGCTATCATTGTTGTCAACTTTTTTAGTGAAACTCTTGCCATATTGCCCCGTGAACTAGCAAGCAATGTGTGCACTAGGAAAAATGACTAAGGAACGCAGAGATCATACGAGCACCCATGCCTAGCCCGTAGCCTACGAGTTTTCTCCGCAAAAATCCATGGTAACCTGCTGCCAGGCGCGCTCGAGCGGTGGAATCGGCTGCAACTGACCCTCCTTTGTTTTTTCGCGAGCTCTTCATCACCTGACACGTAGGAGACGAGCCCACGTGGTGCTGTACGTTGGACAAGAGCTACAGCGAATAGTAATAACGCTGCAGTTGCTGTCGCATTTTTTTTACCCCGAAGTGACTCGAGGTGAACCCGTCGTGTGCCTCCTACAGTAACAGTTCCCTCTGTCAATGGGAGTTGTGTGTTGGCCCCGTCCTTGCTTGGGTGGAGCCGACTTTGTGGTCGGGTATAAGGGGAGCAGCCGACCTGCAGCGGTGGGCGAAGTGGTCGACGAGGTTGGTCGACCTGCATAGGGGCCACTCCAAGGGCGTCGACTTGGTGACGCCGACCTGGGGAGGCTGACTTGGGAGGTCGGCTAACAGCTATGCTGGTCGACATAGGGTTGGTCGACCAGGTGTGATGTCGACCCGGTGGTCGACCGAACCTGGTGGTCCACGACCTTGACAGGGGATATTGAGGACGTCGAGCTGGAGGGTGTCGAGGAGGACGCCGAGCAGCTGGGCGTCGAGCAACAGGGCGCCGGGGTGGAGGGCGTCAACCTTGGGTGGCTGACGACTTGCCGAAGTCGGTGGCCGGGCCCCGAAGTGGTCGACGAGAGGACGCCGACCAGGGAGGACGCCAACCTGGTAGCATCGACCTGTTGCCCGGTCGATCGGGATACCTGGGCGATGTGTGCGAAGGTCGCCGAAATGGTTCTACGAGGCCGACCTCGGAAGTTGTATCCCGAGGTCGACGTGGCTGGTGGGCGCAGTCGCTAGCGTGGAGTTGACCTGGGCATCTGCGCTGTGCTGGTGACGAGGAGTGGCGTACCAACCAGCAGCGTGCACCTGCGAAGCATGTGCTTCGGTGTTTTGCGGGTGCAACGCTGTGAAGCCGACTTGCTGCAGTGCTGGCATACCGTGGACTTTGCCGTTGGCAAGCCGTGACTTTGCTCTCCTGGAGCGCGGTCGACCAAGTCGTGCTGGCACGCGGTCGACCGTGCTACGCTGGAAGTTGACCAGTAGCTTTGCTAGATTTGGTATAGCCTTGCATGCCAGCTTTGTTGCTACCATTGTTGTCAAATTTCTCTCGTGAAACTCTTGCCAAATAGCCCCGTGAACTAGCAAGCAGTGTGTGCACTAGGAAAACGACTAAGGAAGAACGAACGCAGAGATCACACGAGCATCCGTGCCTAGCCTGAAGTCTAGCTCTCGTTGCTAATGCTATCTCCACATGGTGCGGTGAGCGTGGTCGACACCGCGACCTAGTTAAGTCTAGCCGACTTTGCACTTACCGATCGTGTTTGTAGGCCGGCAGCCGTGCAGTCACTAGCATCCGTGTAGGTGACGCCGAGGTGACGGACACCCTGGAAGCACAGCTAGAGGATGTGAGGAGATGCCATGAGGCTCAGGAGTACGGGGCGATACCCTGGGTATTCGTCGTGGCAGGACTCCACTCCGTGTGGGCGGTAGAGCACCCCCCTTCTCGACCGGCATCTCCTCAACCGGTGAACAACGATGGCGGCGTCGGCGTGGGCGTCAACGCCAGTGGTGGTCAAGTTGATAGCAGTGTGGGAGGCACGTCGAGGCAGCGAGGTGTGATACACGCCGGTGAAGTTGGAGGCGTTTAGGCGCAATGGATGCAGTCCTCAACGTCTGCAGGCTCCTCGCTGGGCAACATTCAAGGTCGACAGAGCGGATTGTCGCCAATGTCGGCGACCCAGGTGACAGCTGGCGGGATAGCACCGAGCTGTGGCTACTACAAGTTTACGCTGGACAGGTTCTTGGTCACCCTGCCGCTCGTTGGTCGACTGGACAAACTCACCCGGAAGGAAACCATCGAGCCCTAGCTGGAGATGGCCAGGTTGATCAGCTTTGCTCGAGGCACTGTGGCGACGCTGGACGACCCCGACCTACGTGCGGAGTTTCGTGCCAACGTTGCGTAGTGGAGCCAAGCCAGCACTGTAGAAGGGCGATCAGCTAGCAGAGCATGTCGATGGCGTGCCAACGCTGCAGCAGAGCGGCTGTACGGCGTTGCCCCGTAGAAGACAGCACTGCACACGTTCGCAGCTGCGCGCAGACGATTGGCCCGACTTGCATTGCTGTGCATCCGTCAGAACTTGCTGACGATTGTTTGCTCCTGACGAGCCACCTTGATGACATTTGTGTGCCTCCGCAGAACTTGCTGAGCAGGTTATCTGGTCGACATCAATACCACCAGGTGCTCTGGTCGACCACCAGGTGCTTTGGCTGACCACCAAGTGCCTCTGGTCAACCACCAAGTGTCTCTGGTCGACCACCAAGTGCTTTTGGTCAACCACAGCTCCTGTCAAGCAACACCCTGGTCGACGGACCCCTCCGTCGACCAGCACTATCAGCGTCAGCGAGCTCCCTTTGTCGACTGCTGCTCACTTGTCAGGTCGACGAGCTGCTCCATCGACCTCCCGATCGAATTGCTCCTCCTGGTCGACGGGCCACCCGTCGACCAGCCCAGTCAGCTGCTACCGTCGAACACCCCTGGTTGACAGCAACACCACAGTGATCCCTGCAGCTCGACAAAGCCACTTGAACAGCTCCCTCACTGTGAACGGCCGGCTGCTTCTCCCGTACATCCGACCAACTCGTCGGCGTTGCCCAAGCAAGGGCGGGGCCAACACTCCATTCCTGTTAACAAGTTTGGTTGCAGCAACTTCAATGGAGGCTGCGGAAGTCGTGGTTACAGCAGCGACAATAAGAACTACGAGCATGGTCGCGGTCAGTTGAATGGCGTGTGTCACTTTTGTCATAAGACCAGACACATGTGGCAAGATTTCTACAAGCTTCCTGAAGGTTGGACCCCTGCTCAAGGCCAAGAGGGTAGAGGAGCAGAAGGAGGGAGAGGAAGAGGTCGTGGAGGCCGTGGCGGCCGCGGAGGTGGTGCTGCAACTTTTTGACTGTGTATGTGGTTGTGGTATTTTGCTCTAGCTGGTTGTGGGCTAATGGTTTGGGCAAAATGTGGTGGATAGACTTGTTGCGGGCTGGAATTGATCTCGCGCCCAACAAGCACCAACAAACCATTGCTATTCACTACAACCCCATTGGTGTTGCTAGTTTAGCACTTTGGGTTGTTGGGGATTGTTGTAGGGCAAGGGTTGGGTTGGTAGGGTTTGAACAATTCGTCACTTTTCAGATCTGAACTCTTGCTAAAGCTAGTCTTTTGGTCTAATCCATGGCTGCCTACTAATTCCGCCAGAATACACCGTCGCACTTAAATCGCGATAGCGATCGGCCTAGATCTTGGTTGAAAGCGTGCGTTACCATTCTGGAAAGTAGAGATTAAGACCGTTCCAACGCGTACCTGTTCATAGTTTAAGGCTACGTGAGCTGCACGCAATGTTCCGTCGAAGTCGGCGGACTTAATCTCTTGTACGCTCTCCAGATTCACGCGCTTTCCATCAGTGGTATCAGAGCTGGTTAGGCCTGCGACATTCCCTCCTATTATCATATTACGAATTGGCTTAAGAATCTCCAGATCTAGGGTTGGTTATGGCCCAGAAATTAGATGGCCCTCCTAGGTTCACCGGCTCGGATTTTTCGCTATGGCGGTTCCAGTTTACGCTTTGGCTAGGTATCAAAGACCTAGAAGGCGTTTTGGAGGGATCGGAGCAAAAACCTGAAGCTGATGAAGGAAAGGCATCTACTGGAGTTTCTAGCCAAGTAGGAGAAGGGGCTGGGGGAGCCTCTAGCTCATCCATAACTAAGGGAAGTGGAGGTGGACCAGCACCACCGCGAACCGGAAGGCAACGGCTTAGTACAGAGGAGCTTCTTAAGGCACGAGAAGCATGGGACCGCAAGGACAAGCAAGCGTTCCAGTACCTGTGTTGGGCCTTGGAAGGCCAACTAGAGCTCCTAAAGAGGCTGATTGACCTGAACGGCAAGCAAGGACAAGCTGCACTATCATGAAAGAGGGTTCAAGATCGACATTTGCAAAAAGGGTTGTTAAGCATACTCACCTGGAGGAAGCGGTTCTACACCATGGAACGCAACTATGGCGATGGGGAGACCATGGTGCAGTACCTCCAGAGGGTGGATGAGTATGTGAGGGCATTGGAGGAGCTGAACTATGAAGTAGATGAGAAGGAGATCATCTACACCGCACTCCAGGGGCTGGACCAAGAAGCAAACGAGGCTCTACTACAATACCTTCACCTAGAGCAGCAGAAATGGACCAAGGCCTGGATATGGGAGGTGTTGGTTTCTGATGAGGCTCGCAAGCGTAATGCTGGTAGAGGAGTTGAAGGGGGAATGGGGGCAGGTGATAGGGTTGCCTCCAAGAAATACCAGCAGCGGCACGGAGGTGGGGGGAAGAAGAAGGAGCTCGACAAGTGCCTCGTCCCTGGATGCAACCGGAAGCACTCTTGGAAGGAGTGCTGGAGTCGACCAGATGGGTGGAAGCCTCAAGGGTACCCAGGAGAGGCTCCACCTGTCACTAGGCCTGAGTGGGTGGAGAGGAGGATGAAGAACGGAGCATGGAACAAGAAGGGCAGCAAAGAGAAAGCGGCAGCAGCGGCAGCAAACGAGGATAAGAAGGGCAAGGAGGACTTATCGGATGATGGCTTCTCCTTCTTATCCTTAGAGAAGGAGACGGCGCTTGCTGGTCGTACGTTGGCTGACCCCAATCAGCTCATTCTAGACTCTGGAGCAACCTGTGGAATGGTACCTCGGCGCGACCTCTTCACCACTTATCACTCCCTCCCACCTAACTCCAGAAATGTGATTGTGGGGAGCGGAGATACGCTGCAAGCAATCGGCATCGGCACCATCACCGTCATGGGGAAGGAGGGGGAGGTGCTGAATGTGAAGGGTGTGCATCATGTTCCTGATTTGGCAGCCAACCTTCTCTCATGCTCTCAACTTGCGAGGCAAGAATACATATGCACCTTCACCATGGAAGGTGGCACCGTTCGCAAGGGTGGAGCTGTGGTGATGGAGGCCAAATTAGAGAAGGGCCTATACCTTGTTCCAGTTTGTGTGCCTCAGGTGGAGAAGGCACATGGAGTTGAAGCCGAGGAAGCCGCTTGTAGCAGCCGTTGGAGGGACGTGGAGCAGGTGACGACAGATTTGCTGCACCTACGCATGGGGCATGCAAGAAGGCAGCAACTTGTGGAGTGTGTGAAGAAGGGGGAGCTGAAGGGTGTGGAGATCAAGGAGGGTGGTGGGCAGCTAAGCAAGTGCCCTGATTGCACGACCGGGAAGCTGCCAAGGACCTCTTTCCCTACCTTCACCACTCGAGCCTCCGCACCTCTTGAGTTGGTGCACACGGATGTGTGTGGCCCCATGCAAACACCGGATAGGGAGAAGGGCAGCAAATACTTCATCACCTTCTTGGATGACTTCAGCCGCCTAAGTTGGGTTACCTTGGTGAGAACCAAGGATGAGGTGGCCAAGGTGTTCAAGCGTTGGATACGCTATGCGGAGAGGGAAGCCGGGGCCAAGGTGAAAATACTTAGGTCCGATCGGGGTGGGGAGTACATGGGGAAGGATCTGGAGTCTTTCCTCGAAGACAAGGGCTTCACTCACCAGCTTTCAGTCACCTACACGCCGCAGCAAAATGGGGCAGCGGAGCGGCTAAACCGGACCCTCATTGACCTTGCCCGAGCCATGCTTGCTCATGCGCAGCTGGACCATACTTGGTGGGGGGCAGCAGTGCAATATGCCAACTGGGTTAAGAACAGAATGGGCAGCAAGGGGCTAGGGGGTAAGAGCCCTTACTTGATGTGGACCAGGAAGGTGCCTAGTGTGTCCATGGCACGAGTGTGGGGGTGCATGGCGCAGTACAAAGTGCCCGACCAGCAACGGAGGAAGCTGGATCCTAAGGCACAATGGGGCATTTTTCTTGGGGTGTCGGAGAGGAGCAAAGCTTGGATGTTGTGGAGTGTGGCGGATCAGCGGGTGGTGGAAAGCAGGGATGTGGTTTTCCACGAGGGGCTGAGCTATAAGGGGTGGAAAGAGCATGGTGCTAGTACAGTTGGGAACTCCCTTCAGGATCCCTACACCTCTTCCATCTTTGAGGGGGCATGGGAGGACCCTGGAGAGGAGGTAGAGGAGCAGCAAGAGGAACAAAAGGCAGCTGCACCTCACCATGAGGAGTCACCAACTGCTGGTTCTACCCCTGACCCTAACGCACCAGCCCATGACCCGGAGCAGCCACAGGGGCAGCAGCAGCAACAAGAGAAGCCGCAGCAGCCACCACAGGAGCATACACCACCTGTTCCTGTGGGTAGGTGGCAGCAAATACCGCAGCAGCAGCTGTCCAAGTCACCACGGTCCCCCATGAAGAGAGTGACTTGGAAGGAGAAGCTGCAAAGTTTGGAGCAGGGGGAGGCATCACCTCTGCGCCGCACCACACGCATCTCCCGGCCACCCGAAAGGTTCACACCAAGTGCACAGTATGCTTGCATGCATGATCATGAGGTGCATGATATGGAGGAGTGCATGCTTGTGGATGCTGAGGGGGGTGAGCTTGGGCTTGATTTCTGTCTCATGGGTCAGGTGCATGAGCCTAAGTCGGTCAAGGAGGCCTTGTCCCGTCCTGAGTGGGTCGAGTCCATGCGTGAGGAGCTTGAGTCTCGTAGGGTGAACGAGTCTTTTGAGCTGGTTGATCCAGCTTGTGTGCCACCTGGAATGGAGGTCTTGAGGTGTCAGTGGGTGTGGAAGTATAAGCACATGGCTGATGGGAGTATTGAGAGGCCTAAGTCCAGGTTGGTGGCCATGGGGAACACTCAAACACGAGGCGTTCACTATGACCAGGTATATACCCCGGTGGGTAAACCTTCCACCCTGAGAGGTTCCCTTGGGATGGCAGCATCCTCGGGGTCTCACATCCATCACATGGATGTGACCACCGCCTATCTTCATGGGGTCTTGAAGGAGGAGCTTTACATGAGGCAGCCACCTGGGTTTGATGATGGGTCCGGCAGAGTTTGCCGACTCAAGAAATCAATCTATGGGCTAAAGCAAGCTCCAAGGCGGTGGTACCTCAAGTTTGATGAGGCGCTGATGGATTTTGGGTTTGAGAGGTCGGAGTGTGACCCCGCCTTGTACCACTTGGTGAGGCATGAGGGCAGGATGTCCCTCTACCTCTATGTGGATGACATTCTGCTCATGTCCTCGAGCATGGTCTTGCTGGACGAGGTGAAGGGTCTCTTGTCCTCTCGTTTCCGCATGAAGGACTTGGGGGAGGCTAAGTACTATTTGGGGGTGCAGATTGAGCGTGATGAGAGTGGCATCTTGATTCATCAGGAGAGGTACATTCTCAACATGCTTGAGTCCTTTGGCCTTTCTGAGGCTAACCCCGTGCGTACCCCTCTCCCTACAGGGTTCGACGTGCATGCACATGCTGAGGAGCCCTTGCTGCGAGATGAGCTGGTCAAGCTCTATCAAAGCATTGTGGGGTCTCTCATGTATGCCAGCACAACCACACAGCCCCAGATTGCTTATGCAGTGTCTCAGCTGTCCAAGGTCGTGTCTTGTCCCAAGGCATTTCACTTGCAGGCTGCTAAGAGAGTGCTAAGGTACCTGAAAGGTTGTGTCAAGTCAGGTATCTTCTACCCCGCACACAACAAGCCTCAGGTTGAGTTGGTGGGCTTTAGTGATGCTGATTATGCTGGGGATTCAGCTGATCGCAAGAGTCACACCGGCTATGTCTATTGCCTTAATGGTGCAGCAATCTCTTGGCAGAGCAAGAAGCAGCCAGTGGTTGCATTGTCCACCACTGAGAGTGAGTACATCAGTCCGTGTCAGTGCGTTCAGGAGGGTGTGTGGCTGAAGCGGTTGTTTGGGGAGTTTGGGCATGAGTTTGCTAGTGGTGTGCCTGTGTTAGTGGACAACCAGTCTGCCATTGCCCTTGCACAGAATGCATGCTTGCATTGCCGCACCAAGCACATGCAGGTTCGGTGGCATTTCATCAGGGAGATGGTGGCCAGGGCTGACGCTATCAGAGTAAATAGTCTGATTAGTCTGACGGATCAGACCATCGAGTTTGTGAAAAATGGAATTCCAGAGTAGTCAAGTTTTCATCACTGAGAGCCTCAGAGTTATTGTTTTATGGCCCCTGATTCAGTGTAATAGGCCTCAGTGTTAGTCATTTCTGGAGTCTGTCACTACAGAGTATGCGTTCTGTGGTCCCTGCATGCAAGTTTATCGGGAGGAAGCTTCCTCGAAATTTTCTTTCGATACACCCACCTCCGAGGTGTCAGAGCCCTGACACAGCAGATTTGAGCTGTCAGAGCACAAAGGTCTTGACCAATCACAGTAAAATGTATCTGAGATGGCGTTCCTGAGATGGGGCCCCATCAATTGCCATGGTCGGTGCAACAACATTGGTCCACCATGGCAGAATTTGATTCTGGTCACACCACCACACGTGCCTGGCGACGGGAGTCGCCTGGGGCGAAAACCATGAAATATTTGGATCAACGAATCACATGCTTTTGTATTAACGTTCATGTGACAAGTTTAAACGTTCCAACCCAGTCTCGCAAGTGTGGTCCGATTCCAATCCAGTCACGACTGGGTTCCGTGACAGTAAAAAACGGCTGTCGTTCAGACAGCCACATACTCCCATGGTCGAGAACACACTGGGTGGGAACCGATAGATGATTTTCATTTTTTTTTTGTTACGCGACAGTCTAGCTTGACTCGTTCTGACGTTCGGAGGCAAGGAAAGTTAACGTGAGGCAATTTTGCACGACCCTCGGCTGCCCACTCATGCGACGTCCACATTCACCCCCCACCTTGCTGCCATGCCACGGGCACGTGTTTTGTGCACTGTTGCTTGGGGCCACGTCGGATGGGGCCGAATGGGGCCCCATCTCAGGAACGCCATCTGAGATGACGTTCCTGAGATGGGGGAAGTCCGGAGTGCTGCACTATTGGTCCAGCGTGGCAGTCCTGGGTATTTTGCACACCCACCACACGTGCCATGCGATGTCAGTCTCATTGTGCGCGAAAAACAAGTTAGAAAACTTCCAACCAATCACATGCATCTGTATTCAACGTTCATGCGCCAATTCCAAATGGCCACAATCTCCCATAACACGGTCGAAAACAGTCTGGGGGAAACCCGATGAAAAAACAGATTGCTGTGTGGTGACCGTGAAACGAAATTGCTTTCTGCTGTTGGATTGGCGCCTGTTTTTCCTTTTCCATTTGTCACGTTATTCTTTGACCTTTCTGAACATGCCAAACCCAGTCACGACTCGGTCCTGTGACAGTCAAAAACGTCAGTGGTTCTGACGTTGGGCGTCAGGGGAAGTTGCCATGCGCAAAAATCGCACGACCCTCACCGCCCAACTCATGCGACGACCAGATTCACTCCCCCCGTTGCTGCCATGCCTTAGGCACGTGTTCTGTGCACTGTTGCTGGGGGAAGTTCGGATGGGGCCCCATCTCAGGAACGCCATCTGACATTGCACATTCGCCCTTTCACAGAACAGATTCGCCATCAAAGTTCAGTTTCGATAATGCACAGCGCGTTACTACACGTACCCTGATCGTGACTTCTCGACCCTGAACACTCAGACTGTATAACTTCCCAACACTAAGCAATCAGGGTGCTGCTTTTCTGGAAAATATGCCTTCAGGGTTAAATTTTTTTTTTTTAGGTGGACATCAGGGTACCTAAATTTGAAACGTCAGCCCTGATGGTGGCGTGTGGCGAGGTGATCCTCCGGTGGTGCCCCACCAACCGTCAAGCAGCAGATATTCTCACCAAACCCCTTCCTTTTGAGCGGCATGGTATGTGCATTTCCCTGATGGGGATGCAGCCCCATGTCAGCATGGTGCCTGAGCAGGATGTGGGAGGACTGGTGCTTCTCTGCCTTGACGACCTCATGCTGTGGATGGCGCCCCTCCCTGGGCAAGGGGGAGTGAACTGAAGGATTTTGCCTAGTGGTGTTCAGCCACCTCCAGCACGAGCAAGGGGGAGTGTTGACTGTGTAGGTGGTTGTGGTATTTTGCTCTAGCTGGTTGTGGGCTAATGGTTTGGGCAAAATGTGGTGGATAGACTTGTTGCGGGCTGGAATTGATCTCGCGCCCAACAAGCACCAACAAACCATTGCTATTCACTACAACACCATTGGTGTTGCTAGTTTAGCACTCTGGGTTGTTGGGGATTGTTGTAGGGCGAGGGTTGGGTTGGTAGGGGTTGAACAATTCGTCACTTTTCAGATCTGAACTCTTGCTAAAGCTAGTCTTTTGGTCTAATCCATGGCTGCCTACTAATTCCGCCAGAATACACCGTCGCACTTAAATCGCGATAGCGATCGGCCTAGATCTTGGTTGAAAGCGTGCGTTACCATTCTAAAAAGTAGAGATTAAGACCGTTCCAACGCGTAACTGCTTATAGTTTAAGGTTACGTGAGCTGCACGCAATGTTCCGTCGAAGTCGGCGGACTTAATCTCTTGTACGCTCTCCAGATTCACGCGCTTTCCATCACAACTATGAAGAATGGAGTCGAAGGACGATTGCTTTCCGGGTCAATTCTTTCGTCTCGACGCAAGCATTAGCTAGACGTTAGAGAGATGAAGGCTTCGAGGAGCCTGTTGCTGTGTGGAAGGTGACTCTCCTCATATTATTGGGTGATCAATTGCGGCGCTACCTATAGCATGACAACTCACTCGGACCTGCTCACCTAACTCGAACCGTCACCGGTGAAGCATGTCACATCGGCTTTGGGGCAGCAAGCCGAGGTGAAAGGCATGGGCAACGCCATGTTCAAGGGTGCTGATAGGAAGATGGTGGGCCTCAAGAACGTGCTTTGGGCGCACGACCTTGCTGCAAACCTGATTTTCGTGCGGTGGTTGCAAAAGGCCTGCATGGACACGAGCTCTAAGGGAGCCAAGACCTACACCGCAATAAATGGCGAGCAAATTCTTTGAGACCTTCATGAGGATAGGGATGTATGCAACGAGATGTGGCAGATCCCTGTGGTCCCCATGCCTAAGGAGGGACAAGCGGCAGCAAGCGTCAGCACCTAGGGTAAAGTGGTTGGTAGCGAACGACTGCGCTAAGAAGTGCAATCTTGGACGGACCAGCAAGCTCGGTGAACACAAGGAGAGTGGTGCAGCAGCTAAGAAGCAGCACAAGGGTGAGGAGAACCCCAAGGCAGCAGCGGAGGACTACGGAGAGAGCATATGGGGGCACTATTGCGAGTGCGGCATTCTCCGATCCAACTTTGCTACGGGGGAATGTGATTTGTTGACTTTGCATCGGTGGGGCATGTGGCCTTGCCCATCTTGTAGCAGCTAGTGAAGAATGAGATGGTTGCTGGCATACGCGTGAAGGGGGAGCCCGATGAGGTACTTGGCTGCCCGGCATGCATGCAAGCCAAGTTCACTCATTTCCCGTTCTCGAGTTCGGAGGCAATAACTGAGGCACCACTTGATGAGGTGGTGATGGACGTGGTGGGCCCCTTGAAGCTTGGAGCTGCTGGAGCTGAGTATTTTCTCACCATAGTCAACGTCTACACCCGCTACCAGACCCTCGGATTGGTTTTAGATCATGCTGATGGATCAGTGTGCCCTCCCCAAAGTCTGACCAAATCAGCGTTGGGGGTTAACTCAATGCTAACTTAATGCTGATTTTGTCACTGTGAATTTTCATGGCTCACTGAAATATGAGTGTAGTACATTGAAATCTGAATTTTGTCACTGTGAATTGTCATGGCTCACTGAAATTTGAACTACGTGAGCAGTGCTACTAGCGTAGCTGTCAAGGTTTCGGACTATAACCGGAAAGATCCCGGGTTCGTGTCCTGTCCATGAGTGGCTTATGAGTGTGAATCCCGAACTGAACATGAATCTTGGGCGGACCCACCCCGTACACGCAAACCATTTACTGTATTCCCTTGCATTTTGGTTACTTTCAATTAGTGTGACTCAACACACTATACTGATGTAAGTGTTACTGGTAGACCTAAACACTAATTCATCACAGTAGTCGATACACTTCAACAAAAAAATCAGTGCAAACATACAGAAGATACTGAAATTTCAGGGAAAACAAAATAGGTAGCTTTAAAATCAGTGTAATCAGTATCTTTTACGCTGATAAATGAAGGCATGCCCGCAACACGAACAAGCCTTTTATTCTAGTGGTTAGTGGCTAGAATTCTAACAAAGGTTCCTACCAGTACAAAGACTTCCGCTACCCACTCGAGTCAGACTTGTCAGCTATCTACCCTACTATATGCTGTAGTGAGGCACATAGTAGGGAGGATAGCTTAATAGGGTTGTATTTATACGTTCACCCTTACTAATCTATCACATTCCGTTGTGTTTGTTACTGAGATGGTATCACAAATAGTTATAGATCCTAGAGCCTAGCATAGTATAGCCCACCCCGCACTTAGCACGCTCTCCACTCGTACGCCGCATCCCGTTCGTTAGCGCGCGATACGTGTCCCGTCCTGTGTTAGCACATCCGATTTGTATTCTCATTTCTGATTTCCGATTTCCCGGTTTCCAATTTTCAATTTTGCCTAGATTCATACATTTAAATCAATATGTTGTCAGCCCCACAAACGTGCTGTCAGCCAGCTTGAGGTACACCTCGACTGCGACTGGCTCAATTTCATCCCGTCGTTGTCCTGCCCCGCGCCTGCTTTGAGAGAATGCGAATAGCTCCATGCCCGTATTTTAGGCCTCACGACCCCTCGATTTCAGGCCCCGTGGCCCCTTGTTATAAGGCCCCTGCAGTGGCTAGCAGCTGTAGTATTAGGGTTGATTAGGGAATAGTGCTTCTAGTCTCCTTATGGAACGCGTCACCTACATATTCTAGCTATGGCTCTCTAAAACGCTACGTATGTAACGTAGCAACTTACGCGAAGTACGGGTTCGAAGAGATGAATAGTGATTGGTCCACAATTATGGACAACTACCCCCTAGAAGACAAACAAGGTTGGGAACCAACCCAACCTCCACGTTGGTTGGAATCCAATAGCAATTGAAAATTGCTGTTACAAATTACAAGAGGTAACATAATAATTCTTATTCCAAAAGCATTGCTCTCATTAGTTGCAAATGCAACCAACATGCTGTCAGAATGTTATTATCTAGCCTGTAGTGGGGTGCTCTATAGCGAGTATAACCCTATAAAGGTTTGCTATATGTATCCCAACTGCCGCTAGTGAAACCCCTCCTTTCTTCATTTCTCTCTTGCCTAGCTAGCTAAACCCTAGCTATGGCTCTTCACTATGCTCACTATTGTAACATGCTATCAGAGCATCTACGCTCCTGGCCTGTGGGCCCACCTAACAACTTCCGCTGCTGCTCTGTTTGTTGCATGCCCCGTGGCATGCGACTCCTTCTTCCTGACCGCCGTGGGCTCGGGGCGCGCGGCGATTTTCTGCCCGCCATGCGCCCCGAGGCGCGCGGCGGTTTCCTACCTTGGGGACCCGCGCGCGGCCCCCGCCCTGCTCGTCGCGGCGCCCTAGGGAGCACGCGCGGCCCCCGCCCTGCTCATCGCAGCGCCCTGGGGAGCACGCGCGGCCCCCACCCTTCATGTCGTGGCGCCCTGGGGAGCCGCGCGCGGCCCCTCGCTGCCCTGTGGTGGCGCCCTGGGGGCCGCGCGCCACCCCTGGAGCCGCGGGCGGCCCCTCGCTGCCCCGTGGTGGCGCCTTGGGGGCCGCGCGCTGTCCTCCTCGCCGTCCCCCGCGCTCCTACCCCGTGCCACCCGCTTTAGGATTTGGGGGTGGGGAATGTGGGGGGGACGGTTGTGGGGGTGCCGGTTATGTGCGCCGTCCCCTGCTCCTCCTCCTCCTCCGTCTCCCACTCCTACAGCTGCCGCTCAGGGGGTTGGGTGTGTGGGAGCCGAAGGAGTGGTGCTAGGGGGGTGACGTGGGAGTGGAGTTAGGGGTTCAGCAGGGGGTGTGTGTCGAGGGTGTGGGTCAGTTGGAGGAGGTTGTGTGGAGGTAGCTGTCGTGTCGCCTGCAGCGCCTGTAGTCCGTCCCCTTTGCTTCGGTAGCCAGTGAGCCTGTTGCACCAGTCGCCAGTGGGTCCGTTGCTCCTACCGCTCGTCTTAGCCGCGGAGCCAGTCACTCCAGTAGTCCGTCGCCCTTGCTTTGGTAGCCACTGAGTGAGCCGCTCCTGTGCCCGTGCCTCTGCAGCTTCAGTCGTTGCCTCCCATCTTCTCTCCTTCCACAGTTCCTCCTCCTCCTCACTTGCCCGCTGTGATAGCCTCTAGCTTTGCTTGCAATTGTGCACCTACTCTATGACTGTGTGCTCTGCTGATTACACCCCACTTTGGCTATGGGGGTGTGTCAGAATGTTACTATCTAGCCTGTAGTGGGGTGCTCTATAGCGAGTACAACCTTGTTAGGGTTTGCTATATGTATCCCAACGCTTGCTAGTGAAACCCCTCCTTTCTTCATTTCTCTCTTGCCTAGCTAGCTAAACCCTAGCTATGGCTCCTCACTATGCTCACTATTGTAACACATGCCACCTAACCAAACCCACCGTAAGGAGCTCTTTGCCCTTGTTGTCATGGAGAGGGTGGAGCTCCCCAACGAGTATGGAGGAGGGGGTTTGGAGCTCCAAGGCTCATTCTATTTCCCAACTTTAATAAGATATCTCCCTCATTAGTGCTCTATGATGCAACAACCTTCTTGGTGAAGCTACTCCATCACTCCTAAAGCATCACCTACCAAGTTTCCAAGATTCAAGGTAGCATAGAACGAGTTTATCGTGTGTGTGTGTTATTTGCATTTTATAAGCCTACTATTCACCCATTTGTGGGCATTGATGTATAAGCCTGGGTCTGTATTGTGATTCTAAGGGCATTTTTATCTAAGCTCGTGTTACATTTGGTGTTCCGAGCATTAGTTATCCTTGGCCCTATGTGGCTACATGAATTTGTGTTTTAGAAGTTTGTAGATCTTGATTTAGAATAGTCTTTAGGTCTTTTTTGAGTTAAAACAATATAAGATGAGAACATTCCAAGATTAAGAAATCTTCTTTAAGGGTCTCCAAGATCTAAAAGCTATAAAACATATTTGCCCACCTTCTTGATGGAAGACTCATTGCTATTTTACAATAGCAGAGTCTTACATATGTAAGAGATTTATTAAAAATAATCATCTTAACTTGCTTTTTGCTCTCTATTTCCCTTTTTGAATAGAAGACTTTTCTAACAACTCCTTTTTCTATAATTTTCTCTTTGTGAGAATATTGATCTATTTAAAAGATTTTCTTAGAATCTCTTGCCTATTAATTTAAGTGATAGAGGACTCATATCAATATCACATTTCTTAACAATCAAGAAACACTCTTCTTAAGCTCCAGCTCGTAAGAACCTCTCCATGGCCTCTCTCAATAAGGAAGTTCTAAGGGAGGATGTCTCTATGATCTCAGTTGAGGAACAGGAAGAATTTCCTGATTTTGACCTTAATGCTGAGGATATCATAGGGGACTTCCTGTAGAAGAGGATGCACTAGGAGTCCAAGAAGAGAATGGAGAACAGGAAGGGCTTGATGATCTCGGCACGGATAACAACTTTCCGGAGGAGTTTGAAAAACTCCAGTTTACGGTGGCCGAGGAAGAATATTCCTTGCTGCAGCAGAAACGCAGAGTCAATGAGCTTGAGGCTCAAGTTGCTGAGCAGCAAGTTTTATGAAACGATCAAGGCAGAGCTTCTGACAGTCTTTGCCGAGGCTCGTCAATTGAAGAGGTCTTTTGGCCTCAAATCCAACTAGATCAAGAGCCTTGAGGAAACTCTGAAGCAGCTCAATGCTATTTGCATTAACCTTGAATCGACGTGCACGACGCTGCAAGTGCAGTATACGGAGGTCAGGAGGGGACCGGTATGGCGCCCCCCTCCTAGTAATGGGCAGCCTTCTACTTCAGCTAGAGGTCCAACATAGCAGCCGATGTCGCCTGGCGCTTCCGCATTTGGATCGTTCCCTGCTGTCTTGCCTGATTTCATTCATGGCAAGACGAACATGAAATGCTGGCCTTATCATGTAGAGGAAATGATTTTCATCCTCAACGTACGCCCTGTTGGGTGCAAATCTTATATTTGCACGTCAACCAGCCGCCTGCATGAAGTCCTGCATTTTGTGTTTGTTCTGTGCACATTCGTTTTTGCATTCTATTTCATGTGTCTTCATTTTTATTCTGGGCACACGACAAGTCATGACAGATCATGACAAGTCATGAATTCTCATGATGACTCATGTTCGTTTGTCAATTTTCATGAACTACCATGTGCATTCGTGAAAGTTACAGGCGTCATGAAAGCTCATGAAAGCTCACGAGTTTCCATGAGCACTCGGGGCAAGTGTCGAGTCTATCGGGGGTGCTGGGCTCGAGTCTTAGACTCGGCCCCTTTGACCAATTTCACGCTGGTCAAAAAGCGTGCGAAAGTCAAGACCCGTGCACGGGGTCTTGTTATACGCGTGTGGTCCCACTGGGCCCACGCGTGTGTTGCAACTGTTGCAACCGTGCACTGTGGCACGATCGCAACAAGACAAGGCTCATTATGGCCTTGTCACGCGCAGGACAAAGCACGATCGCATCAGCGATCGGCTTTTTGTGCTTGACTCAGGGTGCTTCGGGATTACAGTTGACCAACCGTATCCCGCGCTGACTTGGAGAACAGTTGCCTTCGCGCGAAAGTCACGATGCTTAGCGTGATCATATCGACGCAGGTACAGAACGGTAAACATCGTTTTACAACCAGGAAACGGTTTCCCACACGAGTATCCATAGTTCCTCATAAGAACTCACGTAAATTCATGACAGGAGTCAGCAGGGGGGTTTGGCTACAACACAAATGGATTACAGTTAACTCCAATGAGGCATATGGAGCCTGTTTCTTCAGTAGTTTCACAACTGTTTTCTAATACAGCAAGGCGAAGCCCTGGATTCCAGTTAAGCAATTGCTTTAGGTTCTCCTTTGTTTGTTTAGGACTTTATATAAATGTGTGCTTGTATTTGCTTGAGCTCAATCAATGCTATTATTCTTTTCAAAGCCTGGAGTTCTACTGCTACGTATTGACGAGAATAGAAACGTAACGTGGTGCTGCCAAAACGCTACTCGACCAGATTACTTACTCCACAGTTCAAGCAAGGCATAACTACTCACTTTATTTTCTTACGCCCTTGGCTATGAGGTGACTTGTTGTCACACTTGGAGGGTTTAAAGTGAAGTTAAGTGTTGCCAAGTTTGGGTTCACGGTTCAGCTTTAATCGCTTCGGCATAGTACTTCGAGTTTACACGTGGTATCAGAGCTGGTACTCGGCCATTCTCAACGTATCCATCAATGTGGTCACTAGGAGAAGAAGGGAATTCAGCCCTCGTGAGTAGTGGTAGCCAAAAATCTGGTGTCTTCGCGCCTAGGATAGCCTGGACGAGCAAGGGCCCGCTGCTAAGGTAGGTTTTGAAGAACTTCTCAGTTGACAAATTTAGTGGAGAGGGCTATGACGACTGGCCTTGGAATATGCAGCTGTATTTTCGGCAGATAGGTCTTCTAAAGCTCATGATAGGCAGCGAAAAATGACCTGGTGCCCCAGAGCTTCAGAACGAGTGGGACGAGCACTCATCCGCCGGTTACTATACCTTATCTCAAAGCCTAGATCTCGCTCAACGTCAGCATATCATGCACCTCCTCTTGAAAGAAGAGTGTGGCCCTAAGGCATGGACTGTGCTCAAGGATCTCCATGCCCCCACATCGGTTGTAGCTACTCTTATGTTGGAGAGAGAGCTCTCCACCCTACGCCTCAATGAAGGAGAGCCTATTCAGCCAGTCCTAGACAAGCTGAGAGATCTCTTCGCCAAACTTGTTATTGCCGGAATCATCCATCCCAAACAAACCAAGTGTGTCAAGATGCTGTCACTGCTGCTGGAGTCATGGATGATGTTCATAAGCGGCCTCAGCTTCCCCAAAATCAGAGCCAATGCACGTTGGAGTGGATCCGCACCAAGGTCCTTGAGGAGGACTTCCCGAGGCACCAATTGAGGGGAGGTGATGAGAGGAGCAGCAGCTACGCCATGCAAGGAGGAAAATGGGGTAAAGGCAAGAAATGGCAAGGGGCGGAGAGGGGGGTTGCTAAGGATGAGGAGCCCTCAAGTCAGCAAGGCGGCAAGGGAACGGGACGTAGTAGAGGCCGTGGTGGCAAAGGTGGAGGGAAAGGAATTGGGAAAATGGAGGGGAAGTGATGGTATTGTGAGAAGATGGGTCATCCTTGGTTTAAGAGTCGTTCTAAACCTTCATGGTGGACCCCCTCCAAAAGGACTAAGGATGGGAGTGGCGCCGGAGTGGTAGCCAATGCAGAACCGGCTGAAAATGAGCAACGTGAAGCTGGTCATTTCTTCCACGTTGGGGGGGAAGCGGTGATCGCCCATGCTGGAGCTTCACTGCACCCGCTTAGAACCGGAGTTCCAAGAGTTTCAAAGTTAGGAAGATTGAAGGGCCTAAGAAATACAATTGGATGACGAGGAAGTTGGGTTCCCGAAATTGTCCAGGGTTGTTCGCCCGTATGGGGCTTTCGCCATTGTTACCACAATGACACTAAATCCAATTTCAAAACATCGCCAGACACACTCTGTGACCAGAACATTGCCATTCCCTGAATATGTTTAGCACAAGCATCAACTTCGTGAGAGTCAGCTGAATCAAACAACTCAGCTACTATTCTCACAACATTCGCAGCAAAAGTAAGCAGGTCCCATCCACCAACTTAGTAGTCATTGCTTAGGGATAACGGGCGAATACGAGAGTGGTCCGCGCTCAGCGACCGCCAATTCCGCCGATACGCAAGTCTCGCATGTGTCCGCGGAAGTCAAGGGTGAGAATTAGGGAGAGCGCGCAGCTTCCATTCCCCGCTGTAACAGTGCAGCAGCCGAGTGCTGCCAACTGCAATGCAGGTGGGCGGAAGTCAAGCGCCACCTCACCTATGGTCCACATTGGTCAAGCGCCTCAACTTGCAGCTGGACGACAAAGTTCCGACAAGCAGCCCAAGTCAAACCCACCCACCAAAATTATGAAACGCAAAACACCGAAGTTCCGACCGCTTGCAGACTTCACCAACAACACCGATGAAATTACAGCCCCATAACCAAGCTCACCGTCCAATCTCGTACCGCAATAATTATCTGAATTTCGCAGCAGATTCATTTCGAAGGGTTGGGTTACCATTGAGAAATTCAAAGTGTTGCGACTTGGGAGTGCGACTTGACATATGAATGTGCTCTATAAAATTGTACTATCAAATTTGTGAAGTCATAGTGCAATTTCCAGAGAACTCCAGAGAGCACTTTACACCCGTCTCTCAAGCCTACTGAGGCTGCTACTTCCCTGCCAGCAACGTTTCACTGGTATTAGAGGCTGGTTAGTCACTTTGCATGCTCCCACCATATTCTTGACCCTATGGCTGGGCCGTCTGAAATGACTCCGGAACTCTGGAACGAGTTTGTCGCCAGTATGCGCCGGGAAATTGAATGCGAGATGCGTGACCAGATCCTCGGCAAACTCCAGGAACGTGGACTCCTGGGCACACTGATGCCGGGGCACGTGTGAAAGTACCGGAACTTGAGACGTTTGTCCCGGAAAACGTGACCTACCTGTGCTAAGGTGGCTTTTCCAAATGGAGTTGTATCTTTCCCTATGCCACGTGAACCAAGCCAAATGGGCGCGTCACGTTGGCATGATGCTGCGAGGAGCTGCTATTACTTGGTGGCAGAGCTGCCACGCTACAATCTCAACATGGGAAGAATTTTCAGCATCACTCACCATGAACTTCGAACATGTCAACGCGCTTCAACGCACTTGTAACAACCTCGCTGCACTACGCCAACACCGCTCCGTAGCCGAATACGTCAACCGTTTCCGAGAATTGGTGCTGGAGATTCCTGATATTCATGCCTTTGAGCAGATGGATATGTTCAAGCGCGGACTGAAATCAAAGATACGTACCGAGGTGGAGCTTCGCGGATGCACGTCAATGGATGACATAATCCGTGTGGCGGAACGCTTCGATACGATCAACTTTGCTGCGTTCCAACGCTTCAATGGCATGAGGATGGACCACACGAATCACGCTCCAGCTGCTCGTGCAAATGGTCCTACACCCATGGAGCTGGGAATGATGGAGAGGCAGCGGCGAAATACCTCAAACGTCATGTGCTACCAATGTGGGAAGATTGGGCACATCAAGCGTAACTGCCAAAATAGTCGCAGCCCAAACGAAGGACGGGGAAACGGACTGCGCCAATAGAAGTGGGGCAGACATCTGTCACGTCGCATGCCCCGCTTCTCCCAACACCATTATTTATTGGCACGTCTGAACTCTACACCACATCAAACACTCCATTCCCCACCATGATTCTATGGGCAAAAATAAAGGATCGCTACGTTGACTCTCTGCTTGATACCGGCGCTTCGGCAAATTTCCTTTCTCCCTCAACTGCTGCTGAACTTTCTCTTCCCGAAGATCCCAGCAGCACCCCACAGGAAGTGATCATGGCAGATGGTACTCGGCGGCGCTGTGGACCTACCCTCCTCCCCGTGCACTCGGAAGTCTAGAGGCGGCGGTGACGTTCGAGCAACTGCACCTCGGCAGCTACTAGGGCGTTCTCGGTCAACCGTGGTTGTACCAGCTTGTACCGCAAATTTATTGGCGTAACACAACTGTCACCGTCGGCAACTACGACCTCCCATCCCACTCCTACCGCCGCCCATGGTCATCCCCAACCACTTCAGCTTCATCAACACATCCACCCCAACCTGCCCCATCTCCAGCCTCATATATCCCCCCTCTCCCTCCTCCTCGCATAGCCCCCGTGCAGCAGCCAACACCACCCAGCTCCCTTGAAGTTATCAATACACCTCCTCCTTCCCCACCCCACCCAACCCAGCAGCCACGCCGTTACTTCTTCGCCCCTTTTCTGAAGTTATCAATCAATCAGCCCCCACCCCTCCTTCGCCACCTCCTCATCATCTCGTAGTTATCTTCATGGCTCCCGAATCTGAAGCACCAGCTACTTCTCTGCCACCACCCATACAGGATCTACTCACAAGTTATACGGACGTGTTTCCCGATGATCTACCCGCCGAACTTCCACCCGAGCGTGCTATCGACCATAGCATCCGCCTCATTCCAGGTTCTACACCGCCCGTGCGCCCAACCTCATGAACACCGCTGACCTTTTGGAGCTATGATGACAACTCAATGACCTTCTTGCGAGGGGGTTTCATCTGCCCCAGCACCTCACCATACGCTGCCTTAGTGCTCTTCACTCGCAAGAAGGAAGGTGACCTGCGTCTTTGCATCGACTACCGCGCCCTCAATGCCATCACGATCAATAACAAGTACCCACTGCCCCGTGTCGAGGAGTTGTTCGACATGCTTGGAGAAGCAACGGTTTTCAGCAAGCTCGACCTACGATCTGGTTACCACCAAATTCGCCTCGCCTCAGCAAGACGGCGTTTCGAGCCCGCTACAGCCACTTCGAGTTTTGAGTTCTTCCCTTTGCGCCTCACCAACGCACCAGCCACATTCATGGGACTTATGAACGACATATTTCGGCCCTTCCTCGACCGCTTTGTCATCGTGTTCCTTGATGACATCCTTATTTTCAGCAAGTCACTCGAAGAACACACTCAGCACCTACGCATCGTCCTTGACACGCTTCGCCAACACCGACTCTACGCCAAGCTCTTGAGGTGTACCTTTGCCCGTTAAAGCATCGGCTTTCTCGACCATGCCATCAGCTCCAAAGGCATTGCTATGGACCCCGCAAAGGTCCAGTGCCTTGCTGACTGGCCAGCACCACGCACGGTAGCGGAGCTGCAAATTTTCATCGACCTCGCAAGTATTACCGAAAATTCTTCAACTTCTCTCACATCTGCACCCCTTTGACCAATCTCTTCCATCAAGGAGCTGTTTTTCAGTGGGGAATACCGCAGCAGACCGCTTTCACCGCAATCAAATCAGCACTTACCTCTGCACCGGTCCTCACCGTCGCTGACCCATCCCTTTGCGAGGACCATGGCCATGGAATGCAGCCACTTGCATTTGAGTCACGCAAGCTTCAACCCGCATAGCGCAACAACGCAACACACAACCGGGAGCTCCTTGCCATTGTCTACGCAATCAAGACATGGCGCTGTTACGTGGAGCTGCAGCCCGTCACCGTCTACACCGACCATCGCCCTCTTCAACACTTGAAAACACAGCCCGTGCTCAGCCGCCACCAAGCTCGATGGGCTAAGTTCCTGGAGCAGTTTGTCCCATCACTTCAAACTTTCTACCGCCCCGGGAAGCTCAATCCAGCCGACGTCTTGTCCAGACCTCCGCCACCAGCCCCACCAGCCCCACCAGCCCCACCACCCACCGACCAGCCCCAACACTCACCAACCAGCCCCACCTCATCACCTCCGGCTCAAACTCCAACCCCACCCTTGGAACTGCATGGAACCAGCAGCGTCACGTGGGATGATGCCATCACAAAGTTTCAGCGCGCCTATGAACGTGACATGTTTTTCATTAAGCAAGCACCTGACGACCCGGCATACTCATTTGAACACCCATTTTGGTACAACACCGTAGTAACAGTGCAGCAGCCGAGTGCTGCCAACTCTAATGCAGGTGGGCGGAAGTCAAGCGCCACCTCACCTATGGTCCACATTGGTCAAGCGCCTCAACCTGCAGTTGGACGACAAATTTTCCGACAAGCAGCCCAAGTTCAACCCACCCACGAAAATCACAAAACGCAGAACACCGAAGTTCCGACTGCTCACCGACTTTGCCAAGAACACCGATGAAATTGCAGCCCCGTAACCAAGCTCGCAGTCCAATCCCGTACCGCAATAATTCTCTGAATTTCACGGCAGGTTCATTTCAAAGGGTTGGGTTGCCATTGAGAGTATGAATGTGCGAGTATGAATGTGCTTGATAAAATTGTACTGTCAAAATTGTGAAGTCAGTGTGCAATTTCCAGAGAACTCCAAAGAGCACTTTGTACCTGTCTCTCAAGCCTACTAAGGCTGCTACTTCCCTGCCAGCAACGTTTCACCTGCTGCGTCGCACTCCATCTCCCCCCCGTTTCGACCTTCCTTTCATCCTCGTATTGCACTCCCTTTCCCCCTCGTTTTGCGCTCCTTTTCTTCTTTGGAACGCGCTTTCATCACCCCCCCCCGATAACCACTCATATTCCCCCTCGCTTCGCACTCCATTTTCCGCCTCGTTTCGCCCTCCTCTTTCCCCTCGTGGCGCACTCCCTTTCCCCCTTGTTTTGCACTCGCATTCACCCTCGTACCGCACCCCTTTTCCTTGTCGTACGGCGCTGCATTTCCCCTCGTTCCGCACTCCCTTTTCCCCCTAGTTTCGCACTCCCTTTGCCCCTCATTTCGCCCTCCCCTTCCCCGTCGTTTCGCCCTCCCTTTCCCCCTTGTATCGCACACCCTTTCCCCCTCGTTTCGCACTCCCTTCCCCACTCGTAACGCGCTCCCGTTCCCCCTCATTGAGCACTCGTATTCCCCCTCGCGTCGCACTCCATTTCCGCCTCATTTTGCCCTCCACTTCCCCCCCGTTTTGCACTCCCTTCCTCCCTTGTTTTGCACCCGTTTCCTCCTCGCACCGCGCTCCCTTTCCCCCTCGTTTCGAACTCCGTGTCCCCCTCGTTTTGCACTCCCTTTACCCCTCGATTCGCCCTCCCATTCCCCCTAGTTCCGCACTCCTTTCCCCCTCGTGTCGTTCTCCCTTTCCCCCTCATTTGTCACTCTCTTTCCCCCACGGTGGCACTCCCTTTCACCCTCGTTTTGCCCTCCAGTTCCCCCTCTTTGATCACTCCCTTTACCCCTCGTTTCAGCCTCCCTTTTCCCCTCGTTTTGTACTCCCTTTACCCCTCGGTTCGCCCTCCCATTCCCCCTCGTTTAGCACTCCCTTTCCCCCTCGTGTCGCACTCTCTTTCCCCCACAGTGGCACTCCCTTTCGCCCTTGATATCGCTCCCTTTCCCCTTCATTTTGCCCTCTCTTTCCCCCTCGTTTTGCACTCCCTCTCCCCCTCTTGTCCACTCCTTTTCCCCCTCGTGTCGCACTCCTTTCCCCCCTCGTTTCACACACCCTTTCCCCCTCCTGTCACACTTCCATTCCCCCTCTTTTCTCACTCCCTTTCCCCCACGGTGGCACTCCCTTGCCTCTTTGGTAGCACTCCCTTTCCCCCTCGTTTCGCACCATCTTTCCCCTATTTTCGCACCCCATTTCCCCCTCGTGCCGCGCTCCCTTTCCTCCTCGTTTCGCACTCCTTTGCCCCCTCGTTTTGCACTCTCTTTTCCCCTCGGTACACCCTCCCATTCCCCCTCATTTCGCACTCCCTTTCCCCCTTTTGCCACAGTCCCTTTCCCCTCATTTCGCACTCCCTTTCCCCCTCCTGTCCCACTCCCTTTCCCCCTCATTTCTCACTCCTTTTCCCCTTTGATCGCACTCCCTTTCCCCTTTGATAGCACTTCCTTTCCCCCCCAATCCGCACTCCTTTCCCCCCTCCTGTTGCACTCCTTTTCCCCTACCTGTCGCACTCCCTTTCCCCCTCTTTGCTCACTCCCTTTCCCCTTCGATCGCACTCTGTTTTCCCCTCGTTTTGCACCCCCTTCCCCCCTCCTGTCACACTCTCTTTCCCCCTTGTTTCTCACTCCCTTTCCCCCACAGTGGCACTCCCTTACGATAAAACCCCCCTCCCTCATGGTAGCACTCCCCTTCCCCCACGGTGGCACTCCCTTACGATAGCACTCCCCTTCTCCCACAGTAGCACTCCCCTTCCCCCACGGTAGCACTCCCCTTCCCCCACGGTAGCACTCCCCTTCCCCCACGGTAGCACTCAACTTCCCCCACGGTAGCACTCCCCTTCCCCCACGGTATCACTCCCCTTCTCCTGCCCCCATGTGTATCATTCATTCCCTGTCTCCCACAGTTCATTCCCCTATTCTCATGTGTCTCGATCATTTTCCTTACCCCACCGTTCCATTCCCCTGCCCCATGTGTATCATTCACTCCCCTTGCACCATCTACAGCCCATCCTTTTGCCCCCTATCACTCACCTCCCCCATTCCCAACATCAGGTGTGTGTTCTACCCCACTCACTGAGCCGCACAATGGCAGCACTGCTTGACCCACAAGATGCACCGCATTGCGGCGTCGTCTTACTCCCAGGTGGGTTGCATACTCACACACCGGCAGTCCCTTGTCTTTTGAGTCTATCTAACCCGACCTCCATGATCGATGCATTGCATGCAGTGAAAGGCTATACTTGAAGCGCCGTCGTAGGTTGTTGGGTCGGATAAATGAGCTCGTTGAGGACAACGACGACGTGCAAGATAGTGAAGTCGGGGGGGTGCAGCCCGCGACAACAAGGCATCAAGGGGGAAGATTGACAGCCCCAACTCTGCCCAACACGTCCGACCTGCACCCCGCATCCGTCGCATACGCCAACCTGCACGGAAGCCCCCCATCCAGCTCCTCCCATCGTTCAGTTGGTCATTGTCACACTTCTCCAAGGCGTTTCCGAAGCAATATGAAGTTCTTGAATAGTGAAGAGCAACCGCTCTAAATCTGCCATTTGACAGCCAAGAGCACCGCACTGCAGGTGGCCACACGGTCGAAAACAAAATCCATGTTTTTTGCGGTGCCAACATGCGTGAAACTTGGGATGGCCTGCCAATAGAGCCGAAGCACCATCGGTTCCGCTGTTACTTTGATTACCCAGACCTCTCGGGCGAGCGGTTGTACGAACAAGTCAGCCTTCCATAGATAGCTCATGAGATAATAGGCTCGTTGTATCCTGATACTAGTGGTGAGGGGTACGAAGAGTGCTACGCGGACGACGTCGACAGGTTTTGCCACTCATGGGAAGTTCCGGATAACATTGACTTCGAAGCGCGCACGTGGGAGGGTATAGCACCCAAAGTGGATGACGAATGACATGAAGTCCAATCATTGTGGGCCGTTATGAGTCTATTGCATAGTCTTGAGATGCAGGCACCTATTTCCAGTATGCTACGTAGCTATCTAAGACCTAAATGTTTGAACCGATGCAATGCAAATAGCACACGTATAGACACGTCCTATACCTACAACACCGGTCCACTTGCAAGGTGTAGCTCATGGCAATCGTGATCGATAGGGCACCGTCATGACCTGGACCTTGCACCAGACTTTGCGGTGAAAAGGTGGGGAAAGAAAAGGTGGGGAAAAATGCATAAGGGAAGGAAACGAGGGAGACATGGGACATTTACAAAACAAAGTTTGAAATTACCTCTTGCGGCATACATTACAAGACTCGTTACCCCTCCATTCTACCCTCCCAACACCAAAAGGGGTGCTCTGACGACGCACAAACCAGCCACACCCCCTGCGTCACTCATCCAAACTCCACCTCCCACCTTTTTGCACCCCCCCCCTTCGTACATTGATGCTTCTTTGCCCCACGATCCCTTGTCACGCTGCATCAAACTTCTCTTTCCATCCTTGCACGTGCCTACCCTTATACCAGCCACACTAAATGTGTCACCCATCCACACTCTTCCCCCCACTATTTATACCCACACCCTCAACCAGCCACGCACCCTTTCCTGCTAGCTCTGCTCCCTTCTCAACTATGCTCGCCCCTAGGTCTGCCAAAACCAGCCACACCCCTTTCCCAGAATATCCACATCCCAAGGCAGAATAGTATGACCCCATCCTGCGCGGACCCTTGTCGAAACCTGCTGTGATATTGTCCAAGCCGGTGTTGAACACAACTGTCGTCCGCCCCCCCTCCTACACTCTCTGCTCGACCCCCATTCTTGCCCATGCTCCTTCCCCTAGCATGTACACCTTTAGCACTACTCCTTATTAGGTGAGTGCCGTAGTCAAGGCGGTAGGAAGAGGCAAAGCCAGCGACAGTGGTAACGAGAGCAGAGACAAACAACAAGCTTCACTGGCTCTTTTCCTCATATAACCTAGTCACAGCTGTGTCGAATGATCTACGGCCTGCGCCAGGCTCCCCGTGAGTGGCACGACACACTTCGCACGACACTTGCAGCGCTTGACTTATTTCTGTCACCTGCTGACCTGTCACTGTTCGTTCACCGTGGCTCGACCCCATTCTTTGTTTTGGTATTTGCCACTCCCAGCTGACGCGCACTGGCCTTCGTGAAGGAGGAAGTGCAGAGAAGACACACTTGCACTAACCTTGGTGAGCTGCAGTGCTACCTTGGCCTGCAGATCATGAGGGACAAGGCAGCTCGCACCATTACTCTGACGGAGTCGCGTATGGTCGAGCAGATCCTCATGCGGTTTCGCTTCATGTTTCTCCAAGATACAGCTCACCCCTCTTACTGTGGATCATGGGCTCGCGGCTTCACCTTCGGACGAGCCATTTGATTCCAATGGTCCATTTCCTAAGCTGGTGGGTTGTCTCATGTACCTAATGATCTGTACTTGCGCCTCGGATATACCGACCATCCCACTGGTACGCTGCTAAGAGGGTGGCGAAGTATGTGGCGAGTGCAACAGGCATGGGACTTGTCCTTAGAGGGAAGCAGCTAGGTACACTTACAGGTTTCTCGGACTCGTCTTGGGCCGATGACGCTGAGTCCCCGCGGTCTACACAGGGTTACTACTTCAGCCTTGGGACCGGAGCTGTTTCGTGGAGGTCGACTCGGGCATTGTTCGTCTCCAGTTTCAGCTGTGAGGCAGAGGTGTACGCTGCGGCCATGGCCGCCCAAGAGCTTTGCTGGCTATCTTTCCTCCTCACCAACGTTGGTGAGTGGCCTCGCTCTCCCCCAGTCTTGTTCGTGACAACGGGTCTGCTGTTTTGTTGTGCGAGGAGCCCCGAACGATTTGGAAGGAGAAGCACATCCAGCTTCGTTACTTCCTTCTGCAAGAGTTTCAGCAGCGTGGCCAGGCACTCGTGCGGCGCGTGGTCTCTGAGGCCACCACTACATATATCTTTACCAAGGCGTTGCTGCCTTGTGACCACCAGCGTTTCTGCACCCAACTAGGCCTTGAGTCCTCCGGCCCTCACTTGCTTACTTGGATGCTTTGTCTTGTATCACTATATCTACTATATGTCCGCTTGTGGATTGGCCTTGTGGCCCCTTGTTTTCGTACAGATGCTTGTCATACTTGTCTTGTACACTTGCATCTTCTATATTTGATATGTCCCTGCATGTGGACTAGCCTTGTCACCTCTTGCTTGTTCTTGGACTGCACGATGATCTTGAGATCCACCCCAAGTTTTGTTTGTTCTTGTGAACTGGTCTTGTGACTGTTGCTTGTTCGTACTGACTAACTGGTCTTTGCACAGGAGTTTTGTCACCTAGACTAAGAGGGTGTGTCAAGCTATATTTGTTACAGTTTCTGTTTATTAGTCTATGTGTACTTTCTGTTTGTTATGGTTAGGGTCATCCTTCATACATACTTGTTGTATCTTCCTTTCTAGTTATCCTTTTCCATAATTGACGTCATAACACCGGCAGCAGCTTACACTACCGCCAGCGCACTAGCATCAGCTTAGAGTGCCACCAGAGAAGCAGCAGCTTGCACTGCCGCCAGTGTACTAGCAGCAGCCTAGACTGCCGCCAGGAGTACCAGCAGCAGCTAAGATCGCCGCCAGTATCACCATCAGCAGCTTACACTGCCGCCAGTGCACCAGCAGTAGCTTAGACTGCCCCCCAGCAGAATCAGCAGCAGCATAGGCTCCCCCCAGCTGATCCAGAAGCAGCATAGCCTGCCCCCCCCAACTGAGCCAGCAGCAGCATACGCTGCCCCCAGCAGAACCAAGAGTAGCTTAGGCTGCCGCCAGCAGCACCAGCAGCGGCCTAGGCTGCCCCCAGCGCACCAGTAGCAGCTTAGGCTGCCCCTGGCAGAACCAACAGCATCTGATTCTGCCGCCAGAAGCACCACTATTAGCTTACGCTCTAAACCTGCCAGAACCACCCCCTATTTCTAGCTACTCATATGGAGCGAACTAGGGATCTACAGCAGCAGGGACAGCCTCAGCACTCCCAGCAGTGGGGACCTGTAGATCCAAGGTGTGGCACCCCCATCAGTGGCTCAGCTAGCAGTGGGCGAGACGCCAGCCCGTGCGGGTACCGGGCCCTAACTGGTCGTGGTGCTGGCACTTCCTGACCTCTTTGTGTCCCACTGCTACCGTCGCCTCAACGACCTCCACCGTGAGCGTTTTGGTCCTCACGCTAATGCACTGCACTGGCCTTCGCGTCTTTGCCAGCACACTGCTGCACCAGTTGATTCTCACCGACCTAGTCTAGGACCTTTCCCGACTGCACGAGTAGAGACCTGTGTTTCTTGGTGCATGTATAGTTTCCAGTCCACGCACCTCTAAGGGTCTTTGTGTAGGAGCTACAGCTACCACTAGTCTAGTACCAGCCTTTGTCGTTGGCTCAGGTGCGACCTCATAGACTGCAATCTTTCTTTCACCCTAGAATCTAGAGCGTTCATCTGTTTCTTTCACGACTATACCGACCTCACACCACTGCACACTCCAGTCACTGTCGCTTTAGCTGACCCATCCTTGGGACCAGTAGTTGCTTGCAACACCACCAGCGTTTTTGCACCCAAGCAGGCCTTGTGGCTACAGGCCCTCACTAGCTTGCGTATAGATGCTTTGTATTGTACTCTTGTATCTCACTATATATTCTATCTCTCTGCTTGTGGACAGGCCTGGTAGCCCCTTGATTTAGTACAAATGCTTGTCATGCATGTCTTGTACTCTTGCGTCTGTTATACTTGCTATATACTTGCATGTGACTGGCTTAATGGCCTCTTGCTTGTTCTCGGGATGGGTGGTGATCTTGAGATACACCCTAAGATTGGCTTTGTTCATGTGGACTGGTCTTGTGACCCTTGCTTGTTCTTGCTGACTGGTTTGTGCCTATGTGTTGCTTTCCACATACCTGGTCTGTGCCTATATCAGGCTAATGCGCAAGTCGTAAATCAAGAACGCAAAAAGCTCATGGCCCAAAACTCTTGGCAAGATTCTTGGCTTGCTTGGCAAAGAGGTGGATGCTCTTAGCAGGCTAGGAGATCTTGAGGGCAAAAATTGGATCACACAATGTGAAATGGTAATGTAGAGATTCTCTGTGAGAGTACGACGGCTTATGCCAGCTATGCTTGCTTGCCTCTACTTTATCATGCTATTTCTAGCATAGGATAATCATATGCATGCATGAATTGCTTGATTTCCTACGCTAGGTGCTTTCCTATATTTTATTATAGTTATAGCACCGAGCTAGGTTGCGTGCACCGAATTCTGGCTTTTCGGTTGCCACCGAATTGCCTTCTACCGAATTCGGTAAGGATCTGTTCGGGACGCTTCGCGACCCGCGGAACCTTCGCGTAACACCTGGTTACGGGGCCTTGTGTCGAGCCTATATATAGCCTCGTGTTGTACCCAGGTGGACATTCGATTCAATTCAATTCAATTCAATTTGAATCATCTTTTCTGAGCTCGATCCCAGATCCTCACACTTGGTAATCAGAGCGGGTTTACACGCGAGGTCTTCAACCGCTTAGTTCTGGCCTTTAAAAACCGCGGGGGCGACGACGAAAGCGCCGATACGGGTATGTAAAACTAGTTCCGCGCAATTTTTCTAAGTCCCCCTCGATTCGGTTTTCGAACACCCCTCAGATTAACTGGTGGAAAGGTTGGAGTTTCGACCGTTCGATCGAGTTTCATCTCAACGGCCCAGAGAGTTTCGCCCAAAAAAGTTGGAATTTGGAGCGTCGGATCGATTTTCTCCTCAACGGCCAAGATCGGACGCGAATTTCGCCTAAAGGAGATTTACGCAACCTACAGAATTCGCGCTTGTCGATTCTAGAGTCAATTTGACTCGCAGTAAGTCGACCAGCACCTAGAATTCGATTATTTTCGTCGCGCATCTTCTTGTAAATCACCAAATGGAGGGCCAAGGCGACAACTACGCGACTACGAGCGACATCGCGAGCCTCCGCACCGACATGGAGCAGACGCAGGCGACGCTTCGTCGACTCGAGGCTTTTCTGACAAGCCAACCAAGGTTCGCCACCGCAGCAGCAGCGACCACAGCGACTGCAGCACCGACAACCGCAGCAGCAGCGACAACAGCGACTACGACACTGACATTTCACGGACCAATGGCACCACTGTCGCCGAACCTCGAAGCAGCACGACCGAGGCTCCTAGAGGCGTTCGATCCAAGCGCGAAGGGATCCGACGTCCGGCGATTCGTGGCCACCCTCGAAATTTACTTCGAGGCCATTGGCTGTTCGACCCCGCAACACGACGCAGCAAGGATTCGGCTCGCAGCGACACTGTTACGTGGACCGGCTCTCGAATGGATTTACTACACCGACGTAGCCCGCGGGGAGAAAACGTGGCAGCAGTTTCGGGCAGATTTAATCGAGCGTTTCGAACCAATTAATACAACCTAGATGGCGCGGCAGCAGATACACTGACACAAGCAATACAGTAGTGTAACACAGTACACGCAGCAGATGGAGTTACTGTTCAACCGCATCACCGACCTGACCAAAGGCGAAAAAATCCAGGCGTACACCGAAGGATTAAAAATGGAGATTCGGCGGCAGGTGATTGCGGCGAATTACAACAGCTACAGAGACATCGTGCGTGCTGCCGAGCGATACGACGCGCTGACTCAAAGTCAACCCGAAACACGACGCTTCACGCCGAACCGTACATTCGGCACGGAGTGATCGGCACCCCCCACGTTCACCGAACCGATGGATATCGACAAATACGACGCGAAGCAGCAGCCGACAAAATGCGAATTTTGCGGCGCAGCAGGACATCAGTTTTTGTCGTGCTACAAAATGAAGAAAGCACGTGCGGCACTCCGGGACGGAAACAGTGGAGCACCCCCGAAGTCAAAAAACGGGAATCGCCAGTAGCCGCGGATCGACCTGGCGATCGCGTAAAGATCCGAAAAGCAGGAAAAGGCGACGACGTGGCGACTTCGGAGCGGGTGAAAAAAGGAGAAAATGATGGCGCGAATTTAAAACGTCACGACCGGCCGGCATTAGGGGAAATCGCCGAGGCGAATGGAGGCTCCGCGAAAAAAGACTCTGCACCGACCGGGAAACTCCAGCCGAACACCCAGGAAAGTAAGAATTCGTTAAAAGTATCCTATAAAGATGCTCTAACGAAGAATATTGCTTCTCGTGGTTTACAAGCCTTCAAAAAATTCAGGGGAGGTCTAGAGGCCAAGAAAAAGCCTTTAGAAATTATTCAGGTACCTGAGAAGTTGGGCAAAGTACTACGGAGCATAGAAAAGGGTCGTGCGTTCCGTGGAGTTAATATTCTCTCCCTGCAGCACAGTGTTAAGGCTCCCCGTCGCCCACAGGTGAAGCCTACACAGCTGCCAAGGCTTAGAGGAGACATCCAGGCTCAGGAAAAATTATACAAGCCTCGGAAAAATCCTCCTACCCCCCAGGTGAAGTTGGAAAGCGCTGAGTCAGGTATAGGAAAAAGGGAAGGTATTAAGTTTGATGTACCCTATGATCCTGTTAACGAGACCCTCTTTGGCTACTCAGCACAGCAGAAACCACTACTCCTCGAGGTGTTATGCAATGGGCGACGCCTCCAGGCACTGGTGGACAGCGGTGCATCTCACTCGGTGTATGACCGCGGAGCATTGGAGAAAATTGGAGAGAAGGCGGAAGAGACCCAGTTTTCAGCAACCATGGTGGACGCTACGAAGCTTCCTATCCACGGCGAAGCATCACTGCAACAGCATATAGGTGCGTTGAGGTGGAAGCCGAAGCTACCAGTCACCAACATCAAAGGATTAGATTTTATCTTGGGGCGAGATTTCCTGAAGCAGTTCAACCCCGAGATCGATTGGGTCAACAGCAAGGTGTGCATCTACAACAACGGGAAACGAGTGGAGCTGCGAAGCTGGACGGATACAAGGGACATACCTGAAACGACACTGGCACGGTTCGAACAGACGGTGAACAAGAGTAACACCGGTTACCTAGCACTGGTTATGGCAGCAGCAGAGGAGAAGCCGAGTTCCGAGCTACCTGCAGCAGTGAAAGAGGTCTTGGAGCAGTACAAGGATATAATGCCCGACGACCTACCTGCAGGTGTACCTCCAGCACGCACCCACGAGCACGAGATCGTGGAGGAACCAGGTGCGAAACTCGTCTCACGTGCACCATACCGACTGAGTCTGACTGAACTGACAGACATGAAAAAACAGATAGAGTATCTACTGGACAGACAACTAATCCGCCCATCCACCTGTCCCTACGGCGCACCAGTTCTCTTCACTCCAAAACCAGACAGCAGTCTACGGATGTGCATCGACTACCGCGCACTGAACAGACAGACAGTCAAAAACAAATATCCCATACCGCGCATAGACGACCTACTCGATCAACTGCGTGGAGCAACAGTATTTTCGAAGCTGGACCTACGATCGGGCTACTGGCAGATCAAGATGGCAGACAACTCCGTCCACAAGACAGCGTTCCGTACCAGATACGGCTCCTACGAATACTTGGTGATGCCGTTCGGACTCTGCAACGCACAAGCAACGTTTCAGGCGGAGATGAATCACATCTTACGACCCCTGTTGGACGAATGCGTGGTGGTGTACCTAGACGACATTCTCATCTACTCCAAGAACATGAAGGAGCACGTGGAGCATCTGCGGAAGGTGTTCGAGATCCTGCGGAAAAACAAGTTCTACGTGAAGCTGTCAAAGAGCGACTTCGCCCTGAAGAAGGTGCAGTTTCTCGGGCACATGGTGAGTGCCGAGGGCGTACACGTGGACCCACGGAAGATCGAAGCCGTCAAGAAGTGGAAAGTACCAGAGAACGTGAAGGAGTTACAGCAGTTCCTAGGCTTCGCCAACTACTACAACAGGTTCGTGCCGCAGTACGCTAAGATAGCAGCGCCACTGACCGACCTACTGAAAAAGGATACGCCCTACAAATGGGATACCCTTCATCAGCAAGCCATGGAGCAGCTACAGACAGCACTGACTACAGCGCCAGTACTCATCTTGCCGGATCTAGACAAGGACTACGTGGTGGAAGCAGACGCTAGTAAGCAAGCAGTCGGAGCAGTACTGATGCAGGATCACGGACGCGGTTTGCAGCCCATCGCCGACCTCAGTAAGAAGCTACACGGAGCAGAACTAAAATACCCCATTCACGACAAGGAAGCCTTAGCGATAGTCATAGCCTTCAAGGCGTGGAGGTGTTACCTAGAGGGAGCCAAGACTACAGTCTATACTGACCACTGCACTCTCAAATACCTAAAGTCACGGCCGACACTCTCACGACGACAAGTGCGGTGGGTGGACTTCCTGGAAACTCACTTCCACTACGACATCGTCTACAAGCCAGGGCTACACAACAAGGCAGACGCGTTGAGCCGCCCCGGACATGTAGCAGGCATCCAGCTCGACGGGATGAACCCTCTGCTCAAGGGTCTATTCCAACATGGGTACTCCGTGGACGCAGAGATAGCTACAGCATAGACCAAGAAGCTATTACAGTGGGAGAAAGACTTAGCTGTAAGGAAGGGTTCAGGAAAGATTTGGGTACCGAATTACGCCCCGCTACGGCAGATCCTATTGGAGGAGTTTCACGACGTACCTTACGCGGGACATTTCGGGAGCAACAAGACGTTAGCAGGGATAGCAAAGTATTACTACTGGCCCGGGATGGCAGCAGACGTGCAGCAGTTCGTCACCTCTTGCGACACGTGCCAGCGGATGAAGAGCAGCAAGCAGAAAAAAGCAGGGTTACTTCAGCCTCTACCCGTACCGGAGCAGCCATGGCAGGTCGTTAGCCTCGACTTCATCACAGGGCTTCCTTCGACTCAATCAAGTGGTTGAACAGTTACTGCGCACAGCTTGCAAGGACGACGTCAGCCACTGGGACACACAGTTACCGACCCTAGAGTTCGCTTACAACAACGCATCACATGCGGCCACAGGGAAAACTCCTATCTTCCTGTGTTACGGACGAGAACCACTCACACCACAGCAGCCAACCACACCGGCACACGTCCAAGCCGCACATGACTTCGTCACCACCACTTGTTCTCATACAGGATGAACCCGAGTACGAGATCGAGCGCGTTCTCTCTCATCGGCGCCGCGGTGGCAAGACTCTCGAGTTCCTGATACGCTGGAAGGGATACGACCCCACTGAGGACAGTTGGGTTGCAGAAGCTGATATGGGCAATGCACGCCGTGCTCTCAAGAACTATCTTGTCAAGCAGGGTGTATCTCACGCCACCCAGCTTTGAGGGGGGGACGTGTGAGAGTACGACGGCTTATGCCAGCTATGCTTGCTTGCCTCTACTTTATCATGCTATTTCTAGCATAGGATAATCATATGCATGCATGAATTGCTTGATTTCCTACGCTAGGTGCTTTCCTATATTTTATTATAGTTATAGCACCGAGCTAGGTTGCGTGCACCGAATTCTGGCTTTTCGGTTGCCACCGAATTGCCTTCTACCGAATTCGGTAAGGATCTGTTCGGGACGCTTCGCGACCCGCGGAACCTTCGCGTAACACCTGGTTACGGGGCCTTGTGTCGAGCCTATATATAGCCTCGTGTTGTACCTAGGTGGACATTCGATTCAATTCAATTCAATTCAATTTGAATCATCTTTTCTGAGCTCGATCCCAGATCCTCACATTCTCCTTGATGTTATGGTCAAAGCGATTCAGCATATCATTGTGCTTACATGTGTAGAGAAGGTCGTCGACATATGTTACGAGGGGAATGTAGTCGATGTTGGTGCAACCCTATAGTTTGCACTCAGCTTGTTGTCCGTGTGCGTGCATGCGTATGTGCATGGAATGGTATGAGGGCATAGGATAATATAGATTTCATGCTTATAATAGTGTGTGAATGTTGAATCATGATGTCGAGTGTGTGTGTCGAGTCAATAGCGAGTTATCGCTAGTCGCGTGTCACGCGGTCATTTGTGTCCCATGCGCGGTTTCTATTTTGTCGTGTGTCTTGTGCACGGATTCTATTTTGTCGTGTGTGTGGAACGTTTGGCGTGTCGCAGGTGTGTGCAGCAGACCCATCAAGAACTCAAGCATGAGTTTGTGGTGAAGAACCAAAGCCTTGGTGTCAAGATTCAAGTGATTACGAGGACCGCGAAAAGGGTACACCTCAAGATATTGAAGATAGTAACATTACTTTGTGTAGTGTAAGATTTCACTTGGTGTAGGCCCTATTGAAGGGTACTTTCGAGACCCTTCGTGGTTGGGGATAGTGTGGCACTGTTTGTTATCACTGTACCTCGGCTCTTGGGGTTTGTAGGAGCAAGGAGTCATTCCCAGCTCGTAACTCTTCCTAACTCTCCCTAATTGTGTGTTCTAAGATAATGTTGCTGCCATAGTGCTGTTCGTTCAAACCAATGCTGTGTCGTCAATACTTGGTGAAATCGTGCGATCTAAAGTGCCTAATTTAGGCACATCCAATTTGAATCAGATCATTTGAATCTGTGACCAGAACGTTATGAACGTTTAAAGCCGCTGTGCAGAAATCCGGCTGTGCACTTTATCTTTCGTTTTAGGCACATTGTAGCCTATTGTGACTATATCAAGTGGTATCAAAGCGACTTGGAGCAGGTTGGACGATGGTTGGACCTGAAGAAAGGGGCGACAGAGGTGCTGGTGGCAATGGAGGACCCAAATCACAAGGTCAACCCCGTGATTCAGCCACGGCACCTGTGCAACCTACTCTTGGGCCTTCAACGGATGAGCCAAGAGTGTTTGGGCTTGACAAGTTCAACGGCGACAACTTTCCTGAATGGTCCTTCCAAATGGGGAACGTGTTTAACCACTATGACCTGCTGGAGGTGATGGAAGGAACGGATAAGCGTCCCGAGAATGACCTGGAGAAGAGCTCGTGGGTGCGGAAGAGCGCACAAGGCCATCTCCTACTTGGGCAAGCGTTGGGGAGCAACCAGATCCGTCACATCAAGCCATTCCAGTGTGAACGAGAGAAGGGACCTAAGGCATGAGCTGCTCTCAAGGGTGTACATGCTCCTGCAACAGCGGCGGTAGCTGTGGTATTGGAACGGCAAATGGCGACGCTACGAATTGAAGAAGATGAACCCGTGGAAGAAGGGGTGCAGAAATTCTTCGACTTGTTGACGCGGCTTAAGGGAGCTGATTTGAACTATAGTGAGCTTCAGAAGAAGACCAAGTTGCTGACCCTACTCCCCGAGTCATGGTCCTCGCTCATCATCAACCTCAATCGTGACTTGCCCCGCCTCTCACTTGAAGACGTGAAGCGAGCGATCCTTCGAGAGGACTTTCGCCGCTGAGAGTTGGCGAGTGCGGATGGCGCTGGGGCAGCGAGCATTGGCCGTGGATATGGTCAAGGAAGAGGTAGAAGACAAGGGGGAGGCAGATTTGGTGGCAGCAACTTCGGTGGAGGCCGCGGGAGTGGCGGATATGGCAGCGACGACAAGAGCTACGGACGCGGTCCCGGCCGATTCAATGGCGAGTGCCATTAGTGTCATAAGAGCAGACATATGTGGAGCGATTGCTACAAACTCCTAGATGGATGGACCCTTGCTCAAGGCCAAAAGGGTAGACAATCAGGAGGAGGGACAGGTAGAGGCCATGGAGGCTGTGGCGGTCGTGGAGGTGGTGCTGCAAATATGAAGAACGAAGATAACGATAAGGACCCAAGCGACGATCGGCACCCGGGTCTATTCTACTTCGTGTCGACGCAAGTACCGGCTAGTACAGAGAAGGATAAAGGCTTTGAGGAGCCAGCAGCTGTGGGGAAGGTGACCTTACACCCCCTGGACTATTGGGTGATCGATAGCGGCGCTACTTATAGCATGACACCTCGCCCGGACTTGCTCACCGAACTCGAACCGTCACCTGTGAAGCATGTCACATCGGCTTTGGGGCAGCGGGCTGAGGTGAAAGGCATGGGCAAGGCCATCTTCAAGGGTGCTGATGGGAAGATGGTGGGACTCGAGAACGTGCTTTGGGTGCCCAGCCTTGCTGCGAACCTGATTTCCGTACGGCGGTTGGCAAAGGCCGGCATGGACACAAACTCGAAGGGAGCCAAGACCTACACCGCAAGGATTGGCGATCGGATTCTTTGGGACCTTCATGAAGACAGGGATGTGGCAGATCCCTGTGGTTCCTATGCCTAATGAGAGGCAAGTGGCAGAAAGCGTCGGCACCAAGAGTGAAGCGGTTGGTAGAGGAGATGGCGCGAACAGTCGCGCTAAGGAGAATGAGCCCAAGAGGAGCAAACCTGGAGGGACCAGCAATCTCAGTGAACCTAAAGAGAGTGGTGCAGCAGCCAAGGAGCAGCAAAAGGGTGAGGAGAACCCCGAGGCAGCAGCAGAGGAGGACTACGGAGAGAAAATTGTGGGGCGCTATTGCGAGCGCGACATTCTCCAATCCGACTTCGGCTTCGGGAGAGTGTGATTGGCTCACTTTGCATCGGCGAATGGGGCACGTGGCATTGCCCATCCTGCAGCAGCTAGTGAAGAACCAGATGGATGCTAGCATACGCGTGAAGGGGGAGCCCGATGAGGTGCTTGGCTGCCCAACGTGCTTTCAAGCCAAGTTCACCCGGTTCCCGTTCCCTAGTTCGGAGGCAACGTGGTGGTGATGGACGTGGTGAGCCCCCTGAAGCTTGGAGCTGCTGGAGCTGAGTATTTTCTTACTATTGTGGACGTCTACACCCGCATGACTTGGGTGTACGTGCTAGCCAAGAAGAGCGATCTGGCTGAAACGTTGAAGACGAATTGGTTCCCGATGGGGGAGCGGCAACAAGACCGTCTAGTCAAGTCAATCCGCACCGATCGAGGAGGAGAGTTCCTAAGCAAGGAGTTTGGGTTGTGGCTGAAGAAGAATGGTATTCAGCCCTCCCTCACCATGCCATACTCACCTGCAATGAACGGCATCGCCGAGTGAGCGAACCGCACAATCACGGAGGCGGCACGCGGGTTGCTCATTGAAGCCAGGCTACTCGATTACTTTTGTTCTGATGTGGTGCGGAGCGCATGTGTGGCCAAGAACAGAGTTTTGACTCATGTGGGAGCAGACAAATGGGTTCCCTATGTGGAGTGGCTTGGAAGGAAGCCAAAGGTGGATATGCTTCGGGTGTTCGGATGCATGTGTATGGCGCTCGTACCTAAGCATCTTCAGCACAACAAGCTTGGTGCCAAGGCGATATGGGCCGTGCACTTGGGCATGGTTCGAAACAACAAGGGGTGGCTTCTATGGGACCCATTCACCAAGAAGTTTATGATGAGCAGGGACTGCAAGTTCACGGAGAACTTCATGTACAAGGATTGGAAGGCGGAGAATGAGGCAAAGATAGGCGTGCGGTTTTGGGAGGTGAAGAGTTCCGGCTTGAATCATGTGGAGCTGCCTTTGGAGCTGAGTAGCAGCAGCACCACCACAAGGCAATCTTCCCTTGTGAATGGGGGAGAGGAGGCCAAGGATGCAGAGGAAGAAGGGAGGAGGTGCAGCAAGTGAGCAAGCATGCACCAACACTTCCTTCCCGCACCACGAGCGCTCCACCGATCCGTGCTACACCGCAGCAACGCCAAGGCCTTCAAGTCCCTGCAGCTGAGGAGGAAGGAAGGGAGAAGAGGAGAGATCAACCCCCTAACAGGCTGACCTATGATGTGCCGGGGAAGCCGGGCAAGACGGCCCTGGCTGAAGCGGCAATGATGGTCGGAGACGACGAGGAGAGTGACTACGAGGAGTGTGCCTTCATGCTCTTCACTTCCGTGGAGATGCTGGGAGAACCAGCAACTCTGAAGGAGGCCTTGGAGAGTAGTGATGCTGAGGAGTGGAAGAAGGCAATGGAGAGTGAGCTGAAGAGCATCAAGGAGAATGACACGTTTGAATTGGTGGAGCTACCGAAGGGGCATAAGGCAATAACATCCAAGTGGCTCTTCAAGATCAAGTCGAACACCAATGGCATGATCGTGCGCTACAAGTCTAGGCTTGTAGTCAAGGGGTACCAGCAGAAGGAGAAGGTGGACTTCAAGGAGTTCTTTGCTCCTGTGGTGAAGCCGACAACGCTGCAAACCCTATTCGCGGGAGCCGCCATCAAAGGGTGGGTGGTGAAGCAGATGGACATCATCATGGCATTTCTCAACGGCGTCCTAGAGGAAGATATTTTTATGTCGCAGCCAGAGGGGTTTGACGATGGTAGCGACAGAGTGTGGAAGCTGAAGAAGGCCTTCTATGGGCTGAAGCAGGCCTCTAGGCAATGGTACATGAAGCTGGAGGAGATCGGCTTCACTCCCTCAACGGCCGATCACTTCTTGTTCATGCTTGGCGAGGGGGAGCAGAGGAGCTTCATGGTGGTTTATGTGGATGACATTCTCATCTTCTCACCCTCCTCTAACATTGAGAAGGAGGTGATGCTGAAACTTCAAGAGAAGTTCAGGTGCAAGTCCCTTGGTGACGTGAACATCTACCTTGGGCTCCACATTGAGCGTGGCGTGGAGAAGCGGTGCATGCGGGTGCACCAACAGAAGTACCTGAGGCCTTGGCTGCCAACTTTGGGCAGAGATAAGGCCATGTGGCTACTCCCTTTCCCTCTGGGTTCAAGTGTGTGAAGGGACCAGAGAAGGAGAGCGTTGGTGAAGAGGAGAGGCGCCGTTTTCACTTGTTGGTGGGCAGCTTCATGTATGCGGCGGTAAACACCCGACCAGACGTCGCCTTCACTACCGGGCAGCTGACTAGGGCTGTCCAATGCCCAAATGAGGAGCAGGTGGCATCTGGAATGAGGGTGGCCAAGTACCTTGGCCAAACACCGATCGTTGGGCTGCAATGCTCGGCGGCGGCGTAGAGGCGCCAAAAGAGCGCGGAATTAAGTGGAACCTGGGCGATTGTTCCTCACTGCCTACTCGGATGCTTCGTATACATCAGAACCAGAGGACATGACAAGTGTGGGAGGCTTCATCTGCTGTGTTGGTGGAGGCCCAGCTACTTGGGAGAGCAAGAAGCAGGTGGACAAAGCATTGAGCTCGGTCCGAGTACATGGCACTCTTCAGTGCGGTACAGGAGATTGTGTGGCAGCGGCGTTTGTTGGCTTGATTGGGGGAGGAGCAACAAGGACATACCCCCTCTCTACTGTGATTGCCAGGGTGCCATTGCTCTTGCTAAGAACCCTGTGTTGCATGGCCTCACGAAGCACATGAGGGTGAAGTGGCATTGGACGAGGAGCATGGTGGTCGCGGGTGAAGTTGAGTTGCGCTACGTGAAGACCACGGGGCAGCCGGCTGACATGATGACTAAGAGGCTGGTGGAGCAGCAGCAGTGGAAGTGTTGCAATCTGGCTGGGATGGCTCTTAACTGAGAGAGCAACATATCCTAAGGCCAAAAATCCGAGGGGGAGTTTGTTGGTGCAACCTTATGGTTTGCACTTGGCTGGTTGTCCGTGTGCGTGCATACGTGTGTGCATGGAATGGCATGAGGGCATGGGATAACATATATTTCATGCTTATAATAGTGTGTGAATGTTGAGTCATGATGTCGAGTGTGTGTGTCGAGTCAATAGCGAGTTATCGCTAGTCGCGTGTCACGCAGTCGTTTGTGTCCCGTGCGCGGTTTCTATTTTATCGTGTGTCTCGTCCACGGTTCCTATTTTGTCGTGTGTGTGGAACGTTCGGTGTGTCGCAGGTGTGTGCCGCAGACCCATCAAGAAGTCAAAGATGAGTTTGTGGTGAAGAACGAGAGCCTTGGTGTCAAGATTCAAGTGATTGCGAGGACCGCGAAAAGGGTACAGCTCAAGATATTGAAGAAAGTTACATTACTTTGTGTAGTGTAACATTTCACTTGGTGTAGGCCCTAGTGAAGGGCAGTTTCGAGACCCTTCGTGGTTGGAGACAGTGTGGCACTGTTCCACATCATTGTACATTGGCTCTTGGGGTTTGTAGGAGCTGGGAGTTATTCCCAACTCGTAACTCTTCCTAACTCTCCCTAATTGTGTGCTCTAAGACTATGTTGCTGCCATAGTACCGTTCGTTCAAACCGACGCTGTTGTAAGGAATTTTCCCGAATTCCTTATCGGGGTTGACTACTTCGCGTACAACCCGATTTTCGGAGTTTGCACGTTCGGCCGATTTCAACGCTGCCGAGGCTCCTTGCGTTGCCTTCGGCATTTCCATCGCCAAACCTGAGGTTTCCTCCTAGCAAGGCTAGCCCTACATCAGTCTGTGCATTCATTGCATTCTCTGTTCATTCAGTCACAGCCTCGTTATTCGTTTTACCTGCGCACTCTCTTTGACAACTCATAACACCTGATATTAGAGCTACTTTCCTAGTTCACCCCGCTTTTCCGAAAGTAGTTTGGTGGCATAGGGTATGGCTGGTTTAGTGACTACACGACGGTTGGCTGCAGGGATTGTTAATTCAATCCTGCTCGACTCCGATAGTTCGTGTTTTCAGTTGCCTGAAGGCCACGGAGACCCGACTGCCCACCAGACGTAGCGCTAGGCACATGGATCAGGAGGCGGTCAACAGGATGATGGCGCAAGTGGCAGAAATGCAGGAGAGCATGAAGACATTAATGGCGGAAGTGACAACACTGCGAGAGGAAAACGCCGAGCTACGCCAGACGTGAGGTGAAGCGCGTCAGGAGTCGCCTGTGGACAAAGGCGAGGGCAACAGTCAGGCGATGAGCAATTCACTGGATGCGCCCACACGTGACTTCGAAGAGGAGGACAGGCAGCGAGCGGCAGCAGCGCAAGTTGCAGTAACGACGATCAAGATCAAGCCCGTTAACCCGCCCCCGTTTAATCCTACGGACAAGACGGTTACAGTAAATGGGTGGCTGTTCGGGGTCGAGGTCTTTTTTACTGCAGCCAGAGATAATGATGACGCCACGCGTATTAATTACGCAGTTTCGCTTCTTCGAGGTGCAGCGCTTGAGTGGTGGCGCCGAACCTTGGGAACAGGGATGCCGACAGGTGTGACGCATGCGGCAGACGGGACCTCAACAATGACCAATCAAGTGGCACAATCAGTCTTCGGGGTGACCACGATACGCACATGGAAGGAGTGGGGCGCAGCCTTACGAGATCACTTCGAGCACGTATCCGCCTCGGAGCAAGCTTGCATGAAGCTGCGTGCATGGTCGCAGATGCCTTTTGTCCAGGACTACACAGCGTCATTTATGGGCCTCGCCGACCAAGTTGATGACATGTTAGAAGCTGAGCGGTTGGATAAGTACATCAGCGGCCTCAAATACGAGATACAGTACGAGGTTCGCAGGGGCCGCGCGACGTCATTTCTTGCAGCAGTACGGCTGGCGGAGTCTACAGATGTGCTGATGCAGTATGCGAGAGCAGCTTCCCGGGAGGGAAACCGCTTTCGTGGCCAGACCCATCGGGCCACGATCAACGCCGTCCATACACCTGACCGCCCTCCTAAGGGACCGTGTTACCGGTGTGGGAAGACGGGTCACTACATGAGAGACTGCCGCGAGAAAACGCCGCTGACGGGGAACGACAGGAAGGAGTAGGGAAATGGGAATAGTCAGTAATTAGCGGGCCTTTTACTGACTGTGCTCCGTCGCCCGAACCCCACCATCCCCACCGAGTCGTGGTTCCGATTCATGCAATCGATTGCACTCAGCCGAATAACGGGGATACACATGTGGATCACCCTGTGCTGGTCGCTGGCAAGGTGTTAAAAAATAACTTGAAAATGTTCGTCGATGGAGGGGCCAGCCATAGCCTCTTCAACTTGGCAAGCGCAAAAAAATGCAAGCTGCAACTTGACAGGTGTCTGCCCGAAATTGACGCCCGCTTCGTGGATGAGACGCCTCTGGCGATAACGGAAGAAACACGGACGGTCAGGATCGAATGCGGCGACGATTTTGGCTTCAGCATGAAGTTTCTCGCGACAATATCGGACGGCTGCGACGTGCTGCTGGGAAATGATTGGCTGCGACGGCACAACCCCGTCATTGACTGGACAACGGGATCGTGCAGCATCAACAAGCACGAGGGGCTAATTAAACTACCTGCATAGACGCCTGACTACATCCAAGTCCTGTGCGTCAAAGCTGTCACTATAGCTCGCCACTATACATCCAAGTCCTAAGTGGCATTGGGTGAGAAGGCTCCTGGACAATGAGGTGCGGCTGGAGATTGTGAAGACCCATCAGCAGGTGGCTGACATTCTCACCAAGCGCCTTGCTGAACCTGAGCATTGGAAGGGCATGAAGCTTGCTAGGATGAGTGTGCATTGAGGGTGCAAGCTTGAGCTATGGCATGTGGGGTGATGGTAGGCAGCCTAAGGGGGAGTTTGTTATGTGGTGCTATCATTTGCATTCACGTCTGCCTGCCTCCCATCATATGTTCGTGCGTTGCATGCGTGGTCTGAGCGTGTGCAAGAATTTGTGTTAGGTGTGGTTTCGATTCTCTGAGTTTGTGTGAATGTTATTTGGCTTAAAAATATATCATAGGTGACTCCTCTGTTCAAGAGCTTTCCGACGAACCAAGAATTGTTGCGATTGGAGCAAGAACGACAAAATTATATTCGTTCGAAGTTTTGATTGGGATGCGACGACTTTGGGAAGTTGTGAAGTGACTCAATATGGGGTACAGAGTTTTGGGGGTTGGGAAATTCGTCCCCATCACTGTAGATGCTGCCAAAAGGTTGGGAAAAACCAAATTGGGTTGGCAAGTGTGGCCAACTTGGTTGAGGTGGATTGTGGAGGTTGGGAAAGTGACAAATGTCAAATTACTAAGTTGGGGTACCCATAGAGAGGGGAATTGCGTGGCATGGGGTTTCCTTGGTTGGGGACTCTCTTGGAACCTTCTCTCTTATCCTTCTCATCCCAACCTACCTGGTTTCTAGCTACTCCAACTTTCTTGTGTGGTACTTGTTGAGAACATTGTGATTGAGTTAAGTTCCTATGGCAGCATACACCCTAGTGCGCCGAAATCGATGACTCGAGATTTACTTCACCTCTTAATACGATTCAACTTGGGAATTGTAGCTACGACTTAGGGCTACAACATATTCAAAGTTGGTGACGTTTGAACAGTTCATTTTTTGTCGACGGCGTTTCTCGTGAACTCGACTTTTGTGTCTAGAATTCTAAGCCAAAGATTTTGAGAAATTCAGGACCTAATCTTCATAGGCTCCGTCCTTAGTCTCTAATATCCCCTTGCGGAGCAAAGCATATAACGGCAGGGTTTTGATCAACTGGATCATCACAGTTCGTCGTCAGTTGACCGCGCGGTTTTAGCAGGAACTCCACGTCCTGCGACTGCACTCCGACGGAGGCGGTGAGTTTTCCTCCAGCATCCTTGAGGACTTTTGTCATGCAGAGGGAATTGCCCGGTCGTTCACGCTTCCGGGCTCCCCACAGCACAATGGAATTGCTGAGTATTGCATTGGCTTGATCATGGAGGTTGCTCACACCTCCATGATCCATGCGGCTGCTCCCCATTCTCTGCGGCCGTTTGCGGTCCGATTCACCGCGCATCAGCTCAACCTCTGGCCCCGTGTCTCTGTGACAGAGACCTCGCCTACACTGCGTTGGACGGGAGATGATGGTAATGCGTTGTCCTTTCAGGTCTGGAGCGCACTCTCCCTTGTCCGCGATACCAGCGTGAGCAAGCTCTCTCCTCTCACTCTCTGCTGCGTCTTCCTTGGCTTCCCAACCGACGTCCCGCCCTGGCAGTTTTACCACCCTGCCTCGCGTCACATCCTGACATCACATAACATCACATTTGACAAATCGGTCTGCTTCTACCATCACACGCACGTGTCTTCTTCACTCTCCCCGCCGCCCCTCTTCTAGTCCCTGGTCCCCACCGAGTAGACACCCTCCCCCCATAGGGTCGTGCTCCCTCAGGTGTGTCTTTGGTCGACCCACCCCCCTTGGTTGAGCCTTTGGGGGTCTCTTCTGACACCTCTGGCCCATTTGAGGGGGATGGCCCCATTGCTGATGATATGGCTGCTACTCGCCGCTCCGCGCCCTTGGAGACCCCTCCTGGATTTCCGCCTCGGCCGTCTTCGCCGCCTCCGCAGCCTATCGCTGTGGACTCTAGTGCTGCAGGGGGTGGTAATATTGGGGGTGCGTACTCCGGAGGTGCTGGTCCTGAGGTTGCTGACTCTAGGGGTGCTGAGTCTGGGGGTGCTGGTTCTGGAAGGTGCCGGTTCTAGGGTTGCTCACACTAGGGGTGTTGCGAGTCCTAGTGGTGGTGGAGTCCTGGGTGCTCCTACTGGGGGTTCTGGTATTGGACACCAGCAGCAGTCTCATCGACACGAGACCTTCTCACTGCAGCAGCTTCGCAAATGGGTTGTTCGGCGGGGCCGGGTTCCTGGAGCTTGGAGTACTTGTGCTGGAGGTGCTGGTACTGGGTGTACTGAAGCTGCTGGTACTGGAGGTACTGGAGCTACAGGTGCTGCAGGTACTGGAGCTGCAGGTGCTGTAGGTACTGGAGCTGCTGGTTTTGGAGGTGCTAGAGCTGGAGGTGCTGGAGGTGCTAGAGCTGCTAGTGCTGGAGGTGCTAGAGCTGGAGGTGCTAGAGGTACTGGAGCTGCTGGTGCTGGAGGTGCTAGAGCTAGAGGTACTGGAGGTACTGGAGCTACTAGTGCTGGAGGTGCTAGAGCTGGAGGTGCCGGAGGTACTGGAGCTGCTGGTGCTGGAGGTGCTGGTGCTGGAGGTGCTGGAGGTACTGGAGCTGCTGGTGCTGGAGATACTGGAGCTGCTGGTGTTGGAGGTGCTGGTGCTGGAGGCACTGGAGGTACTGGAGCTGCTGGTGCTGGAGGTGCTAGAGCTGGAGGTACTGGAGGTAGTGGAGCTGCTGGTGCTGGAGGTTGTAGAGCTGGAGGTACTAGAGGTACTGAAGCTGCTAGTGCTGGAGGTGCTAGAGCTGGAGGCAGTGGAGGTACTGGAGATGCTAGAGCTAGAGGTGCTAGAGCTAGAGGTGCTGGAGCTGCTGGTGGTGGAGGTATTGGAGGTACTGGAGCTGCTGATGCTGGATGTGTTAGAGTTGCTGGTGCTGGAGGTGTTAGAGCTGGAGGTGCTGGAAGTACTGGAGCTGCTAGTGCTAGAGATGCTAGATCTGGAGGTGCTAGAGGTACTAGAGCTGCTGGTGCTGGAGGTGCTAGAGCTAGAGGTACTGGAGCTACTAGTGCTGGAGGTGCTAGAGCTGGAGGTGCCGGAGGTACTGGAGCTGCTCGTGCTGGAGCTGGTGGTGCTAGAGGTGCTGGAGATATTGGAGCTGCTGGTGCTGGAGATACTGGAGCTGCTGGTGCTGGAGGTGCTGCTGTTCAATGTCCGTGCAAGAATGGATGACAATCCAACACCATACCACAACAGATTCACCATGTCGCGCAACACAATAGCCCGAACGCTGCAATGTTTCACTATCTTAACATGGCTGTCGATAACGCATCGCTACTCGTGCGTTGGGCCTGTGCTTCATACCACTCCTTCTAAGCACCTTGTTGAATGTCTGTGCAAGAATGGAGCCCGATCCAGCACCATACCCGATCCAACACCATACCACATCGGATTCACCCGATCCGGAACCATACCACAACGGTTTCTCGTCTGTTACTATTGATCATCGTGTTAGAATATCGTCCGCTGGCGATAAACCGTTGTGGCAAACCCTACAAGTGCGCAGTACATCTGTCACAAGTAATACTTCTGGACGCTCGTTGTGTGTGTGACATGAGACAAACCGACTACCTTACCACAACCCCATACTAGACCATTAGCAACTAAGTGTATGATGAATTTTATTGTTGTATGTTTGAATTTTATTTAGCTCCTATGTGCAATACTGTGCGTTCGCGACAACACTGTACTTTGCAGGGATTGGGTTAAATTTGCACTTTTGGGGCCAAAATGTTTCTACCCTGTGTAGTGATTGATGCGTTGGCAACTGTGATTGGCCGACGCATCTCAAACGATTCCCCCCGCAACACAAGCACCAGCCAAGAGGTACTTCTGCCATTGAGCGGCTGAGATCGAGTGGTACGTGGGTTTATGCTCGGGTGGCTAAACGTACACCTTCCGATATAGCCTGATAGGGTTACAGTAATCTCTCTAGTCGCCCAACCCACCCCAACCACCCTCGTGCCCCACCCACCTGCTTCCGTCACCCTCTGGACCAACACAATGACGCTGCTCGCTGTTTGACACACGCGTGTCCAGATCGCCAATGACTCACCAGTATACTAAGTCATGGGTCGTAGCTCTGTGCTTAGTGGCTACTATGTCAGTTCTAGTTGAAGCGGCGGTTTTCGGAAAGAGATAACAGTCATAGACCATCGATAACCCCTTTGTGGGATTCAATTGCGGTACCCCTTCGAAACCGGCTCAACCGTTCTGCGTGATAGAAATTTGCATTCCTACAACAACCATGACACGTGCAACGCGTCAACAAGTAATGGAGGAGGAACAGGCCGGGCGCCGCGCAACAAGGAGGATGTCTAAACAGATCCATAGGGAGGGTGGTGGCAGCGCTAAAAAAACTGCGAGAGGAAAACGCCGAGCTACGCCAGACGTGAGGTGAAGCGCGTCAGGAGTCGCCTGTGGACAAAGGCGAGGGCAACAGTCAGGCGATGAGCAATTCACTGGATGCGCCCACACGTGACTTCGAAGAGGAGGACAGGCAGCGAGCGGCAGCAGCGCAAGTTGCAGTAACGACGATCAAGATCAAGCCCGTTAACCCGCCCCCGTTTAATCCTACGGACAAGACGGTTACAGTAAATGGGTGGCTGTTCGGGGTCGAGGTCTTTTTTACTGCAGCCAGAGATAATGATGACGCCACGCGTATTAATTACGCAGTTTCGCTTCTTCGAGGTGCAGCGCTTGAGTGGTGGCGCCGAACCTTGGGAACAGGGATGCCGACAGGTGTGACGCATGCGGCAGACGGGACCTCAACAATGACCAATCAAGTGGCACAATCAGTCTTCGGGGTGACCACGATACGCACATGGAAGGAGTGGGGCGCAGCCTTACGAGATCACTTCGAGCACGTATCCGCCTCGGAGCAAGCTTGCATGAAGCTGCGTGCATGGTCGCAGATGCCTTTTGTCCAGGACTACACAGCGTCATTTATGGGCCTCGCCGACCAAGTTGATGACATGTTAGAAGCTGAGCGGTTGGATAAGTACATCAGCGGCCTCAAATACGAGATACAGTACGAGGTTCGCAGGGGCCGCGCGACGTCATTTCTTGCAGCAGTACGGCTGGCGGAGTCTACAGATGTGCTGATGCAGTATGCGAGAGCAGCTTCCCGGGAGGGAAACCGCTTTCGTGGCCAGACCCATCGGGCCACGATCAACGCCGTCCATACACCTGACCGCCCTCCTAAGGGACCGTGTTACCGGTGTGGGAAGACGGGTCACTACATGAGAGACTGCCGCGAGAAAACGCCGCTGACGGGGAACGACAGGAAGGAGTAGGGAAATGGGAATAGTCAGTAATTAGCGGGCCTTTTACTGACTGTGCTCCGTCGCCCGAACCCCACCATCCCCACCGAGTCGTGGTTCCGATTCATGCAATCGATTGCACTCAGCCGAATAACGGGGATACACATGTGGATCACCCTGTGCTGGTCGCTGGCAAGGTGTTAAAAAATAACTTGAAAATGTTCGTCGATGGAGGGGCCAGCCATAGCCTCTTCAACTTGGCAAGCGCAAAAAAATGCAAGCTGCAACTTGACAGGTGTCTGCCCGAAATTGACGCCCGCTTCGTGGATGAGACGCCTCTGGCGATAACGGAAGAAACACGGACGGTCAGGATCGAATGCGGCGACGATTTTGGCTTCAGCATGAAGTTTCTCGCGACAATATCGGACGGCTGCGACGTGCTGCTGGGAAATGATTGGCTGCGACGGCACAACCCCGTCATTGACTGGACAACGGGATCGTGCAGCATCAACAAGCACGAGGGGCTAATTAAACTACCTGCATAGACGCCTGACTACATCCAAGTCCTGTGCGTCAAAGCTGTCACTATAGCTCGCCACTATACATCCAAGTCCTAAGTGGCATTGGGTGAGAAGGCTCCTGGACAATGAGGTGCGGCTGGAGATTGTGAAGACCCATCAGCAGGTGGCTGACATTCTCACCAAGCGCCTTGCTGAACCTGAGCATTGGAAGGGCATGAAGCTTGCTAGGATGAGTGTGCATTGAGGGTGCAAGCTTGAGCTATGGCATGTGGGGTGATGGTAGGCAGCCTAAGGGGGAGTTTGTTATGTGGTGCTATCATTTGCATTCACGTCTGCCTGCCTCCCATCATATGTTCGTGCGTTGCATGCGTGGTCTGAGCGTGTGCAAGAATTTGTGTTAGGTGTGGTTTCGATTCTCTGAGTTTGTGTGAATGTTATTTGGCTTAAAAATATATCATAGGTGACTCCTCTGTTCAAGAGCTTTCCGACGAACCAAGAATTGTTGCGATTGGAGCAAGAACGACAAAATTATATTCGTTCGAAGTTTTGATTGGGATGCGACGACTTTGGGAAGTTGTGAAGTGACTCAATATGGGGTACAGAGTTTTGGGGGTTGGGAAATTCGTCCCCATCACTGTAGATGCTGCCAAAAGGTTGGGAAAAACCAAATTGGGTTGGCAAGTGTGGCCAACTTGGTTGAGGTGGATTGTGGAGGTTGGGAAAGTGACAAATGTCAAATTACTAAGTTGGGGTACCCATAGAGAGGGGAATTGCGTGGCATGGGGTTTCCTTGGTTGGGGACTCTCTTGGAACCTTCTCTCTTATCCTTCTCATCCCAACCTACCTGGTTTCTAGCTACTCCAACTTTCTTGTGTGGTACTTGTTGAGAACATTGTGATTGAGTTAAGTTCCTATGGCAGCATACACCCTAGTGCGCCGAAATCGATGACTCGAGATTTACTTCACCTCTTAATACGATTCAACTTGGGAATTGTAGCTACGACTTAGGGCTACAACATATTCAAAGTTGGTGACGTTTGAACAGTTCATTTTTTGTCGACGGCGTTTCTCGTGAACTCGACTTTTGTGTCTAGAATTCTAAGCCAAAGATTTTGAGAAATTCAGGACCTAATCTTCATAGGCTCCGTCCTTAGTCTCTAATATCCCCTTGCGGAGCAAAGCATATAACGGCAGGGTTTTGATCAACTGGATCATCACAGTTCGTCGTCAGTTGACCGCGCGGTTTTAGCAGGAACTCCACGTCCTGCGACTGCACTCCGACGGAGGCGGTGAGTTTTCCTCCAGCATCCTTGAGGACTTTTGTCATGCAGAGGGAATTGCCCGGTCGTTCACGCTTCCGGGCTCCCCACAGCACAATGGAATTGCTGAGTATTGCATTGGCTTGATCATGGAGGTTGCTCACACCTCCATGATCCATGCGGCTGCTCCCCATTCTCTGCGGCCGTTTGCGGTCCGATTCACCGCGCATCAGCTCAACCTCTGGCCCCGTGTCTCTGTGACAGAGACCTCGCCTACACTGCGTTGGACGGGAGATGATGGTAATGCGTTGTCCTTTCAGGTCTGGAGCGCACTCTCCCTTGTCCGCGATACCAGCGTGAGCAAGCTCTCTCCTCTCACTCTCTGCTGCGTCTTCCTTGGCTTCCCAACCGACGTCCCGCCCTGGCAGTTTTACCACCCTGCCTCGCGTCACATCCTGACATCACATAACATCACATTTGACAAATCGGTCTGCTTCTACCATCACACGCACGTGTCTTCTTCACTCTCCCCGCCGCCCCTCTTCTAGTCCCTGGTCCCCACCGAGTAGACACCCTCCCCCCATAGGGTCGTGCTCCCTCAGGTGTGTCTTTGGTCGACCCACCCCCCTTGGTTGAGCCTTTGGGGGTCTCTTCTGACACCTCTGGCCCATTTGAGGGGGATGGCCCCATTGCTGATGATATGGCTGCTACTCGCCGCTCCGCGCCCTTGGAGACCCCTCCTGGATTTCCGCCTCGGCCGTCTTCGCCGCCTCCGCAGCCTATCGCTGTGGACTCTAGTGCTGCAGGGGGTGGTAATATTGGGGGTGCGTACTCCGGAGGTGCTGGTCCTGAGGTTGCTGACTCTAGGGGTGCTGAGTCTGGGGGTGCTGGTTCTGGAAGGTGCCGGTTCTAGGGTTGCTCACACTAGGGGTGTTGCGAGTCCTAGTGGTGGTGGAGTCCTGGGTGCTCCTACTGGGGGTTCTGGTATTGGACACCAGCAGCAGTCTCATCGACACGAGACCTTCTCACTGCAGCAGCTTCGCAAATGGGTTGTTCGGCGGGGCCGGGTTCCTGGAGCTTGGAGTACTTGTGCTGGAGGTGCTGGTACTGGGTGTACTGAAGCTGCTGGTACTGGAGGTACTGGAGCTACAGGTGCTGCAGGTACTGGAGCTGCAGGTGCTGTAGGTACTGGAGCTGCTGGTTTTGGAGGTGCTAGAGCTGGAGGTGCTGGAGGTGCTAGAGCTGCTAGTGCTGGAGGTGCTAGAGCTGGAGGTGCTAGAGGTACTGGAGCTGCTGGTGCTGGAGGTGCTAGAGCTAGAGGTACTGGAGGTACTGGAGCTACTAGTGCTGGAGGTGCTAGAGCTGGAGGTGCCGGAGGTACTGGAGCTGCTGGTGCTGGAGGTGCTGGTGCTGGAGGTGCTGGAGGTACTGGAGCTGCTGGTGCTGGAGATACTGGAGCTGCTGGTGTTGGAGGTGCTGGTGCTGGAGGCACTGGAGGTACTGGAGCTGCTGGTGCTGGAGGTGCTAGAGCTGGAGGTACTGGAGGTAGTGGAGCTGCTGGTGCTGGAGGTTGTAGAGCTGGAGGTACTAGAGGTACTGAAGCTGCTAGTGCTGGAGGTGCTAGAGCTGGAGGCAGTGGAGGTACTGGAGATGCTAGAGCTAGAGGTGCTAGAGCTAGAGGTGCTGGAGCTGCTGGTGGTGGAGGTATTGGAGGTACTGGAGCTGCTGATGCTGGATGTGTTAGAGTTGCTGGTGCTGGAGGTGTTAGAGCTGGAGGTGCTGGAAGTACTGGAGCTGCTAGTGCTAGAGATGCTAGATCTGGAGGTGCTAGAGGTACTAGAGCTGCTGGTGCTGGAGGTGCTAGAGCTAGAGGTACTGGAGCTACTAGTGCTGGAGGTGCTAGAGCTGGAGGTGCCGGAGGTACTGGAGCTGCTCGTGCTGGAGCTGGTGGTGCTAGAGGTGCTGGAGATATTGGAGCTGCTGGTGCTGGAGATACTGGAGCTGCTGGTGCTGGAGGTGCTGCTGTTCAATGTCCGTGCAAGAATGGATGACAATCCAACACCATACCACAACAGATTCACCATGTCGCGCAACACAATAGCCCGAACGCTGCAATGTTTCACTATCTTAACATGGCTGTCGATAACGCATCGCTACTCGTGCGTTGGGCCTGTGCTTCATACCACTCCTTCTAAGCACCTTGTTGAATGTCTGTGCAAGAATGGAGCCCGATCCAGCACCATACCCGATCCAACACCATACCACATCGGATTCACCCGATCCGGAACCATACCACAACGGTTTCTCGTCTGTTACTATTGATCATCGTGTTAGAATATCGTCCGCTGGCGATAAACCGTTGTGGCAAACCCTACAAGTGCGCAGTACATCTGTCACAAGTAATACTTCTGGACGCTCGTTGTGTGTGTGACATGAGACAAACCGACTACCTTACCACAACCCCATACTAGACCATTAGCAACTAAGTGTATGATGAATTTTATTGTTGTATGTTTGAATTTTATTTAGCTCCTATGTGCAATACTGTGCGTTCGCGACAACACTGTACTTTGCAGGGATTGGGTTAAATTTGCACTTTTGGGGCCAAAATGTTTCTACCCTGTGTAGTGATTGATGCGTTGGCAACTGTGATTGGCCGACGCATCTCAAACGATTCCCCCCGCAACACAAGCACCAGCCAAGAGGTACTTCTGCCATTGAGCGGCTGAGATCGAGTGGTACGTGGGTTTATGCTCGGGTGGCTAAACGTACACCTTCCGATATAGCCTGATAGGGTTACAGTAATCTCTCTAGTCGCCCAACCCACCCCAACCACCCTCGTGCCCCACCCACCTGCTTCCGTCACCCTCTGGACCAACACAATGACGCTGCTCGCTGTTTGACACACGCGTGTCCAGATCGCCAATGACTCACCAGTATACTAAGTCATGGGTCGTAGCTCTGTGCTTAGTGGCTACTATGTCAGTTCTAGTTGAAGCGGCGGTTTTCGGAAAGAGATAACAGTCATAGACCATCGATAACCCCTTTGTGGGATTCAATTGCGGTACCCCTTCGAAACCGGCTCAACCGTTCTGCGTGATAGAAATTTGCATTCCTACAACAACCATGACACGTGCAACGCGTCAACAAGTAATGGAGGAGGAACAGGCCGGGCGCCGCGCAACAAGGAGGATGTCTAAACAGATCCATAGGGAGGGTGGTGGCAGCGCTAAAAAAACTAATGCGTCCGTCGCGCGTGGCATTAGGCTGAAAAAAGTGGCGGCAAATAAGGTCGAACGTGGTCAAGAGAAGTCCGGCAAGAAGGCGTAAGACAAGGGGAAGCAACCAACGCCACGCAAGCGTGTTTCTACTGTGAATAAAAATGCGGATATTGCCTATGCTGGAACCGAGCCCGGTCCGAGAAACGACGGCACCACAGGCAGCAACGAAGATCCGGCGCAAGGGAGCGCGAGTCTTGCAGTCCGGTCGGCGGAGAGAGAGGGATCAGCGACAGGGGGAAACCGTGGAGACGATCCCCGCGCCAAGCATGCCGCAACCAAGGAGTCCAAGGCGGAGGCATCACAACACCATCTGACGCTGCTCCAGCCGACCGTGGTCGAAGTTTCTGCAGCCGTGCTGGATAAGGACAAGGTGGGGGAGCACGAGTTGATGGAGGATCCTAACCACAGCATCGCCGACGTTGGTGGCTCTCCTCCTTCTGGTGGACGGGGGAGGCGTAGGCAGCGGAAGATCAATAGGGAGGATGATTATGACACCACCGTGCCCGGGGACATCACCACACGCGCGAAGAGGCGGCAGACGACAGGCAGTGCTGACGACGCCGGACGCGCGGAAGTTGGGACAACGCGAGGCGCCACGGAAGCACTCAGCAAGGTGGGCGGTCATGCATTGCGCCAGAAGGGCCGACCCGCAGCAAGAAAAACATCTGGCGGAAGGAGGGGCATGAAAGCAGCAACGAGGACGAGGCCGAAACGGGGCAATGAAGACCCTGGTGATGCGGAGGAGGAGGATGAGGAGGAGGATGCGGAGGAAGAGGAGGAGGAAGAGGATGCGGAGGAGGATGACGCAGATGTTGGGGAGGATGAAAAAGATGAGAATGATGGTGGGGAGGACGAAGAGGAGGAGGAGGAGGACGAGGACGAGGAGGGCAAGGAGGAGGAGGAGGAGGAGGAGGAGGAGGAGGAGGAGGAGGATGAGGAGGAAGATGAGGAGGAGGATGAGGAGGAGGAGGATGTGGCGGCAGTGAAGGGACGGGGCGGGCATGGCAGACGGGTGAGTGGTAGAGGGAAGGTGGGGGGGGCGGACTTGCCATTCCCGAAAATGCGGGGCAGTTGACGCCGCGCGCGGCGAAGCAGTGGGCAAGCCGAAGGCGCGTAAGGTGAAGGTCGAAAGTGAACGGGGTGGTAAAAATCAAGGGAGCCAGGGAGCAAAAGGGGATGGAGGAGGAAAGGGTGGATGCACCAAAGGGGTTCCAGTGGGTACCGGCAAGAAAGAACTTGTTGTAAACGTCGCAGCATCCGCCAAAGCACCCCACGGGAAGGTGGCAACGAGAAGGCGCAGGCTGCAAAAAAACAGAAGGGACAGCAGAAACCGAAGGTTTTTTTGCAGCCTGCGACGGCACCCGGCGCGCCAAGAGGAGAGGAATCCGAATACCCTTCACCAGCCTCCGTCACGCACTCCCCGCTCGCCTCGCCTTCGTACCCATTTCGGCAACTCCACGATTCTCCTGTCCGGGGCAGGGCAGTCTCCCCCCTCGCCGGTCCTTCGCGCGGGCATCAGCTAGGCACATATGCCATCCCTTCTCTGAGCTCCCCTTTTCCCATCAGCGTGATAGTGTGAGGGGACACGGGACTGCTGCAGAAGACATTGATCCCCTTGGCCAGAGGGGGGATTCTTCACACCCTTTTCCTCCGCTCATGGGTGCCCTAGGTGAAAGTGCAGAGCATGAGCAGTTTGTTACATGGGAGGAGTTCCAGGCGCTGCGGTCTGAGATGTACGCCATGTTTGCACAGCTCGGCTTGCGTCGTGGAGTATCTGCCAGCTATGTCGGCGGGCCGGCAGCCATGCCTATGGCTGGTACCCGGCCGCCGATGAGTGCCGTGGACAAGGCACGAGTGCTAATGTTGCAGGAGACAAACCCATCCCCGGTATGTGGCAGGCCAAATGGGGCAGGTTGGGGTTCACGTGGCAACCAGGGCGGGGTTGGGGCTGACGTGGCGGTTTCGAAGAGTACACGGGAGCGGCGCGTGACGAGGCGACGCGTGTCAGGTGGGTGGGGAATGACGTGGCATGGGGTGGGTGGGTGTGACGTGGCACATGGGGCTGGTTGTTGGTGGACGTGGCGGATGCAGGAGGGTGTGACATGGCAGGATGTGAGGTGAGTGTGTGACGTGGCAGCTTGGCGGGAGCGGCGCGTGACGAGGCGACGCGTGTCAGGTGGGTGAGGGTTGACCTGGCATGGGGTGGGTGGGTGTGACGTGGCAACCGGGGCTGGTTGTCAGTGGACGTCGCGGATGGAGGAGGGTGTGGCGTGGCGGAATGTGAGGTTAGTGTGTCATGTGGCGGCTTGGAAGGGTACACGGGAGCGGCGCGTGACGAGGCGACGCGTGTCAGGTGGGTGGGGGGTGACATGGCATGGGGTGGGTGGGTGTGACGTGGCACGTGGGGCTGGTTGTTGGTGGACGTGGCGGATGCAGGAGAGTGTGACGTGGCAGGATGTGAGGTGACTGTGTGACGTGGCGGCTTGGAAGGGTACACGGGAACGGCGCGTGACAAGGCGATGCGTGTCAGGTGGTTGGGGGGTGACGTGGCATGGGGTGGGTGGGTGTGACGTGGCACGTGGGGCTGGTTGTCAGTGGATGTCCCGAATGCAGGAGGTTGTGACGTGATGGGATGTGAGGGTTGGGGCTGACGTGGCGGTTTGGAATGGTACACGGGAGCGGTGTGTGACGAGGCGACGCGTGTCAGGTGGGTGGGGGGTGACGTGGCATGGGGTGGGTGGGTGTGACGTGGCACGTGGGGCTGGTTGCTGGTGGACGTGGCGGATGCAGGAGGGTGTGACGTGGCAAGTTCACATAGTCCATCCTGTGGTGACGCGGCTACAGTCATAACTGATGGTTTCTCTCTCCCGTAACCCCCCGGAGCAAATCCAGTACTACCCTACACCGGAGGAAGTGTTCGAAGCGTTCGCTGTCCACTTGTCTGCAGAAGGGCTCGAGTCAATGAAGCTGCTGTGGTTGCACAATGACAAGTCTACCATGGGTGTCTTCAACCACCAGATGTTGTCAACAAGGTCAACAATCAACTCCATCATAAGGCCAGCAGCATACACCGGCATGGGCCTCTCTGATTACGCCCATCTCGTGGATAGCCTGCCCACTGAGCTACACCCAAAGAAGTGGTTCAATGACGAGCAACTCCTGGACGAGTACAGAGATGATATGCGCAACCCGGAAACACCCTATGCCCCATCATATGCCAGTTGGCAGCTACTAATCACCGTGCGGTGTTCCTCACCCTGACTCTCATCCCCCTACATGATTTCTCTGCAACCCCTTTCCAACCCATACCCTCCCTGCCAAAATGCAGAACAGTGGGCCCTCAACTGGCACTTTGACAAGGCCACCAGGACGCCCTTCAGTAGCCCCTTGTTCGCTTATGCGTTCAAGCTCTCCTTCAAAAGGGGCGGGGTCGTGTTCACCAAGTTCAAGAGCCGCATGGTGGCATGGGGCCTGTTTTCGGTAACGATGTATATATGTGTTTGCACACCCATGCCTCATCCTCTAAACCCCTTGCCTGTATTTCATCTAACTCCCTGGTCGCTTAAGCGTTTGCGGTTCCGTAGATAGTGATGCCTAAAATCACCGCTTACAGTTGGCTCATATACCCGTAACCCCCCCTCATACACCATCCAACCAACCCTACACCACATTGCAGATTGAGTGGCCCCTTCTGCAGGATAGGTATCGCAATTGAATTCCGGCCCAGCCGGAACAAAACAGGTCGGACTACTTCGAGTGGTGTGATAAGGTCAAACAGATGATACAATTTGCAGTCATGGAGCGGAGGATCCCACATGATCCGGCTCAGGGTGCGTTCATGTTCCCCAACAAGTTCCACATCGACGATGGCGACCTTGGAGAGGTCGTCCTTGCCCACCGGGCGCTTGCAAGGCCCAGCAGTGTGTAGGCTATTTGACCTGGTGCTAAGACAGCTTGTTGCTAGAATGCTGAATAATGGTTGTTGTCAACCTGAAAATTAAATGTAATCCTGAAATCCTCAATATCCAAAATAAAACAAAAACAAAACCTAGCTTTAAATAATATGGTCACAAATTTGCACCAAAACAGATTTCGCCCGAATGTCACTCGGAAAAGCTCGCGTGCGAAATTGAAACTTGACTCGAGCCAAAACTTGTCGCGAGATGTGTGTCGGAGCTCCTATCAAATGACTCCAACCGTCGGTCGAAATTGGGTCCGGATTTTTTTACGAGAAGACAATCATAGTCAAAATTCGTCCCAACTTGGCATAGGGTTTTTGTGCTAATGCAGGTCAAGGTTGTGCAGCTCACCAAGGTCAGTGCAAGTGCGTCTCCTCTGCGGTTCCTCCTTCATAGAGGCCAGCGTGCGTCAGTCGGGAGTGGCGAAGACCAGGTCGTCAACGTACACCACGACAAAGAACGGGGTCGAGCCATAGCGGACGAACAGCGATGGGTTAGCAAACGATGAAAAGAAGTCAAGCGCTGCAAGAGTCGTATGTAGTCTGTTGTGCCACTCGCATGGAGCCTGGCGCAGGCCGTAGACTGGTCAACGCACCTGCCACTGGGTCCCAGGTGGGAAAGAGCCAGTGAAGCCAGATGGGCGACGCAGCCAGATCTGCTCGTGTAGTCTCCCCTGAAGGAACGCAGTCGAAATGTCCAAGGAGTGCAACCCGCAGTCGCGCTGGGCTGCAATATGCAGCAATACCTGAAGAGTATTCATCTTCGGGATGGGAGCAAAGGTTTGGAGGAAGTCTACCCCCTCTCGCTGACTAAAGCCTCTCGCCACACAGCGCGCCTTGAACACTGGTGGTGATCCAGGCGGCCGCTTCACCTTGTAGAGCCATCGGCCACTAACGACATTCGTCCCAGGTGGTGGGACTGTGTCGATGTAGGTGCTTGTGGACCTAAGATGCCATCTCTGCCTCCTCAGCTGCTATCCAATACAAAGCCCAAAGTCCCGAGACCGCCTCGGCGTGAGTTCGAGGGATCCTAATGTTAAGGGCGTCTGGATCCCCCTCACGGGCAAGTAGCATGGTGCAGAGATGAGGAACAGTGGCCGCTAGGAAACCAAGCTCCAGGGAAAAGACAGGAGCACCCCCAAAGGACGGAGAACAAGCCACTCATCAGGTGAGCGGTGTAGTCAAGGCGGTGGGAAGAGGCAAAGCCAGCGACAGTGGTAACAAGTCCTGAGACAGACGACAGGGGTGCAGTCGGGTGAGTCACCAACGTTGACAAAACACGGGAGACGACAGGACGAGAGGCACGGAGGTAGTCGGACAACGTATCGTGTAACACAGCGAGGGACGACTCTGGAGGCTATGGGAGGATAGGAGAAGGTAGAACACATGAGCTGAGAACAAGTTGAAACGGACCGTCTGCACGGTCACGTGACCGACAGTGCTCTGGGGACACAGCACGACTGAGTGGAGAACGACGAGTCTACTGGGACGAAGAAAGGGACTGGACGGGGGGAACACGAGGGGACAGTAGCGGACCATGAACCAAGCGTGCAGGTGCGGGGTTGGGCAGGTCGCGCACTCTGAGTTGCTGCTGCTCCGCCTCCACTGGCGTCTGCAGCGACAGTGCCTGCCCCTGCTGCTGGTCTTGGGGCTCCTCCTTTGCCCTCCCCTGCTTCGGCTGCAGCTGCACCCGCTACTTTGATCAGGACTCCTGCGCTACCCTCTCCTGTGGTGGTCGTGACTCCTCGTCTTGCTCCTGCTGTGTCTGTAAGTGCACCTGCTGCTACGGGCAGAACTCCTGCTCTACCGTCTCTTCTTGCGGCCGTGACACCTCTACTCTCTCCTGCTGTGACTGCAACTGCACCCGCTGCTGCACTCGCGACTCCTCGTCTACACTCTCTTGCTGCTGCTGCAACTGCACCCGCTGCTGCACTTGTGACTCCTCTACTCTCTCTTACTATGGCTACAACTACTCTTGCTCCTACAGTTGTGACCCCTGCTCTGCTCTGTTCTGCTGCTATTGTGGCTCCTCCTCTACTCTCTCCTGCCACTGCGACTGAGACTGCTCCTGCTGCTGTTGCTGCTACTGTGACTTCTCAAACCGCACACGCTCCTCCCCCTCCAACCGGAGGAGACGCTGCTCACGGGTCAGGAAGCGTACAGTGCATGGTGTAGGTGCCACAATGCTAGTGCCTCCAGCTCTAGCACCCCCAGAACCAGCGCCTCCAGCACCGACACCCCCAGGGCCTCCACTACCTCCCGCGGAAACACCCCCAGGTGTTGGGTGCAAATTCACATTGCACGACATCCTGCCGTCTGTTTGTACGAGAATGTGTGTGCGAATGCATTTGCGTATGAATGGAATGTTCGTGTGTTTGTTTGCTTTCGGCACAACATTGTACGCGCTATGAACAGTACAAGCAAAAACGACGAGCTTGCAAAGGAACCCAAGATGGAAGCTTTGCGGTTCGGCTTACTTGATTGCGCAAATTCAGAAAATATCCTACTCGAAATTGTACTGTTCTGTTTGGTTGACTATAGTGTAGCAGGGCAGGCACTATAGAGGTACAATTTAGGTGAAGGTTGAATCTTGTTTTTCTGTATCTGCATGCTCTAGGGCCAGGGGAAACCAGCGGAACCAGCATTTGGCTGGTTGGGCTAAGACAAAACAGGCTCTGTTTTTAGGACCTGAACCTGGTTGTTGCTTTTACAGGTGGGAAAAACAGAACCAGAGGTTGTTTACCAACCTACCACCTGCTGTTTGGTCCAGCCAGGTTGGTTCTGTTGCTTGGAAGTATTTGGGATCATCCTTGGTTGTTCCCAGGTTGATTCCCAAGGTCCTTGCTAGCTAGAAATATTTATTCCTTCTCTATTTGTACCTGGATATAGTCAATCTAATTCAAGCGAATTCCTCCCTTCCTGTAATTTCGTTCTACACGGTACGACGGCAAAATGCTACCCGAGTCAACGCTAGTACGCTAGCACTACGCCGCAAGGCCAACGCTGTCCGAACCATAACTTTGTAATGGCAAAACTTTTCGCGAGGCAACTTGGTTTATTTTAAAGCTCCTGAAGCGAGCTTCGATATAGGAAATTCTCAGTTTAATCCGATGGACGGTCTACATGATACGCTGCGCGGCGTTCAAGGTACTCTTGTTATTTTGGCTAAGTCGTTCTTGACTCCTCTCTCTACAAACTCGGACCCGAGGATAGGGGCTGGTCTTGTACCAAGCACCCAAGGACCCTTGGAGGTGACCCCGAGGAGAGGTTTTAAGTTTGATTAAGTCTCAATAGCTTGAGTTTATTAGGCCCTTACACCAACAAGCTGGTATCAGAGCTGCGTTATAGTGATCCTCGTTATAGGTAGCTATGGCGGGCAACACCTCGACGGGAGCTGGTGAACCTTCAGCCCAGGATCGTAGAGGCAGCCAAAATTTTTGTGTTTCAGCGCCAAGTGGAGCGAGAACAAACCAGGGCTCGCTGGTTAAGGAGGTGCTGAAGAACTGTCAAGAAGTTCAATGGTGAGGGCTATGATGATTGGGCCTGGAAAATGCAATTATATTTCCGTCAGATCGGTTTGCTGAAAATAATGATTGGGGAGGAGCCTAGACCGAGTGACCCTACGCTGTAGGATGATTAGGAAGAGCGCTCCTCCCCTGTCTTGGACAAGATGCGCGACCTGTACACGAAGGTGGCAACTGCGGGAATCACCTACTCAGAGCAGACCAAGTGCTTGAAGATGCTCTCGCTGCTACCAGAATCGTGGCTTCGATTTACGAGCGGATTTAGCCTGCCGCAGAACCAGAGCTCGCGAACACTCGACTGGGTGCGGACAAAGATTCCGGAGGAGGACTTCCATCGCCTCCAACTAAGGGGTGGAGACGACGGCAGCTGCGGCTATGGGATGCAAGGGAGTCGACGTGGTAGAGGACTTGGCTTTGGTGGTGCTGGACGCGGTGCAAAGAAGGAAGACGACTCTAACGACCAATAAGGAGGTACCGGTTGGGGTCACGGTGCGAAATCTGGACGTGGGGGCAAGTCAGGTGCTGGTGGCAAAATTAAAGGGCGTTGCTAGTATTGTGAGAAGGAGGGGCACCCCTGGTTTTTGTGCTATAAGAAACCCGATAGATGGACCCCCCAGAATCGTCACCAGGATGGCGGTGCGCGGAGGAACCAGAAAAACGGCGAGAGCATGGTCGACGATTCGTCCGACAACAACCCAAAGAGCAACGGCGGTGCGGAGAAGAAGGAGCGCACCGCGGGCCAGTTCTTCCATATTGGAGAGCCGGGGGAGCAAGGAGACACCTCTGCCAAGGTTGGAGCAGCGCTGCACCCCCTGAACTATTGGGTGTTGGACTCGGGCGCTGCTTGGACGATGACGCCGCGCAAGGATCTGCTGGACGACGTACGCGCTGCACCGATCAATGAGGTGTGCTCTGCCTCTGGACACGCGTTGAAGGTGGCTGGTGCAGGACGAGCTGCGTTTGAGGGAGCGGATGGCAAACTGGTGGTGCTTCATGACGTTCTCCTCGTTCCTGATCTCAAGGGAAACCTCATCTCCCTCAGTAAACTTGGCAAGGCTTGGTTGAGCACTAGCACTGATGGGGCACACATGTACAAGGGGCAGCTGGGCAATCGGGTGCTTTGGGATTTGCACTAAAGAAAGGATGTGTAGAGATCCATGTGGCAGCTGCCGGTGTTGGCGTGGCATGGTAGGGTTCAGGCTGTAGAGGGGTCTGCATCCCAAGAGGAGTGCAACGCTGTTGGAGGGGATGGTGTGAAAGTATGGGCCAGATCTGGGGAGACGGATTGGGCAACGGCACACTGACGCTTGGGGCATGTAGCAATGCCTAGGGCTGAAGCAGCTAGCGAATGATTGGGTCGTGAAGGGTCTGAAGCTGAATGGCCAGCCACTTGATGACAACTGTAAAATATACTTGCTTTCGAAATTCACCCGTTTCCCCTTCCATAGTGTGACTAGCAGGAGCAAGAAGCCTTTAGAGTTGGTCCACATGGACTTGGTGGGGCCGCTGCCGGTTCAGGGGCACAAGAGGGAGCGGTACTTTTTGACCATAGTGGATGATTGGAGCAGGCTTATGTGGGCATATCCAATGAAGCAGAAGGACCACGCCGCCTCTATGATACAGGATGATTGGCTGCCATTCGTGGAGAAGCAAGTGGAGTGTGTGGTGAAGCCGATTAAGACAGATCACGCTGGTGAGATCCTTGGAGCTGAGATGACGGCCTGGCTCAAGAAGCAGGGCATCCAGAGGGAGCTGACAACGGCTTGCACCCCACAGTCTCTAAGAATAGAAACGAGAATGATTCAACTATGAAAGAGTTGGGTACAAGTACTAACCCTAATTGGGTTGTACCCCATGTGGGCTACCCCCACTACAGCCTACACAAATGTATAAGCTATATGTTCTAACACACCCCCATAGGCAAAGTGGGGAGAACAAGGGGTCACAAGACCAGTCAAGCAAAGCAAAGCAAAGCAAGCCCAGGGTGGATCACAAAGTCACCACACATTCTGAGCACAAGTTCAAGGCCAGACGGCCAGTTCACATGCAGGATTACATATATATATAAGGCTAGACAAGCAAGAGCAGGTATATATATATATATGTAACAGTACAACCAAGGTCAAGGGGTGAGCAAGTGAGGCAAGACAGGGACAAGACCCAGCTGAGTGCAGAAGCGCTGATGATCACAAGGCGGAAGTGCCTTGGTGAAAACATCAGCAGTGTTGGCCTCAGAGGCCACGTACGCAAGCCGGAACTGACCACGCTGATGTAGCTCACGAGCAAGGAAGTAGCGGAGAGCAATGTGCTTTGTTCTGTGCTCCAGTCTCTGCTCTCGACACAAGGCCAGCATGGCCTTGTTGTCTACGTACAGGACTGGAGGAGAACGAGGCGGCTCTCCAAGGTCGGTCAGCAGGTAGGTGAGCCAGCGAAGCTTCTGTGCAGCCATGGCCCCGGCGTAGATCTCAGCCTCACAACTGGAGCCGAGAACAGAAGACGAGCGAGTAGCCCGCCACGAAACAGAGCCGGAACCAAGGCTGAAGGTGTAACCCTGGGACAACCGCAGCGTAGCCTGGTCGTCAGCTCAAGAAGCGTCTGCGTGCCCAGTGAGGACCACTGGACTCCGCCCTCCAAGCACAAGCCCCATGCCCGACGTACTGCACAAGTAGCGCAACACCCTCTTCGCTGCAGCCATGTGCTCTGGTCGGTGTCTCCCAGGAGCAACATAGCGTGCAAGAATGCGAAGAGGGTATGCAAGGTCAGGTCGTGTGCAGGTCATCAGGTACATGAGGCAGCCAACAAGCTCTGGATACGGGCCACTCGACTCTACGGACTCATCCGAAGGCAGAGCTGAGAGTGAGTGGCGAGTAGGCAGAGGAGTGGCCTGAGGCGAGGAATACGTGAGCCGAAGCGCTGAAGGACCTGCTGCACCATGTGTGACTGAGTCAGGGTAATGGTGCGGCGTGCTCTGTCCCGGGTGATCTGCAAGCCAAGGTAGCTGCGCAGTTCACCCAGGGCAGTGCACGTGTGTCTTTTCTGCAGCTCAGACTTCACCTAGGCGAGTTCAGCCGTGTCAGCAGTGGCAAAGACCAAGTCGTCGACGTACACGAGGATGTAGAACGGTGGCAGAGAGGTGTCCGTGCGCAGAAACAGCAACGGGTCGGCAGTAGAAGGAGCAAACCCAAGAGCCGCAAGCGTAGTCCTCAGTGTGTCGTGCCACTCACGTAGCGCCTGGCGGAGACCGTAGACTGGACGCCGGAGACTCCACTGGGTACCAGGAGGGAAAGACCCAGTGAAGCCAGGTGGGCGGCGCAGCCAGATCTCCTCGTGCAGGCTGCCCTGCAAGAAAGCAGTGCTGAAGTCGAGAGAGTGCAGCTCGTAGTCACGGTAAGCAGCAACGTGCAGCAGTACCCGAAGAGTGGTCATCTTCGGGGTGGGGGAGAAGGTCTGAAAGTAGTCAACTCCCTGCCGCTGACTGAAGCCACGAGCCACGTAACGCGCCTTGAAGACAGACGGAGAACCCGGCAGCCGCTTCACCCTGAAAATCCACATGCCACTGACAATGTTCGCCCCAAGAGGGGGGGCAGCGTCAACGTAGGTGCCTGTGGACTTCCAAGAAGCCATCTCTGCATCCATAGCTGCCTGCCACTGAGAGGAGTAGGGACCCTCTATCGCCTCCACTTAAGAGCGCGGAGTCGGGATGTCAAGTGCATCCGGGTCTCCCTCAGGGGTAAGCAGTACGGACACGAGATGAGGTGAAGCAGCTGCCAGACACTGGAACTCCTCCTGCCTGTCCTCAAGGACGTCCGTGCCAAGGGCACACTCACCCCCGACGGACGGAGGACAGACAGACTCAGACTCAGCGACAAGACTAGCAGCGTAGTCTAGGCGACAGCGAGCAGCAAAGTCGACGAGCTCAGCAACTAGGGCAGACGCAGCAGTAGACTCGAAAGAAGGGTCAGTGACGATAGTAGCCAGGAGACGCGTGACAGTAGGACTGGCAGCACGAAGAGAGTCCGACTCCGGGTCAGGAAGAGCAGGAAGAGAGGACTCAGGAGGAGAAGGCAAAGGGACACGTAGAGGAGCAGTGGACGGACGGAGAGACATCCTGTGCGTGCCAGGGACAGGAGGAGGACGCGGACGCGAACCACGACCACTAGCGCGAGCAGCACGGACAGGCGACGTAGGGCGAGACGCAGGCTCACGACGCTCAGCAAGACTTCCAGTAGGACCAGTGTAGGGAGAAGGAGCAGGCAAAGGGGAGGTAGGCTGCAACTGTAACTGTGACGGGACAGGCTGTGGACACTCTAAGGGAGGAGGAGGACCAGTAGAAGGTGGAAGACCAAGAACCTGCTGCAGGAGTGGAACGAAGTACAGTCGAGGCCGCGTGGCGACGCCAGAAACAGGAGGGACAGCACCAATACCTCCAGCAGGAGCACCCGCTCCAGCAGCACCTTCAGGAGCTCCAGAAACTCCAGCAGCACCAGGAGCACCCCCAGCAGGACCGCCAGTGGTAGTCTCAGCGCCAACACCCTCAGCAGCACCAGCTCCAGTCGAACCTGCAGGCCCAGCAGCTCCAGTACTCCCAGGACGAGCACCTCCGGGACCCGCGACAGCAGCACCCTCAGTAGCCGACGAACCTCCATCACCAGCAGCACGGCTCCAGCGCCGGGCAAACCACTCTCCAATGTGAGAGTACGACGGCTTATGCCAGCTATGCTTGCTTGCCTCTACTTTATCATGCTATTTCTAGCATAGGATAATCATATGCATGCATGAATTGCTTGATTTCCTAGGCTAGGTGCTTTCCTATATTTTATTATAGTTATAGCACCGAGCTAGGTTGCGTGCACCGAATTCTGGCTTTTCGGTTGCCACCGAATTGCCTTGTACCGAATTCGGTAAGGATCTGTTCGGGACGCTTCGCGACCCGCGGAACCTTCGCGTAACACCTGGTTACGGGGCCTTGTGTCGAGCCTATATATAGCCTCGTGTTGTACCCAGGTGGACATTCAATTCAATTCAATTCTCATTCTCTTTTTTGAGCTCGATCCTAGATCCTCACAGCGCAGCTCCTGTGGAGAGAGTGGCTCCCGGCGAGACGAAGCACCCGGAGAACCTCCAGGCGGAGCACCTCCAGGCTCAGCACCCCTTGGCTAAGCACCCCTAGGCTCAGCATCCCCAGGCTCAGCACCCCCAGGCGTAGCACCCCCAGGCTCAGCACCCCCAGGCTCAGCACCCCTAGGCTCAGCACCCCCAGTAGCCGAAGAACCTCCAGCACCTGCAGCACGGCTCCAACGTTGAGCAAACCACTCGCGCAGCTCCTGCGGAGAGAGTGGCTCCCGGCGAGACGAAGCACCCGGAGAACCTCCAGGCGGAGCACCTCCAGGCTCAGCACCCCCACGCCCGGAACCCCCAGGCAAAGCACCCCCAGGCGTAGCACCCCCAGGCTCAGCACCCCCAGGCTCAGCACCCCCAGGCTCAGCACCCTCAGCAGCTCTAGAGTCACCAGTGACCTCGACAGGCTCGACTGCGTCTACCTGGGACGCACCTGAAGGGGCAGGACCCTGAGGGGAGAGGGGGTCTACCTGGGGAGGACGTGGTACAAGGAAGAGCGGATGCAGGGGGAGGGACGGAGTGCGGTAGGGGAAGAGGCGGTAGTAGGGGACCGACTCGTCAAACGTGACGTCCTGGGAGGACACAACACGGCGAGAGGTGGGGTGGTAGAACTGCCACCCAGGCGCGTCAGGGGGGAACCCCAGGAAGACGCAAGGAGCAGCACGAGGGGACAGCTTGTCCGCAGACAAGTCGAGGACAAACGCCCGAGATCCCCAGACCCGGAACGCCGACGCATCGCCAACCTTCCCCGTCCACAGCAAGGCTGGGGAGGTCTCCGGCCTGGAGACCCTGGGGTGAAGGTTGATCTGATGCGCCGCGTACCTGACTGCAAACGGCCACAGAAAATGGGGGGCAGCCGCATGCATCATAGACGTATGAGCGACGTCCATGACCATGCCAATGCGGCGCTCAGCAATCCCATTTTGCTGCGGAGAGTCCGGAAGCGTGAAGGTCTGACGGATGCCCCGTGCGCGACAGTAGGCTCTCAGAAGGCCAGAGGAAAACTCTCCGCCTCTGTCCGAGTGCAGACGCAGAACAGGAAAGTCCGAGCCAAAGCTCTGCCTGAGCTGGAGACGAGCTGCGCGGATTCAGTCGATCAGCACCTCAGTGACATCACCCTTGCTGCGCAAGGGGAAGACTGCGGTATAACGCGAGTAGTCGTCAACAACTAGCAGGAAGTAGCGCTCGTGACCCTGTCCACGGACGCGGGCTGGGCCCCACACGTCCATGTGAAGCGTCTGCAACGGGGCCTCTGTCGGAGGAAACTGGGAGGAGTGAGGGGCAGCACGCTGGCGCCCCTCGACATAGGGGACACATGTAGGGCCAGGGCCGTGAGGAAGGGGAGGGAGGGACCGGGGGAGACCAGAAACAAGAAGACAAGAGGCCATGCCTCTGAGCCGAAGCAGAGAGGGGTGACCAAGGCGGTGGTGCCAGAGGAGAGTCTCGTGAGACAGGAGACGACACGAACAGGGGGCAGACTCAGGACCAGACCTGGACGCAGCTACCCTACCAGGCTCAGCAACTGGAGGAGACGCAGTGGTCAGTGTGTACAGGCTCGACCCCGGCCGACGAGTAAACGTGACCAGGTGTCCGCCTGTCCGAGCGTCTGTGCAGTGGGTCACCCGCTGACTCGCAGGAGTGAACTGGTGAACCCCCGCATCCTTTTAGGTCAGCACCACTCACCAAGTTCGTAGAGAACAAGGGGAGGTCAAGACCAGACAGGGTGCCAGAGGGGGCCGCCGGACACGGGAGGACAGTGGAGAAGTGAGCAAGGACAGGGCCCCAGAGGGGTCTGCCAGAGAGACTGCAACTGGCCGACCAAGCGGCGTGAGTGTGGTGCAGTCTCGAAAGAAGGAGCGGGAAGCCCCCGAGTCAAGGGTGAAGGTGTGAGAGGCCGGAGCCGACGCGGTACCTGAGAGAGAAGACTCACCCGCACCTGAGGAAGCAGACTCACTAGCACCTAGAGCAGCAGCCGCACTTGTACCTGGAGCAGGAGACACACTAGCACCCAGAGCAGCAGCCGCACCAGCAGCTAGAGCAGCAGGCTCAATACCCGGGTCTGGCGGTACGCACAGGTGACCGGCACGGTCAGCACTAGTAGGCAATGCATACATGGCAGTGAGAATAGCATCATAGTCAAGAGCAAATATATCTACCCTCTGCCTAAGCAACTCCACCTAGTCGTGGAGCTCAGCCTCGTCGCCAAACTCGGTACGTCAGGCGTCGCTCAGACGGGCGAAGCAGCGGGACGGTGTGTGACTAGGCGTCTCACAAGGCTGACAAGTCCCAGCACTAGTGCGAATCACGTAAGAGCAGCGAACAGAACTGAGAGACCCTCTACTCTGAGCGTACCACTCACGAAGCTGCTGGGGCGTGAGAGACGCGCGTGGGCATCGCTGGAGCTGCATCTGGCCGCCGCCAGTAGAAGCAAGAGCAGGAGTAGCAGCAGGCAGGCAGCCAAGCAAGCAGCAGGCAGCGCGCTAGTAAGGCAGGGGCTCACCAGTGGTGGGAAGAGGAGGCTCGACGACTCGGCGACTCGGCGGCACGGCGGCATTGCAGCAACTGCGGCTCGGCGGCTCGCGCGACTCGGGCGGCTCGGCTGCTCGGGCGACTCGGGCGGCTCGGCGGCTCGGCGGCTCGGCGGTACGGCTGCTCGGCAGCAACTGCAGCTCGGCGGCTCGGCGACCCGGCGGCTCGGGCGGCTGAGGTGGCGCTGCGGCTCGGGTGGCTCGGGCGGCTCGGGCGGCATGGGCGGCTCAAGCGGCTCGGGTGACTCGGCACTAGCTCGGCGGCGCCGGCGGCTCGGTGGTGACGGCGCGGCCGCCTGGGGACGGCGGCGGGGCCGGGTGGAGCGGCGACGGGGCCAGCAGAGGCGGCGCCGGGGCCGGCAGAGGTGGAGCCAGGGCCGCAGGGGCAGGCGACGGGGCCAGCAGAGGCGGGGCCGGGTCTGTGCAGGGCTGCGGGGCCGCAAGGGAGGTGGCGGGGCCGCGGTGGAGAATGGCGGCAGGGGCCGCGACGAAGGGCGGCAGGGGTCGCGACGAAGGGCGGCAGGGGCCGCGACGAAGGGCGGCAGGGGCCGCAACGAAGGGCGAGGCCGCGACGAGAGTGGCGGGGCCGCGACGAGAGATGGCGGGGCCGCGACGAGAGGTGGCGGGGCCCCAACGAGGGGTGGCGAGATGAAAATAGGTCGCACGCCGTGGGGCGTGCGACAGATCGAGTAGCAGCGGAAGCAGTAGTAGGGCATTAGGAACAGTTCCCACAAGGGAACCTGCTCTGATACCATGTGAGAATAGAAACGAGAATGATTCAACTATGAAAGAGTTGGGTACAAGTACTAAACCTAATTGGGTTGTACCCCATGTGGGCTACCCCACTATAGCCTACACAAATGTATAAGCTATATGTTCTGACATAACGGTGTAGCAGAACGGGCGAACCAGACAATTCTAGAGACAGCTAGGGCGCTGCTCATAGAATCTGGGCTGGGCAACTTGATGTGGCCCCATGCTGTTCGGCACGCTACTGTTGCTAGGAACAGGGTACTTATAAAGGTTGGGGATAACTCGTTGGTGCCGTTAAAGAGGTGGCTTGGGAGGAAGCCGCCAGTGGACATGCTGAGGGTGTTCGGTTGCATGGCACTTGCCCACGTCCCCAAGACCTACGTAGTAAGTTGGGGGCAAGTGCAATCTGGTGTGTGCATTTGGGGCTGGCTGCTCAGAGCAAGGGATGGCTACTGTAGGAACCATCCAAGGGTGTGTTGTTTAATAGGAGGGATGTGAAGTTTGTAGAGGGCATGATGTATGGGAGCTGGGAGAAACAGCCGGAGGCCATAGTGTCCCAGCAGATGGAGCTGATCACCATGCAGCTGGACCTAACTCCTAGTCTGTGGGAGGAGGGAGAGGAGGCAGCTGCAGATGGTGGTGATGGAAAGAAGGTACAGGAGGCACCTGCTGGTCGAGAAAATGATGTGGAGACTAGCACTAGTGGAGCTGCTGGATTCGAGGGAGGAGAGCAGAAGCAGGGGAAAACTAAGAAGCCAAAGGGTGTCGTTATGAAGGGATGGGAGACACCCGTCTCCAAGCCAGGACGTACCCGTATGGCTACTAAGAAGCTGACGGCAGGAGCTGATGTAGCAGAGCATCAGCTTGGGACAGAGGAGGCATTGCTGATTCTACCGCATGGCTATGACCCGGATGAGGAGGATGAACCTGCCTACTGTTTTCTTGCCCCTGCACCAAAGGAACCAGCTCGCATGGAGGAGGCATTAGCTGGACCAGATAGGGAGAAGTAGCTGGTTTCTAGGGATGATGAGTACCAGATCCTGCTAGAGAATGGAACATGGGATCTGGTGGTGCTGCCCGATGGGAAGAAAGCTGTACAGTGCAAGTGGGTGCTAAGGATCAAGACCGATGACAAGGGACAGGTCACCATCTATAAGAGTAGGCTGGTGGCTAAGGGGTTTATGCAAAAGGAGAAGCAGGACTTCAATGAGATCTTTGCTCCCACTGCCAAACCCCCTACCCTCCGTGTCTTGTTGGCAGATGCAACTGTTAGTGGGTAATTCATTATTCAGATGGATATATCAACGGCATTTCTCAATGGGATTTTAGAGGAGGATGTGTACATGACGCAGCCACTTGGGTATGAGGATGGTACAGGCAGAGTGTGCGAGCTGAAAAGGTCCATCTACTGCTTGAAGCAGGTGCCTGCGGAGATAACTGCAGCAACGGGAGCTAGGCTACGGGCTAGGCACGTGTGCTCGTGTGATCTCTGCGTTCTCTGTTCCTTAGTCGTTTTCCTTGTGTACACACTACTTGCTAGTTCACGGGGAAAATTGGTAAGAGTTTCACTAGGAAAAATTCAGAACAATAGGTACAATGAAGTTGGCATAGCATGACTACATCAGAGCAAGCATTCAGGTCGGCCAACTGCCAGCGCAGCTTGGTCGACCGCGTTCCAGCACGACTTGGTCGACCGCACTCCAGCAAGGCAAGGTCGACGGCGTGCCAACGTCGCAGGTTGACGGCGTGCCAGCGTTGCTCACGCAGGACAGCAGTGCACCCGCCTCGCAGGTGTGCGTAGCTGATTGGCGTGCAGAGTCCCGTCACCTGCACAGCGCACACTCCACGTCAACCTCGAGCTGACGACTGCCTCTGGTCTGCCACGACGACCTCGGGATACCACCACCGAGGTCGTGCTCGCCACCTTTGCCTGGGCGACCGTCGCACTTCTCCGCAGCACTTCGTCACCCAGGTAACCTGGTCGACCGGGCAACCACGTCGACCAGCAGCTCTTGTACGTGCCCGTCGACCTCCCAAGTCGACGACCACCCCAAGTCGACCTCCTCAGGTCGACCACTACTCCCTGGTCGACCAGCTCCAAGTCGACGTCACTCCTGGTCGACCAGAAGGGCTGGTCGACTTCCCAGGTCGACCAGGATGGTCTGGTCGACGTCCCAGGTCGACCAGAAGGTCTGGTCGGCGTCCCGGGTCGACCAGACGAAGTTGGCGCCCTCCTGAAGTCGGCGCCCATGCAGTGGCTCCCCGTGCAGGTCGACTAACCTCGTCGACCAACTCGCCCACTGCTGCAGGTCGGCTGCACCCTACACCCGACCACGAAGTCGGCTCCGCCCAGGCGTGGACGGGGCCAACATACAACTCCCGTTGACACTCCCCTGCCGCGTTCACGCTTGGGCACCCAGCCCACACGGCAGTACAGTTCGGAGACTAGCTCGTCGACGTGCACCCAACACATAGCACGTCGTCCACCGCACCAGCCATGCAAAAGGGCATGGCACCTACTACTGCACGTCGTTGTCGCCGTCGCCCACGTCGGCCAAGCGCACTTGGCCGATTGCGACGGAGCACCGGTTGAAGGCCGGATAGTGCAGCGCCTTCGTCAGGAAGTCGGCCGGCTGCTTAGCGGTTGGGATGTACTGCAGCAAGAACTTCCCGCGCCTCACCATGTGCTGCAGCCAGGCCTGTCGCCGCTCCATGTGCTTGAGGTTGCCCATCAACCCCATGCCCTCGGCAATCGTGATGGCCGACTTGTTGTCCACACGCAGGACAGTCGGCTTCCCGGCGTCGAGTTGCCGTAACTCGGCGAGGAGGAAGCGAAGGCGGCGTCCCTCCTTGCCAGCTTCAGTGGCCGCCACGTACTCCGACTCGGTCGACGACAGCGTCGCGCACTTGATGCGCTGGCTCGACCAGGAGACTGCAGCCCCTCCGTAGACGAACACGTAGCCGCTCGTGCTCATCCTGTTCTGCTTGTCACCGGCGTCGTCGACGTCCACGTAGCCGACCAGCTCCAGCGACTGAGGTCCACCGCCGAACTCCAGGGCGGTGTCGCGTGTGTTGGCGAGGTAGGCGAGGCAGCGATCGACCTCGTGCCAGTGCTGGTTGCTTCTCACCGTGAGGCCGCTCCCCAGCTTGCTGCATGCGAAGGCGACGTCCGGCCTCGTCGTCGTCGCCGCGAACTGCAGCGAGCCGACCTTCTGCCGGTACTCCTCCTCCTGACGTTCCTGCGCCTCCTCGTCATCGAAGGTGAGCTCGGCGTAGGCACCGACCGAGACCGGCGTCTTCGGGGTGCGCCCGTTCTGCTCCCCGTCGAGGAAGCGCCAACGCAGCTTGTCGGCGTAGCCCTGCTGGTGCAGCCACAGCTTCCCCGCCGACCTATCGCGTACGATTTCGAGCCCGAGGTACTTCTGAACCGGCGAGATCTCGCGCAGCTCGAAGGCGGCTTCCAGCAGCTCCCTCAGCTCCTTCAGCATCATGGCGCTGCTGCTGGCGGCAAGCAGGTCGTCGACGTAGACCAGCACCCAGCAGACTACCTCACCCTCGCCGACTTTGCAGTAAAGAGCCTCGTCGACCTGGCTCCTCTTCCACCCGGCGCCGACCAGCACATCGTTGAGCGCCAAGTACCACAACAGCGGCGACTGCTTCAGCCCGTACAGGCTCTTCAGTAGCTTACACACCCGGCCGGTTCCGTCGTTGAAGTAGTCCGGCTGAGACATGTACAGTACCCGATCGAGCTTGCTCTGCAGGAAGGCATTCTTCATGTCGAGCTGCATCAGGTCGAGGTCGAGGACAGCGACAATGCTGAGGAAAATCCTCAGCGTCACGTAGCTGCTCACCGGCGCGAACGTCTCGTCGTAGTCGGCGCCATACACCTGTGTGAAGCCCTTTACGACCAGCCTCGCCTTCTCTCGTTCAACGGTGTCGTCAATGTGGTACAGCGTCGTCAACACCCACCGGTTCTTCATGACGTTTACCCCCGGCGGGCGTTCGACCAGCTCCCAAGTGCCCATGTTGATGAGGCTGCGGATCTCCTCCTCCATGGCGGCCTTCACCGCCAGGCCCTTCCAGCTCGCCAACGCCTCCTTCACCGTCATCGTCGAGATGTCCCAACGGTGCTCGGGGTCGGCTAGCATGTCGGGGTCGAGCTCCGGAAACTCCTCATCCTCCTCGGCGTCGTCGTACAGCAGGTCGTCGTCATAGTCCACGTCATACACCGTGGTGAAGGCAGCGGGGACGAAGAAGTCAGGCGGCCTTCGAAGTCGGCCGGAACGCCGTGGTCCCTGCTGGACCGCCGCGGCGTCCCCTCCATCGTCACTGTCGTCGCTGCCCTCGGCGTCCTGCTGCTCCTCAGCCGGCGTCCCAGCCGACTGCTCCACTGTGGTCGGCTTCCCAACCGACTTCTCCCCTGTGGTCGGCTCCCCTGCCGACGTCCCGGTCGCCGACTGCTCCGTGGTCGGCTTCACGGCAGCTTGCTCCCTTGTCGGCTGCTGCTCCCCTGTCGACTGCAATCCCACGTCGATTCGCCGCTCGTCAAGTCGGTCGCCGGCGATGCACTTGGCCAGCGCCGAAGGCGGCGTCCCACTACTCCCCTCATCGCCGAAGGCCGACACCGAGGGCAGCCCACGAAGGTCGGCCACGAGGGGAGGGGCAGGAGTCAGAGGGAGAGGGGTAGAGGAGCGGACGTCCTCGACGTCCTCAGTAGCAAGCTCACCGACCTCGGCAAGCAGCGGCAGCGTCGCCGACGAGGTGTCAGAGGGCAAGGTGGACGGCGAGCGGCCGGGTACCGGTCCATGCTCAGTCTTCCACTCGGCCAGCGACATCTCCTCGTAGAACACCACGTCCGACGTGGTGACCACTCGGTCGGTGTCGGCGTCGAGGAGCTCCCAGCCCTTGCTCGCCGCCGACACGCCAAGGTGCAGGCCCCACCTGGCCTTCGGCTTCAGCTTCCCACCACGCTGCGGCTCAGGGACAAGGAACTGCGCCATGCAGCCCCACACCCGCGCCAGCGACAAGTCGGGCTTCTTCCCTGTCAGCAGCTGGTACGGCGTCGTCCCCGGCGGCAGCGTCGACCTCTCCAGGCAGTTGCGGACCTAGACGGCCTGCCGCAGAGCGAGGTGCCACCAGTGGTGCTGCACGCCCATGTGCAGCAGCATTGTCCGCACCGACTCTACCACCGTCCTCATCTCCCGCTCTGCCATGCCGTTTTGCTGCGGGGTATATGGGCAGGTCAGGTCGTGGACGATCCCCTTGTCGTTCACGAAGTCGGTGAACTGCTTCCCGAGGAACTCCCCTCCCCGGTCAGAGCGCAGCATCAGCACCGACTTCTTCGTCTGCCGCTCAGCCACCGCCAGCCACTGTACGAACGCCTGCAACGCATCGGACTTCTTGGCGACCGGCTTCACCCACACGTAGCGGGTCTTGCGGTCCTTCAGCAGCAAGAAGTACAGGCTGCCGTCCTTGGCAGCCACGCGAAACGGACCGCACAGGTCGATGTGCACGACGACCAGCACGTCGTCGGCGTCGGAGCCTTGGTCGGGGAAGGTGTGCCGCGCCAGTTTCCCACCAACGCACGAGACACACGGGGAGTCGGCGTCCGTCGCCGACTTGAGGTCCAGCCCAATGGCGACCTCGTTCTTCGCCGAGCTCCGTATGGTGTCCATGCCGACGTGCGCAAGCCTCGCATGCATCCGGTTCGGCGTCGACTTCGCCTTCGGGACGATCGCCCGCAGAGCCACCACCTCCGTCATGGGCGGCGTCGACCTCGTCGCGCAGGGACGCAGGTCGGTGCAGAGGACTCGCCCAGAGTACGTCGCTCGCCCGAGCACCTCCCCTGCTGCCGAGACGAGCAGCATGCCGTCTCCGTCCTCCTGCAGCTTAACACCATGCTCCTTCAGCTGGCCGGCCGACAGCAGGTTGGCTCGCACACCCGGGACGTACAACACGTCGGGGATGAGCACCTCCTTCCCGGCCTCTCCTTGCAGGGCGATGGTGCCGCAGCCCTGGACATCCTGCAGCGCCCCATTGAAGCCGCGCACATGCCTGATGGCGCCACTCGGCTGCAAGTCGACGAAGGCTTCCTTCGTCCCCATCAGGTGGTGGGAGCAACCACTGTCGAGCAGGACCACCGCTGGGTTCGCCTGCACAGCTGCCGCCACCGCTTGGAAGTCCTCTCCGGCCTCCGGCGCCAGAGAGATGGTCGGCTCCACGACGCCGACCAGCGAGCACGACGCCGTTTTGTCGTCTTGACCCTTGCCGCCAGCATCGGAGTCGGCGTCCTTCGCCGAGGTCGATATCTTGGTCGACTGCTTCTCCTTGCGCGGTTGGTTGCGTCCACGATGAGGACGACGGCTGCCAGACCTCCCACGGCCTCCCTTAGCATCGTCATTGTCGGAGTCGCTGCAGTTGGGACACTCGAAGGAGAGATGATCGGGATCGCCGCACAGCCAGCACTCTCGACGTCGACCTCCTCCTCCACGACCGCTGTCCTTGGTCGACTTCCTCTTGTCGACCTCCTTGGCCGGTTTCCAGCCACTGCTACCGCCACCGCCGGATTGCCCGCGCTGCCCCGGTCGACCTCCTTGCTTCGCTGAGGTGACCAAGTTCGCCTGTGCCAAGAGCTCCTGCGACCGCTCAGCCTCCTGCATCGCCTCGTCCTGCAGGATATACGAGGTCAAGTTGTCCTCGTTGAGCGTCGCCCTTGTGCTCGGCGCCATAGACAGCCGCTTCAGCAGGTTGTAGCTGCTAGAGAGTCCCTGCATGACATGGGTGATGTACGACGCCGTGGAGTACTGCGCGCCGGCCATCCTGATGGTGGCGAGAATTCGCCTGGCTCGGTTGCAGTAGTCGGTCGCACTCTCCTCGTCGCCCATACGCAGATGTGTCAGCTGTCCCTCCAGCTGGGCGATGAACAGGTCGTCGGTGACCTGATATGTCGACTCAATGAAGTGCCACGCCCGATGGCCGGCGTCGAGGTACTCCCGGCACCACTTCAAGGCGATCTGCAGGCCCGGCGAGCAGCACCGCGAGATGACAGTGAAGGTCAACAGCTGCACGGCGCAAAACTCCGCACGCAAGTCGGGGTGGTGCTCCCCCGGCGTCGCCACGGTCCCTCGGGCGAAGCCGATCAGCCCGGCCATCTCCAGCTGGGGCTCGATGGCTTCCTTCCAGGTGAGAATGTCAGGTCGACCGACCAGCGGAGGGGTGACCGAGATCCTGTCCGGCGTAAACTTGAAGTAGCCGTAGCTCGGTGCAATCCCACCTGCCGTCACCTGGGACGCCGACATCGGCGTCAGTCCACTCCGTCGACCTCCGACGTCACCCCGCGAAGAGCCTGCAGTCGCCGACAACTGCATCCCTTGCGCCTGAACGCCGCCAACTTCACCGGCGTGTATCACACCTCTCTGCCTCGACGTGCCTCCCGCACTGCTGCCGACCTGACCTCCACCGGCGTTGACACCCACGTCGACGCCGCCTTCGTTGTTCACCGGACGAGGAGAGGCAGGTCGAGACGGGTGCTCCGTCGCCCACATGGAGCGGAGTCCAGCCTCGACGACCGGCCAGGGCAAGTCGCCGTACTCGTTGGCCTCGTGCTTCCTCCTCGCGTTCTCCAACCGTGCCTCTAGGGTGTCCACCACCCCCGCGTCACCTACGGCTCCTACCATAGTGACTACCGCACGGTTGCCGGCCTGCAACTACGAAATAGGTAAGTGGTGTCTACGTCGACCTGACTGAAGGTAAGTCGTGTGCCTCCACGCTCACCGCACCATGCGGAGATAACTGCAGCAACGGGAGCTAGGCTACGGGCTAGGCACGTGTGCTCGTGTGATCTCTGTGTTCTCTGTTCCTTAGTCGTTTTCCTTGTGTACACACTACTTGCTAGTTCACGGGGAAAATTGGTAAGAGTTTCACTAGGAAAAATTCAGAACAATAGGTACAATGAAGTTGGCATAGCATGACTACATCAGAGCAAGCATTCAGGTCGGCCAACTGCCAGCGCAGCTTGGTCGACCGCGTTCCAGCACGACTTGGTCGACCGCACTCCAGCAAGGCAAGGTCGACGGCGTGCCAACGTCGCAGGTTGACGGCGTGCCAGCGTTGCTCACGCAGGACAGCAGTGCACCCGCCTCGCAGGTGTGCGTAGCTGATTGGCGTGCAGAGTCCCGTCACCTGCACAGCGCACACTCCACGTCAACCTCGAGCTGACGACTGCCTCTGGTCTGCCACGACGACCTCGGGATACCACCACCGAGGTCGTGCTCGCCACCTTTGCCTGGGCGACCGTCGCACTTCTCCGCAGCACTTCGTCACCCAGGTAACCTGGTCGACCGGGCAACCACGTCGACCAGCAGCTCTTGTACGTGCCCGTCGACCTCCCAAGTCGACGACCACCCCAAGTCGACCTCCTCAGGTCGACCACTACTCCCTGGTCGACCAGCTCCAAGTCGACATCACTCCTGGTCGACCAGAAGGGCTGGTCGACTTCCCAGGTCGACCAGGATGGTCTGGTCGACGTCCCAGGTCGACCAGAAGGTCTGGTCGGCGTCCCGGGTCGACCAGACGAAGTTGGCGCCCTCCTGAAGTCGGCGCCCATGCAGTGGCTCCCCGTGCAGGTCGACTAACCTCGTCGACCAACTCGCCCACTGCTGCAGGTTGGCTGCACCCTACACCCGACCACGAAGTCGGCTCCGCCCAGGCGTGGACGGGGCCAACATACAACTCCCGTTGACAGTGCCACCCTGCTGGTACCAAAGTTGGCAGCTATTTTAGAGATGGAATTCAGGACCAGCAGCTGTGATGAGAGCCTCTTTCTCAAGGGGGAAGGGGAGAAGCTAGTGCTGTTTCTAGTCTACGTGGACGACATTCTTCTCGTTAGCAGCAGCATGAAGGAGATCCAGAATGTGCAGCAGCAGCTGATGGAGAACTTCAAGTGCAAGAACCTTGGGGAGGTAAAGTACCACCTCGGGATGCACGTGGAGATGGATCCAGATCACAGGTGGTTGAAGCTGCACCAGGAGAAGTTCATCAAGGAGCTGAGGGAAAAGTATGGGATTGCGAATGAGCGCAAGGTTGCAACTCCCCTACCAGCAGAATTCAAGCTTGTGAAGGCTGCAGAGGATGAAGGGGTTGAAGCCGAGGAGCAGCAGCGATTTCAGTCCTTGGTGGGCAGCCTCTTGTATGCAGCAGTTCACACGAGGCTTGACATCTCTTTCTCAGTTGGGCAGCTTGCAAGGGTGGTGCAGAATCCATCAGAGGAGCAGGTTGATGAAGTTGAGCGTGTTGTGAAGAATCTGAACTCTCACCCAAGCATTAGAGTTGTGTGCGCATGAGTGGAATGAGCATGAACTAGCATGGAATGATGGGGATGCAGCCGGCAGGCTGAGGGGGAGTGTGTTGGGTGCAAATTCACATTACACAACATTCTGCTGTCTGTTTGTACGGGTATGCGTGTGCGAATGCATTTGCGTATGAATGGAATGTTCGTGTGTTTGTTTGCTTTCGCAAATTTTGCTTGATGCATTTGCAGGTACTTCCGCAATGTGCGCTTCAACACAACATTGTACGCGCTATGAATAGTACAAGCAAAAAGGACGAGCTCGCAAAGGAACCCAAGATGGAAGCTTTGCGGTTCGGCTTACTTGATGGCGCAGATTCAGTTCTATCCAACTCGAAATTGTATTGTTTTGCTTGGTTGACAATAGTGTAGCAGGGCAGGCACTATAGAGGTACAATTTAGGTAAGGTTGGATGTTGTTTGTCTGTATCTGCATGCTACAGGGCCAGGGGAAACCAGTGGAACCAGCATTTGGCTGGTTGGGCAAAGACAAAACAGGTTGTGTTTTTAGGACCTGAACCTGGTTGTTGTTTTCGCAGGTTGGAAAAACAGAACCAGAGGTTGTTTACCAGCCTACCACCTGCTGTTTGGTCCAGCTAGGTTGGTTCTGTTGCTTGGAATTATTTTAGATCATCCTTGGTTGTTCCCTGGTTGATTCGCAAGGTTCTTGCTAGCTATAAATATGTATTCCTTCTCTGTCTATACCTGGATATAGTCAATTTGATTCAAGCGAATTCCTCCCTTCTTGGGATTTCGTTCTACAATGTACGACGGCGGATTGCTACCCGAGTCAATGCTAGTACGCTAGCACTACGACGTTAGGTCAACGCTGTTGGAGCCATAACTTCGTAATGGCAGAACTTTTTGCGAGGCAACTTGGTTTATTTTAAAGCTCTTGAAGCAAGCTTTGAAATAGGTAATTCTCAGCTTAATCCGATCGTCGGTCTGCACAATACGCTGCGCGACGTTCAACGTACTCTTGTTATTTTGGCTAAGTCATTATTAACTCCTCTCTCTACAAACTCGGACCCGATGATAGGGACTGGTTTTGTACCAGGCGCCCAAGGTCCCTTGGAGGTGACCCCAAGGAGAGGTTGTAAGTTTGATGAAGTCTTAATAGCTTGAGTTTATTGGGATCTTACACCAACACCAGGCTCCGCAGCAGCCGGCCGCAGAAAAGAACGAGGAGGGAACTGCGGGACGGACGGGAAGCCAAGGGGTGACGCGGGGCGAGGTCGCCAAGTCAAGGCCGCTGTGTTCTCCACGGGAGTGACCTCCACACCCAAACCCCCTGCACCCCCAAAACCAACACTACTAGCTCCAGCAGCCCTAGCACCCTCACCCTTTGCAACTACACCTCCCACACCCCCAGACACGACAGGGACTGGACGCTGTGAGGAGGACGACAATGGATTGACTTGCGACACATCTAATGGGGCTGGACGCGAACGTGAGCCAGAGAACCCCAGACCCGGAAGTCAGCTGCTACGATCGAAGAACCTGTCCAAAGGGAGACCGGCGTCATCCGTGGCTGTGCGTCACAGGGCCACAGGTTCAGCTGGTGCGCGGCATAGCGGACTGCCTGACGCCACAGGAACTGGGGGGCACTGGCATGACCAGGCTGATGCGTCGCTTGACTACTCCGTTCTGCTGCGACGAGGCTGGTAGCGTGTAAGACTGGATGATCCCCCAACCCTGACAAAACGTCTCTAGTCGAATTGGAGAAAACTCACCACCATGGTCCGAGTGCAAGCGGAGCCCTCAATGTGCCTGGATGCCACCCCTTGCTAGTAGCTATGGCTCGAGGACAGTAGGCACGTTGGCCTTCTAACGCAAGGGGAAAACCTTGGTGTAGAAGGAGTAGTCGTCCACCACAATCAGGAAGTAGCGCTGCTGACGTGGGCCAAGGACCGGGGAGGGGCCTCTAACGTACAAGTGCAGGGTCTGGAAGGAAGCCGTGGTGGGGGGGAACGAGGTAGGTTGAGGGGCAGCGCGCTGCCGACCCTTGACGCAAGGAGTGCACGGCAGCGACTGTGGGAGACCTGAGACTTGTCGATAACATACCATCCTACTGAGACGTGGGAACGACGGGTGACCTAGACGGTGGTGCAAGAGGACCGACGGGTGGGTGAGTGTCCGACAGTCGCACGACACAGCAGCTTCCTGATTTGACCTGACCTGACCTGACCAAGTGTGGTGGGACCTAGTGTGTAGTGAGTACAGATCGGAGCTCGGCTCCATGTGGAAAGTGGCTAGAGGCGCCCAAGTGGCACCGACTGTGCAGGAGGCAACAAGCTTGTCTAGTGGGAAAGTAGTGACAACGCCTAAGTCGTGGAGGTGACTAACACCCACCAGGTTCTTGGAGAACCTGGGGGTGTAGTAAGCTATGAGAAACCTAGAGGTAGCCGCCGGACACGGGAGAGTGGTGACATGCTGGACATATTTTGTAGGCCTTGTCTGATATTTTGTCCGCCGTGGCTCGACCCCATCCTTTGTTCTGGTTTACGTTCACCACCTGGTCTTCACCACTCCTGACCGACACACACTGGCCTCCGTGAAGGAGGAACTGCAGACGAGACACACTTGCACTGACCTTGGTGAGCTGCAGCGCTACCTTGGCCTGCACATCACTAGGGACAGGGCAGCTCGCACCATTACGCTGACGCAGTCGCATTTGGTCGAGCACATCCTCACGCAGTTCTGCTTCCCATTCTCCATTGCACAGCTCACCCCTCTTGCTGTGGGTCATAGGCTTACGGCTCCACCTTCGGACGAGCCATTTGAGTCCAGCGGTCCATATTGTTAGTTGGTGGGTTGTCTCATGTACCTGATGACATGTACTCACCCTGACCTAGCTTACCCTCTTATCGTCCTTGCGCACTTTGTTGCGTCTGGGAGACACCGACCTTCCCACTAGTATGCAGCTAAGAGGGTGGCGAAGTATGTGGCGAGTACATCATGCATGGGACTTGTCAGCAAGTTACACTTACAGGTTACTCGGACTCGTCGTGGGCTGACGACGTTGAGTCGCTGCGGTCTACATAGGGTTACTGCTTCAGCCTTGGGACTGGTGCTGTCTCGTGGAGGTCAACTTGGGCGTCGTCGGTCTCGAGTTCCAGTTTCGAGGCAAAGGTGTACGCTACGGCCATGGCCGCCCAGGAGCTTCGCAGGCTGTCTTTTGTCCTCACTCACCTTGGTGAGCGGCCTCGCTCTCCCCCAGTCTTGTTCGCCGACAACAGGTCTCCTGTCTTGTTGTGCGAAGAGCCCCGACTGGTTGGGAAGGCGAAGCACATTCAACTTCGTTACTTCCTCCTGCGCGAGTCGCAGCAGCGTGGCCAGGCCCGCATGGTACGTGTGGTCTTTGAGGCCAACACTGTAGACATCTTCACCAAGGCATTGCCACCTTATGACCACCAGCGTTTCTGCACCTAGCTAGGCCTTGTGTCTACAGGCCCTCGCTTGCTTAGAGATGATTTGCATTGTACTGTTGCACCTCTGTATGTTTGCTATATATATTTGCTTGTAGACTAGCCTTGTGGCCCTTTGCTTCAGTAGAGATGCTTGTCTTGCAGTCTTGCATCTTCTATATTTGCTATATCCTTGCATGTGGACTGGCCTTGTGGCCCCTTGTTTGTTGTCGGACTGTGCTGTGATCTTGAGATTCACCCTGGGATTTGTTGTGTTCTTGTGAACTGGTCTTGTGATCGTTGCCTATTCTTGCTGACTGGTCCTGTGTGTTGCTTTCCACAGGACTACCGTCATCTAGACTATGGGGGTGTGTCAATCTATGTTTGTTAGAACTTATTTGTGTTAGCTTATGTTTACCTTCTCTTTCCTAAGGTTAGGGTTAGGTTTCCTAGATCGTGCTTGTCTATTCTTCCCTTAGTCAATTCATTATTCAGTAACCTCGCTGATATGTTCTGCACCGTGTGATGCCGCGCGGCCGCCCGCCCTGCCCCGCGCTCCTGCACTTCCCTGCGCGTGCTGCCCCACGCTTCCTCGTACGATGCTGAGCTGCCGCCCGCGCTGCCTCTCGCTCGCCCATGGCTGCCACCCTGCCGCTAGCGCAGCCGCTCGCACTGCCCCACCGCTGCTGCCCGACGGCCTGCGCTGCCGCCCGTGCTACTGCTTTGCCGCCCGCCCTACCCCGCACTATTGCCTGCGCTGCCCCGCACTACCCCGAGCCCTGCTGCTCGTGCCGCTGTGCTGCCGCCTACCCTACCGCACGCGGTACCCCGCGCTTCCGCCCAAGCTGCCTTACGCTGCAGCCTGCGCACCGCCAGCTGCCGCCCGCTGGACCATTGCTGCCTGTTCCTGCGTCCTGCGCTACCGCCGAGCCGCCGCACTGCCGTCAAGCAGAGTGGCGCCGCGCCGCCCAGCCGCCCTGCTGGGCGGCTACCCTGAGAGTGCCGCGCCGCCCTGCCTACTACCGAGTCACTCACCTACCAAGGGGCTGTACTCTGAGCCGCCACCTGTGCCAAGCACTGCAGCTTGCTCATAGGATTCGTTCCTAGCTACTGTTTCAGTGTTCGGCGCAGAGGGGCGCCCTATTGAGTTTGAGTCTTGGCTGGAGGAACTAGCCCTGTACCTGCAGAGCGTCACCAGGGACGACGTCTCGCAGTTCGAGCACACGTCGGGGTCCCTCAAAGGCCCCATTGACTTCAATTGAGCCTCCCCTTGCTGTTGCGGAGGATGTGCAGAAGAAGTATCGGACTGACCGTGCTGCCTGCACGCAGTGGACGGCGCGCGACGCAGCTGAAGTCGGCCCAGGCCTTCTTTGCTGCTGTAGTCAAGCGCTACTCCTCCTCCTCCTCTGCCACCCTAGGCAGTCTTGCGCTGCCATTTATCTTCCCTGAGCTGTCAGACTTTATCTGTGTAGCTGCGCTAGTTACCCATCTGCGCCCTTGACACTCGCTACCGTGCTGCTCTCCCTTCCGAGTTTCTAAAACTAAACCAGCCCCCCTATATACCTCACTCTGTACTTCCTAGTGACTCGCCTCCCTGACACCCTTCGTGCTGCTCGCGACTACTTCCTCTATCTAGACCCCACTATTCCCACCCTTGACTCGTTTGAGACTTGTCTCCTTGAGACTGGGACCAGTGTCCGCGCTGTCGCTGCCTCCCGTGGCACCCCCTTCACCTCGTTTTTTTAGGGCTGCACACCCTCTCTTCTGGCGTCCTCGGTTGCCTCTGCTGCTGCTATTGACTTCCTCGGTGCTCAGGAGGCCGGAGTGTCAACGAGTGAACGGATTACTGAATGAGTAGAAACAAGCATCACAGGGGAGCATATAGTAAACCCTAAGGGGGTTGTACCCTCTACAACATAACTCAATGTAATACTGAGACTAAACTAACAAACTATAACATTTATAGTTTGACACACCCCCATAGTATAGTTAACGGTAGTCTTATGGAAAGCAATATACAACCCAAGAGCAAGGGTCACAAGACCTGTCAGTAAGAACAAGCAATGGTCACAAGACCAGTTCACAAGAATATAGCAACTCTCGGGGTGGATATCAAGATAACCACACAGTCCGAGAACAAGCAAGTGGACACATGGCTAGTCCACATGCAAGTATATAGCAGATATAAGAGATACAAGAGTACGAACATGCATGACAAGCATCCCTACATAAGCAAAGGGCCACAAGGCCTTCAACCAGCACAAATATAGGATATATAGAGAGATGCAAGAGTACAAGACAAAACATCTCCACACAAGCAAGTGAGGGCTTGTAGACACAAGGCCAAACTGGGTGCAAAAAAACTGGTGGTCACAAGGCGGCAACGCCTTGGTGAAGATATTTGCACTGTTGGCCTCTGAGACCACACGTTGCACGAGTGCCTAACCTCGCTACTGCAAGTCTTACATAAGGAAGTGACGAAGCTGGATGTGCTTCGCCTTCCCAACCAGTCGGGGCTCCTCGCACAACACCTGTTGTCAGCGAAAAAGACCGGGGGAGCGCGAGGCCGCTCACCAAGGTTGGTGAGGAAGAAAGACATGGCCGCAGCGTACACCTCTGCCTCACAGCTCGAACTAGAGACGGACGACGCCCGAGTCAACCTCCACGAAACAGCTCCAGTCCTAAGGCTGAAGCAATATCCTTGTATAGACCGCAGCGACTCTGCGTCGTCAGCCCACAACGAGTCCGAGAAACTTGTAAGTGTAACTAGCTGCTTCCCTCCAAGGACAAGTCCCATGCCTGATGTACTCGCCACATGCTTCGCCACCCTCTTAGCAGCGTACCATTGGGAAGGTCAGTGTCTCCCACGCGCAACAAAGCACGCAAGGACGCTAAGAGGGTAGGCTAGGTATGGGTGAGTACAGGTCATCACGTACATGTGACAACCCACAAGCTAGGATATGGACCACTAGACTCAAATGGATCGTCCAAAGGTGGAGCCGTGAGCCCATGGTCCACAGCAAGAGGGGTGAGCTGTACCTTGGAGAACAGGAAGTGGAACCGAGTGAGGATCTGCTAAACCATATACGACTGCGTCAGCGTAATGGTGCGAGCTGCCCTGTCCCTAGTGATCTGCAGGCCAAGGTTGTGCTGCAGCTCACCAAGGTCAGTGCAAGTGTCCAGTGCGCGTTGTTTGGGAGTGGCGAAGACCAGGTCGTCAACGTAGACCAGTCAAAAGAACGGGGTCGAGCTATGGCGAACGAACAGTGACGGGTCAGCAGACGACAGAAAGAAGTCAAGTGCTGCAAGTGTCGTGCCAAGTGTGTCGTGCCACTCGCGGGGAGCCTGTCGCAGGCCGTAGACCGGTCGACGTAGCTGCCATTGGGTTCCAGGTGGGAAAGAGCTAGTGAAGCCAGGCGGACAAAGCAGCAAGATTTGCTCATGTAGGCTCCCCTAAAGGAACGCTATAATGAAGCCCAAGGAGTGTAACTCGTAGTCGCGCTGAGCTATAATATGCAGCAACACCAGAAGAGTGGTCATCTTTGGGGTGGGAGCAAAGGTCTGGAAAAAGTCTACCCCCTCACGCTGAGTGAAACCTCTCGCCACATAGCGGGCCTTGAACACCGATGGTGATCCAGGCAACCGCTTCACCTTGTAGAGCCACATGCCACTGACAACGTTCGTCCCAAATGGTGGGACGGCGTCGACGTAGGTGCCTGTGGACCTAAGATGCCATCTCTGCCTCCTTAGTTGTTATCTAGTACAAAGCCCAGGGTCCCGAGACCGCCTCGGCACGAGTGCAAGGGATCGGGATGTCAAGGGCGTCTAGATCCCCCTCACTGGCGAGCAGCATGGCGTAGAGATGAGGAACAGCGGCCGCCAGTAAACCAAGCTCGAACTGCCTATCCTCTATCCTCTAGGACCTCCAGGGGAAAAACAGGGACACCCCTAGTAGAAGGAAAATGAGCAGTGCCGCTCACCTGGTGGGAGGCGTAGTCAAGGCGGTGGGAAGAAGCAAAGCCAGCGAGAGTAGTAAAAAGAGCTGAGACAAACGACAGAGGGGCGGTCAGGTGAGTGATCAACGTGGACAGAACACGAGAGACGATAGGACGGGAGGCACAGAGGTAGTCGGACAATAGGTCATGAAACATAGTGAGGGACAATTCAGGAGGCTGTGCAAGGACAGGAGAAGGTGGAACACAAGAACGAAGTACAAGGTAAAACGGAGAGTCAGCACGATAACGAGACCAACAAGGCTCTGGAGACACAGCATGACCGAGGGGAGAACGATGAGTCCACAGGGACGAGGCAAGGGAATCGACAGGCGGAACAAGAGGGGATGGTAGAGGACCACGGAACAGGCGTGTAGGTGCCGGGTCGGGCAGGTCTCTCAGTCGCTGCTGCTCCGCCTCCTCCAACGTCGCTGCGGCAACGCCTGCCCTTGCTGCTGCTCCTCCTGCTCCAGGTGTGGCTCTGTTAGAGACTAAGGATCGAGTCTGTGAAGATTAGGAGCCTAAATTTCTCAAAATCGTTGGCTTGAAATTCTGGACTGAAACCGCGACTTCACAAGAAACGTTGTCGACGAAAAGTGCACCGTTTGAATCGTCTTAAACTCGAGTATGTTGTAGCCCTTGTTTGTGGCTATCATTCCCAATTTGAATCGTATCGAAAAGTGGAGTAAATCTCGAGTTATGCTTCTCGGCGCACCAGGGGGTATGCTGCCACATAGAAATTAAATTCACTCACAATAGTTTCACAAGTTCACAATTAACTACACAAGAGAGTTGGAGTAGCACTAAACCAGGTAGGAGGAAAAAGGAGGACGAGAGGGAAGGTCCCAAGGAGTCCCCAACCAAAGAAAACTCCATGCCACACAATTCCCTTCCCCATAGGCAACCCAACTTTGACCTTTGTCACTATCCCAACCTCGACAATCCACCTCAACCCAACTTGGCCACACTTGCAAACCTGGTTTGGTTTCTCCCAACCAATTGGCAGCAACTACAGTAGTAGTGACGAATTTCCCAACCCCCAAAAGTCTGTACCCCATATTGAGTCAACCCCACAACTCTCCATGGTCACCACAACCAAATTATCAAAAACATACGAACTCCAACGTTCGTAACTTTCTTGTTCATGCTCCGATTGAAGTGATTCTTGGTTCGTCCGAAAGCTCTTGAGCAGTGGAGTCACTTCAGATATCTGCTCAAGCCAAATAACATTCACACACACTCAGAAAATCCAAACCACAGAAAACACAAATTCTTGCGCACGCTCATTTCACGCATGCAACGCACGAACACATGATGGGAGGCAGACAGACGTGAATGCAAATGATAGCATCACATAACAAACTCCCCCTCTGGCTGCCAACCATCATCCCACATGCCATAGCTCAAGCATGCACCCTCAATGCACACTCATCCCAGCAAGCTTCATGCCCTTCCAATGCGCAGGTTCTGCCATGCGTTTGGTGAGAATGTCAGCCGCCTGCTGCTGGGTCTTCACAATCTCCAGCCGCACCTCCTTGTCCAGGAGCCTCCTTGTCCAATGCCACTTTGGCCTGATGTGCTTTGTCAAGCCATGAAGACAGGCATTCTTTGCAAGCTTCACCGCCGACTCATTGTCACAGAAAATCACAGTCGGCTCCCTCTGACACACTCCGATTTCCTCCAACAAACGCCTCAGCCACACCACCTCCTTTGCCCCATGATGAAGGGCCATGTACTCGGTCTCACACGAGGACAGCCCCACCTCGTTCTGCTTCTTGCTGCGCCAGCTCACTGCACCACCTCCAAAGAGGCACACATAGCCTCCAATGCTGGTGCCATCTGCCTTCACAGAGTTGAAGCTAGCGTCGGTGTAGCAAGTCAGGCGCATCTCCCCCTTGCTCAAATCAGCTGCACCCCTCTGCAGCCTTTGCCTCACAGCACTGTACTCCAGACCCACAGACGCTGTAGCGCTCACATAGCGGACCAGCCTCTTGGCCGCTTCGAGCTGCTCATGACTGGGGCGTGAAACCACACTGGCAAGCCTAGATGTTGCAAAGGCAATGTCAGGCCGTGTGTGGTTAGCCGCATAGTTGAGTGCCCCAACCATGGAATGAAAAAGTTTCCTGTCACTCTCACCCACCACCTCCTCATCAGCACCGGGCTCCACAGTGAACCCCGAAGGCAGTGGGGTGGCTGGCTTTCCTCCATCTTGCAGCCCATACTTCTTAGCCAGCCCCTCACAATACTTTCTCTGGTGCAACCTCAACACTCCCTTGTCAAGGTCCCTCTCCACATGCATCCCAAGGTAGTACTTCACATCTCCCATCTTGGAGCACTTGAACTGCATTTCCAGCATCTCCTCCACACGTTCAATCATTGCAGACGACTCAGAGAAGAGCAGGATGTCGTCCACGTACACCAGGAGCATGAGGAACTACTCCTTCTCTTGCAGCAGGAACAGGCTGTGATCACACTCGCTCTTCTTGAACCCCCCGGCCAGCAGTGTCTCCTCCAGCTTGTGGTACCATGCGCGAGGAGCCTGCTTCAGGCCATAGATGGCCTTCTTGAGCCTGCACACCCTGCCGCTCCCATCATCCAACCCCTCAGGCTGCAGCATGTACAGCTCCTCCAGAATGATTCCATTGAGGAATGCAGTGATTATGTCCATCTGCTTGATCTTCCAGCCACGGTTTGCAGCCATTGCCAACATCGTTCTCAGTGTAGTGCCTTTCCCTACAGGAGCAAAGATATCATCAAAATCCTTCCCCTTTGTCTGTTGGAACCCCTTAGCCACAAGCCTTGACTTGTAGCGGGTCAGCTCCCCATCGGGTCCGTACTTATGCCTGAAGATCAGCTTAGAAGAAATGGCCTTCTTCCCAGGTGGCAGCTCACACAGCTCCCACGTCTCATTCTCCAGTAGAGAGTCATACTCCTCCTTCACACTCTGCTTCCACTTCTCAGCGTCGGGCCCGCTCAATGCCTCGGCTAACGTCTTGGGCTCAGGGACGGCTGCCCAGTAGCAGTGTGCTATCTCATCCTCATCACACTGCTCAGCCACACTCCCAGCCCGTACTACCTTTGGCTTGCCAAAGCTCGGATAGGTCAGCCGGTTAGGAGGGCGCACTTCCCTCCGGGGACGGTCAGCCGGACGCGCGGCACCTTGTGGAGCACCTTGCTGCTGCTGCTGTGGCTGCTGCTGGTGCTGCTCCTCCACCTCAGGTTCTACCCCATCCTCAGTCACCCCAGAAATCTCCTCCTCTGAGACAGTGACCTGCACTTGCCTCGAAGGCCGCTGCACCTCATCAGCCTCAATGATCAGCGGTGTAGTGGGAAGCTTCTGCTGCTGCTGCTTCCACTCCTTGTAGTACAAGGACTCAAGGAACTTCACATCCCTCGACACGGTCAGCTGCTGGCTGGTCAAGTCCCAAATCAGCCAGCCCTTGTGATCCTTAGCAAGCCCCAAGTGCACACCCCATCTCCCAGAAGCTTCCAGTTTTCCCCTCTTCTCCTTAGGCACATGAAACACCACCATACAGCCATAAGTTCTCAGCATGTTGACTGCAGGCACACTCCCATACCACTTGGTGTAGGGGACCCATTGCTTGTCCCCCACAGTCGCCAGCACCCGGTTCTTCACAACAACGACCTGCCGCAGTGCTGTCACCCAAAACGGATCCGGCAGCCCTGCACGCCCAAGGAGAGTGCGAGCACCTTCCTGCAGGGTCCGGTTGAACCGCTCAGCCACGCCATTCTGCTGAGGGTTGTAAGGCACTGTGTTGGACACAGGCGCTGCTTGGACAATGACGCCGCGCAAGGACCTGCTGGACGACGTACGCGCTGCACCGATTAATGAGGTGTGCTCTGCCTCTGGACACATGTTGAAGGTGGCTGGTGCGGGACGAGCTGCGTTTAAGGGAGCGGATGGCAAGCCGGTGGTGCTGCACGACGTTCTCCTCGTCCCCGACCTGAAGGCCAACCTTATCTCCCTCCGTAAGCTTGGCAAGGCTGGGGTGAACACCAACACGGATGGGGCTCGCACTTATATAGGGAAGCTGGGCAATCGGGTGCTTTGGGATCTGCACGAGAGCAAGGACGTGTACAGATCTATGTGGCAGCTGCCGGCGCTGGCGTGGCATGGTGGGGGGCAGGCTGGAGAGGGGTCTGCATCCCAGGGGGAGTGCAACGCCGTTGGAGGGGTTGGTGTGAAAGTGTCGGCCAGATCTGGGGAGACAGATTGGGCAACGGCACACCGACGTTTGGGGCATGTGGCAATGCCTTTGCTGAAGCAACTGGAGAAGGATGGAGCCATTAAGGGCTTGAATCTGAACGGACAACGACCCGATGATAACTGTGAAATTTGCCTCCTTTCAAAGTTCACCCGTTTCCCCTTCCATAGTGTGGCTGGCAGGAGCAAAAAGCCGTTGGAGCTGGTCCACATGGACTTGGTGGGGCCGCTGCCGGTGCAAGGGCACAAGGGGGAGCGGTATTTCCTAACCATAGTGGATGACTAGAGCAGGCTAATGTGGGCGTATCCGCTGAAGCAGAAAGATCACGCCGCCTCCACGATTCGGGACGATTGGCTGCCATTCGTGGAGAAGCAAGCGGAGTGTGTGGTGAAGCGGATTAGGACAGATCGGGGTGGTGAGTTCCTTGGAGCTGAGATGATGGCCTGGCTCAAGAAGCAGGGCATCCAGAGGGAGCTGACCACGGCTTACACCCCACAGTCCAACGGTGTAGCAGAACGGGCGAACCGGACAATTCTGGAGACAGCTAGGGCGCTGCTCATAGAATCTGGGCTGGGCAACTTGATGTGGCCCCATGCTGTTCGGCACGCTACCGTCGCTAGGAACAGGGTACTCACAAAGGTTGGGGATGACTCGTGGGTGCCGTTGGAGAGGTGGCTTGGGAGGAAGCCGCCGGTGGACATGCTGAGGGTGTTCGGTTGCATGGCAGTCGCCCACGTCCCCAAGACCTACCGCAGTAAGTTGGGGGCGAGTGCAATCGGGTGTGTGCATTTGGGGCTGGCTGCTGAGAGCAAGGGATGGCTGCTGTGGGAACCTTCCAAGGGTGTGTTGTTTGATAGCAGGGATGTGAAGTTTGTTGAGGGCATGATGTATGGGAGCTGGGAGAAACAGCCGGAGGCCAGGGTGTCCTAGCAGATGGAGCAGATCACCATGCAGCTGGACCTGACTCCTAGTGTGTGGGAGGAGGGAGAGGAGGCAGCTGCAGAGGGTGGTGATAAAGAGAAGGTGCAGGAGGCACCTGCTGGTGGAGGTGATGGTGTGGAGACTAGCGGTAGCACTAGTGGAGCTGCTGGATCCGAGGGAGGAGAGCAGCAGCAGGGAAAAACTAAGAAGCCGAAGGGTGTCGTTATGAAGGGATGGGAGACACCCGTCTCCAGGCCAGGACGTACCCGTATGGCTACTAAGAAGCTGACTGCAGGAGCTGATGTAGCGGAGCAGCAGCTTGGGACTAAGGAGGCATTGCTGATTCTACCGCATGGCTATGACCCGGATAAGGAGGATGAGCTTGCCTACTGTTTTCGTGCCCCTGCACCAGAGGAACCAGCTAGCATGGAGGAGGCATTAGCTGGACCAGATAGGGAGAAGTGGCTGGTTTCCAGGGATGCTGAGTACCAGAGCCTGCTAGAGAATGGGACATGGGAGCTGGTGGTGCTGCCTGAGGGGAAGAAAGCCGTACAATTCAAGTGGGTGCTAAGGATCAAGACTGACGACAAGAGGCAGGTCACCATCTACAAGAGTAGGTTGGTGGCTAAGGGGTTTATGCAGAAGGAGAAGCGGGACTTCAATGTGTTAGAGACTAAGGATCGAGTCTGTGAAGATTAGGAGCCTAAATTTCTCAAAATCGTTTGCTTGAAATTCTGGACAGAAACCGCGACTTCACAAGAAACGTTGTCGACGAAAAGTGCACCGTTTGAATCGTCTCAAACTCGAGTATGTTATAGCCCTTGTTTGTGGCTATCATTCCCAATTTGAATCGTATCGAAAAGTGGAGTAAATCTCGAGTTATGCTTCTCGGCGCACCAGGGGGTATGCTGCCACATAGAAATTAAATTCACTCACAATAGTTTCACAAGTTCACAAGAGTTGCACACAAGAGAGTTAGAGTAGCACTAAACCAGGTAGGAGAAAAAAAGGAGGACAAGAGGGAAGGTCCCAAGGAGTCCCCAACCAAAGAAAACTCCATGCCACACAATTCCCTTCCCCATAGGCAACCCAACTTTGACCTTTGTCACTATCCCAACCTCCACAATCCACCTCAACCCAACTTGGCCACACTTGCCAGCCTGGTTGGTTTCTCACAACCATTTGGCAGCAACTACAGTAGAAAAGACGAATTTCACAACCCTCAAAAGTCTGTACCCCATATTGAGTCAACCCCACAACTTCCCATAGTCACCACAACCAAATATCAAAAGCATACGAACTCCAACGTTCGTAACTTTCTTGTTCGTGCTCTGATTGAAGCGATACTTGGTTCCTCGGAAAGCTCTTGAGCAGAGGAGTCACTTCAGATATCTGCTCAAGCCAAATAACATTCACACACATACTCAGAAAAATCAAACCGCACAAAACACAAATTCTTGCACACACTTACAACACGCATGCAACGCACGAACATATGATGGGAGGCAGACAGACGTGAATGCGAATGGTAGCATCACTGAACAAACTCCCCCTCTGGCTGCCAACCATCATCCCACATGTCATAGCTCAGGCATGCATCCTCAATGCACACTCATCCCAGCAAGCTTCATGCCCTTCCAATGCTCAGATTCAGCCAGGCGCTTGGTGAGAATGTCAGCTGCCTGCTGATGGGTCTTCACAATCTCCAGCCGCACCTCCTTGTCCAGGAGCCTTCTCACCCAGTGCAACTTAGGCCTGATGTGTTTGGTCAGCCCATGAAGACAAGCATTCTTCGCTAGCTTCACCGCCGACTCATTGTCACAGAAAATCATAGTCGGCTCCCTCTGACCAACTCCAATCTCCTCCAACAAACGCCTCAGCCACACCACCTCCTTTGCCCCATGATGCAGGGCCATGTACTCTGTCTCACACGAGGACTGCCCCACTTCATTCTGCTTCTTACTTCGCCAGCTCACTGCACCACCTCCGAACAGGCACACATAGCCTCCAATGCTGGTGCCATCCGCTTTCACCGAGTTGAAGCTAGCGTCAGTGTAGCAGGTCAGGAGCATCTCCCCCTTGCTCAAATCAGCTGCACCCCTCTGCAGCCTCTGCCTCACAGCACTGTACTCCAAACCCACTGATGCCGTTGCACTCACATAGCGGACCAACCTCTTGGCCGCTTCCAGCTGCTCATGACTGGGGCGTGAAACCACACTGGCAAGCCTGGATGTTGCAAAGGCTATGTCAGGCCGTGTATGGTTAGCCGCATAATTGAGTGCCCCAACCATGGAATGAAAAAGTTTCCTGTCACTCTCACCCACCACCTCCTCATCAGCACAGGGCTCCACAGTGAACCCCGAAGGCAGTGGGGTGGCTGGCTTTCCTCCATCTTGCAGCCCATACTTCTCAGCCAGCCCCTCACAATACTATCTCTGGTGCAACCTCAACACTCCCTTGTCAAGGTCCCTCTCCACATGCATCCCTAAATAGTACTTCACATCTCCCATCTTGGAGCACTTGAACTGCATCTCCAGCATCTCCTCCACATGCTCAATCATTGCAGACGACTCAGAGAAGAGCAGGATGTCATCCACATACACCAGGAGCATGAGAAACTGCTCCTTCTCGTGCAGCAGGAACAAGCTGTGATCACACTCACTCTTCTTGAAACCCCCAGCCAGCAGAGTCTCCTCTAACTTGTGGTACCATGCACGAGGAGCCTGCTTCAGGCCATAGATGGCCTTCTTCAGCCTGCACACCCTGCCGCTCCCATCATCCAAATGCTCAGGCTGTAACATGTACAGCTCCTCCAGAATGATCCCATTGAGGAAGGCGGTGGTGATGTCCATCTGCTTAACCCGCCATCCACGGTTTGCTGCCATTGCCAATGACACTCAAAGTCTTGTGCCTTTCCCCACAAGAGCATAGAGCTCGTTGAAGTCCTTTCCCTTTGTCTGCTGAAACCCCTTAGCCACAAGCCTTGACTTGTAGCGGGTCAGCGCCCCATCAGGTCCGTACTTGTGCCTGAAAATCAGCTTGGAAGAAATGGCCTTCTTCCCGGGTGGCAGCTCACACAGCTCCCACGTCTCATTCTCTAGCAGAGAATCATACTCCTCCTTCACACTCTGCTTCCACTTTTCAGCATCGGGCCCGCTCAATGCCTCAGCTAGCGTCTTGGGCTCAGGGACGGCTGCCCAGTAGCAGTGTGCTATCTCATCCTCATCACACTGCTCAGCCACACTCCCAGCCCGTACCACCTTTGGCTTGCCAAAGCTCGGATAGGTCAGCCGGTTAGGAGGGCGCACTTCCCTCCGGGGACGGTCAGCCGGACGCGCGGCACCTTGTGGAACACCTTGCTGCTGCTGCTGTGGCTGCTGCTGCTGCTGCGGCTGCTGCTGCTGCTGGTGCTGCTCCTCCACCTCAGGTTCTCCCCCATCCTCAGTCACCCCAGAAATCTCCTCCTCTGAGACAGTGACCTGCACTTGCCTCGAAGGCCGCTGCACCTCATCAGCCTCAATGATCAGCGGTGTAGTGGGAAGCTTCTGTTGCTGCTGCTTCCACTCCTTGTAGTTCAAGGACTCAAGGAACTTCACATCCCTCGACACAGTCAGCTGCTGGCTGGTCAAGTCCCAAATCAGCCAGCCTTTGTGATCCTTAGCAAGCCCCAAGTGCACACCCCATCTCCCAGAAGCTTCCAGTTTTCCCCTCTTCTCCTTAGGCACATGAAACACCACCATGCAGCCATAAGTTCTCAGCATGTTGACTGCAGGCGCACTCCCATACCACTTGGTGTAGGGGACCCATTGCTCGTCCCCCACAGTCGCCAGCACCCAGTTCTTCACAACAACGACCTGCCGCAGTGCTGTCACCCAAAACGGATCCGGCAGCCCTGCAGGCCCAAGGAGAGTGCGAGCACCTTCCTGCAGGGTCCGGTTGAACCGCTCAGCCACGCCATTCTGCTGAGGGTTGTAAGGCACTGTGAGCTGATGCTGGATCCCCTTCCGCTTCAGCTCCTTCTCAAAACCAGCGCCGATGAACCCTCCTCCGTTGTCAGTGCGGATCACCTTCACCTTGTGTCCGCTCTCCCTTTGTGCTCTCGGCATCCACTCCTTAAGAACAGCCGCTGCCACCTCCCCCTTAGTCTTGAGAGGGTACACCCACACCGCACGCGTGTGGTCGTCCACTATTGTCAAGAAGTAGCGGCTGCCCGAGAGAGAAAGGGCCCTCGTGGGGCCCACCACATCCATGTGCACTAGTGCAAGTGGTGCCTTTGCTGGTCCTGTGCTGTTGCTGAAGGGAAACTTCGTAAATTTGGTCTCAAGGCAGGTAGGGCAGCTCCCAATCTCCTTTGCTCCCCCCTTCACCTCCAGCCCCTTCAAGCACCCATCCTTTACCAACTTCTGCAGCATAGGAATGTTCACATGGCACAGCCTCTCATGCCACGTCTCCCAATCAGCCTCACCACTCCTAGATGAAGCCTTTGCCCATGCAGCTGTCGCATTCACACCAGCAAGCACCTCACCATGTGGCTGTTGTGGCTGCTGCACCTTCTTGACTGCATCTAGGGCCCCTGCAGTTGGTGCAGTCTCCTCTCCTCCCGCAGTTGCTTTAGCCGCTGCCGCTGCCTTTGCCGTTGCTGGTGGTTTCCCCTTCCAAGGGATGATGGGCAGCTGCCACAAGTCCTTGATGCAGCTGCTCTCCTCCTCCAAGTTCCACAGCAGCAACTTCCCAAGCTTTGCACGGCAGCTGGTTGGGCCGAAGGTAACTTCAGCCTTGCTCTTCTGCAGCCGGCGCACAGAAAGAAGGTTAGCGGACAAACCTTCAACCAACAGCACATTCCCAAGCCCCACAAGCTCTCCATTGGCTCCCATCACCTTAGCATTCCCAACACCAATCACAGGGAGCAAGGCACCTGAAGCGGCAGCCACAAACTTTATCTCCCCAGGGGGCTTCACCTCATCAAGCAAATCTGCCCGTGGAGTCATGTGACTCGTGCAACCTGAATCGATCACCCAGTGAGTGAGGGGGTACATCACAACCTTCCCAACTGAACCCACATCACCCCCACTCCCTTGCACGTCCTCAACCATGAGGAACATACCAGGGTCGGCTTTACCTTGTGCACCATCACCTTGTGCACCTGAACCTTGCACAGCACCACCTCGTGCACGTTCACCACTTGGCGGCTTCATGCCTGGAGGCGCCCATCCTTCAGGCCGGCTGAAACACTTGAACCATGGGTGTCCAGCCTTCTTGCAGTACCAGCACGCACCCTCCATTCGGGTACTCCCCCTGCCACCAGAGCTCCCATGCCCTTCATTGTAGTCACCTCGGCCTCTCCCTCTGCCAAAGCCTCTCCCACGGCCTCGGCCTCTCCCTCCCCCTCTCCCTCTGCTGCCTCCTGCAGCTCCATACCCCTCAGCAGTTTTGTTGGCAGCACCACCTCCAGTGTGGCCCCTGCGGAAGTCCTCCTGCAGGATCTGCTGCCGTAGCCACTCAGGCGTCCATTTGTCCTGCTGAACGTTGAGGGTGGGGATGAGGTTGTCCCACGAGTTGTCGAGCACCGAGATGATCTTGGTGCACTGTTGCATCTGCGACACTTCGCTGCCCGCCGCTGCCATCCTCGCATAGGTGTCCTTGATCTTGTCAAGGACCGGCTTCACATCATCTCCCGGCCGCATGGAGAGGGCAGCCAACTCCTTCTCCAATACGATCACCATCGGCAGCGTGTTGGGTTGAACCACGTCGCGTAGCAGCTTCCACGCCTTCGGTCCCGAGTCATCGAGCTCCACCAAATCCTTGATATGCTGGAACATGTCGTTGTCGACCGATTGAAGGATGAGGTCGTACAGCACCGCGCTCTTCTCAATCCACCGATCGTGGGCATCTCCTTCCCCCGGCATCTTCTCCTCTCCCATTGCAATTTTCAGCAGCTTGTAGCGCTTAAAGGCGCTCCGCATCCGCCCGCTCCATTCCTCATAGTTGGAGCCATCCAATGCCTCAATCTTGGATGGTGGCGGCTCACTCTTCTTCTCAGCTGCTTCTCCACTCCCTTGACTCATCTCCTCTTCTCCCAATCAGAGGTTTCAGCTCCCCCTTTTGCTGGTCAATATGTAGATCCACACAATCTTCACAACTGTCGGCGCCAACGAAATTTCGGCAGAGTTTCCCCTTAGCGGAAGTCACATCCAACCTCCAGAACTCCACTTAGGCACGCCCACAGGCCATGGTGGGTCTAGGAGGGTCTTCACACTTCAGTAGACTCTCCACAAAGTCCTTAATCAGCTCTGATACCACTTGTTAGAGACTAAGGATCGAGTCTGTGAAGATTAGGAGCCTAAATTTCTCAAAATCGTTGGCTTGAAATTCTGGACTGAAACCGCGACTTCACAAGAAACGTTGTCGACGAAAAGTGCACCGTTAGAATCGTCTTAAACTCGAGTATGTTGTAGCCCTTGTTTGTGGCTATCATTCCCAATTTGAATCGTATCGAAAAGTGGAGTAAATCTCGAGTTATGCTTCTCGGCGCACCAGGGGGTATGCTGCCACATAGAAATTAAATTCACTCACAATAGTTTCACAAGTTCACAATTAACTACACAAGAGAGTTGGAGTAGCACTAAACCAGGTAGGAGGAAAAAGGAGGACGAGAGGGAAGGTCCCAAGGAGTCCCCAACCAAAGAAAACTCCATGCCACACAATTCCCTTCCCCATAGGCAACCCAACTTTGACCTTTGTCACTATCCCAACCTCCACAATCCACCTCAACCCAACTTGGCCACACTTGCAAACCTGGTTTGGTTTCTCCCAACCAATTGGCAGCAACTACAGTAGTAGTGACGAATTTCCCAACCCCCAAAAGTCTGTACCCCATATTGAGTCAACCCCACAACTCTCCATGGTCACCACAACCAAATTATCAAAAACATACGAACTCCAACGTTCGTAACTTTCTTGTTCATGCTCCGATTGAAGTGATTCTTGGTTCGTCCGAAAGCTCTTGAGCAGTGGAGTCACTTCAGATATCTGCTCAAGCCAAATAACATTCACACACACTCAGAAAATCCAAACCACAGAAAACACAAATTCTTGCGCACGCTCATTTCACACATGCAACGCACGAACACATGATGGGAGGCAGACAGACGTGAATGCAAATGATAGCATCACATAACAGGCTCCTCCTCTACTCTCTTCTGCGACGGCTGCAATTGCACCTGCTACTGCGGCCGTGACTCTTCCTCGACCCTCTCCTATTGCACCTGCTACTGTGGCCGTAACTCCTCTACCCTCTCCTGCTGCGGTGGCCACTGCACCTGCTGCTGCGGCCGGGACTCCTCTACTCTCTCCTAGTGTGGCTGCAACTGCACCTGCTGCTACGGTCGTAACTCCTCTACCCTCTCTTGCCGCGGTCGCAACTGCTCCTGCTGCTGCGGCCGGGACTCCTCCTCTACTCTGTCCTGGTGTGGCGGCAACTGAACCTAGTGCTTTGGCCGAAACTCCTCTACCCTCTCCTGCTGCGGTCGCAACTGCACGTGCTGCAGCGGCCGGGACTCCTCCTCTACTCTCTCCTGATGCTCCGGCTGAGACTGCTGGTGCTGCTGTTGTGCCCTCTCAAACCGCTACCGCTCCTCCCTCTCCAACCTGTCTAAACGCTGCACACGGGTCAGGAAACGTACAGTGCGTGGTGTAGGCGTCGTAGTGCCCCTGTCTCCGGCTCCAACACCCTTAGAACCAGAACCTCCACGGACAACACCCCCAAGGACTCCAATGCCTCCAACAGAAACACCCCTAGGTTCCGCAGAGGCCAACGAGGAGGGAAATGCGGAACAAACGGGAAGCCAGGGGCCGAGGCGGGGCGAGGCCGCTAAGTCGAGACAGCCATGTCCTCCTCAGGAGTGGTCTCTACACTCACACCCCTTGTGTCAACGGGAGTTCTGTGTTGGCCCCGTCCTCGCTTGGGCGGAGCCGACTTCGTGGTCGGGTGTGAGGGGAGCAGCCGACCTGCAGCAGTGGGCGAACTGGTCGACAGGGTTGGTCGACCTGCATAGGGGCCACTGCAAGGGTGTCGACTTGGTGACGCCGATATGGGGAGGCCGACTTGGGAGGTCGGCTGACAGCTATGCCGGTCGACGTGGGATTGGTCGACCAGGCGTGACGTTGATCCGGTGGTCGACCAAACCTGGTGGTCGACGAAGGAGGGGCCGACGTTGACCTCGACAGGGGAGATTGGGGACGTCGAGCTGGAGGGCGTCGAGGAGGACGCCGAGCAGCTGGGCGTTGAGCAACAGGGCGCCGGGGTGGAGGGCGCTGACCTTGGGTGGCCGACGACTTGGGGAAGTCGGCGGCCGGGCCCCGAAGGGGTCGACGAGGGAGGACGCCGACCTGGCAGCATCGACCTAGTTGCCCGGTCGACTGGGATACCCGGGCGACGTGTGCGAAGGTCGCCGGGGTGGTTCTACAAGGCTGACCTCGGAAGTGGTATCTTGAGGTAGACGTGGCTGGTGGGTGCAGTCGCTAGCGTGGAGTCGACCTGGGCGTCTGCGCTGTGCTTGTGACGAGGAGTGGCGTACCAACCAGCTGCGTGCACCTGCGAAGCAGGTGCTTTGCTGTTCTGCGGGTGCAACGCTGTGCAGCCCACTTGCTGTAGCACTGGCATACCACGGACTTGCAACGTTGGCAAGCCGTGACTTTGCTCTACCGGAGCGCGGTCAACCAAGTCGTGCTGGTACGCGGTCGACCGTGCTGCGCTGGAAGTTGACCAGCACCTTTGCTAGATTTGGTATAGCCTTGCATGCCAACTTTGTTGCTACCATTGTTGTCAACTTTCTCTAGTGAAACTCTTGCCAAATCGCCCCGTGAACTAGGAAGCAATGTGTACACTAGGAAAACGACTAACAACGAACGCAAAGATTACCCGAGCATCCGTGCCTAGCCCGTAGTCTAGCTCTCGTTGCTAAAGCTATCTCCGCACCCTGCACCCCCCAAGCCAGCACCATAGGCTCCAGCAGCCCCAGTACACACACCCTCCGCAGCTGCACCTCCCGCACCCCCAGACACGACAGGAACTGTATGCTGTAGGGGAGAGGACCGCGAAGTGACATGCGACACACCTGACGGGGTAGGACGCGAAAGGAAGGGGACTACCGGGGCGACTGTGGGGGCCTCAGTGGTGAGGAACAGCTCCTCACCACTGAGGAAATGTTCTTGGGAACTGAAGAACTGAAGAACTGCCAAGTAACCGGGTCATAGAACTGCCAGCCGGAGGTGTCGAGTGGGAAGCCAAGAAAGACGCAGGCACGGGTACGCAGAGACAACTTGTTCGCGCAAGGGGCACGATCGTGGGCAAGGGAACCCCAAACGCGGTAGTCAGCTGCTGCACATGGAGAACCTGTCCAAAGGGAGACCGGCGTCACCCGTAGCCATGCGTCACTCGCCCACAGGTTCAGCTGGTGCCCGGCATAGTGGAGCCTGAGGCCACAGAAATTGGAGGGCACCGGCATGGCACATGGAGGGTCCAAGCAACCTCCATGACCAGGCCAATGCATCGCTCGGCTACCCCATTCTGCTGCGGCGGCATGTAAGGCTGGATGATCCCCCGACACTGACAGAACGTCTCTAGGCGAGTGGAAGAAAACTCACCACCACGGTCCGAGTGCAGGCGGAGCCCACAAAGGGCGTGGCGTCACCCCTCGCTAGTAGCCACGGCTCAAGGACGGTAGGCACGCCGGCCTTACGTCGTAAGGGGAAAACCATGGTGTAGCGGGATGCTCACGGTGGAGATCGTCGAGTCGACTGTAAGAGCGGGACGCAGAGTTGTCAGGACTCCAGCAAGTGGTGCCAGAACCCGGGCCAGTCAGGATCTGGTACCCGCAGGGACCGACGTCGCGCCCACTACCGGCTGAGCCACTGCAGGGGGCCCTACTGCCGAAAGTGCTGTGGCTGGCCCTGCTGCTGTAGACCCCTACTACACGCCATGGGAGGAGCTAGAGACTAGAGGGGTGCGCTCGCGATAGTCTAAGCTGCTGCTGGTGCTGCTAGAGGGGGCAGCCTAAGCTACTACTGGTTCTGTTGGGGCCCGCCTATGCTGCTGCTGGTTCAGCTTGGGGTAGCCTAAGCCATTGCTGGTGCGCTGGGGGCAGCCTAATCTGCTACTGGTTCTGCTGGGGGTAGCCTAAGCTGCTGCTGGTGCGCTGGCGGTAGCCTAAGCTGGTGGGGCAGGTTTGGCTACGGCGGCAGAACTGATAAGGGGCGGCTATTCTGGCTGTGGCAACGGGCTAAGGCAGTGAGAACGGGTGGGGCGTCGGGCTACGTGGAGTGCGGTTCTGTGCGGCCTAGTGCGGTCTAATGCGCTTGAGTGCGGTTTTGTGTGGTTGGATGCGGTTGAGTGCGGTTGGGGGCTGTTCCAGGTCACGGGTAACAGGTGGGGTAGGTGGGTACAAGGCGGGGCGGCAGTTTAGGGTTTGCAGGTGGGTCAGCGGGTGGGGCAGCTTGTGGGGTGGCCGGTTTCAGGTGGGGGGGCTGGTTTCAGCTCATGGGGCGGCGGATAATAGGTGAGTTAGCGGGTGGGGAGCGGGTGGGACGGTGGGTAATAGGTGGGACGGCGGGTAAGGGATGGGGGACGGGTGAGGGGGCGGTTTTGGCAGCGGGCAACGAGTGAAATGGCGTGTGAGGCGGTGGGCAAGACGACGGGCGACGGGTAAGGCGACGGGGGACGCGTGAGGCGGCGGTTTCGGCAGAGCGCAACGGGTGAAGCAGCGGGTGAGGCGGCGGGTAAGGCTACGGACGGCGGGTGAGGCACATGGTACGGCGACGGGCTGCCCGCGCGCGTGCGTGTAGTTGCGCGTGCGTCTATGGCTGCGCATGGGCGTGCGGCTGCGCGCTAGCGAGCTGGCGGGTGGAGCCGATGTGTGGGCGGCACGACAAGGGAAAACGGGCAAGGCGCGACGGGAGGGGTGGGGGGTAACACCGTGACGAATCTGACGGGTGAGGCGACGGGAAAACGGGTGGCGCGCGGGGTATGGGGCACTACGAGTCAAGAGTTGACGGGACGCTATGGGCTAGGGCGCTTCGGGCTAGGGCGCTTTGGACTAGGGCGCTTCGGGCTAGGACAAAGTTATGAGGTGGTGGGCCCATGGGATCTTTTATCGCTCTATACCATGTCAAGTTATAAAACCTGTAGAGAATTGACTAAAGAATGACAAAATAAGGAAGATATGGGAAACCCTAATCCTGCAAGGAAAAAGAAATGTAACACCTAGACTAACCTAAACAACACATATAAAACATATGTTGACAACTGGTACTGCAGGTGCTAGAGCTGGTACTGGAGGTGCAAGAGCTGGTGGTATTGGAGGTGCTGGAGCTGCTGGTGGTACGCCGACCGTTATTCTACGTGCAGCCGCAGTCGTCCCTGCCACCGCCTGACTCGGCTCTTTGTCAGGTTCTTAGTTTTCCGTCTTCCACTAGTCTTACTCCGCCTCTCCTGTATTCTCCGCCTGACCAGTCACAGCCACCATTACTGCCTGGCTCCCCACTGCCTGCTCCTTATTACCCTGCGCAGACAGGCTCCCTAGCAGCAGACAACACACAGCAGGCTGTCACCGCACCAGCCATCCAAGAGGGCATGGCACCTACTGCTGCACGTCGTCGTCGCCGTCGACTACGTCGGCCAGGCGCACTTGGCCGGTTGCGACGGAGCACCGGTTGGAAGCAGGGTAGTGCAGCGTCTTTGTTCGGAAGTCAGTCGGCTGCTCAGTGGTCGGGATGTACTTGAGCGCGGACTAGGCTTCACCATGTGAGGCAGCCAGGCTTGTCGCCGCTCCATGTGCTTAAGATTCCCCGTCAACCCCATGCCATCGGCGACCATAATGGCCAACATGTTGTCCACCTGAAGGAGAGTCGGCGTCCCGGAAGTCCAGCTGCCGGAACTCCGCAAGAAGGAAGCGAAGACGGCATCCTTCCTTGCCGGCCTTGGTGGCCTGTACGAACTTTGACTCGGTCTACGACAACGTCGTGCACTTGATGCACTTGCTCGACTAGGAGATTGCGGCCCCTCTGTAGATGAATACGAAGCTGCCCATACTCATCTGGTTCCGCTAATCGCCGTCATCGTCAGCGCCGACGTAGCCCACCACCTTCAGTGACTCTGGTCCACCGCCAAACTCCAAGGCAGTGTCGCGCATGTTGGCAAGGTAGGCGAGGCAACGGTCGACCTTGCGCCAGTGCTGGTCGCTCCCCAGCTTGCTGCAGGCGAAGGCGATGTCCGGCCTTGTTGTCGTCGCTGCGAAGTGCAGCGAGCCAACCTTCTGCCGGTACTCCTCCTCCTGGCGCTCATGTGCCTCCTCGTCGTCGAACGGCAGCTCGGCGTAGGCATCGGCCGAGATCGGCGTCTTCGAGGTGCGCCCGGTCTGCTCTTCATCGAGAAACTGTCTACACAGCTTGTTGGCGTAGCCATGCTGGTGCAGCCATAGCTTCCTTGCCGGCCTGCCGCACACAATCTCCAACCTGAGGTACTTCTGCACCGGCGAGATCTCTCGCAGCTCCAAGGCAACCTCTAGCAGCTCCTTAAGCATCGCTGCATTGCTGCTGGCGACGAGCAGGTCGTCGACATAGACCAGCACCCGGCAGGTCATTCCGTTGTCGCTGACCTTGAAGTAGAGCGTCGTGTCGATCTGTCTCTTCTTCTAGCCAGTGGCCAGCAGCACGCTATCCAGGGCTCTGTACCACAGCAACGGCGACTGTTTTAACCCGTACAGGCTCTTCAGTAGCTTGAACATCCGGCCAGTCCCATCGTTGAAATAGTCCGTCTGGTACATGTACAGCACCCGGTCGAGCTTGCTCTGCATGAAAGCATTCTTCATGTCGAGCTGAAACATGTTGAGGTCGAGGACAGCGATAATGCTGAGAAAAATCCTCAGCGTGACGTAGCTGCTCACCGGCGCATATGTCTCGTCGTAGTCGGCGCCATACATCTGCATGAAGCCCTTCACGACCAGCCTCGCCTTCTCGCGCTCGAAAGTGTCATCAATGTGATACTTCGTCATCACAACCCACCGGCTCTTCATAATGTTCACCCCAGGTGGACGTTCAACCAGCTCCCAGGAGCCAATGCCGATAAGGCTGCGAATCTCCTCCCCCATGGCGGCCTTGACCACCTTGCCCTTCAAGCTTGCCAACGCCTCCTTCACCGTCATTGTAGAGATGTCCCAACGGTGCTCGGGGTCGGCGTGCATGTTAGGGTCGAGATCCGTCATCCTCTTCGGTGTCGACGTACAGCAGGTCATCGTCGACCTCGTCGTACACCGTAGTAAAGGCGGCCCAGTACGAAGAAATCGGGCAACCTCCGAATTCGACCTGTACGTCATGGTCCTGGCTGAAGCTCCACCACGTTGCTGTTGGTGGACTCCTCGGCCACCGGCAGCTCCTACCCAACATCACCAGCTTTGCTGCCCTCGAGGCTGCCCTCAGCGTCCTGCTCTTGCACGGTTGGCGTCCCTGCCAACTTGTCCTCTGTCGTCGGCTCCCCTACCGACTGCCCGGTCGCCGACTGCTCATTGGTCGGCTTCACGACTGGCTGCTCCCCTGTCAGCGGCTTCTCTGCTGACACCTCCTTCGTCAGCTTCACCAAGGTCAGCTGCACCTCCTCTGCCTGCTGCTCCCCTGTCGGCGTCGAATTCAAGCCCTCTTTACATTGGCCACCAGGGATGCTTTTGGTCGGCGCCACAGCGACGCCCAACTGCTCTCCTCATCGCCGTTGGCCGACGGCAGTGTCAGCTCACGCAGGTCAGCGACAATGGGTGGGGTAGGAGGGCTGACGACCTCGGCATCCTCAACAGCAAGCTCACGGACCTCGGCGAGCAGAGGGAGTGTCGCTGTCGAGGTGTTTGTCGGCGGGTTGACATGCGTCCGTTCCGACGCCGGCCCGTGTTTCGACTTCCTTAACTCCAGCGACATGGTCTCATAGAACACCATGTCTGACGTGGTGACCACCCTGTTGTCGGCAATTTTGAGAAGTACCCAGCCTTTGCTCTCCTCCGACACACTGAGGTGAAGACCCCACCTGGCCTTCGGCTCCAGCTTTCCTCCATGCTGCTGCTCCAGGACAAAAAATTGAGACATGCAGCCCCACACTCGTGCCAGTGACAAGTCAGGCTTCTTCTCGGTAAGCAGCTGGTACCCAAACGGCTTGCGGGAGAGTGAGGTGCCACCAGTGGTGCTGCACGCCCATGTGCAGCAACATCGTCCGCACCGACTCCACCACCGTCCGCATCTCCTGATCCGCCATGCCGTTCTGCTGCGGGGTGTACGTGCAGGTCAAGTTGTGGACGATCCCCTTGCCGGTGAACTCCTTCCTGAGGAAACCCCCTCCTCGGTAAGAGGGCAGCATCAGCACCGACTTCTTTGCCTGCCGCTCAACCACCACCAGCCACTGCACGAACTCCCGCAGCACGTCAAAGTTATTTGCAACCGGCCTCACCCACACGAAGCGGGTCTTGCGATCCTTCAGCAGCAAGAAGTCCAAGCTGCCGTCCTTGGCTGCCACCTGGAACGGCCCGCGCAGGTCGATGTCACGACGGCCAGCGTGTCATTGGCGTCGGAGCCCTAGTCAAGGAAGGTGTGCCGCGCCAGCTTCCCGCCGACGCACGAAACACACGGGGAGTCGGTACTGGCCGACGGTTTGCCGACCAGGCCGGTGGCGACCTCGTGCTTCGCCAAGCTTGTTATGGTGTTGACACCGACTTGCGCGAGCCTCGCGTGCCATCTGGCCGGCGTTGACTTCATCGCCAAGACGATCGCCCGCAGAGCCACCACATCCGCCGTGGGCGAAGTCGACTTCGCCGAACAGGGATGCAAGCCGGTGTAGGACGCCCGACCGAGTAATTCATCCGCCGCCGATACAAGCAACATCCCATCACTATCTTCCATCAACTTCACACCGTTCTATTTCAGCTGGCTGGCCGAGAGCAGGTTCGCCTTCACCCCCAGGACATAGAGCACATCGGGGATGAGCACCAGCTTTCTGGCGTCCCCTTGTAGAGAGACGGTGCCTCGACCTCGGACGCCCCGCGGCGCTCCACTGAAGCCGCACACGTGCTTCACGTCGCCGCTCGGCTGCAGAGCGACGAAGACCTCTTTCGTCCCCATCAAGTGGTGAGAGCAGCCGTTGTCGAGCAAGACCACCGCTGGGTTTGCCTGCACAGCTGCCGCCATCACCTGGAAGTCCTCGCCAGTCTCCGCCACCAGCAAGACAGTCGGCTCCACGACATCGGCCAGCGAGCACAACGCCTCCTGGTTGCTGCCACAGGAGGAGTCGGCGTCCTTCACCGAGGTCAACGACTTGGTCGACTGCCTCTCCTTGCGCGGCTTGCTCTCCTGATGGGGGCTACGCCCGGCCGACCATACTTGGCCTCCTTTGGTGCCGTCATAATCACTACAGTAGGGGCACTCGAAGGAGAGGTGGTCGGGGATGTGGCACAACCAGCACTCCCAACATCGACTTCCGCCTCCTTGACCACCATCCCGGGCCGACTTCTACTTGTCGGCGTCCTTAGCTAGCCTCCCACCACTGCTTTTTGAGAAAGTTGGAACGAGAATGAAATGACTAAGTGAAAGTTGGGTACAAATACAACCCTAGAAAGCTGTACCCCATATGTGCTACCCCACTATAGCCTACAACAGTTATGTCATACAAATATGACACACCCTCATAGGCAACGTGGGGGAGAACAAGGGGTCACAAGACCAGTCAAGCAAAGCAAAGCAAAGCTCAGGGTGGATCACAAAGTCACCACACATTCCGAGCACAAGTTCAAGGCCAGACGGCCAGTTCACATGCAGGAGCACACATATATATATAAAAAGCTAAACAAGCAAGAGCAGGAGTATATATATGTGACAGTACAAGCAAGATCAAGAAGTGAGAAGGTGAGGCAAGACAGGCAAAAGACCAAGCTGAGTACAGAACCGCTGATGATCACAAGGCGCAAGAGCCTTAGTGAAGATATCAGCAGTGTTGGCCTCAGAGGCCACGTACGCAAGTCGCAACTGACCACGCTGCTGCAGCTCACGAGCAAGAAAGTAGCGGAGAGCAATGTGCTTCGTTCTGTGCTCCAGGCGTTGCTCCCGACACAAGGCCAGCATGGCCTTGTTGTCTACGTACAGCACTAGAGGAGAACGAGGCGGCTCTCCGAGGTCAATCAGCAGGTAGGTGAGCCAGCGAAGCTCCTGAGCAGCCATGGCTCCGGCGTAGATCTCAGCCTCACAACTGGAGCCAAGAACGGAAGACGAGCGAGTAGCCCGCCACGAAACAGAGCCGGAACCAAGGCTGAAGGTGTAACCCTGTGACGACCGCTGTGTAGCCTGGTCGTCAGCCCAAGAAGCGTTTGCGTGCCCAGTGAGGACCACTGGACTCTGCCCTCCAAGCACAGGCCCCATGCCCGACGTACTGCACAAGTAGCGCAACACCCTCTTCGCTGCAGCCATGTGCTCCGGTCTGTGTCTCCCAGGAGAAACATAGCGTGCAAGAATGCTAAGAGGGTATGCAAGGTCAGGTCGTGTGCAGGTCATCAGGTACATGAGGCAGCGCGGCGACTCCAAACACAGCAGGGACAGCACCAGCACCCCCAGTGGCAGTACCAGCGCCAACAGCACCTCCAGCTCCAGTACTACCAGCAGCACCAGTACCACCCCCACTAGGACCGCCTCCAGGACCGACAGCAGTAGCCTCAGCGCCAACACCCTCAGCAGCTCCAGCTCCAGTCGTACCCGCAGGCTCAGCAGCTCCAGTACTCCCAGTACGAGCACCTACGGGACCCGCGGCACAAGCACCCTCAGCAGCCGAAGAAGCTCCAGCTCCAGCAGTACGCCTCCAGCGCCGGGCAAACCACTCGCGCAGCTCCTTTGGAGAGAGTGGCTCCCGCCGAGACGAAGCACCCGAAGAACCTTCAGGCCCAGCACCGCCAGACGCCACACGAGCAGGCCCAGCGCCCGCAGGCTCCGCACCCCCAGGCTCAGCAGCTCCAGACGTGGCACCCCCAGGCTCAGCACCCCCAGACGTAGCACCCCCAGGTTCAGCACCCCCAGGCGTAGCACCCCCAGGATCAGCACCCCCAGTCTCAGCACCCTCAGTCTCAGCACCCACAGACTCATCACCCCCAGTAGTACCACCCGTAGGCCCAGCACCCCCAGGTGTGGCATCCACACGCTCAGCACCCCCAGAGTCAGCACCCCCAGGCTCAGCGCCCCCAGCAGCACCAGAGTCACCAGTAACCTCGACATGCTCGACTGCGTCTACCTGGGACACACCTGAAGGGGCAGGACCCTGAGGGGGGTGGGGGTCTACCGGAGGGGAACCTGGCACAAGGATGAGCGGTGGTGGGGGGAGGGACGGAGTGCGGTTGGGGAAGAGGCGGTAGTAGGGGACCGACTCGTCAAACGTGACGTCCTGGGAGGACAAAACACGACGAGAAGTGGGGTGGTAGAACTGCCACCCTGGCGCGTTAGGGGGGAAGCCAAGGAAGACGCAAGGAGCAGCACGAGGGGACAGCTTGTCCGCAGACAAGTCGCGGACAAACGCCCGAGATCCCCAGACACGGAACGCATACGCATCGCCAACCTTCCCCGTCCACAGCAAAGCTGGGGAGGTCTCCGGCATGGAGACCCTGGGGTGAAGGTTGATCTGATGCGCCGCGTACCGAACTGCAAACGGCCACAGAAAATGGGGGGCAGCCGCATGCATCATGGACGTTTGGGCGACGTCCATGACCATGCCAATGCGGCGCTCAGCAATCCCATTTTGCTGTGGAGAGTCCGGAAGCGTAAAGGTCTGGCGGATGCCTCGCGCATGGCAGTAGGCTCGCAGAAGGCCAGAGGAGAACTCTCTGCCTCGGTCAGAGTGCAGACGCAGAACAGGAAAGTCCAAGCCGAAGCTCCTCCTGAGCTAGAGACGAGCTGCGCGGATCCAGTTGATCAACACCTCAGTGACATCACCCTTGCTGCGCAAGGGGAAGACTGTGGTGTAACGCGAGTAGTCGTCAACCACCAGCAGGAAGTAGCGCTCGTGACCCTGTCCACGGACGCGGGCCGGGCCCCACACGTCCATGTGAAGCGTCTGCAGCGGGGCCTCTGTCAGAGGAAACTGGGAGGAGTGAGGGGCAGCCCGCTGCCGCCCCTCGACACAGGGGACGCAGGTAGGGCCAGGCCCCAGAGGAAGGGGAGGGAGGGACCGGGGAAGACCAGAGACAAGGACACGGGAGGCCATGCCTCGGAGACTAAGCAGGGAGGGGTGACCAAGGCGGTGGTGCCACAGGAGAGTCTCGTGAGACAGGAGGCGACACGAGCAGGGGGTAGACTCAGGACCAGACCTGGACGCTGCAGCAAACACCTGACCCAACGCAGCTACCTGACCAAACGCAGTGACAGGAGGAGACTTATTGGTCAGTGTGTACCGGCTCGACCCCGGCCGGCGTGTAAACGTGGCCAGGTGCCGGCCTGTGCGAGCGTCCGTGCAGTGGGTCACCCGCTGACTCGCAGGAGTGAACTGGTGAACCCCCGCATCCTGTAGGTCAGCACCACTCACCGAGTTCGTAGAGGACGAGGGGAGGTAAAGACCAGACAAGGTGCCAGAGGGGGCCGCCGGACATGGGAGGACAGTGGAGAAGTGAGAAAGGACAGGACCCCCAGAGGGGTCTGCCAGAGAGACTGCAACGGGCCGACCAAGCGGCGTGAGTGTGGTGCGGTCTCGAAAGAAGGAGCGAGAAGCCCGTGAGTCAAGGGTGAAGGTGAGGGAGGCCGAAGCCGACGCGGTACCTGAGAGCGCAGACTCACCAGCACCTGAGGAAGCAGACGCACTGGCACCTAGAGCAGCAGCCTCGCTAGCACCTAGAGCAGCAGCCTCACCTGTACCTAGAGCAACAGTCTCAATGCCCGGGTCGGGCGGAAAACACCGGTAACAGTCATCCTCATCACTAATAGTCACAGCATACATGGCAGCAAGAATAGCATCAAAGTCAAGGTCAAAGATAGCTACTCCCGCCCTAGACAACTCACCCCAGCGAGGGATCTCAGTGGCCTCCTAGAACTGGTGACGCCAAGCATCCCTCAGGCGGCCAAAGCAGCGCTGGGTGGGGTGCGCACCCCCACACTACTCACCCGCGCGGTCGCCGGTGCGTAGGACGTAGGTGCACGGACCAGTACCCCCACCCCGCTGACGTGCAGCGTACCACTCACGGAGCTGCTGAGGGGGGGGATGTCCCGAGTGCGCTGCTGCTGCTGCTGCTGCTGCTGGCGCGGACCACCACCAGAGCCGACCCGCTGCGTAGCGCCACCCCGACCAGCTCCACCTCCTCCGCCACCGCCTCCGCCACCGCCGCCACCTCCGCTACCTCCGCTCCCACCGCCACCGCCGCCGCCGCCTCCGCCTCCACTGCCGCCACCAACACCTCCACCCCCGCCACCACTCCCACCGCCACCCCCACTCCCTCCGCCGCCTCCACCGCCACCTCCACCGCCCCCGCTAGCTCCTCCAGTGCCCCTGCCCCCCTTGCCCTTGCCAGAGCGGCGTCTCCCGCTAGGGGTAGACGCTGCACCGACCGACTCAAGACCAACGAGGTCGGCCGCAGCAGCAGAGGCGACAGAGGGTAAAAGGGGGGAGGGGGAACACCCCTCAAAGAAGGGGGTGCGAGGGTCACCACAAGAGGCTCCTACAGCGACTAAGCTCTTCTCTACTGCTAGGAGGGCCTTCTCGAGGAGGTCAACAGTGAGAGTGGTGGGGCAAACTGAGAGGAAGTGGTCCCGGACTACGCGAAGAGAGTCAGGGAGCCGGGTGACTATGTAGTAGAGGGTGATGTTAATGGGGGGGGGGGGGGGGGGGTTCTTGGCGCAGAACTCAGCAGGAAGCACAGCGCGGTAGCGAGTGTCACTAGTGCGGAGGTGCGTAATGAGGTCAGCGACTATGGGAAAGGCAGCAAGGTCAAGGAAGAGGTACGGTAGCATGAGGCGGCTCAGTGCAGCAGTGGTAGGGGAGGAGTAGCATGCAACTACAGCGTCGTACAAGGTCTGAGCACTCTTGTACTGGCTAAAGTGCGCACGCTCAGAGGTAGGCAGGTGCAACGCACAGCAAGACGTGCAGCAGCATCGCGTGTGGCCCACTGTGAGCAAACAGTGGCGTTAGCATCAGCAGCAGGGGCAGGAGAGGCACCAGAGGTGAGGTCAAAGAGGGAGAGACCGTCCGCCCTATCGCACTGTAGGAAAAGCTGCAGGTCATCTTTCCAGACGTCAAAGTCAATGGCCCGACCCTCAGCGTCAAAAGCGAGGACACTAGGGGTAGCCATGACAGCAGTAGTCTAGTAGCGCGAACAGTGGGGTAAGGGCAGTGCAGTGGTAGAGGCGCTGCTCTTACCAGACAGGGGCGGCTCGGGCGGCTCGGTGGTGACTGCAGCTTGGGTGGCTCGGCGACTCGGGCGGCTCGGGCGGCAACTGCGGCTCGGCGACTCGGCGGCTCGGGCAGCTCGGGCGACTCGGCGGCTCGAGCGGCTCGGGCGGCTCGGCGATACGGCGGCTCGGGCGGTCCGGCGGCTCGGCGGTAGGGGTAGGCAACGGGGCCAGCAGAGGCTGGGCCGCAGGTAGGCGACGGGGCCGCAGGTAGGCGACAGGGTCGGGGCCGCAGGTGGGCGACGGGGCCGGGGCCTCAGGTATGCGACGGGGCCGGGGCCGCAAGTAGGCGACGGGGCCGGGGCCGCAGGTAGGCGACAGGGCCGGGGCCGCAGGTAGGGGACGGGGCCGGGGCCGCAGGTTGGCGACGGGGCCGGGGCTGCAGGTAGGTGATGGGGCCGGGGCCGCAGGTAGGCAGCGGGGCCGGGGTTGCAGGTAGGCGACGGGGCCGGGGCCGCAGGTAGGCGACGGGGCCGGGGCCGCAGGTAGGCGACGGGGCCGGGGCCCCAGGTAGGCTACGGGGCCGGGGCCGTAGGTAGGCGACGGGGCCGATAAGGGCGGGGCTAGGTTGGGAAAGGCGGCGTCAGGGCCGCTAGGGCGGCGGATCGGGGCCGGCAAGGGCGGCGCGACACAGGGTCGAGAAAGGGGAGCGCGACTCGGGCAAGGGCTGAGCGCGCTCCGGGCACGAAAAAATAAAGTATCGAATCGGTGGGCCCTAGGAACAGTTCCCACGAGGGAACCTGCTCGATACCATGAGAAAACTGAAACGAGAATGAAATGACCAAGTGAAAGTTGGGTACAAAAATGCAAACCCTAGAAAGCTGTACCCCATATGTGCTACCCCACTATAGCCTACAATAGCTATGTCATATAAATCTGACACTAGAGGCTCCCCCAGCCCCTTCTCCCACTTGGCTAGAGACTCCAGTAGATGCCTTTCCTTCATCAGCTTCAGGTCTTCGCTCCGATCCCTCCAAAACGCCCTCTAGGTCTTTAATACCTAGCCAAAGCGTAAACTGGAACCGCCATAGCGAAAAATCCGAGCCGGTGAACCTAGGAGGGCAGTCTAATTTCTGGGCCATAACCAACCCTAGATCTGGAGGTTCTTAAGCCAATTCGAAATATGATAATAGGAGGGAATGTCGCAGGCCTAACCAGCTCTGATACCACTGATGGAAAGCGTGCAAATCTGGAGAGCGTACAAGAGATTAAGTCCGCCGACTTCGACGGAACATTGCATGCAGCTCACGTAACCTTAAACTATGTGCACAAGGAGCACCTGAAGGCAAGCAGGGACTTGGTGAAAAGAAAAAACGGGGAAGGCTGGAACAGTCACAACAAAATGACGAGGGGTTCCCACGAACCCTCTGACTCTGCTCGGAAGTGTATCGACTCCGGAAAATTCAGGGCGTGTTCAAAATTCCAGAATTTTCCTTACACTACCCCCCCCCCCTAAGGAGGTCCTTACGAAAGCGCGAGTTTATCCCTGAAGTTTCGGTTGCGCAGATACTCTGTGAGGACGGGGTGGTTTTCGACTCTGTCCAGGGGAACCCGGTTGTCTTCGGTGGGTGTACGGTCTTTCCAGCGGATCACGAACTCGATCCTTCGGGCTCCTCGAGGGTCACGAACTCTGTGGCTCAGAATTTTCTCGGTTGTGATGATTGGTTCACTCGGCGGTCGTGTCATGCTGGCTGGGCGATTACGTGGCAGTTGGCTTGTGGACGGTATGTAGGGGCGAAGTAGGCTGACGTGGAAGGACGGGCTGACGTACCAGTCAGCGGGGAGGAGGAGATGGGCGGTGACGGGCGTAATCATGTGGCTGATGCGGAATGGTCCACAGTATCGGGGGCGGATTTTTGGGGTGATGGGCAGGCGGAGGTTCTAGGTGTCAAGTAAAACTAGGTCGTCGGGCTAGTATGTAACAGGTCGGCGGTGGCAATCGGCGTTACGTTTAGCGATGATGTTAGATTTTTTTATTGCGTCTGCTGCCCGGGTCTGTGCTGCTTGTAAAATTTTGGCGAACTGTTGTGCTCGTGGCACCGGGTTGTCGGGATTCGGGGTCTTGGGTACTGTCGGGTCTTGTCCGTAGTTCAGGTAAAACAGCGACTGTTGGGTTGTGACGGAGGGTGAGTTATTGTACGCGAATTCAATGAGCGGCGGTTGCTGTTCCCAAGTGGTTGGGTCGTCGCACGTGGCTTGAATGAATTGTTCCATTTTCTGATTTGTCCTCTCTGTCTGTCCGTCGGTCTCGGGGTGGTATGAAGAGCTGAACTGTAGTCGCGTGCCGAATTGTTGCCACAGGTTCCGCCAGAAGTTGCTAGTGAATTTCGTGTCTTGGTCGCTGATGATCGCCGCTGGTATCCCGTGCAGTCGAACGACGGTGGAGATAAAGAGGCGTGCGGTTTCTTCGGCTGTGATTGATTTTTTGCAAGCTGCGAAGTGTACCATTTTCGTCAGTCGATCGACGACGACCAGGATCGCGTCGTTCCCACTTGCCCCGGCCGATAACCCCATGACGAAATCCATCGTCACCTGCTGCCAAGCACGCTCTGGGGGTAGTATCGGCTGCAACTGTACTGCCGATCGCTTACATGATGATTTCATGAGCTGGCAAGTGGGACACGATGCCACGTGTCGTTGTACGTCGGTCAACATCTCGGGCTAGTAATAATACCGCTGCAGCTACTGCCGTGTTTTCTCTACCCCAAAATGCCCTGAGGTAACTCCGCCGTGTGCCTCCTGTAACAATAACTCCCGTAGCGGTGTGTATTCTAGTACCCAGATGCGGTCGGTCCCGACTTTTACGCAATAGACTCCCTTTGCTGCTGCGAACTGCTGCGAATTTCAACCTGTGAAGAATGGGTCCGTTTGGTACCCGTGGGTAAATAGGCCTGTCAGTAGTGGATTTGTCTGGGCGAGTAGTATTGCATGGATCTGGGCAGTGGGGCGGGTCAGGGCGTCAGCGATGTTCGATGCCCCCTTTTTGTAGGTGACTGTGTAGTGGAAATTTGACTCGAGGAAATCGAGCCAGCGAATCTGTCGTGGGTTGAGGTGTGGATGTGCGCGGAGGTACTATAGTGATTTATGGTCTGTCCGTACTGTCACGTCTGCGCCGGTCAAGTAATAGCGCCATACTTTGAATGCGTGCACGATCACAAGCATTTCGCGGTCGTGTATCGGGTAAGTTTTTTTGGGCGGATGCAGTTTTCGTAACTCATATGCAATGGGCTGTAGGTTGTTGTCGAAGTCCTGTAGCAGTACGGCTCCGATGGCGATGTCGCTTGCGTCGGTAACTACTTCGAATGGGCGGTGTGGGTCGGCGATGCGCAGGACAGGCGGTGAACAGAGAACATTTTTCAGGGCAGAGAAGGCAGCGTGCTCTTTCTCCCCCCACGTGAAAGCGACCCCCTTCCATGACAAATCCGTAAGCGGCGCTGTTAACCGTGCCATGTCGGGGACGAACCGACGCACATAATTGACGAACCCCAAAATGCTCTGTAGCTCCGTGGGTGCCAGGCTTTCACCGTGTCCAACTTCTTTGGGTCAATTTCAACCCCAGCCTCCAAAATAACGTGCCCCAAAAACTCTAGCCTGTCCTGAAAAAACTCGCACTTGGAACCTTTTGTCAGTAGCCGATGCTTGTCTAAAATTGTAAAGACTGCTTCCATATCTTCGAAATGCTGCTGCTTGTTGCAACTGTAGGCGAGGATGTCGTCTAGATAAACTATCACACATTTATCTAAAAGTGGCCTAAACGCCTCGTTCATGGTCATCTGAAATGTCGTTGGTGCGTTGGTCAGCTCGAAGGGCATCACGGTGTACTCGAACGACCCGTACCTAGTCCGGAAAGCTATTTTGGCGCAGTCCGATGGTTCGACCCTAATCTGATGGTAACCTCCCCGTAAATCTATTTTCGAAAAAACCCGTGCTGTTCGCAGTTGGTCGATCAGTTCGTCGGCGCGGGGAATGGGGTACCGCGACTTGACTATTACCCTGTTGAGCGGTCGGTAATCGATGCACATGCAAAACCCTCCGTCTTTTTTTGGTGTGAACAGTATCGGTGTGGCGAACGGTGACGAGCTCGGTCGGATGAATTTCTTCTCTAACAAGTAATCTAACTGCTTCCTCCGTTCGTCAAGCTCGGGTTGTGTCAGTCTCAACTGGCGCTGTACAGCTGGCTGTGCCCCCGGTTCTATTTCTATTCGGTGGTCATGTTCTCGCTGAGGTGGCAGTCCTTCCGGTAAGTCGTCGGGAAAAATCCTGGGGTATCGTTTCAACAGTTCCTGTAGTTCGGGCGGTACCGCTGCCAGCAGATTCTTGAAATCACTCGGCTGCTCTGCTCCCTCTACCACTGTAATGTCTACTGCGTACATGTCAGCTCCAGCAGCGACAGCCCGTTTCATGGTGACGGCATTGACGTGTACCGTTGAAGACTCGGGCGACTGCTAGCGAGGTAGCTCAACCCAGTTACCGCTACTTCGCAGAGTGCAGCTACTCGTCATTCAGTCAATTCGCAGGTTATACCGTCGCACCCAATCACGTCCCAGTAAAATGTCGTGCCCATCTAGTGTCGTCGCGAGCATTTCATCTGTAAATCCGAAATTTCCCCCGCAGCGGACTTTGACTCTCTCCACTCTTTCTCGTATGGCCAGTGGCGTGCCGTCAACTAAGCGTGCATCTATCTCAGGTAAACAACGGCTAAGTGTCAGTTGCAGTTTTCGTGCGGTTGCGGTATTAACTAAACTGTTACTTGCTCCTCCGTCGATAAAAATCTTCACTACTGCTCCTTGTATTTTCCCGTGGATCAGTACTGGGCAATCCGTCGCTGTACCCTCCTTATTCGTCCGAGCCCGATCGATAGCATGAATCGGTACTGTGACTCGGTGAGGGTCGGTTGGGTTCGGTGAGCAGGCAGTCTCGTCAGTAGTTGGCCCGATTCCTACTGACTGCTGGCGTTTCCCTGCCTTGGAGACTCCCTCCCCTGCTCTGCTTCGCAGCGCCTCAACTCCTCTGGGCATTCACTCTTGCGATGGCGCGGCCTATTGCAAGCAAAGCAGCGCCCCTTAAACGGCGCGGCAGCTGCATTCGTCGCAACGGCATGTACGGTGGCATGCTCAATCGGTCCCCGAGGGCGATGTCCGTAGTAGGACCCCAGTCTCAGACGGCGCAAAATGCCGATTTTCTCGGGGAGCGCGAGAATCTCGTTGAAATTCGAGAGTCCGCGTAGCATGATTTTGTGCAAAATGTTCGGCTTCAGCCCTCCGATGTAACGGTCCACCCGCTCCGCTTCGTGCATGTAGCCGACTTGCTCGCATAATGCGAGAATACCGCTCGTGTAGTCTTGAATCGACCCGAGCTGCCTCTGCACGCAGTCTCAAGTACGTAGTCTCTGACGCGCCGAAAGAGAAGCCGCGATTGGCTCGAAGCGCGCCCGAAGCCCTGCGCACCACGCATCCCACGCGCTGTATTGGGCGGTTTTGCATAATGAACTCCAGGTGACAGCTGGACCCGTGGGCCCTTCCTCTTGTGACGGTGGCTTGTAGACGCGTGGCGACGTCACGGTGACTCGCCAGTAGTCCATGGCGGGGCCCCTCAGCAGCGAGACGGCGTATCTGATCTTCGCTGCGTCCGACTCGACGTAGTTTGCGTCGAAAAATACGTTCATCGTGAAGACCCACGACTGAACCGTCGGACCTTCATGGTGACTCGGGTCGAAACAGGGCGGGCGTTGCGGCTTCAGTGACATTGGCGTCATGATGGCGTGGTCGCCACTTGTCACCGCAAATTCCACGTGCCGACGGGCTTCGCGAGGCTCCCATGGGCTTGGCACGACACTGTTCCTCTCCATGCCCGGCATCGAGTAGGCGGCGCCATCACTGGCTGCGCCTGAGCGCTGTCCCACGCTGTCGTTCAGTGTTGGTGTGCCTGATGAAATGACGATCGGCTCCTCCAATTGTGCAGGTGCGTGTGGTGGCGCCGGAGAATTCACCGTGGATTGCTGACGCGCGGAGTCATGTTCCGCCGTGAGCGTCGCAATTTCGAGCGCCAATTCTTCAACTTGGCGCACGAGATGGTCGAGTTGCTCCTGCGTTAGTGTCACGAGAGTAAATTCGGCCATGGCGGGGGTGTCGGGCAAGCTCAGCGAGAGCCTCTGTCGTGGCCGTGCATGCCTACGAGAGAGCACTACGAGCAGCGGTGCTGTGTTGCTGAGAGGCGTCTACCCCCCCAAAAAATTGAGATAGTGAGGAAGCGAAGGTGTGGGTTGTTGAAATGTATTCGTATACATTTATAAATGCCTACAGTAGAGTTTAGTGTAGTTATATAGTTTCCTCCTTGGTGGTGCTCCATTTGCCCATTTCCTTGACTAAATCTTGTATGCCTTCTATTATTGAAACACTTTTCTCCTTCCAAAATCTCTCGACACTTTTCCTTCAACCCTTCAACTCGAACTAAGTCACTCCCAACTATGGCTCCTAAGCCCAACTCGACTTAGGATTCTGACATGCTATCAGAGTGATTACGGTCCTGGCCTGTGGGCCCGCCTTACTGCTTCCGCTGCTACTCTGTGTTCGGCACGCCCCGTGGCGTGCCCCTTAACTTTCTCTTAGCGGCCCCGTTGCCGCCCTTTCAGGCCCCTCGCAGCCCCTTCGCGGCCCCGTCGCCGTCCTTCCGCGGCCCCGTCGCCGCTCCTCATCGGCCCCGTCGCCGCCTTTTCGGCGGCCCCGTCGCCGCCCTTTCAGCGGCCCCGTCGCCGCCCGCCCTTTCAACGGCCCCGTCCCCACCCTTTCAGCGGCCCCGTCGCCGCCCTTCCGCGGCCCAGTCGCCGCTCTTCATCGGCCCCGTCGTCGCCGCCAGCAGCCCCGTCGCCGCCTCCATCGGCCCCGTCGCCGCAGCCGGCGGCCCCATCGCCGCCACTTGCGGCCCCGACCCCGCCCCGGCCATGCCCCGTCGCCAGCCGCGGCACACCGGGGGCACGTGCACCGCCCCCCCCCCCCCCCCCCCCCCCCCCCCCCCCCCTTTTCCCATCGCCCGCCGCGGCTCCTTTGGGGGCCGCGACCTGGAAGGGGGGGGCAAGCGTCGCCCCCTCTGCCGCCTGCTTTGGCGCCCTGGGAGGCCGTGCGTCGGCCCCCCCTCCCCCCCCCCCCTTCTCCTTCATCTCCCTGCAGCTGCGGGGGGGAGGGTCTGGGGGTGGCGGGTGTGGGGGTGATGGGTGGTGTGTTTCCCTTCCCCTCCTCCTCCTTTCATTCCCACTGCTGCACCTGCCGCTGGGGGGGAGGGTGTGAGGGTGTGGGGGAGCCAGGGGAGTGGCATTGGGATTGGGGTGGCGGGTGTGAGACCAACCACCCCCCATCCCTCGTGGGGGGGGGGGGGGGGAGAGGAGAGTAAAGGGGTGGCAAGAGTGCCTGCCCCTTTGCTACTGTACCTGCTCTATTACCTTGTCTGTTGTTGCTGCTTTCTTTGCACTTGGTGTACCTCTGCAGGAGGTGTACTGCCCACGATTCTAGCTGTAGGCATTTAGGGGGTGTGTTGAAATGTATTCGTATACATTTATAAATGCCTACAGTAGAGTTTAGTGTAGTTATACAGTTTCCTGCTTGGTGGTGCACCATTTGCCCATTTCCTTGACTATATCTTGTATGCCTTCTATTATTGAAACACTTTTCTCCTTCCAAAATCTCTCGACACTTTTCCTTCAACCCTTCAACTTGAACTAAGTCACTCCCAACTATGGCTCCTAAGCCCAACTCGACTGAGGATTCTGACATGGGTGCGGTCCGAGAAGAGATCGTAGGCTCTGAATACCAAGTGTTACGAGTGCAATTGAGTGAGCGAGCGAGAATTGCACTATCAAAGCAAGAGTACAATGAGCGAAGGCATGAGCGAAGAATATATAGCGAAACTACTGTGGTAACGGTAATGGACTGTGGTTGTCGCGCGACGGGCCTGGGACTGAGGTTTGGGGGAATGTCGAAGCGGAGGCCCGGAGCGCGGGTTACCCGCCGAGCCGTGAGGTCGGGGTGCGACGTGCGAAGGTGGCGGGAGGATTGTCGATGCGAGGGTTGCGAGTGGTAACGGTGCTGACTCTGGTGCTACAGTGGTGTATGCGCTGAGCGGGGACGCAAAGTAAGGAAAATGAATTTTCCTTACAATTGTTATATGTTCATTTATGTTACGAGTGCAATTGAGTGAACGAACGAGAATTGCACTATCGAAGCAAGAATACAATGAGCGAAGGCATGAGCGAACATTATATAGCGAAACTATAGTGGTAACGGTAATGGTCGCGCGACGATCCTGGGACTGAGGTTGGGAAAGTGTCGAAGCGTAGGCCCGGAGCGCGGGTTACCAGCCGAGCCGTGAGGTCGGGATGCGATGTGCGAAAAGGGCGGGATGATGAATGATGCGATGGTCGCGAGTGGTAACGGTGCTGACTGAGGTGCTACAGTGATGTACGCGTTGAGCAGGGACGCGAAGTAAGGAAAAGGGAATTTCCTTACACTACTCCCCCTCCTAAGGAGGTCCTCCTTATGAAAGCGCGTGGATGTCTCGGAAATTGCGGCTACGTAGGTAGTCGGTGACGACGGGGTGATTTTCAACTTTCTCCAGGGGAACCCAATTGTCCTCGGTGGGGGTACGATCTTTCCAGCGGATCAGAAACTCTACTTTGCGGGCTCCTCGAGGGTCGCGAACTCTGTGGCTCAGGATCTTGTCGGGGGTGATGACTGGTTCGGTTGGTGGTCGTGTCATGCTGGTGGGTCGATGTCGTGGGAGTTGGCTGGTGGATGGCACGTAAGGGCAAAGTAAGCTAACGTGGAACGAGGGGCTGACGTACCAGTCAGCAGGGAGGAGGAGGTGCGCGGTGACTGGCGTAACCATGTGACTGATTCGAAATGGCCCACAGTATCGAGGGCGGAGTTTTGGAGTGATGGGCAGGCGGAGGTTCTGAGTGTCGAGTAAAACGAGGTCATCGGGCTGATAAGTAATGGGTCTGCGATGGCGATCGGCGTTGCGTTTAGCGATGATGTTTGATTTTTTGATTGCTTCTGCTGCCCTGGTCCGTGCTGCTTGCAGAATCTCGGCGAACTGTTGTGCTCGTGGGACGGGGTTGTCGGGATTCGGTATCATGGGTACTGTTGGGTCCTGTCCGTAATTCAAGTAAAACGACGACTGTTGCGTCGTGGCTGATGGTGCGTTATTGTATGCGAACTCGATGAGTGGCAGCTGCTGTTCCCACGTATTCGGATCGTCGCACGTGGCTCGAATCAGCTGCTCCATGGTCTGATTTGTCCGTTCCGTCTGGTTGTCGGTTTCGAGGTGATAGGATGAACTGAACTGTAAGCGTGTGCCGAACTGCTGCCACAGGTTCCGCCAGAAGTTGCTTGTAAATTTCGTGTCCCTGTTGCTGATGATCGATGCGGGTATCCCGTGCAGTCGAACGACGGTGGTGATGAAGAGTCGGGCGGTTTCCTCGGCTGTGATTGATTTCCTGCATGCTGCGAAATGAGCCATCTTCGTTAGTCGATCGACGACGACCAGGATCGCGTCATTCCCACTCGCCCCAGCTGGTAACCCCGTGACGAAATCCATCGTCACCTGCTGCCAAGCACGCTTTGGGGGCGGGATGGGTTGCAATTGTCCCGCCGGCCGCTTCCTGCTTGACTTCATGAGTTGGCAAGTGGGACACGATGCCACGTGTCGTTGCACATCAGTCAACATTTCTGGCCAGTAGTAATACCGCTGCAGCTGCTGCCGTGTTTTTTCTACCCCGAAATGTCCCGAGGTAACTCCGTCGTGTGCTTCCTGTAACAGTAGTTCCCGCAGTAGCGTGTATCCTGGTACCCAGATGCGGTCGGTTCCAGCTTTTACGTAATAGACTCCTTTTGCCGCTGCGAATTGTTGTGAGTTGCCTCCTGTAAAGAACGGGTCTGTTTGATACCCATGGGTAAATAGGCCTGTCGGTAGCGGGCTGGTCTGGGCGAGTAGTATCGCGTGGATCTGGGCAGTGGGGCGGGTCAGTGCGTCGGCGATATTCGAGGCTCCTTTTTTGTATGTGACCGTATAGTGAAAATTCGACTCGAGGAAATCGAGCCATCGAATCTGTCGTGGGTTAAGGTGGGGCTGTGCGCGGAGGTACTGTAGAGATCCATGGTCTGTCCGTACTATCACGTCTGCGCCGGTCAAGTAGCAGCGCCACACTTTGAATGCGTGCACGATCGCGAGCATTTCGCGGTCGTGTATCGGGTAATTTCGCTCAGGTGGATGTAGTTTGCGTGATTCGTAGGCGACGGGTTGGAGGCCGTCGCCGAAGTCCTGTAACAGTACAGCTCCGATGGCGATGTCACTTGCGTCAGTAACCACTTCGAAAGGGCGGTGGGGATCAGCGATGCGTAGAACGGGTGGTGAACAGAGAACGTTTTTCAGGGCAGAGAAGGCAGCATGCTCTTTCTCCCCCCACGTAAAAACCACCCCCTTACGCAGTAAATCAGTGAGTGGGGCTGTTAACCGTGCCATGTCGGGCACGAACCGTCGAACGTAATTAACAAAACCTAAAAAACTCTGCAGTTCCGTGATGTTCGTCGGGGGGCGCCACGCTTTTACTGTATCCAGCTTCTTTGGGTCAATCTCAACCCCAGCCTCCGAAATGATGTGACCTAAAAACTCTAGCCTGTCCCGAAAAAACTCGCACTTGGAGCCCTTGGTGAGTAGCCGATGTTCCTCCAAAACCTTAAAAACTGCTTCAAGATCCACTAAGTGCTGCTGCTTATCCCGGTTGTAAACTAGAATATCGTCCAGGTAAACTATCACGCATTTATCTAAAAGTGGTCTAAACGCCTCGTTCATGGTCATCTGAAATGTCGCAGGCGCGTTCGTCAGCCCGAATGGCATTACTGTATACTTGAATGACCCGTACCTAGTCCTAAATGTTGTTTTGGCGCAGTCCAATGGTTTGACCCGAATCTGATGGTAACCTCCCCGTAAATCTATTTTCGAAAAGACTCGTGCTGTTCGCAGCTGGTCGATCAGTTCGTCGGCGCGGGGGATGGGGGATCGCGATTTGACTGTTACCCTGTTAAGCGCTCGGTAGTGGATGCACATGCGGAGCCCTCCGTCTTTTTTCGGTGTGAACAGTATCGGTGCGGCAAACGGTGACGAGCTCGGTCGGATAAACTGCTTCTCTAACAGGTAATCTAACTGCTTCCTTAACTCGTCGAGTTCGGGCTGTGTCAGTCGAAATTGCCGCTGTACAGCTGGCTGTGCCCCCGGTTCTAACTCGATCCTATGGTCGTGCGCCCGCTGAGGTGGCAGTCCCTGTGGTAAATCATCCGGAAATATCCCCAGGAACCGTTTCAGTAGTGCCTGTAGTTCGGCCGGTACAGCTGCCAGCAGTTTCTCCAAATCACCCGGCTGCTCATCTTCTTCTACGAGTGCGATATCCACTGCGTACACGTCAGCTCCAGCAGCGACAGCCCGTTTCATCGTGATAGCGTTGACTTGGACCGTCGAAGATTCGAGTGGCTGCCAGCGAGGTAGAACGACCCAGTTACCACTACTCCGTACTGTGCAGCTCCCCGTCGTCCAGTCGATCCGTGGGTTGTACCGTCCCAGCCAATCACGTCCCAATAAAATGTCGTGCCCATCCAGTGTCGTCGCGAGCATTTCCTGTGTAAACCCGAAGTTCCCCCCGCAGCGGACTTTTACGCGCTCCACCTTTTCCCGTATGGCCAGGGGCGTGCCGTCGACTAAGCGTGCATCTATCTCAGGTAAACATCGGTTAAGCGTTAACTGTAATTTTCAGAGCCCTCCGTCTTTTTTCGGTGTGAACAGTATCGGTGCGGGGAACGGTGACGAGCTCGGTCGGATAAACTGCTTCTCTAACAGGTAATCTAACTGCTTCCTTAACTCGTCGAGTTCGGGCTGTGTCAGTCGAAATTGCCGCTGTACAGTTGGCTGTGCCCCCGGTTCTAACTCGATCCTATGGTCGTGCGCCCGCTGAGGTGGCAGTCCCTGTAGTAAATCATCCGGAAATATCCCCGGGAACCGTTTCAGTAGTGCCTGTAGTTCGGCCGGTACAGCTGCCAGCAGTTTCTCCAAATCACCCGGCTGCTCATCTTTTTCTACGAGTGTGATATCCACTGCGTACACGTCAGCTCCAGCAGCGACAGCCCGTTTCATCGTGATAGCGTTGACTTGGACCGTCGAAGATTCGAGTGGCTGCCAGCGAGGTAGAACGACCCAGTTACCACTACTCCGTACTGTGCAGCTCCCCGTCGTCCAGTCGATCCGTGGGTTGTACCGTCGCAGCCAATCACGTCCCAATAAAATGTCGTGCCCATCCAGTGTCGTCGCGAGCATTTCCTGTGTAAACCCGAAGTTCCCCCCGCAGCGGACTTTTACGCGCTCCACCTTTTCCCGTATGGCCAGGGGCGTGCCGTCGACTAAGCATGCATCTATCTCAGGTAAACATCGGTTAAGCGTTAACTGTAATTTTTGTGCGGTTGCGGTATTAACTAAGCTGTGGCTTGCTCCTCCGTCAATGAAGATCTTCACTGGTGCTCCCTGTATTTTCCCGTAGATCAGTACCGGGCAATCCGTCGCTGTACCCTCCTTATTCATCCGAGCCCGATCGATGGCGTGAATCGGTACTGTGACTCGGTGAGGGTCGGTGTGGTTGGGCGAGCAGGCAGTCTCGTCAGTAGTTGGCCCAATTTCTACTGACTGCTGGCGTTTCCCTGCCTCTTAGACTCCCTCCCCTGCTCTGCTCCTCGACGCCTCAGCTCCTCTGGACATTCGCTCTTGCGATGGCCCGGCCGGTTGCAAGCAAAGCAGCGCCCTCTAAACGGCGCGGCAGCTGCATTCGCTGCGACGGCATGTACAGTGGCGTGCTCGGTCGGTCCCCGAGGACGATGTCCGTAATAGGACCCCGGTCTTGGTCGGCGTAGGATATCGATTTTCTCGGCGAGCGCGAGGATCTCGTTGAAATTCGAGAGCCCGCGTAGCATTATCTCGTGCGAGATGCCCGGCTTCAGCCCTCCGACATAACGGTCCACCCGCTCCGCCTCGTGCATGTAGCCGACCTGTTCGCAAAGTGCGAGGAACCCGCTGGTGTAGTCTTGAACTGACCTGAGCTGGCGCCAAGTGCGCAGTTTCTGACGCGCCGAAATCGAGGCCGCGATCGGCTCAAAGCGCGCCCGAAGCCCTGCGCACCACGCATCCCACGTGCTGTATTGAGCGGTTTCGCAGAACGAACTCCAGGTAACAGCTGGACCCGAGGGCCCTTCCTCGTGCGATGGTGGCTCGTAGGCGCGCGGCGACGTCACAATGACTCGCCACCAGTCCATGGCGGGGCCCCTGAGTAGTGAAACCGCATACCGGATCTTGGCGGCGTCCGACTCGACGTAGTTGGCGTCGAAAAACACATTCATCGTGAAGACCCACGATTGAACTGTCGGGCCGCCGCGTTGGCTTGGGTCGAAGCAGGGTGGGCGTTGCGGCTTGAGTGGCATTGGGGCCATCACGGCGTTCTCGCCACTTGTCGCCGCAAACTCCACGTGCCGACGGGCTTCTCGGGGCTCCCGTGGGCTTAATGCGCTCCTGTTCCCTCCCATGCTGGGCATCGGTTGGGCTGCGCCGTCACTGGCTGCGCCTGAGCGCTGTCCCGTGCTGTTGTGTTGCGTTGGTGTGCCGGATGAGATGACGATGGGCTCCTCCGAATGTGCAGATGCATTGGTTGGTGCATGTGATGTCGTCGGTACGTTCACCGTTGACTGTTAACGGGCGGAGTCACGTTCCGCCGTGAGAGTCGCGATTTCGAGCGCCGAATCCTCCAATTGATGCACGAGACGATCGAGTTGCTCCTGCGTCAACGTGGCGAGATTGAAATCGGCCATGGCGGGGGTGTCGGGCAAGCTCAGCGAGAGCCTCGGTCGTGGCCGTGCGTGCTTTCGAGAGAGCACTACGAGCGGCGGTGCTGTGTCGCTGAGAGACGTCTACCCCCCCCAAAAATTGAGATAGTGGGAAGTGAAGGTGCGGGTGCGGTCCGAGAGGAGATCGTAGGCTCTGAATACCAAGTGTTACGAGTGCAATTGAGTGAACGAACGAGAATTGCACTATCGAAGCAAGAATACAATGAGCGAAGGCATGAGCGAACATTATATAGCGAAACTATAGTGGTAACGGTAATGGTCGCGCGACGAGCCTGGGACTGAGGTTGGGAAAGTGTCGAAGCGTAGGCCCGGAGCGCGGGTTACCAGCCGAGCCGTGAGGTCGGGATGCGATGTGCGAAAAGGGCGGGATGATGAATGATGCGATGGTCGCGAGTGGTAACGGTGCTGACTGAGGTGCTACAGTGATGTACGCGTTGAGCAGGGACGCGAAGTAAGGAAAAGGGAATTTCCTTACAATTTACGATAAAATATGTTCACACATTTATGTTGTTCATAACATGAACAACAATATCCATACCACAATGAAAAATAAACACTTTTAACCAACTATTACATAGAGAAGTAACACCTACTAAACAATCTAAACGCCCGCGTGGATACGATATTCATTTTCAAAACCTCTAAATCTGCAAAATTAGATTATCCCGCGGTGTTACTTACACAAATATATTAAACGCACCACAAATATGACCACTTGTTGTTACAACCAGTTGGTGACTGTATTGCGCGATCTTCAATCCGCTGCCACCAATCCTACCAGCCGAGCCTGCGTAGTTGACATCAAACACCCAGAATCACGCACAACACTTCACATCTCACGCAATACCCTAAGGGCGCTTCACCTGTCGGTTCGAACAACACACTCGTTCGAACAGGCGAAACGTTACTCGTTTCGCCTATGTTCGTAGTGGTGATCGTGACATCGCGAAGCACAATTTCGCCAATTTGAACAGAGCTGTCACCTCAAGCACGATTTTCATCATCCCGCACGTTCGAACACGTTTGTTCGAACAGGATGGGATAGGTGACACACAATTCCGCACAAACGACTGATATGATTGGTCCACAGTCTTCCGAGTCGCCCATGAACGTTTGCGACCCGGCCAGACGTCGCCATGAACGAGAATGTGCTCGCACGTTCAGCACGAATCGCATGCCTCTTGCCCAAAGGCCAATTCGTGTTGCCAATTCAACCCACCAATACAAATGGAGCCCACTCAATGCCCAACCAACCAAACTCGCCCAGCATGGCAAACGATTCACCTAGAACAGAGTAGTGAATCCGTGAAACAACCAGGTGAGCAGGAGTAGCGCAGCTGGAGACATTGTGACAGGAACCAAGAAATTGAAATGAAGTGCATGCGATTGGCTCGTGGCTGGCTGTATTTCTAGCAATCCAGTTGGCTCCGCATTTGGTGGTCGCAGCGCTCGAGAAAACACACAAGCGAGGGACCCAATGTTTGGCGACGTCGCTCTTTTGTGGGCGACGTCGCTGTGTTCAAACAGACCGCGTGTGCGAATAGCGATGGCGTCACCTGTGATGGCCTGTGTCACATTCGCTCATTGTACGTATTTGTGTTCGAACTCATTTGGGACACTGTTCATACAGTCAAACTGATACGTCGGTTCGGATTTTGGCCTTCCGCCCCTCAGGTGAAGCGCCCTAACAACACTCCCACGAATCATGCGAGCAACAATCTCGCATGATTCCCAACCCTTGGAAGACGAGGAAGAAACAAACAAGATTCGCGCAGGTCACAATCCGCTCCACCCTATTTTGCGATGACTTCCGGAGTCTATTGAGCAGCTTACCGCTCTGAACCGATTTGTCTTGAGTGGCTCGTTGTCGCAGCTGCCAGCTTCTTTCACCGAGCTTTCTTCTATCTCCGTCCTGGAGTTTCTACATTGCATGATTACTCCACCGCTGCACAGCAATCTCGGTCAACTGGGGGCACTCGAAACCCTCACTTTGATGGAAGTGAGGAGAATGGGCGACTGGGTTGCTGATCTGGATCATTTTCAGCGGCTCAAGACTCTAACCATCAAGCGCTGCAGTGATATCACGTCTCTGCCCCTGACTCTTCCCCACCTGCCTGCGCTCACCGAACTCAACCTGCACATGGGAGAAATCGCAGTGCTGTCCGAAGAATTCGGGCAGTTGTCAGTGCTTCGGTCACTCGTGCTGGATATGAGGAGCCTCACAGCCTTACCCGAATCCATCGCCCTGATTACAACTCTTCAAGAGCTTTCGCTTCATCATCTTCGGAATCTGACATATCTGCCCCAGGAGTTTGGGCAGCTGGTTTCTTTGGAGAAGCTTTTCACGAAAGACCTTCAGCTGCTCACACATCTGCCCAAGTCATTCGGGCAGTTTAAAGCTCTCCGTGAGCTGAGATTTCTGGAATGTAGTCAGTTGCAGCAGCTCCCGAACTCCATATCCCAACTGTCTTCTCTCGAGCTCCTGGAATTCAGCAATTGCCCGCTCCTCATGGGGCTGCCAGTCGACATGGGAAACGGCATGCGCTCCTTGCGCCATGTGCTGCTACTAGACTGCCCAGCTCTCACCCGCCTCCCTCCATCCTTCTCTAGCCTCACGTCTCTAGAAACCCTCAAGATTTTAAACGCGAAACGCTTCAGAGGCCCACTGCTAGATGGCTTTGGCAGCTTGAAACGCCTCAAGGAGCTGTCACTCGACCCCCTGCCACGCCTATCCGCCCTTCCGGCTTCCTTCTACGGCGCCCATGCCCCCACCCGCCTCGAAGTCGGCAATTGCCCTTATGTGACGGTCCTGCCAGAGGAAATCGGACGGCTGAGGGCGCTCGAGGAGGTCAGGATCTTTGCGATGGACGCTCTGAGATGCCTCCCTTCGTCGCTTCTTGAGCTGCCTTGTCTGCAATCGCTGGACGTGCGGGCGTGCGGTGCGCTGCGTGCAGTGCTGGGGGATGAGGAGGTGTACATACGTACTGCCAGAGGCTTTATGATCAGCACGAGCAGCAGCCGCGCATTGCTTCCTTCCCTTGAGAGCCTCACGATGAAGGAGCTTAGTGTTGAGTCCTTTGGTCCATCCCTCGATCGTCTCTCCGCTTTGACGCAACTGAAGCTCATGGAAATGGACAGACTCGATTTCCTCCCTGACTCCATCTCTCGCCTCTCGCAACTGCAAAGGCTCAAGGTTCATTCAGCACTACCCGAGACCTTTGGGGGGCTTGCAGGGCTGCGTGTGCTGCAGCTGGTCTACCTCTACTCAGTGCGCCAGCTGCCCGAGTCTCTCGGGCAGTTGAAGAAGCTCGAGACACTGGATATTATTGAATGCTTCGAACTGAGGCAGCTTCCAAAGTCATTCGTGAATCTACCCAAGCTGCAATCCTGCTCTCTTGTCAAGGTTGGGATTTTAACCATTCCCGATGACATCTGGAAGCTTTCTTCCCTCAAGAAGTTGCTGATCCTGGGACTGACGTGGGTGCAAAGCTTGCCAGATTCGTTCACTCGGCTGCCTAAGCTTGCGGAGCTGGAGGTGTGCGCGTGCAAGGAGCTGGTGCGTGAAAATGCCGCCGTCTCTTCAGAAAATGCCGACGCTGCGTGTGTGCAGCATCCGTGAATGCCCTTTGCTGTCGCAGCGAGCCACGAGAGGGGTACCTGCAAGGAGAGAGGGGGGAGAGGGAGAGGAGGGGGGGGGGGAGAGGTGGGGGAGGGAGAGGAGGGGGAGGGAGAGGAGGGGGGGGGAGAGGTGGGGGAGGAAGGGGAGTTTGAAGAGGAAGAGGGGGAGAAGGGAGGTGATGTGGCGGTGGAAATGGAAGAGGCGGACGGGGAGGAGATGGAGGAAGAGGAGAGTGGTAGTGATGATGAGGATATTGATCATGAACTTGGCTTGGACAGTGACTTTGATGACTACAGTGAAGGCTGGGGGGAGAGTTGTTATGATGACGATGAGTAGTAGGATGAGTCAGATTGTGAAATTGGTGCGGAGTGCTGGAAGAGTGGGATTAGAAAATCATGTGTTACCAATAGGCTGTCTTGTTAGAGCGTGTTCCTACGGCCTCATATCAGGAAACCTCGTATCAAGAATGCTGTTTTTGCCTGGTAAAACTAGCGAGAGGTTTCGGGTTTAGGGAAATTTTCTGTGTGAGCCTGATACGAGGTTATCTTGATATGAGGATAGGAACACGCTCTTATTGTCTATGGGGAGGTGACGTGATGCAATGTGTGAAGTGGGCTTGGTAGGTAGTAGGTGGCACTGCTTAGCAGATACTGTATGTACACGTCAAACTATATATGTGTTAGTTCTGTGTAGGCTATAGTGGGGTAGCCCATATGGGCTACAACCCGAAGTTAGGGTTAGTACTTGTACCCACATTTCATTCAATGCAACCATTTCTGCTTGCTATCTTGACATGGTATTAGAGCAGTAGGTGCGTAGGACCGTTTTTTTTTTTGGCCCACTATACTTAGCTTCCGAGTGCAGTTACCGCGTTACCCCACTACCATGCGTCGCGCTGCCCCACGCACGCCCTGCCTTGCCCCACGTCGCGCTGCCTAGCGCACGCCCTGCCCTGCCCTGCCTGGCGTCACACTGCGCCAGCACCCTGCCCTGCGCCAGCGCCCTGCCCTACGCCGGCGCCCTGCCCTGTGCCAGCGCCCTGCCCTGCGCCGGCGCCCTGCCCTGTGCCACCGCCCTGCCCTGCGCTAGCGCCCTGCCCTGCGCCAGCGCCTTGCCCTGCGCCAGGGCCCTGCCCTGCGCCAGCGCCCAGCCCTGCGCCGGTGCCCTGCCCTGCACCAGCGCCCTACCCTGCGCCAGCGCCCTGCCCTGCGCCAGCGCCCTGCCCTGCGCCAGTGCCCTGCCCTGCGCCAGTGCCCTGCCCTGTGCCTGCGCCCTGCCCTACACCCTAAGGCAGCCCGTCGCGTTGCGCTCTGCTGCCCCTCGCATCACGCACTGCTGCAGCCTACGCCAGCGCCCTGCCCTGGGCGAGCGCCGTGCCCTGCGCGCGCTGGCGCCCTGCCCTGCGCCAGTACCCTGCCCTGCGCACGCGCCCTGATCTGCGCCAGCGCCCTGCCCTGCGCCAGCGCCCTGCTAAACCCTAAATAAAATTGAAATTAAAAAATAAAAAAGGCCCTAGGTGCTTCTGCCCTAGGAGCTATTACCTGCTACTACCCTGCTGTGGCCGCGCGCCGCCCTGCTCTGGCCGCGCGCCGCCCTGCTGCTCTTACTGCTGCTGCTGCTTCTCGTGCTAGTGCCTTCACTCCGTACTGCCCTAGAGGTCGCGCTCCTCCTAGCTTGCCCGCCATGACTTCCCTTTGTGGTACCGGTGAGAGTGGTGACGGCGGTGGTGGCAACAGTGGGAGTGGTGGCGGCCGTAGTAGCAGTCACTGTGGCGTTGTTTGGTGCGGAGTGTCTGGTGGTGGCCAGATGCAGCTACGGCGGCGTCCGACCCTTACGCCCCGGCAGCTTCGTGAGTGGCTTTACCAGCGTGGGCCGTCTCCGAGTCCGGGTCACTGCCCGTACGTTATTCGCACAGGTCGTCGAGCTGGTGAGACCTGTGGGACATCTGGTCATGCACAGTCTCGCTGCTTCGCCTATTTGACTAACGCCTGGCGCACTGAGTTTGGCGACGAGGCTGAGATCCCCCCCTGGCTTGAGCTGCTTAGGTCGGGCATTGCTGTCTTTGCTTTAGACTATGACGCCATCCTTATTGCCATGTCTGCTTTGCCGGGTGGTGCTGAGTGTGACTGTCACCTGTGCGTGCAGTACGACCCCGGTATAGAGGTTGCTGCTCTAGGTGCTAGTGAGGCTGCTGCCTTAGGTGCTAGCGAGTCTGCTTCCTCAGGTACTGCGCCTGCTGAGGCCTTGCACACCTTCACGCTTGACTCAGGTGCTTCCCGCTGTATCTTTCGTGACAGTTCGGCACTCACACCACTCACTGCACTTGTTGTAGTCTCTCTGGCTGACCCCTCAAGGGGCCCAGTTCTTGCACGGTCCACCACTGTGCTTCCGTGCTCGACGGTTCCGTCTGGCTCACTGACACGCTTCCACCTCCCCTCGTTCTCTACAAACTTGGTGAGCAACGCAGTTCTCCAGGACCAGTGGGTTGACACCTTTACCCCTGGAAGACAACGTGTGGCGATCTGTACGTGCTCCCGGACTGGCCGCCACCTGGCCACGTTTACCCGTCGGGCAGGGTCGAGTCTTTACACACTGACGACTGCGCCTCCTCAGGTAGCTGCTACTGGTCAGGTGTCTGCGTCCGGTCAGGTAGCCTCCCCTTGTGAGTGTCGCTCCCTGTCGCACCAGACTCTTCTCTAGCACCACCGTCTTGGTCACCCCTCCTTGCCACGTCTACGTGGCATGCACCGTTGCCTCCTTGTGTCTGGTCTTCCCAGGTCCCTCCCTCCCCTCCTTGCCTCGCCTACGCCGCCCTGCCTTCTTTGCGTCGAGGGGCGGCAGCGCGCCGCTCCTCTCTCCTCTTTGTTTCCCCCGACAGAGGCTCCTATGCAGACCCTCCACCTGGACGTGTGGGGCCCAGCCCGCGTTTGTGGACAGGGTGGTGAGCGGTACTTTCTGCTGGTTGTCGACGACTACTCGCAGTACACCACAGTCTTCCTCTTGCGCACCAAGGGTGGGCTGTCCTGATCCCTTGGATCCGAGCAGTTCGTCTCCGGCTCCGCCGTAGGTTCCGCCAGGACCTTCCTGTCCTGCGTTTGCACTCTGACAGAGGTGGTGAGTTCACCTCCGACCTCTTGCAGGCCTTCTCTCAGGGGGAGGGCATCGAGCAGTCGTTCACGCTTCTGGGCTCACCACAGCAAAATGGGGTTGCTGGGTGCCGCATTGGCTTAGTCAGGGAGGTCGCTCGTACCTCCTTGATTCATGTGGCGGCTCCCTATTGTCAGTGGCCGTTTGCGGTCCGGTACACCGCGCAGCAGCTCAACCTCTGGCCCCGTGTCTCCTTGCCGGAGACCTCGCCCACACTGCGTTGGATGGGGGAGGTTGGCGATGCGTCGCGTTTCCGGGTCTGGGGTGCTCGTGCCCTTGTCCGCGATACGTCTGCGGACAAGTTCTCCTCCCGCACCATTCCCTGTATCTTCCTTGGCTTTGTCCCTGACACGTCTGGCTGGCAGTTTTACCACCCCACCTCGCGCCGTGTCTTCCCCTCTCAAGACATCACCTTTGACGAGTCGGTTCCTTTCTACCGTCTCTTCCCCTACCGCACTACCCCTCTCCCTCCCCCGCCGCTTTTCCTCGCTCCAGGTCCCCCTCCAGTAGAACCCCTCCCCCCTCAGTGTCCTGCTCCTTTAGGTGTGTCTCAAGTAGACCCGCCCCCCTTTGCTGAGCCTGCTGCTGCGTAGTCTGGGGGTGCTGAGCCCGTCCGTGAGGTGCCGGGGGGTGCGGAGCCTGGGGGTGCTGAGTCTTCTGGCGTTCCTTAGGGTCTAGTTTCACGATGCGGGCCTGTCTCACCACAGCAGGCACAAGATTGGCTTGCGTCGCGTACCCGCGTGAGGAGTCGTGCTGCTGGAGCTGCTTGTCGTGGAGGCGCTGGGAGTGCTGGTGTCTCTGGTCCTGGAGGTGCTTGTACTGGAGGCACTGGAGCTACCGGGACTAGTGCTGCTCCTGGAGCTGGAGGTGTCCGTTCCGGGGGTGCTGCTGCTGGAGGACCTAGGGCTGGAGGCCCTGAAGCTGGTGCTGTCGACCCTGGAGTTAGAGACCCTAGAGCTGGAGGTGCCGGTTCTGGGGGTGCTGCGGCTGGAGGTACTAGGGCTGGAGGTCCTGGAGCTGGTGTTGTCGACCCTGGAGCTGGGGGTGCTGAGTCTGCTAGCGATCCTCTAGGTCTCGTTTCACGACGCAGGCCTATCTCACTACAGCAGGCACAAGAGTGGCTTGCGTCGCGTACCCGCCTGAGGAGTCGTGCTGCTGGAGCTGCTAATCGTGGAGGCGCTGGGAGTGCTGGTGTTGTGAAATCAAAGAACGAGAATGAATGACTATGAAGTGAAGTGAATACAAATAGGAAACCCTAATTGTGTTGTACCCCCTATGCGATACCCCACTATAGCCTACAGAAACAAGTAAGCTATATGTTCTGACACACCCCCATAGGCAAAGTGGGGGAGAACAAGGGGTCACAAGACCAGTCAAGCAAAGCAAAGCAAAGCTCAGGGTGGATCACAAAGTCACCACGCATTCCGAGCACAAGTTCAAAGGCCAGAAGGCCAGTTCACATGCAAGATCATATATAGAGATATACAAGAGTCAAGCAAGCAAGAGCAAGAGTATATATAGGCGAAGGTACAAGCAAGGTCAAGAGGAGAGCAAGTGAGGCAAGACAGGCACAAGACCCAACTGCGTGCAACAACGCTGATGATCACAAGGCGCAAGTGCCTTGGTGAAGACATCAGCAATGTTGGCCTCAGAGGCCACGTACGCAAGTCGCAACTGTCCACGCTGCTGTAGCTCACGAGCAAGAAAGTAGCGGAGAGCAATGTGCTTCGTTCTGTGCTCCAGTCGCTGCTCTCGACACAAGGCCAGCATGGCCTTGTTGTCTACGTACGAGACTGGAGGAGAACGAGGCTGCTCTCCAAGGTCGGTCAGCAGGTAGGTGAGCCAGCGTAACTCCTGTGCAGCCATAGCCCCAGCGTAGATCTCAGCCTCACAACTCGAGCCGAGAACAGAAGACGAGCGGGTAGCCCGCCACGAGACAGAGCCGGAACCAAGGCTGAAGGTGTAACCCTGTGACGACCGCTGCGTAGCCTGGTCGTCAGCCCAAGAAGCGTCTGCGTGCCCAGTGAGGACCACTGGACTGCGCCCTCCAAGCACTAGCCCCATGCCCGACGTACTACACAAGTAGCGCAACACCCTCTTCGCTGCAGCCATGTGCTCTGGTCGGTGTCTCCCAGGAGCAACAAAGCGTGCGAGAATGCTAAGAGGGTATGCGAGGTCAGGTCGTGTGCAGGTCATCAGGTATATGAGGCAGCCAACAAGCTCTGCAAACGGGCCACTCGACTCTACGGACTCATCCGAAGGCAGAGCTGAGAGCGAGTGGCGAGTAGGCAGAGGAGTGGCCTGAGGCGAGGAGTACGTGAAGCCAAAGCGCTGAAGGACCTGCTGCACCATGTGTGACTGAGTCAGGGTAATGGTGCGGCGTGCTCTGTCCCGGGTGATCTGCAAGCCAAGGTAGCTGCGCAGTTCACCCAGGTCAGTGCACGTGTGTCTCTTCTGCAGCTCGGACTTCACGTAGGCGAGTCCAGCAGTGTCAGCTGTGGCAAAGACCAAGTCGTCGACGTACACGAGGATGTAGAACGGCGGCAGAGAGGTGTCGGTGCGCAGAAACAGCGACGGGTCGGCAGTAGAAGGAGCAAACCCAAGTGCCGCGAGCGTAGTCCTCAGTGTGTCGTGCCACTCACGTGGCGCCTGGCGGAGACCGTAAACTGGACGCCGGAGACTCCACTGGGTACCAGGAGGGAAAGACCCAGTGAAGCCAGGTGGGCGACGCAGCCAGATCTCCTCGTGCAGGCTGCCCTGCAAGAAAGCTGTGCTGAAGTCGAGAGAGTGCAGCTCGTAGTCACGGTGAGCAGCAACGTGCAGCAGGACCCGAAGAGTGGTCATCTTCGGGGTGGGGGAGAAGGTCTGAAAGTAGTCAACCCCCTGCCGCTGACTGAAGCCACGAGCCACGTAACGCGCCTTGAAGACAGGCGGAGAACCCGGCGGCCGCTTCACCCTGAAAATCCACATGCCACTGACGATGTTCGCCCCAGGAGGGGGAACAGCGTCAACGTAGGTGCCTGTGGACTTCCAGGAAGCCATCTCTGCATCCATAGCTGCCTGCCACTGAGAGGAGTAGGGACCCTCTATCGCCTCCGCGTAAGAGCGCGGAGTCGGGATGTCTGGTGCATCCGGGTCTCCCTCAGGGGCTAGTAGTACAGACGCGAGACGAGGTGAAGCGGCGGCCAGACACTGGAACTCCTCCTGCCTGTCCTCAAGGACGTCCGTGCCAAGGGCACACTCACCCCCGACGGACGGAGGACAGGCGGACTCAGACTCAGTGACAAGACGAGCAGCGTAGTCTAGACGACAGCGCGCAGCAAAGTCGACAAGCTCAGTGACAAGGGCAGACGCAGCAGACGACTCGAAGGAAGGGTCAGTGACAGCAGTAGCAAGGAGACGCGTGACAGTAGGACTGGCAGCACGAAGAGAGTCCGACTCCGGGTCGGCAAGAGCAGGAAGAGAGGAAGCAGGAGGAGAAGGCAAAGGGGCACGCAGAGGAGCAGTGGACGGACGCAGTGACATCCGGTACGTGCCAGGGACAGGAGGAGGACGCTGACGCGACCCGCGACCACTAGCGCGCTCAGTGCGAACAGGCGACACAGGACGAGACGCAGGCTCACGACGCTCAGTAAGACCTCCAGTTGGACCAGCGTAGGGAGAAGGAGCAGGCAAAGGGGAGGCAGGCTGTAGCTGTGGCTGTGACCGGACAGGCTGCGGACCCTCTAAGGGAGGAGGAGGAGGAGGTGTAAGACCAAGAACCTGCTGCAGGAGCGGAACGAAGTACGGTCGGGGCCGCGCGGCGACACTAGAAACAGCAGGAACAGCACCAGCAGCCCCGGCAGGAGCACCCACTCCAGCAGCACCTCCAGCAGCACCACCAGAAGCTCCAGAACCTCCAGCAGCAGCACTAGGAGCACCGTCAGTCGGACCGCCGACGGCAGGCTCAGCGCCAACACCCTCAGCAGTACCAGCTCCAGGAGAACTCTCAGACCCAGCAGCTCCAGCACCCACAGTACGAGCACCGGCGGGACGCGCGGCAGCAGTACCCTCTGTAGCCGAAGAACCACCAGCACCAGCAGCACACCTCCAGCGCCTGGCAAACCACTCACGCAGCTCCTGTGGGGAGAGTGGCTCCCAGCGAGACGAAGCACCCCCAGGCACAGCACCCCCAGGCTCAGCACCCCCAGGCTCAGCACCCCTAGGCACAGCACCCCCAGGCACAGCACCCCCAGGCTCGGCACCTCCAGGCTCAGCACCCCCAGGCACAGCACCCCCAGGCGCAGCACCCCCAGGCGCAGCACCCCCAGGCTCAGCACCCCTAGGCACAGCACCCCCAGGCACAGCACCCCCAGGCTCGGCACCTCCAGGCTCAGCACCCCCAGGCTCAGCACCCCCAGGCTCAGCACCCCTAGACTCCGCACCCCCAGGCTCAGCTCCCGCAGCAGCACCAGAGTCACCAGTGACCTCGACAGGCTCGACCGCGTCTACCTGGGACACACCTGAAGGGGCAGGACCCTGAGGGGGGAGGGGGACTACCGGGGGGGGACCTGGTACCAAGAAGAGCGGGGGTGGGGGGAGGGACGGAGTGCGGTAGGGGAAGAGGCGGTAGTAGGGTACCGACTCGTCGAACGTGACGTCCTGGGAGGACAGAACACGTCGAGAGGTGGGGTGGTAAAACTGCCACCTCGGGGCGTCGGGGGGGAACCCCAGGAAGACGCAGGGAGAAGCACGAGGGGACAGCTTGTCCGCAGACAGGTCGCGAACAAACGCCCGAGATCCCCAGACCCGGAACGCCGACGCATCGCCAACCTTCCCCGTCCACAGCAGGGCTGGGGAGGTCTCCGGTCGAGAGACCCTGGGGTGGAGGTTGATCTGGTGCGCAGCGTACCTGACCGCAAACGGCCACAGAAAATGGGGAGCAGCCGCATGCATCATGGACGTACGAGCGACGTCCATGACCATGCCAATGCGGCGCTCAGCAATCCCATTCTGCTGTGGTGAGTCCGGAAGCGTGAAGGTCTGACGGATGCCTCGCGCACGACAGTAGGCACTCAGGAGGCCAGAGGAGAACTCTCCGCCTCTGTCCGAGTGCAGACGCAAAACAGGGAAGTCAGAGCCAAAGCTCCTCCGAAGCTGGAGACGAGCTGCGCGGATCCAGTCGATCAACACCTCAGTGACCTCACCCTTGCTGCGCAAGGGGAAGACTGTGGTGTAACGCGAGTAGTCGTCAACCACCAGCAGGAAGTAGCGCTCCTGACCCTGTCCACGGACGCGGGCTGGGCCCCACACGTCCATGTGAAGCGTCTGCAACGGGGCCTCTGTCGGAGGAAACTGGGAGGAGTGAGGGGCAGCACGCTGGCGCCCCTCGACACAGGGGACACAGGTAGGGCCAGGGCCCGGAGGAAGGGGAGGGAGAGACCGGGGAAGACCAGACACAAGGACTCGCGAGGCCATGCCTCTGAGCCGAGGCAGAGAGGGGTGGCCAAGGCGGTGGTGCCAAAGGAGGGTCTCGTGAGACAGACGACGACACGAGCAGGGGGCAGACTCAGGACCAGACCTGGACGCTGCAGCAAACACCTGACCAGACGAAGGGACCCTACCAGACTCAGCACCTGGAGGAGAAGCAGTGGTCAGTGTGTACAGGCTCGACCCTGGCCGACGAGTAAACGTAGCCAGGTGGCGACCTGTATCCGCCTCCGTGCAGTGAGTCACCCGCTGACGAGCAGGGGTGAACTGGTGGACACCCGCATCCTGGAGGTCAGCACCACTCACCAAGTTCGTCGAGAACGAGGGGAGGTAGAGACCAGTCAGGGTGCCAGAGGGGGCCGCCGGACACGGGAGGACAGTGGAGAAGCGAGACAGGACAGGCCCCCCAGAGGGGTCAGCCAGGGACACCGCAACCGGCCGACTCAGCGGCGTGAGAGTGGTGCGGTCCCTAAAGAAGGAGCGAGACGCTCCAGAGTCAAGGGTGAAGGTGTGAGAGGCCGAAGCCGACACAGTACCTGAGAGGGCAGACTCACCAGCACCTGAGAGCACAGACGCACTGGCACCTAGAGCAGCAGCCTCACTAGTACCTGACGCGGCAGTACCAATGCCCGGGTCGGGCGGGAAACACCGGTAACAGTCATCCTCATCACTAACCACAGCATACATAGCAGAGAGAATAGCATCAAAATCAAGATCATAAATAGCTACACCAGCCCTAGACAGCTCCCCCCAGCGGGGGATCTCAGCGGCCTCCGGAAACTGCTGACGCCAGGCGTCGGTCAGGCGGCCAAAGCAGCGGCGGGCTGTGTGGGCGCCTCCACACCTCTCCCCTGCACGGTCACCGGTGCGAAGAACGTAGGGGCAGGGACCAAGCGCACCACCACGCTGACGCTGCAAGTACCACTCACGGAGCTACGGAGGGGCGGGGACGGTGCGAGAGCGCTGCTGCTGCTGTGGCTGCTGCTGCGGCTGCTGCTGCTGCTGTTGCTGGCGCTGACCACCCCCAGAGCTGCTCCGCTGGGACGAGCCACTCCGACCCCCGCCTCCACCGCCACCCCCGTCTCCACCGCCACCTCCCCCACCAGGACCGTCGCTCCCACCGCTCCCACCGCCTCCTCCGCTACCACCTCCGCCGCCACCTCCGCCTCCACCGCCGCCACCAGTACCTCCACTCCCGCCACCACCCCCACCGCCACCCCCACTCCCCCCGCCACCCCCACCGCCTCCTCCACCGCCCCCTCTAGCTCCACCCGCTCCCTTGCCCCCCTTGCCCTTGCGAGAGCGGCGTCTGCCGCTGGGGGCAGACGCCGCGCCGACCGAGTCAAAACCAGTGAGGTCGGCCGCAGCGGCAGAGGCGACAGAGGGCAGCAGGGGGGAAGGACCACACCCCTCAAAGATGGGGGTGCGAGGGTCACCCCGAGAGGCCCCTACAGCGACAATACTCTTCTCAGCCGCTAGCAGGGACTCCTCAAGGAGGTCGACAGTGAGAGTGGTGGGACAGACAGAGAGAAACTGGTCCCTAACGACACGAAGGGACTCAGGGAGACGGGTGACGAGAAAGTAGAGAGTGATGTACATGGGAGGAGGGTTCGCAGCGCGGAACTCAGGAGGAAGGGCAGCGCGGTAGCGGGTGTCACTAGCACGGAGGTGGGTAACGAGGTCAGCGACAGTGGGAAAGGAAGCGAGGTCAGGGAAGAGAAACGGTAGCATGAGGCGGCTAAGGGTAGCGGAGGAAGGGGAGGAGTAGCGTGCAACTACAGCGTCGTACAAGGCCTGAGCGGTCTTGCACTGACTAAAGTGGGCACGTTCAGAGGAAGGGAGGTGGCGACGCACAGCAAGACGTGCAGCAGCATCGCGGGTCGCCCACTTGGAGCGAACGGCAGAGTCAGCATCAGCAGGAGGGGAAGGTCTTCAATCCAGACGGCAAAGTCAATGGCCCTCCCCTCAGCGTCAAAAGTAAGAACATTGGGGGTGGCCATGGCAGCAGCTGAAAGTCTCACCGGGCTGGGAGAGTCGGGTAGGTCAGCAGCAGAGGAACACAGCTCAGGAACAGCAGCACGGCTCCTCAGGCAGCTCGGGCAGCTCGGGCGGCTCGGGCGGCTCGGGCGGCTCGGGCGGCTCGGGCGGCTCGGGCGGCTCGGGCGGCTCGGGCGGCTTGGGCGGCTCGGGCGGCTCGGGCGGCGGCTCGGCTGCAGCTCAGCGGCGGCTCGGCGGCGGCTCGGGCGGCGGCTCAGGTGGCCCGGGCGGCGGCTCAGGCGGCGGCGGCTCGGCGGCGGCGCAGGTGGCGGCGGCTCGGCGGCAGCGGCGGCGGCCCGGCTGCTGGTGGGCGGCTCGGCTGCTGCTGGGCGGCTCGGCGGGGCCGCGTAGTAGAGGGCGGCGGTGCCGCGTAGCAGAGGGTGGCGGGGCCGCGTAGCAGAGGGCGGCGGGGCCGCGATCGAAGGGCGGCGGGGCCGCGACCGAAGAGGGCGGCGGGGCCGCGTAGCAGAGGGCGGCGGGGCCGCGTAGCAGAGGGCGGCGAGGCCGCGTAGCAGAGGGCGGCGGGGCCGCGATCGAAGGGCGGCGGGGCCGCGTAGCAGAGGGCGGCAGAGCCGCGTAGTGGAGGGCGGCGGGGCCGCGTAGCAGAGGGCGGCGGGGCCGCGTAGTAGAGGGCGGCGGGGCCGCGATCGAAGGGCGGGGGGGGCCGCGATCGAAGGGGGGCGGCGGGGCCGCGTAGCAGAGGGCGGCGGGGCCGCGATCGAAGGGCGGCGGGGCCGCTAGGGAAGGGCGGCGGAGCCGCTAGGGGAAGGGCGGCGCAACGGGCCGCTAGGGGCGACACGACGGGTCGCTAAAAAAAAAAACGCGCCTCGGGGCGCGGTTCGGTGGGCCCTAGAAGCAGTCCCTAGGAGGGAACCTGCTCTGATTCCATGTGAAATCAAAGAACGAGAATGAATGACTATGAAGTGAAGTGAATACAAATAGGAAACCCTAATTGTGTTGTACCCCCTATGCGATACCCCACTATAGCCTACAGAAACAAGTAAGCTATATGTTCTGACAGGTGTCTCTAGTCCTGAAGGTGCTCGTGCTGGAGGTACTGGAGCTGCCGAGACTGGTACTGCTCCTGGAGCTGGAGGTGTCGGCTCTGGGGGTGCTGCTGCTGGAGGTACTGGGGCTGGAGGCCCTGGAGCTGGTGCTGTCGACCCTGGCGTTGGAGACCTTGGAGCTGGAGGTGCCAGTTCTGGGGGTGCTGCTGCTGGAGGCCCTGACGCTAGTCCTCTCGACCTTGGAGTTGGGGACCGTGAGGCTGGAGGTGCCGGTTCTGGGGGTGCTGCTATTGGTGGCGCTAGAGCTGGAGGTTCAGGAGCTGCTGGGGGCGCTGGAGCTGGAGGTACTGCTGCTGGAGTCCTTGGAGCTGGAGGTACTACTGCTGGAGGCGCTGGAGCTGGAGGTGCTGCTGCTGGAGTCGCTGGAGCTAGAGGTTCTGGAGCTGCTGGAGGCGCTGGAGCTGCTGGAGGCGCTGGAGCTGCTGGAGGCGCTGGAGCTGGAGGTGCTGCTGCTGGAGGCGCTAGAGCTGGAGGTTCAGGAGCTGCTGGAGGCACTGGAGCTACTAGTACTGGTGGCCGTACACCGTCGCGACTGTTTTTTGCTCCGCCGTCACTGTCGTCTCTACCACCGCCTGACTCCGTGCTTCGCTAGGTTCTTAGCCTCCCGTCTTCCACTGGCCTCCCGTTACAGCCCGGCGCACTACTGCCTGCTCCTTCTCCTTACACTGAGCAGATAGACTCGCTTACAGAGCGTCGTGAGCCTGCGTCTCGTCCTGCCTCGCCTGTTCGCGTTGGTCGCACTGGTCGTCATCTTCCTCGTGAGCGTCCGCCTCCTGTCCCTGGCACGCACACTATGGTGTCAGTAGATCTGCACCGTGGATGCCCGATTGATTCTGGAGAGGGTTACAGGCGCGTTCGCCTGGGGGGTTATGGGCGCACTGACCCGCTACTGAAACAAGCCCTTTTATCCCAATGGTCTAGTGGTTGGGATTCTGACATGGTATCAAAGCGGTCTCGGGTTCGATTCCCGGTGTATGCACTTCGGGCATCCCAGTGCGGGGGGGTGTTAGAGGTCCAGTGGTGATCCCCGATTGATCCTAGGGAAGGGTTACAGGCACGTTGGCCTGGGGGGTTGTAGGCGCACTAACCCGCTACTGAAACAAGCCCTTTTATCCCAATGGTCTAGTGGCTGGGATTCTGACATGGTATCAGAGCGGTCTCAGGTTCGATTCCCGGTGTATGCACATGTAGGCCGTTGCCGCTGTGCTTAGTCCTGGGCCTCCCAGTGTGGGGGGGTGTAAATAGATCTGCACTGTGGATGCCCGATTGATCCTGGAGAGGGTTACAGGCGCGTTCGCCTTGGGGGTTATAGGCGCACAGACCCGCTACTGAAACAAGCCCTTTTATCCCAATGGTCTACTGGTTGGGATTCTGACATATGGCACTTCGTCCTTCCTCTGTTCCACAGCGTATTCCCCTACCGTCTCCTCTTGCGTCTTCTCTGCCTGACGTTGAGGACCCTGAGTCTGACCTGGTTCGTGCTGCTCACCCTACTGTCACGCGTCTGCTAGCCACTGTTATCACTGACCCGTCGTTTGAGTCTGCTGCTGCGTCTGCCTTAGTCTCTGAGCTTGTTGACTTTGCTGCTCCCTGTTGTCTCGACTTCGCTGCTAGTCTTGTTGCTGAGTCTGAGTATGTCTGTCCTCCGTCCGTCGGGGTTGAGTGTGCTCTTGGCACGGACATCCTTGAGGACAGGCAGGAGGACTTTGATTCTCTTGCAGCCGCTGCGCCTCATCTCGTAGCCATGCTGCTTGCCCCTGAGGGAGACCCGGATGCCCCAGACATCCCGACCCCGTGCTCTTACGCTGAGGCGATCGCGGGTGAGTACTCCTCTTAGTGGCAAATAGCCATGGACGCAGAGATGGCATCGTAGAAGTCCACAGGCACTTACGTTGACGAGGTTCCCCCTCCTGGGGCGAACATCATCAGTGGCATGTGGATATTCAGGGTGAAGCGGCGGCCAGGTTCTCCGCCTGTCTTCAAGGCTCGTTACGTTGCATGAGGTTTCAATCAGCGAGAGGGAGTAGACTTCTTCAAGACCACTCTTCAGGTGCTGCTGCACGTTGCCGCTCAGCGTGACTACGAGCTTCACTCTCTAGACTTCAGCATAGCGTTCTTACAGGGCAGTCTGCACGAGGAGATCTGGCTGCGCCGCCCACCTGGCTTCACTGGGTCGTTCCCTCCTGGTACCCAGTGGAGCCTCCGTCGGCCGGTCTACGGTCTTCGTCAGGTGCCTCGTGAGTGGCACGACACACTAAGGACGACTCTTGCGGCTCTTGGGTTTGCTCCTTCCACTACTGGCCTGTCGCTGTTTCTGCGCACCGACACTTCGCTGCCGCCGTTCTACATCCTCGTCTACGTCGACGACTTGGTCTTTGCTACTACTAACAGTGAGGCTCTCGCCCTGGTGAAGTCGGAGCTGCAGAAGAGACACACGTGCACAGACCTGGGTGAGCTGCGCAGCTACCTTGGCTTGCAAATCACCCGGTACAGAGCACGCCGCACCATCACACTGACTCAGTCACACATGGTGCAGCAGGTCCTTCAGCGCTTTGGCTTCACCTGGTCTTCGACACAGGCCACTCCTCTGGCTACAGGTCACTCGCTCTCAGCTCCACCTTCGGACAAGTCCGTAGAGCCGAGTGGTCCTTACCCAGAGCTAGCGGGCTGCCTCATGTACCTGATGACCTGCACTCGTCCTGACCTTGCGTACCCTCTTGGCCTTCTGGCTCGCTGCGTGGCTCCTGGTAGGCACCAAAAGGTGCGCGTGGATGCTGCTAAGAGGGTACTGCGCTACTTGTGCAGTACATCGGGCATGGGGCTCGTGCTTGGAGGACGGGGCGACGTTGTCCTCTCTGGGCAGTCGGACGCTTCTTGGGTTGACGACCTGGCTACGCAGCGGTCGTCACAGGGTTACACCTTCAGTCTTGGCTCTGGCTCTGTTTGTTGGCGGTCTACACGCTCGTCTTCTGTTCTCAGCTCCAGTTGTGAGGCTGAGATCTACGCCACTGCCATGGCTGCACAGGAGTTGCGCTGGCTTACCTACCTGCTGACCGACTTGGGAGAGAGGCCTCGTTCTCGTTCTCCTCCAGTTCTGTACGTCGACAACAAGGCTGCCAATCCCTTGTGTCAGGACCACAGACTGGAGCACAGAACGAAGCACATCGCTCTGCGTTGCTTCCTTGCTCGAAAATTGCAGCAGCCTGGCAGCTTTGAGTCGCTCAGGTGCCCACCCAGGCCAACACTACTGATGTGTTCACCAAGGCCCTTCCGGCTGGTGATCATCAGCGCTTCTGCACTGCTCTAGGCCTGGTGCCTACGTTTCCTCACTTGCTGTAGACTCTGGATGTACTGTGATCTATATATGTATACTTGCATGTTTACTCTTGCTAGATTCTGATCACTGTACTGTTGTTGTTGCATATATACCTCTGCATGTTAACTGGCCTTGTGGCCCCTTTGCTTGTGCTCGAGTGTTTGGTGTTGTTGTGATCCACGCCAAGCTTGCGTTTCTTTGCTTTTCTTGACTGGTCTTGTGACCCTTTGTTCTCCCCCACTTTGCCTATGGGGGTGTGTCAAACTATATATGTGTTAATCATGTGTAGGCTGTAGTGGGGTAGCCCATATGGGGTACAGCCCCAAGTTAGGGTTAGTACTTGTACCCACATTTCATTCAATGCAACCATTCCTGCTTGCTATCTTGACAGTACACTGTGCATTCTGGTCCATGTAAGTAACTCAGTGAAATGTGTACTTTTTATTTCTCCATACCCCATGATGTGCATGTCAGAGCATCTCTCTAGAGTGGCAACAGAGAAAAGAAGTTGGGACCGATGACAGGTAGATAGGCTGGTGAGCGACAACAATGTCCGAGCGCAAGTAGAACGGTATGCCAACCGAAGCTGGAAAACTAGAGTAGACGCAGGTTGTGCACCAGCCAGAGCACAAGATTACCAGTACCGGTAGTCGCCTTTCGCTTGTCGAGGTAATTTCACACTCATTCACTATTATCAGACGCGTAACAGTATCAAAGTGGCTCCTTTGACACGACCGTTAAAACCGAAATATAAAATAGTGAAGGCCGTCCCACCTTGAAATCGCTGCGATGAGTTCGGCTGATACAACACTGTTCCAAACAAAACGGTTAGGCAGGTTGAAGTAATCTGATTGGCTCACACCAATTTGAAAAAAAATTGGCTCCCGCCAAAACGATTTTCGAGGTTCATATCAGCTGTCGCATACGTGCGTGCTGCATCCACACGACCGTTCCCTGGCGATGCTTTTCCGTCGCCAGGCCCAACTCCAATTTCAAGCTGGTCCTGGGTTCATCACCAACTTCCTCTAGTCACTAGTTTATTCGCATAGCAGAGTGAGAACTAATCATTCCAGCTTTCTGCCTAACATTGAGTAGCTTAGGACCTCGACAATTTCCGACTAGGCGCGTAGTCATGAACTTCGCGCTTCTGCGTAATACATCTTGTATTAGCACATTGTGTTTCCAAGCCTCGCGCAATCATCGCGTTGTGTTTCCCAGTCGCCTTCCTCTCTCGCGCATCGCCTATCACTCTCCTGTCGCCATCGCACTCTCTCTCCCGTCGCCTAACGCGCTCTCTCTCCCGTCGCCTCCGCGCTCTCTCTCCCGTCGCCTCCGCGCTCTCTCTCCCGTCGCCTTTGCGCTCTCTCTCCCGTCGCCTTCGCGCTCTCTCTCCCATTGCCTTCGCGCTCTCTCTCCCATCGCCTTCGCGCAATCTCCCCTCCCATCCCGTCCACTTCATCTCCTATCGCTCACGTCCTCCCCTCCCATCCCGTCGTTCGCGTCGCGCCCTACAGCAGCCTGCGCGTCGTGCGCCCTACAGCAGCTTGAAGATGACCACTCTTCGGGTGCTGCTGCACGTTGCCGCTCAGCGTGACTACGAGCTTCACTCTCTGGACTTCAGCACAGCGTTCTTACAGGGCAGTCTGCACGAGGAGATCTGGCTGCGCCGCCCACCTGGCTTCTCTGGGTCGTTCCCTCCTGGTACCCTGTGGAGCCTCCGTCGGCCGGTCTACGGTCTCCGTCAGGTGCCTCGTGAGTGGCACGACACACTGAGGACGAGTCTTGCGGCTCTTGGGTTTGCTCTTTCCACTACTGGCCCGTCGATGTTTCTGCGCACCGACACTTCGCTGCCGCCGTTCTACATCCTCGTGTACGTTGACGACTTGGTCTTTGCCACTACTAACAGTGAGGCTCTCGCCCTGGTGAAGTCGGAGCTGCAGAAGAGACACACGTGCACAGACCTGGGTGAGCTACGCAGCTACCTTGGCTTGCAAATCACCCGGTATAGAGCATGCCGCACCATCACACTGACTCAGTCACACATGGTGCAGCAGGTCCTTCAGCGCTTCGGCTTCACCTAGTCCTCGGCACAGGCCACTCCTCTGGCTACAGTTCACTCGCTCTCAGCTCCACCTTCGGACGAGTCCGTAGAGCCGAGTGGTCCTTACCCAGAGCTAGCGGGCTGCCTCATGTACCTGATGACCTGCACTCGTCCTGACCTTGCGTACCCTCTTGGCCTTCTGGCTCGCTGCGTGGCTCCTGGTAGGCACCAAAAGGTGCACATGGATGATGCTAAGAGGGTACTGCGCTACTTGTGCAGTACATCGGGCATGGGGCTCGTGCTTGGAGGACGGGGCGACGTTGTCCTCACTGGGCAGTCGGACGCTTCTTGGGTTGACGACCTGGCTACGCAGCGGTCGTCACAGGGTTACACCTTCAGTCTTGGCTCTGGCTCTGTTTGTTGGCGGTCTACACGCTCGTCTTCTGTTCTCAGCTCCAGTTGTGAGGCTGAGATCTACGCCACTGCCATGGCTGCACAGGAGTTGCGCTGGCTTACCTACCTGCTGACCGACTTGGGAGAGAGGCCTCGTTCTCGTTCTCCTCCAGTTCTGTACGTCGACAACAAGGCTGCCAATCCCTTGTGTCAGGACCACAGACTGGAGCACAGAACGAAGCACATCGCTCTGCTTTGCTTCCTTGCTCGAAAATTGCAGCAGCGTGGTCAGCTTTTTGTCGCTCACGTGCCCACCCAGGCCAACACTGCTGATGTGTTCACCAAGGCCCTTCCGGCTGGTGATCATCAGCGCTTCTGCACTGCTCTAGGCCTGGTGCCTACGTTTCCTCACTTGCTGTAGACTCTGGCTGTACTGTGATCTATATATGTATACTTGCATGTTTACTCTTGCTAGATTCTGATCACTGTACTGTTGTTGTTGCATATATACCTCTGCATGTGAACTGGCCTTGTGGCCCCTTTGCTTGTGCTCGAGTGTTTGGTGTTGTTGTGATCCACGCCGAGCTTACGTTTCTTTGCTTTTCTTGACTGGTCTTGTGACCCTTTGTTCTCCCCCACTTTGCCTATGGGGGTGTGTCAAACTATATATGTGTTAATTATGTGTAGGCTGTAGTGGGGTAGCCCATATGGGGTACAGCCCGAAGTTAGGGTTAGTACTTGTACCCACATTTCATTCAATGCAACCATTCCTGTTTGCTATCTTGACAGTACACTGTGCATTCTGGTCCATGTAAGTAACTCAGTGAAATGTGTACTTTTTATTTCTCCATACCCCATGATGTGCATGTCAGAGCATCTATCTAGAGTGGCAACAAAGAAAAGAAGTTGAGACCGATGGCAGGTAGATAGGCTGGTGAGCGACAACAATGTCCGAGCGCAAGTAGAACGGTATGCCAACCGAAGCTGGAAAACTAGAGTAGACGCAGGTTGTGCACCAGCCAGAGCACAAGATTACCAGTACCGGTAGTCGCCTTTCGCTAGTCGAGGTAATTTCACACTCATTCACTATTATCAGACGCGTAACAGTATCAAAGTGGCTCCTTTGACACGACCGTTAAAACCGAAATATAAAATAGTGAAGGCCGTCCCACCTTGAAATCGCTGCGATGAGTTCGGCTGATACAACACTGTTCCAAACAAAACGGTTAGGCAGGTTGAAGTAATCTGATTGGCTCACACCAATTTGAAAAAAATTGGCTCCCGCCAAAACGATTTTCGAGGTTCATATCAGCTGTCGCATACGTGCGTGCTGCATCCACACGACCGTTCCCTGGCGATGCTTTTCCGTCGCCAGGCCCAACTCCAATTTCAAGCTGGTCCTGGGTTCATCACCAACTTCCTCTAGTCACTAGTTTATTCGCATAGCAGAGTGAGAACTAATCATTCCAGCTTTCTGCCTAACATTGAGTAGCTTAGGACCTCGACAATTTCCGACTAGGCGCGTAGTCATGAACTTCGCGCTTCTGCGTAATACATCTTGTATTAGCACATTGTGTTTCCAAGCCTCGCGCAATCATCGCGTTGTGTTTCCCAGTCGCCTTCCTCTCTCGCGCATCGCCTATCACTCTCCTGTCGCCATCGCACTCTCTCTCCCGTCGCCTAACGCGCTCTCTCTCCCGTCGCCTCCGCGCTCTCTCTCCCGTCGCCTCCGCGCTCTCTCTCCCGTCGCCTTTGCGCTCTCTCTCCCGTCGCCTTCGCGCTCTCTCTCCCATTGCCTTCGCGCTCTCTCTCCCATCGCCTTCACGCAATCTCCCCTCCCATCCCGTCCACTTCATCTCCTATCGCTCACGTCCTCCCCTCCCATCCCGTCGTTCGCGTCGCGCCCTACGGCAGCCTGCGCGTCGTGCGCCCTACGGCAGCCTGAAGATGACCACTCTTCGGGTGCTGCTGCACATAGCCGCTCAGCGTGACTACGAGCTTCACTCTCTGGACTTCAGCACAACGTTCTTACAGGGCAGTCTGCACGAGGAGATCTGGCTGCGCCGCCCACCTGGCTTCACTGGGTCGTTCCCTTCTGGTACCCAGTGGAGCCTCCGTCGGCCGGTCTACGGTCTCCGTCAGGTGCCTCGTGAGTGGCACGACACACTGAGGACGACTCTTGCGGCTCTTGGGTTTGCTCCTTCCACTACTGGCCCGTCGCTGTTTCTGCGCACCAACACTTCGCTGCCGCCGCTCTACATCCTCGTGTACGTTGACGACTTGGTCTTTGCCACTACTAACAGTGAGGCTCTCGCCCTGGTGAAGTCGGAGCTGCAGAAGAGACACACGTGCACAGACCTGGGTGAGCTGCGCAGCTACCTTGGCTTTTAAATCACCAGGTACAGAGCACGCCGCACCATCACACTGACTCAGTCACACATGGTGCAGCAGGTCCTTCAGCGCTTCGGCTTCACCTAGTCCTCGGCACAGGCCACTCCTCTGGCTACAGGTCACTCGCTCTCAGCTCCACCTTCGGACAAGTCCGTAGAGCCGAGTGGTCCTTACCCAGAGCTAGCGGGCTGCCTCATGTACCTGATGACCTGCACTCGTCCTGACCTTGCGTACCCTCTTGGCCTTCTGGCTCGCTGCGTGGCTCCTGGTAGGCACCAAAAGGTGCACATGGATGCTGCTAAGAGGGTACTGCGCTACTTGTGCAGTACATCGGGCATGGGGCTCGTGCATGGAGGACGGGGCGACGTTGTACTCACTGGGCAGTCGGACGCTTCTTGGGTTGACGACCTGGCTACGCAGCGGTCGTCACAGGGTTACACCTTCAGTCTTGGCTCTGGCTCTGTTTGTTGGCAGTCTACACGCTCGTCTTCTGTTCTCAGCTCCAGTTGAAAGGCTGAGATCTACGCCACAGCCATGGCTGCACAGGAGTTGCGCTGGCTTACGTACCTGCTGACCGACTTGGGAGAGAGGCCTCGTTCTCGTTCTCCTCCAGTTCTGTACGTCGACAACAAGGCTGCCAATCCCTTGTGTCAGGACCACAGACTGGAGCACACAACGAAGCACATCGCTCTGCGTTGCTTCCTTGCTCGAAAATTGCAGCAGCGTGGTCAGCTTTTTGTCGCTCACGTGCCCACCCAGGCCAACACTGCTGATGTGTTCACCAAGGCCCTTCCGGCTGGTGATCATCAGCGCTTCTGCACTGCTCTAGGCCTGGTGCCTACGTTTCCTCACTTGCTGTAGACTCTGGCTGTACTGTGATCTATATATGTATACTTGCATGTTTACTCTTGCTAGATTCTGATCACTGTACTGTTGTTGTTGCATATATACCTCTTCATGTGAACTGGCCTTGTGGCCCCTTTGCTTGTGCTCGAGTGTTTGGTGTTGTTGTGATCCACGCCGAGCTTGCGTTTCTTTGCTTTTCTTGACTGGTCTTGTGACCCTTTGTTCTCCCCCACTTTGCCCGTGGGGGTGTGTCAAACTATATATGTGTTAATTATGTGTAGGCTGTAGTGGGGTAGCCCATATGGGGTACAGCCCGAAGTTAGGGTTAGTACTTGTACCCACATTTCATTCAATGCAACCATTCATGCTTGCTATCTTGACAGTACACTGTGCATTCTGGTCCATGTAAGTAACTCAGTGAAATGTGTACTTTTTGTTTCTCCATACCCCATGATGTGCATGTCAGAGCATCTGTCTAGAGTGGCAACAAAGAAAAGAAGTTGAGACCGATGACAGGTAGATAGGCTGGTGAGCGACAACAATGTCCGAGCGCAAGTAGAACGGTATGCCAACCGAAGCTGGAAAACTAGAGTAGACGCAGGTTGTGCACCAGCCAGAGCACAAGATTACCAGTACCGGTAGTCGCCTACCGCTAGTCGAGGTGATTTCACACTCATTCACTATTATCAGACACGTAACAGTATCAAAGTGGCACCTTTGACACGACCGTTAAAACCGAAATATAAAATAGTGAAGGCCGTCCCACCTTGAAATCGCTGCGATGAGTTCGGCTGATACAACACTGTTCCAAACAAAACGGTTAGACAGGTTGAAGTAATCTGATAGGCTCACACCAATCTGAAAAAAATGGCTCCCGCCAAAACGATTTTTGAGGTTCATATCAGCTGTCGCATACGTGCGTGTCGCCTAACGCGCTCTCTCTCCCGTCGCCTCCGCGCTCTCTCTCCTGTCGCCTTTGCGCTCTCTCTCCCGTCGCCTTCGCGCTCTCTCTCCCATCGCCTTCGCGCTCTCTCTCCCATCGCCTTCGCGCAATCTCCCCTCCCATCCCGTCCACTTCATCTCCTATCGCTCACGTCCTCCCTTCCCATCACGCCGTTCGCTTCTTTTCCCCTCCCATCCCGTCGTTCGCTTCCTTTCCCCTCCCATCCCGTCGTTCGCCTCCTCTCCCCTCCTATCCCGTCGTTCGCCTCCTTTCCCTTCCCATCCCGTCATTCGCTTCCTTTCCCCTCCCATCCCTTTGTTCGCTCCCTTTTCCCTCCCATCCCGTCGTTTGCTTCCTTTCCCATCCCATCCCGTCGTTCGCCTCCTCTCCCCTCCCATCCCGACATTCGCCTCCTCTCCCCTGTGAGAATTGAGGAATGAATGAACTAGCAAGCAGGTGGATACAAGTAGGAAAACCTAGAAGTGTTGTACCCCATATTGTCTACCCCACTACAGCCTACACAGAATTTAGCATAGGATATAAATTTGACACACCCCCATAGGCAAAGTGGGGGAGAACGAGAGGTCACAAGACCACTCAAGCAAAGCAAAGCAAGCTCAGGGTGGATCAGAAAGTCACCACACACTCCGAGCACAAGAGCAAGGCCAAAAGGCCAGTTCACATGCAAGATCATATATAAAGGTAAACAAGCAAGTGCAGGTATAGAAAGATCACAGTACAAGCAAGGTCAAGAAGTGAGCAAGTGAGGCCAAGTAGGCACAAGACCTAACATCGTACAGAAGCGCTGATGATCACAAGGCGGAAGTGCCTTGGTAAAGATATCAGCAGTGTTGGCCTCAGAGGCCACGTAAGCTAGACATAGCTGACCACGCTGCTGCAGCTCACGAGCAAGGAAGTAGCGAAGAGCAATGTGCTTCGTTATGTGCACCAATCTGTGCTCTCGACACAAGGCCAGCATGTCCTTGTTGTCTACGTACAGAACTGGAGGAGAACAAGGCGGCTCTCCTAGGTCAGTCAGCAGGTAGGTGAGCCAGCGTAGCTCCTGTGCAGCCATGGCCCCCACGTAGATCTCAGCCTCACAGCTTGAGCTGATAACAGAAGACGAGCGGGTAGATCGCCACGAAACAGAGCCGGAGCCAAGGCTGAAGGTGTAACCCTGTGACGACCGCTGCAAAGCCTGGTCGTCACCCCAAGAAGCGTCAGCGTGACCTGTGAGGACCATTCGACGTCGGCCTCCAAGCACTAGCCCCATGCCCGACGTACTGCACAAGTAGCGCAACACCCTCTTCGCTGTAGCCATGTGCTCTGGTCGGTGTCTCCCAGGAGCAACATAGCATGCCAAGCTGCTAAGAGGGTATGCAAGGTCAGGTCGTGTGCAGGTCATCAGGTACATGAGGCAGCCAACAAGCTCTCGGTACGGGCCACTCGGCTCAACGGACTCATCCGAAGGCAGAGCTGAGAGCAAGTGGCGAGTAGACAGAGGAGTGGCCTGAGGCGAGGAGTACGTGAAGTCGAAGCGCTGAAGGACCTGCTGCACCTTGTGTGACTGAGTCAGGGTAATGGTGCGCTGTGCTCTGTCCCGGGTGATCTGCAAGCCAAGGTAGTTGCGCAGTTCACCCAGGTCTGTGCACGTGTGTCTCTTCTGCAGCTCGGACTTCACATGGGCGAGTCCAGCAGTGTCAGCAGTGGCAAACATCAAGTCGGCGACGTAAACGAGGATGTAGAACGGCGGCAAAGAGGTGTCGGTGCGCAGAAACAGCGACGGGTCAGCTGTAGAAGGAGCAAACCCAAGAGACGCAAGTGTAGTCCTCAGTGTGTCGTGCCACTCACGAGGCGCCTGACGGAGACCGTAGACTGGCCGCCGGAGGCTCCACTGGGTACCAGGAGGAAACGACCCAGTGAAGCCAGGTGGGCGGCATAGCCAGATCTCCTTGTGCAGGCTGCCCTGCAGGAAAGCTGTGCTGAAGTCAAGAGAGTGAAGCTCGTAGTCGCACTGAGCGGCTATGTGCAGCAACACCCGAAGAGTGGTCATCTTCGGGGTGGGAGAGAAGGTCTGAAAGTAGTCAACTCTCTGCCGCTGACTGAAGCCTCGAGCCACGTAACGCGCCTTGAAGACACGCGGAGAACCCGGCGGCCGCTTCACCCTGAAAATCCACATGCCACTCACGATGTTCGCCCCAGGTGGGGGAACCTCGTCAACGTAGGTGCCTGTGGACTTCCAGGAAGCCATCTGTGCGTCCATGGCTGACTGCCACTGAGAGGTTTAGGGACCCTCGATCCCCTCTGCGTACGATCGAGGAGTCGGGATGTCTGGTGCATCCGGGTCTCCCTCAGGGACAATCAGCGTGGACATGAGATGAGGCAAAGCAGCAGCAAAACACTGGAACTCCTCCTGCCTGTCCTCAACGACGTCCGTGCTAAGAGCACACTCATCCCCGACAGACGGAGGACAAACAGACTCAGATGCAGCAACAAGGCTAGCGGCGTAGTCTAGACGACAGCGAGTAGCAAAGTCGACGAGCTAAGTAACCAAGGCAGAAGCAGAAGTGGACTCAAAGGAAGGGTCAGTGACCACAGTGGCCAGGAGACGTGTGATAGTAGGACTGGCAGCACGAAGAGAGTCAGACTCAGGGTCAGGAAGAACAAGAAGAGAGGACTCCTGAGGAGACGGCAACGGGACACGCAGAGGAGCAGTGGAAGGAGGTAGTGCCATCTGGTGGGTGCCTGGGACCGCAGGAGGACGCGGACGCGGAACACGACGACTAGTGCGAGCAGCACAAACAGGCGACGCAAGACGAGACGCAGGCTCACGACGCTCAGCAAGACCTCTTGTAGGACCACTGTAGAGAGAAGGAGCAGGCAGGGTGGAGGCGGGCGGTAACTATGACTGCGACTGGACAGGCTGTGGACACTCTGAATGAGGAGCAGGAATAGTAGAGGGCGGGAGACCAAGAAACATCTCAAGGAGCGGAACGAAGTACGGCCGCGGCCGCGCAGCGCCTCCAGAACTAGTAAGGACAGCACCAATACCCCCAGCGGTAGCACCAGCGCCAGCAGCACCTCCAGCTCCAACAGCGCCAACTCCAGCACCCTCAGACGCACCAGCGCCAGCAGAGACACCAGCGCCAACACCCCCAACAGCTCCAGCTCCAGCAGCACCAACTCCAGCAGGGCCGGCAGCTCCAATACCGCCAGCAACTCCAGAAGGACCAACTCCAGCAGCCCAAGCAGCACCCCCAGTCCCAGCAGCTCTAGTACCGCTAGTACGAGCACCTCCGGAACCAGCTGCAACAGTAGTAGCTCCAGCTCCAGCAGCACGGCTCTAGGGCCGGGCAAACCACTCGCGCAACCACCCACGCTCAGCACCCCCAGACTCAGCACCCCCAGGCTGAGCAGCTCTAACACCACCAGAGTCAACAGCTACCTCAACAGGCTCGACTGCGTCTACCTGGGACACACCTGACAGGGCAGGACTCTGAGGGGGGAGGGGGTCTACCGGGGAGGACCTGGTGCAAGGAAGAGAGGCGGCGGGGGGAGGGGCGCAGTGAAGTAGGGGAAGAGACGGTAGTAAGGCACCAACTCGTCAAAGGTGACGTCCTGGGAGGACAGAACGCGGCGAGAGGTGGGGTGGTAAAACTGCCAACCAGGCGCGTCAAGGGGGAAGCCAAGGAAGACGCAGGGAACAGCACGGGGGGACAGCTTGTTTGCAGACAAGTCGCGGACAAACGTCCGAGATCCCCAGACCCGAAACGCAGACGCATCGCCAACCTTCCCCGTCCACCGCAAGGCGGGGGAGGTCTCTGGCTAGGAGACTTGGGGCTGAAGGTTGAGCTGATGCGCGGCGTACTGAACCGCAAACGGCCACAGAAAATGGGCGGCAGCCGCATGCATCATGGACGTACAAGTGACGTCCATGACCATGCCAATGCGGCGCTCAGCAATCCCATTTTTCTATGTAGAGGCCGGAAGCGTGAAGGTCTGGCGGATGCCCTGTGCCCGACAGAAGTCTCCCAGACGGGCAGAGGAAAACTCCCCGCCTCTGTCAGAGTGCAGACGTAGAACAGGAAAGTCCGAGCCGAAACTCTCCCTGATTTGGAGACGAGGTGCGCGGATCCAGTCGATCAACACCTCAGTGATGTCATCCTTGCTGCGCAAGGGGAAGACTGTGGTGTAACGCGAGTAGTCGTCAACCACCAACAGGAAGTAACGCTCGTGCCCCTGTCCACGGACGCGGGCGGGGCCCCACACGTCCATGTGGAGAGTCTGCAGCGGAGCCTCTGTCGGAGGAAACTCGGAGGAGTGAGGGGCGGCGCGCTGTCGCCCCTCGACGCAGGGGACGCAGGTAGGGCCAGGCCCCGGAGGTAGGGGAGGGAGAGACCGGGGGAGACCAGAGACAAGGACACGGGAGGCCATGCCTCGGAGACGAGGCAGGGAGGGGTGACCAAGACGGTGATGCTAAAGGAGAGTCTGGTGGGACAGGAGACGACACGAGCAGGGAGCAGACTCAGGACCAGACCTGGACGCTGCAGCAAACACCTGACTCGACGCAGCTACCTGGCCAGACTCAGCAGCCGGAGGAGACTCAATAGTAAGGGTGTACAGGCTCGACCCTGGCCGATGGGTGAACGTGGCCAAGTGTCGGCCTGTCCGAGCACACGTGCAGTGGGTCACCCGTTGACTCGCAGGAGTGAACTGGTCAACCCCCCTATCCTGTAGGTCCGCTCCACTCACCAAGTTTGTAGAGAACGAGGGGAGGTAGAGACCTGACAGGGTGATAGAGGGGGCTGCCGGGCACGGTAAGACAGTGGAGAAGCTAGCAAGGACAAGACCCCCAGAGGGGTCCGCCAGGGAGACTGCAACCGGCCGACTGAGCGGCGTAAGTGTGGTGGGGTCTCGAAAGAAGGAGCGGGACGCACCCGAGTCAGGGGGAAGGTGTGTAAGGCCTGAGCCGACGTAGTACCTGAGAGAGCAGACTCACCAGCACCTGGGGCAGCAAGTGCACTAGCACCTGGGGCAGTAGAAGCACTAGCACCTAGAGCAGCAGCCTCGCCAGCACCTAGAGCAGTAGCCTCAATGCCCGGGTCAGGCGGTACACATAGGTAACAGTCACCCTCAAAACTAGTAGTCACAGCATATATGGCAGCAAGGATAGCATCATAATCAAGATCAAAGATGGCAACCCCCGCCCTAGACAGATCTCCCCAGCGAGGGATCTCTGACGCCTTAGGGATTTGGTGACGCCACGCGTCGGTCAGGCGGCCGAAGTAGCGCTGGGTGGAGTGCGGGCCCCCGCACTGCTCACCAGCGCGGTCGCTGGTACGGAGGACGTAGGTGCAGGGACAAGTACCCCCAACGCGCTGACGCGCAGCGTACCACTCACGAAGCTGGTGAGGGGACAGGGTCTCACGACCGCGCTGCTGCTGCTGGCGCGGACCACCACCGGACGCACTCCTCTGCGAAGAGTTGCGACCAGCTCCACCGCCGCCGCCGCCACCGCCTCGGCCGCCTCCGCCACCTCCGCCGCCTCCGCTCCCTCCGCCACCACCGCCGCCTCCGCCGCCTCCACTGCTGCCACCGCCGCCGCCACCCCCGCCACCACTCCCACCACCACCCCCACCCCCTCCACTGCCTCCACCACCACCTCCACCGCCCCCGCTAGCCCCTCCAGCACCCTTGCCCCCCTTGCCGTTGCCGGTTCGGCGTCTCCCGCTAGGGGCAGACGCAGCGCCAACCCCGTAGAAACCAACGAGGTGGGCAGCACCAGCAGAAGCAATAGAGGGCAAGAGCGGGGAGGGGGAACACCCCTCAAGGACGGGGGTGCGAGGGTCACCACGAGAGGCTCCTACAGCGACTATGCTCTTCTCTGCTGCTAGGAGGCGCTCCTCGAGGAGGTCAACGGTGAGAGTGGTGGGGCAGACTGAGAGGAAGTAGTCCTTGACTAAGCGAAGAGAGTTAGGGAGCCGGGTGACTATGTAGTAGAGGGTGATGTACATGGGGGGGGGAGGGGGGGGGGGGGGCTAGAGGGCGGCGACGCGGCCGCGAGAGGGCGGCGACGAGGCCGCGAGGGGCGGCTGCAGGGCCGCGACGGGCGGCGACGGGGCTGCAAGAGGGAGGCAACGGGACCGCGAGAGGGCGGCGACGGGGCCTCGAGAGGGCGGCAACGGGGCCGCGATAGGGTGGCAACGGGGCCGCGATAGGGCGGCGACATGGCCGCGATAGGGCGGCGACGGGGCCGCGAGAGGACGGCGGCGGGGCCGTGAAGGAGGGGCCGCTGAGGGCGGCGCGACGGGCCGCTAGAAGGGCGGCGACGGGGTCGCGAGGGGCTGTGAGAGAGGGGAAGGGCCGCTAAGGGCGGCGCGACAGGTCGGTAAGGGGAGGGCGGCACACAGGGCGCGCCTCGGTCAGGGGTGACTCGATCTCAGGGCAGGAAAAACAAAAAATTGATGTTCAGTGGTGGGCCCTAGGAAGTTCCCACTAGGGAACCTGCTCTATACCATGTGAGAATTGAGGAATGAATGAAGTAGCAAGCAGGTGGGTACAAGTAGGAAAACCTAGAAGTGTTGTACCCCATATTGTCTACCCCACTACAGCCTACACAAACTATAGCATAGGATATAAGTTTGACATCCCCTCCCATCCCGTCGTTCGCTTCCTTCCCCTCCCATCCCGTCGTTCGCTTCCTTTCCCCTCCCATCCCGTCGTTCGCCTCCTCTCTCCCTCCCTTCCGTAGTTCTTCACGGTCTCCCCTCCCATCTCGTTGTTCCCCTCTCTCTCTCCCTATTTTTTTCCCTCTCTCAACCTCAAGCCCAAGGAACCCTTTTTCTCGCAGCTCTTCCATTCGTCGGCCAACATTCACTCCCAGATCGTGCATATGTGTGTGCGCTGAGCTGTGCCTGTGCTGTTGATTATTGTGAGTTTTGGTGAAGTTACGATGACTGCTCGAGTGAGTACATGTCAAAATATGTTTACATATTTGATATAATCGTTTGCAGTTGTAGTGTATATATTGCATCATGTTTGGTGGTGCACCTCCTTGTGTTGCTGTTTACCTATTTGTACTTGCTTTTCTCATTAGTGAAGCTCTCTTTTGGCTTGCTATTTTCCTCTCGCTACTTTCCTAAGCCTAAACCCTAGTGTTCACTTAATTTACTATTTTAACATGGTATTAAGAGCTAGGTCGTCCTAAGACCTGATTTTTTCCCCCATGGGGCCACCACGGATCCCCCCACTCATGGCGTTCGTCACGCCCCCCGTCGCGGCCGTAGTTACGACCGCTGCAACGGTCGCGACCGTCGAAACGGTCTCGTCCGTCCCGTCCTTGGCGCCCTCCCCATCACGCCCGTTGCGCCCTGCTCGTCGCGCGCGTCGCCTGCCCCGCCCCGTTCTGTCACGAACACAGCAGCAACCGCGCGCCGCTGCGTACGGGCGCGCATTGCTGCGCGCAGCCGCGTACGACCGTGCGCACCCGCGCACGGCCGTGTGCGTCAGCACCAGCGCCCATCGCCAGCACCTGCGTGAGCAGCAGCTAATGCCGCCCCCCCCCTTCCCTTCCCAGCTTCCGCCGTGGGGGGAGGGAGATGTGGGGGTGGCAGGTGTGAGTTGCCTGCAGCCCGTCCTTCCCCTCCCTTCAGCGGGGTCCGCCGTGAGGGGGGGGGAGAGGTTGCGCCGGGAGGGTGAAGGGAAACGGGGGGAGTGTGACAGGGTGGCGAGAGAGATTCTGCAAAGCCAGCAGCCGCCCCTCCTCTCTCTCTCACTGCCGCTCGTGCTGCTGTGGGGGGGAGGGTAAGAGAGGGTGGTGGGAAAACAGACAAGCATCTGCAGCTGCCACCCGCTGCTACCGTGGCACCTCCTGCTGCCGCCCCTACCCCACCTGTCCTTGTTTCTCCTGTCTGCTGCTGGGGCCTGCACGTGCTGCCGTCGAGCCGCTGCTGTCCTGCTGCATGTTGCAGCCACAGAGCCTGCTCCTCAGGCGACCTGCCGCCCCTACACCTGCTACTGCTTCTGCCTTGGCTGAGGGCGTGCTACTGCTGTATTTGCCACTCCTGCACCGGCCACTACTGCTCTTGCTTGCTTCTGCTTCTTCCGCTGCACTCCTGGTGCACCCCGTCAGGGGGCGTTTTACACTTACTCCAGCAATCAATTATGGGGGCGTGTCAAAATATGTTTACATATTTGATATAATCGTTTGCAGTTGTAGCGTAGATATTGCATCATGTTTGGTGGTGCACCTCCTTGTGTTGCTTTTTACCTATTTGTACTTGCTATTCTCATTAGTGAAGCTCTCTTCTGGCTTGCTATTTTCCTCTCGCTACTTTCCTAAGCAGGCCCCTAGATTCGTTTTGAGGTAGTCTGAGGCCTCAGAGTACACCCCTCCTGGAACTCTGTCTGTGAGAGGTGCCTCAAAATTTTAGTCTGAAAATTCAGACAGGCACAATTTTTTTTGTCTGGACTGTCAGAGTTACTTCAAATTTTAAGATGTTCATGCACTTTCGTAAAAGCAGTTATAATAGCATTGAAGCTGATTAGAGCATACCATACCAACACATCAGGCAACGTGCTCGTGCTCGTGCATCGCCTCTGCTCATCTCGGCGGCGTTCCGGTGTTTTTGTCACATGCAGCGCATGGTTGTTTCTGCTCTGCTGTTGATCTCATTTCGTTTTGTTGTGTGTGTGATTACCGTTCTGTACCCATTTCCTCGCATGTGTGCCGATTTTGTCAGTTTTGGATTTGCTTTTCAAGCGATGTGATCGTTCACCCGATCTGTATCAGGTGGGCCAAGTGCCACGCGACACCCTCGGCCCGAATAGAGCACGAGATCTGTATCAGGTGGGCCAAGTGCCACACGACACCCTCGGCCCGAGTAGAGCACCCGATCTGTATCAGGCGGGCCAAGTTCCACGCAGCTGAGCTGGCAGCAGGCAGAAACTGTTGCTTGGCGTGGCATGTGAGCATCAGACAGTGCCACACGAAACTTTCACTACGAATCAGGAACGTCGCAATTCACACCAGTGCGTGTTGCATATGTTTTTACAGCGAATCAGCATCAAAGTCGCCTATTCTTTATAGTACATAAGCGATAACTTACATGTGACGAGATTTTGTCTTCAGAAATCTCGTAATCACGCAACCATTTCCTCAGCGTAACTGGAAGATATTCGCGACGAACGAGTGTATTTGGATGTCCCAGTTGTCGAAGGGAGTGTTGCCCACGTCTTGGCACTCCACTGCCATCTCGGAAGTGGGCATATCGGAAGGAAACTTCCAGGAAACTTTGCTCCGATAAGCATGCAGAGTGTATCCCCGATACAAGTCTGAGGCTCAGCCTACCCTAGTAAAATTAGGCTGAAATTTCAGACAACTCATAAGAAAAAACTCTGGAAAATCAGACAAGGTACATACGGTAAATAAATTCTTTGAGTTCAGACTAGGTACAAAAAAAAAGTCTGAACGGACTCTGATTCAGACTCCTAATTCTGATATCTAGGGCACTGTTCCTAAGCCTAAACCCTAGTGTTCACTTAATATTATAATTTTTAAACACACATTGTGTTTTTTAAAATTGTGTATTGTGAAAGCGAAGCTGCTTGTACTGCACAATTGGCATCGTCGAAGCGCGCTAAACGCCCTTCTCCAACTACAAAAACCGTGGGTTGGAGTTCATTTCCCTCCACCCACGTTTCTCGATTTTCCAACGGCTCACTCAACATTTCTGCTCACGTAGTTTATCCCTCCGTCCAAGCTGGCTAGAACAAAATCGCTTCCTAGAGGCGAGTCACCTTCGACCTTACTCAACGATATTTTTAACTTCAATCGCTCAACGATGGCACCGACGCTGACACTTAACAACGGGAACTCGTCCAACCCCGCCTCCGACAACGACCGTAACACCCGCGATTTGGCGCGCGAACGCCGTAACAAGCGACGGGCAGAAGATGGACCGCCCGCCCCGACTCTAGTGGACGTGCTGCTGGGCGGGCTCGAGGTCAACAACTCGGCCAACGCCCAGCAGCACCCTTCGGCGCCAGTGGCGCCAGTGGCGCCTGAGGTGCCTGTGGCGCTAGTGGCTCCTGCGGCGCAAGTGGCGACGGCCGCGGGCGTGGCACACGCCACTGACGCCGAGCACACGCCAGCACCCGCGGCTGGACTGTCGCGTCAGCGCCAGAGCAGGCGGACGGCGGTCTCCTCGTCTGACGCGATGCCTGCTCCTGCGTTGACGCAGGCGTTGACCCCGGACCAGGTCAACGCGCTGCTGTCCCTTCTACAGTAGCAGCCCGTCAGCGTTACAGCCGCGGAAACTGCACTACCCGCTGCATCTGCGTCGTCTAAAAAAGAAAACGCGAAAAAGGAAAAAGGCGCGCGAGGAGCAAGGACCATTCGGCACGACAACGACGCAGCAGCAGCAGCACCCCCCGCTCCAGCGGTCGACAACGACACCGACGACTCTGAAGATGACGCCGGTGAGGCTCCAGTCAACAATGTTAATTTTAATGGCACGGAACACCTTCCCCCCCTCCCTTCTTCTAACCTCACCTTCTCGGCGACAACATTCGTCAACGACTCCGTGCGAGAGCAAGCGGAGCTGCTGGAGGACTTACGCGCGTACCTGCTGCACGCGGAACATAAGGCGCAGTGCGGAGACCCAGCGGGCGGACTCGAACCCATCTCGCACGCTCTCAACCTCATCTCGGGGCGTTTTGAGGTGCTTCAAGTGGAGGACGCATCCGACTTCCGCACGGCGAAGCGCTTCAAGTTGTACCAGCAGAAGAGCCTGCTGACTTCTCGACCCTTCAAGCAGGCGGTCGCAGACATGGCGGCAATGGACCGTGCGGCAAGCGGATATGCTCGTGCCAACCGCGGCGGAAACAACGCGCCGTTGCCGTTTTTACCCAAGCAGGGCCCCCCGCCCACGGCCAATTGCCGCGGGTTCCGGGGCTCGTGCTTCCGCTGCGGTCAGCCGGGCCACGTGGCAAGTGCCTGCCCTAGGAACGGGCACGGCGGCCAAGGACCCGCTCCGGTGGTGTAGGAGCGGGCCATGGGAATAGGCGCTTGAGCGCTAGGCACGGTGCACTCTTGAGTGCGAAAACCGTGGGCAACCCTAGGGGTTTGCGATGGCAAGAGGCCAGCCCTATTGAAGGGTAGGAATAGGCTTTGGGCCTAGGATAGGGAAGGGGAGCAACAACCCCCTCGGTCCCATGTAGTTCACCACTCAGTAGCATGATGCATGCTAGGAGAGCATTGCTATGTGTGTTGGTTGATTTGATTTAAAAAAAAAAACAAAAAAAAAACCTTCTTAAAAGCCTACTGTTTTGGCAAAGAGACTCTGAAACAATCAAGAGGAGGATCAGAAAGAGAGAGAGAGTGTGTGTGTGTGTGAGAGAGAGCGAGAGAGAGAGAGAGAGAGAGAAAGAAAGAGAGAAAGAGAAAGAACGAGATACAACATGGTGGGCACGCATGTCCATGATTCCACGCACCAGCCCCCACGAACTACGAGTAAGAGAGAGCATGAAAGAGAGAGGGAGAGGGAGAGAGCAAGAGAGAGAGAGACAGAGAGAGAGAGAGAGAGAGAGAGAGAGAGAGAGAGAGAGAGAGAGAGAAAGAGAGAGAAAGAGAGAGGGAGGGAGAGAGATGGAGAGAGAGAGAGAGAGAAAGAGAGAGAGAGAACAAGAGTGAATAAGAGAAACACAATGGACAAGTGTGTCCATGGCCATAGGCATCATCTCTCATGCACTAAGGGCAGGCACAACCACATCCTACCGAGTGCACGATGGGCAAAAAAAAAAAAAAAAAAAAAAAGCGGAGGAAACGAGGAGAAGAAGAAGCGTCGTTTCGCGCCCGACACATTCGTTGACATTTCCGTCGGTTTTTATTTTCTTCACACATTTGATCAAGGGCTGCCCGTACATGTACATGCACACGCATGCTTTAACATGGAATACTCAACCCGTATACCACTTGGCCTCCCATGCACAGGAGCACGACGGTGCGAGGCGGCAGGCTACGATGACCCGTACGAATTTGCCGTTACAGACAGAACCATTACACAGATGCGCGGTCGTCTTCGCGCGACCTTTACGTGGTGGAGCTCATGGTGCCCCAGCAGCCTCGTTCTCTCCGTCATCGCCAAGGGTTACTGGTTGCCATGGAGCCACGGCCCACCACAACCTTTCCACGATCGCAATCATGTCGGGGCGAACACGCATGCCACGTTCACACGTACCGCCATCCAAGAACTCATAGAGACGGGAGCGGCAGTTCCGATGGCCGCAACGGAACTCAAGTGCATAAGTCCACTTAACGTGGTCGAGCAAAAAGACAAATGCAGGCTCATTCTTGATCTGAGAAAGGTCAACGCCAACTTGATTGTCCCCAAGTTCAAGTACGAGGGGCTCAGCCGTGTCGCCGACCTGGCGCGCGTTGGGGACTGGATGTTCTCCATTGACCTCAAATCTGGTTACCATCACATCGACATCCACCCATCGTGCTGGAAGTTCCTTGGCTTCGAATTCGATAGGCGCACATACGCCTTTCGTTCACTACCATTCGGCCTCGCGACGGCTCCATTCGTCTTTACACAGCTCATCAACCAACTAGCTCGGCGTTGGCGAGAACAAGGCATCCGAGTCGTACCTTACGGGGATGACATCTTATTTCTCTGCCAGTCGAAAGCCGATGCGCAAGCAATCTGCCAGCAGGTGATATTGGACCTCAAAGAGGCAGGCCTTGTGATAAACGCGAAGAAATCACAACTGTCACCATCGCAACATCTCCGATTCCTGGGCGTAGAACTGGAGACCGACACCGGCCGATTCTCCATCGGTCCCGACCGACGAGCCTCACTACATGCAACCATCCAGAACCTCCTGAGCGCAAGCAGGGCATGCCGACCAATCCCGGTCCGCCACGTGGCCAGAATCACTGGGATGCTTGCATCGATGGGTGTCGCACTTGGCGCGACCGCTCGCGCATTCAGCCACGCTATGTTGCAAGTGATCAACGAAGCACCGTCTTGGAAAAGCAGCGTGGTTATCCCCCCATCTGCAGCAGAGGAGCTCCAATTTTGGCTCGAGGAGTTTGACCGTTTCAACGGTGCACCTTTTCACGTCAGGAACAGCTACGATGCAGTAATCCATGTGGATGCCAGCTCTCATGGTTGGGGCGCCACTCTGACCACATTTCCGGGCGGCCTCGAAGAAGCCAGCGCAACCATGTCAGAGCCGCTACGAGGAACATCCAGCACGCGACGGGAGATTGAAGGCGTCCTTTGGGCGCTCCAAACATACGCGACCAAGATCAAGCAAAAACACGTTCTCGTGCGGGTGGACAACCAGGGCGTGTTCTTCATCCTTCGAAAAGGCGGCTCTCACAGCCCCGACCTCGCAACGGCATGCAAGAGCATCATCCGAACATGCATGGAGCTTTGCACGCGCTTGATCATCGAATGGATTCCGCGCGAGCTCAATACACACGCCGACGAACTTTCAAAAATGGTCGACCACGACAATTACGCGCTGAAAACGCCGTGGTTCCGCATCTTGGAACGTCGTTGGGGGCCCCACTCAATCGACCTCTTCGCAAACTCCCGCAACACCCAACTGCCGCGCTTCTGCACAAAGATTCCCCACCCAGAAGCCATCGCAGTTGATGCGTTCTCGATCGCGTGGACACCCGAAAACAACTTCGCCTTCCCCCCGCCCCAACTGGTCCTGGCCGTCCTCCATCACGCACAACGCACCCATGCATCACTCACACTGATAGTTCTGCACTGGCCAGGCGCAAGCTGGTGGCCACTTTTGCAACCCTCCCCATGCACTTGGGCTCCACACATCCACGCGCACATACCTCTGACACACGGAAGCCAATGCCTAGACGCAGGATCCCATTCCAATGCTTTTTCAGGCATGGGACTACCGCACAGCCCAATTATTGCACTGAGAATGGCATTTGACTAATTCAAAACATCAACGCCCTGTGTTCAGATTTGCTCCCAAAGTTACACGACCAAATGATCAACATGCTCGCGCAATCTCGCGCCGATTCTACGATCCGGACATACGAACCATACTGGGCCAAGTTTCGAGCCTTCTGCACAAAAGTGAACCTCCCATTTCTTTCGGCATCCGACATGACCCTCGCGCTCTACCTGGTACACGCAATCCGACGCAAAGCCACCCTGTCCGTAGTGCAGCTGACGTGCTCGGCGGTCAGCTTCGCTCATCGCATGACTGGGAGCAAATGCCCGACAACCGGACCGTTCACCACCCAAGTCCGTGACTGTGCAAAACGACACTGCCCTCGCCCTACTCGTATGAAGGAACCCGTATCGATCCAACAAGTCCGGGACATGGCCGCGAGTTACTTGCAGTCCGACGATCCCGCGACGTTTCAGAAAGGGTTGATCCCCATCCTCATGTACTCAGGATTCCTGCGATATTCTGACCTGGCAGCCATAAAATGGCAAGACATCCAATTCGACGACGCGGTCATGTGGATTCTCATACCACACTCCAAGACCGATCAGGCTGGTCATGGCACTTGGATTCCCATTGCAGCAACGACAGACCCTTGTTGCCCAGTGCGCTGCACCCGACGCTTCATCCAACTGGCCGGCTATGGCCCATAGTCAGAGGGACCATTGATTCGGGTCTTCGGCCACGCTTCAACCAGCGAGGGCCAAGCAAGGCCACCCTCATACACCACGATCCGGAACTGGTGCAAGGAAGCCTTCGCAAAGTTGGGCCTTGGAGACCTGCAGCTCGGCACACATTCTTTCCGAAAGGGTGCAGCCACAGTAGCAGCCAACACGGGCGTGCCAGACAGGGTCTTCAAACGGCTGGGCAGATGGCGAAGCGACTCAGCAAAGGAAATGTATGTTACACCATACGTCGAGCCTCTTATCGAAGCCTCCCGTAACCTACAAGACCTGACGCATGCAGCGTCATCGGCACAACACTCAGAGGCACTCGTACGCAACCGGAGGCCCCCGCTGCCCATGTCTCAGAGACCCCATTTGTAATGAGAACGATGCCAATTGATAAGAATAAGAAAGCAAGCTTTCTCAATATTATAATTTTTAAACACACATTGTGTTTTTTAAAATTGTGTATTGTGAAAGCGAAGCTGCTTGTACTGCACAATTGGCATCGTCGAAGCGCGCTAAACGCACTTCTCCAACTACAAAAACCGTGGGTTGGAGTTCATTTCCCTCCACCCACGTTTCTCGATTTTCCAACGGCTCACTCAACATTCCCACCACCCACCCCAGAGCAAACCGCCTTGCTAATGCCACTTGGATAGGGTACATCTTAGCTAGTGTTACTCGATTGCACTAGCTTGTGTTCAACGTTGATGCAAATGTTGTAAGAAGCCATTTGTAATGAGAACGATGCCAATTGATAAGAATAAGAAAGCAAGCTTTCTCAATCTACTATTTTAAGAGTACAGGCCTTGCAACCTTGCGCCAAATTCGCACATGTATGTCTGTGAGTTGTGTGTGAGTTTCGCCGCCAATCATAAACGTAAACAGGTTCCAAATGTTCCCCGTTCATATCGAGACTTGTCTGGAGTGAAAAAATAAAAACGTACAGCACTTCCAACTTTCCGAGACGTCCCAAAAAAACTTCTGTTTTCAAGTGGACCCAACTAGAAGGGGGGGGGTCACTATTTTAGCTGTTGGCTTTAAACTAACCCCTGTAGTCTGTTTGACTTCATCCTAACAAAATAATACCACCTCTGACAGGGTCAACCCAAAACCCCTGCCTGACATTCTGAGGACGAGCACACAGTGCTCTGATAAGTGCCGGGAAGAAGTGGCCATCTACAGAACAACAAGCCCCCCTCACCTCAGGGCTTTCCGCTTAATCTCAACTTAATCAGCAGCTTGTTCAAAATCCGGCTGTTTTTCCCCATAGCCATATGCACCTCCATCCCATGTCACAGCCTTCCCTGGCCCCCATGTGTTGCGTTGAGCATGAGGATGACAACTCCTGTCCTTCCCGCCCTCTATGCACCCATCACGCTGCACTGCAACCCCCTCCCCTCTCCACCTCACTGCCTCCTCCCGGGGTCGACAATGCCCTGCTCTGCCAATCTCACCCCAGCCTTCACCGCAGCACCATCCAGCACGCTCCTCGCCCCTTGGCCCATCCCATCCACACAGCTCTCCTCCATACCGCAGCAGCAGCACCCAGTCTCGTCTCTCTCTGTCTTCACTCCCCAGGCAGCGGCTCTGCAATGTGGTCCCAGGGAGCGGACTCGCACGCGCTGGGGTTCAGCTTCTTGATGCACCGCGCCTGCACGCCCGTCCCCGCCTTCACCAGCTGCGCCACCTCCACCTCCTCCCCCTCTCCCTCCCCCTCGCCCCCCTTCCCTCCCCCCTCCCCAACCCCTGCAGCAGCCTCAGAAGCCCCTCGGGCGCTGGTCTGGTGGGCGGGGTCCCCCTGCGGCAGCTCGTTCCAAAGGTCATCCACGATGATCACCTGGCACCCCGCCGCCACCGCCTGCTCCCACATGAAGCGCGCCAGCGGCGAGCGCAGCGACAGCACGGGGCAGATCGCAAAGTGCCCCGACGCCACCAGGTCGCGCGCCGTGGTCCCCAGCGACTCCACGATCAGCGCCGCCTGGTCTGGTGAGTGCGGGATGTCGCCTTCGCCCGAGGCTGTGTGCGCGGTGAACATGAGGCGCCCCTCGAGGGTGGGCGCCATGCGCTGGTATTCCGAGATGGCGCTGCGCGACGAGAGGAAGAAGAGCATGTGGGAGGCTGCGGAGGCCAGCGAGGGCCACGCGAGGCCCGTGCGCACGGCGGTGTTGAGCGTGGGGTGCGTGCCCCGCACGTCGTCTGGTGTGATGATGCGCGCACGCGGCACCACTGAGAGGATCTCCGCCTCCAGGTCCAACAGACACTAGTGTGGCACGGCACAGAGGGAGGGCAGCAGAGGGGAGGAGCAGGGGGGGAGTGGAGAGGGGGAAGAGGTCGGGATTTGAGTTTACGGAGGATAGAATTAGTGGGTGCAGAAGGCGAGTGATGCGTCTCTTTCGCATGTCTCTCTTGTGTTCCACCTTGCCCTCTTGTGCTTGCCCTCGCTTGAGTGAGGGGCAATCGGTTAAGCATCAGACAGATGCTGCATCCTTGGTTCGGGCCTATTCCGCCTCCCACACATCCCAAGATGCCTCAAGCCACAAGTTTCCCCCTCGCCTCACTGACTCTACTCTAACCAGCACGAACAACTGGCCATACTGGCATGTGCTCGCACAGAGCAGCAGTGAGCGCTGCAATGCATTGCGCTGGTCAAGTGTCGCAAGCAACTGTAGCCATCTGTGCTTGTGAGCCTTACTGTATCCCCATGCCCACCAACAAGCACCACACACACACGGCGCAACAGCGACAATGCCTTCCTGTACTGCTCGCCCAAAAATGCACACGACACTACCCAACGTCCCAACAATGCTTCGCATTACACGCACGACCATATCCCCCCTCCCCCAATCCACCCTTCCCCCCACTCGCATCACAACCATCTCCGAACTTCTCCAGACATTCACATGGCCCACCCACTCTTCCCTCTTACTCTCTGTCCCACCGTTGCGATCAGACAATCTTCCTGGGTACGTCACCAGGTGCGTCTAGAGCAAGTCCACACTCCAATCCGTCGCACCCCCTTTTGCGCACACCCACCCCATTCAGGTGGAGGCTGACGGTGTTTCGTTTTCTAGTACATTTGTGGAAAATGGTTCCCTATTTTTGTAATCAAGTCCTTTTCTGTTCACCCCAGTGATTACCATGACAGCCTGCCTTTTACATGCAATTGCCTGCCGTGAAGTATGTGGGATAAAACAGTACGCATCATGTGGGAAATCAATTGCCTTATCGATGTTACGCCTGTTCGTCACACGTGGGAACCGAGCACATACCTGCTCGTCGATGGGCAGAGGCGGAGTGAGGAGCGTGTTGAGGGGGCGGATGAAGGCGGAGGCGTCTCCAAAGTCAATGGCGATGGCGATGGGCACGTGGCGGGGCGAGGCGTCGCTGAACTCCATAACGTGCAGCAGACAGTCACGCAGCGTCAGACACGTCGACCCAAAGTCCACGTCCGGTACCCGCAGCACCTGCTCGGGTAGAAGGAAGGGGAAGAGGGAGGGGGGGGGGAGGAGGGGGGGGGGGGGGAGGGGGGGGGGGGTGTTGGGGGGGGATGAAGGGGGAGGAAGATGTGGGTTGAGGCAAGGGAGGGGGCGGGGGGAGTGGCGCATGCGGAGGACCTGAATGGGTAGAGCTAGGCAAGGAGAGGTGAGCGGTGGGCAGGTGAGGTGGTTGAGCGGTGGTGCCAAGGAGAGGGAAGCAGGAGGAAAGCGTGGGGAGAGGGTACAGTTGAGCAGCAATGACAGTTATGGTTGTGGTGAGCCGTACTGCATTGTTGCTGCTCTAAGTTCACTGCTGCTTCCCGTGCTGTGCGCCTCCCTCAGCCTGTCCAGATCCTGCATTCATTCACGTGCGTTCATGGCATAGCTGGTTCGCTCTGCTTTGCCACTCCTCTCACGGCTAGGGATTTTGAGGCGCGAGGGGGTGGGGACGCTTGGGAAGCGGAGGAGGGTGGGGGGAGCTGTAGAGGGGTTGACGGGTTGAAAGCGAGAGGAAGGGGTGCGAGTGGGGGCGTTGGGGGAGGCGGGGGGAGAGTACCTTGAAGCCCGGCGCCTGCAGCTCTGGGCGCATGGAGGCGGTGGGGCGGCCCAGCTGCTCGTATACCTTGCGGTCGAAGTACCGCCCTCCCGCCGGGTCGTAGAACACCTGCGCATGCCAGCCAGGGAGGGAGGGGAGGGGAAGGGGCAGGGAGGGGAGGGGCGGGCAGGGGCGGGGCGGGGCGGGGCGGGGCGGGGCGGGACGGGGCGGGGGAGTGGGGAGAGGAGGGGAGGGGAGTTGAGGAATGAATGATGGGTGAGGGACTCGGCGGGACGTGTCAAAATGGCAAGGTGTGACGGAGGCGATGAGCGTGGTGGACGCACGACGAGCGCATGAGGAACAGGGATGGAAGGGAGAGCGTGACACGACATTTTTTCGAACATGCGGACCCGAATTGATCGACATGCCTCCATGTATGGCGGTGCGTGCGTGCGTCGCACGTCACACAGCACCGCTAGCCCCGCGCGCGCGTGCCGCATCCTGCGCATACGCGCGCCGCACGGCATTGCAGCGCAGCACGTACGTGCGCTAGTCCCCCCGCATGCGCGCGGCGCGACTCACGTCGAGTTGAATGAAGCGGTAGCCGGCGCGCAGCTGGTCGTTGATGGGGCTGTGCGAGAAGTTGGACGACGCGATCATGGTGGACAGCCCCGCCTCCTGCATCCACTGCATCACGTCCGGCTCGGGCGCCGCGTGGTAGCTGTACCGGCTGCCCAGCGTCTGCACCTCGTTCACGCGCACCACGTGCTGCTCCCACGCCGCCACGCCCGTGCCGTCCCCGCCGTCCCCGCCGCCCCCGCGGGAAAAGACGGCGATGGTGGCGGCGAGCAGCGCGAGCACGATGAGCAGCAGCGCGCCCATCAGCACCGCGGGACCCACGGCGAGCTTCCCGGGCAGGCTGGGCGGCGTCACGGATGCCCACATCCGCTCGCACCACGCGCGGATGTTGTCCGCGGAAAACGCGCTCCCCGCGCCCGACAGACCGTGCGGGAATAGCCGGTGGCGCGGGGAGGGCCGCGCGACCGGGGGGAAGTGCGGGATGCGCGCGGAGACGAGGACGCCCGGCGACAGCAGCATCTCGATGTCATCGTTCTCCTCGTCCGCTCCCGCCGACGCCACGCCATTCCCCGTCGGTCCCGTTCCTGCGGCGGCGGCGGCGGAACCCTTGCCGGCCTTGTTGCCGGCGCGATGGTCGTCGTCCTGCTGGTCGAAGTCGATGCTCAGCGGCCGCAGCCTCCGCTTCACGTCGCGCGACTGCAGCTTGCTGCCCGCCGCGCCCGTCTCGTCCTCCAAGCGCCCTCTCGGGCCGTTCGCGTATGGCAATTCCGGCCGCTCCGCGATCTGTGGGAGAAACCCGCGGGTTGTGGCGCCATTCGTGCCGTCTCTGCCCGCTGCCGCTGCTGCGGCGGCGACTGCTGCGGCCGCGGCTCGCGCTTTCTCCCTTAGCGACGGGCCGGGCTGGCGGGAGGCGTCGGGGGACGGCGACAGCGAAGCGTCCTCGTCCCACACGTCGGCGAGCGACGGGAGGGGCGTCGGAGGCCCGGGGGGAAGAGGCGACGGCGGCGGTGGAGGAATCATTTAGTTAAAATGTGCAATGATTAGAGGGTGGGGCACAGCGGAAATGTGAGGTGCGGACAGTGAGGAAACGTGAAAGGAAAGAAGTCACGCGCGCGACATAGGCGACGAGGGAAGGGAAACAGAATGCAGCAACGAGGTGGAAGATGCTAACGCGGCAAGCTCACACCTATTCACGACCATGGTCCAGCGCTGATATGCGACGTGTTTACCCAGGTAGTAAAACAACTAGGACTCCTAGCGAGCTGCTTGCTGTGGAATAACTAGTACGGACGGAATGGTTGCTTGCTATTGCTTGCTCATTGTGGGTGTGTGTGGTGTTTATGAAGCAGAGCTGGAGGTGGTGTTGCGAGCGATGTTGGTGGTGCTGGTTGTTGCGCAACGACTGCCATCTTCTCGCACACCAAGGCTGACACGTCAGACTGCCGCAGGCTTGAGGTGAGGTGGGGAGAATCATTTGGGGAACACACGGGAGGCATCGTACAGTACTGTAGGCGAAAGGTGATAAACTCGCGCTCTTTTCGCCAACACGCGACCGTTGTGACCCAGAATGAGAACCACAATGCCAAGTTCAAGTGAAGATACATCAATGTTACAACCTACGTGGTCTGGAAAGAGTTCGGAGTCCCACAATGTCACGTCTGCAGTCATACACTTCCCAAGATCCATCTAGCCTACCTAGCGGTCTATCGTTTCCCACTCCCGGCAGTGGCTCGAAAGAAACTTGGTTCAGGCACCAAACGAAAGTTCGCCAACAAGGCAGGCATCGGTTCGTTCTGGTTCGCATCCTGGAACTTTGTGCTAAAGCTGTTCCTGGTGAGCGCAGATCGTCACAGCCTGAGGTTGGTCGGGAGGAGCCAATTTGTTTTCAACCAACATGTTGCCACATGTGCGAACTTCAAAGGAGCCTCTTGTGGGTCTGCGCGCGACTTGCTTACGACAAGAGACATAAGCTTGCAGCAAGGAATCTCACGAACTTGAGGAAGAATGTTTTTGGCGTATAACTGCACCCTGTCAACTAATATTTCCTCTCCAACTAACGAATGCCCGCGAAAACTGCATTCTGGAATTATGTTAGAGCTTTGAACTACTGGAAACTGGCTGTGTGATGTGAAAACCACGTGGAACCATGTCAGGCGGACTTGGTTGGTTGGGAGTGCTGAATTTCAAACATCAAGAGCGCCCATGACACTACCCCCAGAAACCAGAATTTAGTGTGAGTGTCACATATAAAAAAAACCTTTTATGTACAGTACCCCCTACAGTCTCGACCCGACATTCGTAAAGGGTTGGAGGGAAAGGGAGGGGAACAAAAAAGCAGGCCAATGAAGGTTTGTCCTTTGCGGCTTGCTCCCAAGACATTAGTTGTCGCAAGCTGTCAAGTAACTGCCTTAAAGTGCAATCTCGATAAGGCAATGTTCAGAAAATTGTGTTAGGACCGAACAGCTGTTATTTGTAAAATGGGTTGTGAGATGTGCTAACTTATTGCATGAAATCACTAAGACTGTAATAATTACTAAAGAAAGCGATCAGGCCTCAAATTATCATGGTAAATCACCCTTATGGCCCTTAATATAAGGCCGGGTAGTAATTTGCACCCTTATTTCCTAAGTGGTTTTGTCTAGGACCCTACAAGAAAAAAATAAAATAAAATAAAATAAAAAGTTCCATACAACTCTGTTCTTTCAAAGTTCCATACTGTACGTTACTTAGCCTTATCAGGAAAATGTCAAGATATATTACTGTTGTATAACTGTTTGCGGTTAGATCGTAGTGTAGTTATGAACTTAGTTGGTGGTGCACCAATGCCTTGTTCTTGCTAAATACACCAACAAAAGATAATACAAATGCGGCAAGATATTACTGTAGTGTTCCTCTATAGGACTCCCAGCCCTCCAATAATTGTGCAATTATTGGAGGTCCAGAATTATTGGAGGGTAAGAATTATTGGCGAGCATAATTATTGGTGTAGGATTATTGGTCTGGAGAGGGCCCTCTTGAGGGGGTGAGCTGCTGACATATATACCTTGCTCTGTCATTCCAAGAAACCAATCAATTCTATTGTTCTTAATCCAGTCAGTTGCAAGGTTCTCTTGCTATTCTACAATCAAGGCTTCCGCTACGACGACACTATGCATTTCTAGCATGGTATCAGAGCTACTCTAGGGGGCATGCTGCCAAATTTGGTTAGAACTCAATCATCATCTACATTGGGCAGGTAGATTAGCGAATCTGCACAGCAAGTGGCAATATCTGGTGTGAAGGCATGGCGCGGCTCGACGAGGAAGTTGATGCCGGATACGAGGCGTTTGAAGAAACAATCTTGGCTCAACATGAGCACCTGGAAAGCATGATTGCAAGGGCACCACTGACACTCTAAGCGTCATTAGGAGCAAGATTCAACATGCCAGCCCAAGTTCGAGATTCCAGCAACCCATCCATCCGTGGACAGTCACGTGTAAGCACTCCGCGTACTAACCAAACCCACACGTCAAATATGGATGCAGGAATTGAAGGTGAAGGTGAAGGAAGCGTACCCCAAGGAGGAGAGTCATTCCAAGGGAGGGATGCGTCCATCCAAGGATGATGAGAAACGAGAATGATTGCATGGAGCAGAATGAGGAGTACAAGTAGGAAACCCTAAAGTGTTGTACCCCATATGAACTGACCCACTACAGCCTACAAAGACTATAGCATATATGCCTGACACACCCCCATAGGCAAAGTGGGGGAGAACAAGGGGTTACAAGACCAGTCAAGCGAAACAAAGCAAGCTCAGGGTGGATCACAATGTCACCACACAGTCCGAGCACAAGAGTAAGGCCACAAGGCCAGTTTACATGCAAGATCATATATATAAAGCTAAACAAGCAAGTGCAGGTATAGAAAGAGGACAGTACAAGCAAGTTTAAGAAGTGAGCAAGTGAGGCCAAGTAGGCACAAGACCTAGCATAGTACAAAAGCGCTGATGATCACAAGGCGGAAGGGCCTTGGTGAAGATATCAGCAGTGTTGGCCTCAGAGGCCACGTAGGTGAGGCGGAGCTGACCACGCTACTGCAGCTCACGAGCCAGGAACTAGCGGAGAGCAATGTGCTTCGTTCTGTGCTCCAGTCTGTGCTCCCGACACAAGGCCAGCATGGCCTTGTTGTCTACGTACAGAACTAGAGGAGAACGAGGCGGCTCTCCTAGGTCAGTCAGCAGGTAGGTGAGCCAGCGTAGCTCCTGTGCAGCCATGGCCCCTGCGTAGATCTCAGCCTCACAGCTGGAGCTGAGAACAGAAGACGAGTGGGTAGACCGCCACAAAACAGAGCCGTAGCCAAGGCTGAAGATGTAACCCTGTGACGACCGCTGCAGAGCCTGATCGTCAACCCAAGAAGCGTCAGCGTGACCTGTGAGGACCACTCGACGTCGCCCTCCAAGCACTAGCCCCATGCCCGACGTACTGCACACGTAGCGCAACACCCTCTTCGCTGCAGCCATGTGCTCTGGTCTGTGTCTCCCAGGAGCAACATAGCGTGCCAAGATGCTAAGAGGGTATGCAAGGTCAGGTCGTGTGCAGGTCATCAGGTACATGAGGCAGCCAACAAGCTCTGGGTACGGGCCACTCGGCTCTACGGACTCATCGGAAGGCACAGCTGAGAGCGAGTGGCGAGTGGACAGAGGAGTGGCCTGAGGCGAGGAGTATGAGAAGTTGAAGCGCTGAAGGACCTGCTGCACCATGTGTGACAGACTCAAGGTAATGGTGCGCTGTGCTATGTCCCGGGTGATCTGCAAGCCAAGGTAGCTGCGCAGTTCACCCAGGTCTGTGCACGTGTGTCTCTTCTGCAGCTCGGACTTCACGTGGGCGAGTCCAGCAGTGTCAGCAATGACAAAGACCAAGTCGTTGACGAACACGAGGATGTAGAACGGCGGCAAAGAGGTGTCGGCGCGCAGAAACAGCGACGGGTCGGCTGTAGAAGGAGCAAACCCAAGAGCCGCAAGTGTAGTCCTCACTGTGTCGTGCCACTCACGAGGCGCCTGGCGGAGACCGTAGACTGGCCGCCGGAGGCTCCACTGGGTACCAGGAGGAAACGACCTAGTGAAGCCATGTGGGCGGCGCAGCCAGATCTCCTCGTGTAGGCTGCCCTGCAGGAAAGCTGTGCTGAAGTCAAGAGAGTGAAGCTCGTAGTCGCGCTGAGCGGCTATGTGCAGTAGCACCCGAAGAGTGGTCCTCTTCGGGGTGGGAGAGAAGGTCTAAAAGTAGTCAACTCCCTGCCGCTGACTTAAGCCTCGAGCCACGTAACGCGCCTTGAAGACACGCGGAGAACCCGGCGGCCGCTTCACCCTGAAAATCCACATGCCACTGACGATGTTTGCCCCAGGTGGGGGAACCTCGTCGATGTAGATGCCTGTGGACTTTCAGGAAGCCATCTCTGCGTCCATGGCCGACTGCCACTGAGAGGAGTAGGGACCCTTGATCGCCTTAGCGTACGATCGAGGAGTCGGGATGTCTGGTGCATCCGGGTCTCCCTCAGGGGCAATCAGCGTGGACACGAGATGGGGCAAAGCAGCAGCAAAGCACTGGAACTCCTCCTGCCTGTCCTCAAGGACGTCCGTGCTAAGAGCACACTCACCCCCGACGGACGGAGGACAGACAGACTCAGACCCAGCAACTAGACTAACAGCGTAGTCTAGACGACAGCGAGCAGCGAAGTCGACAAGCTCAGCAACTAGGGCAGACGCAACAGTGGACTCAAAGGAAGGGTCAGTGACAACAGTAGCCAGGAGACGCGTGACAGAAGGACTGGCAGCACGAAGAGAGTCAGACTCCAGGTCAGCAAGAGTAGGAAGAGAGGACTCGGGAGGAGACGGCAACGGGACACGCAGCGGAGCAGTGGAAGGACGAAGCGCCATCTGGTGTGTGCATGGGACCGCAAGAGGACGCGGCCGCGCAGTACGACCACTAGTGCGAGCAGCACAAACAGGCGACGCAGGACGAGACGTAGGCTCACGACGCTCAGCAAGACCTCCAATAGGACCAGTGTAGGGAGAAGGAGCAGGTAGGGGGGAGGCGGGTTGTAACTGTGACTGGGACTGGACAGGTTGTGGGCACTCAAAGGGAGGAGCAGGACCACTAGAGGGCGGGAGACCAAGAACGTGCTCCAGGAGCGGAACGAAGTACGGCCTCGGCCGAGCAGCTCCTCGAGAACCAGCAGGGACAGCACCACTACCCTCAGCGGCAGCACCAGCGCCAACAGCACCTCCAGCTCCAACAGCACCAACACCAGCACCCTCAGAAGCACTAGCGCCAGCAGTACCGCCAACGCCAACACCTCCAGCAGCTCTAGCTCCAGCAGCCTCAGAAGCACCCCTAGATGCACTAGCGCCAGCAAAAACACTAGCGCCAACAACCCCAATAGCTCCAGCTCCAGCAGCACCAGTACCGCCAGCAGCTCCCGCAGCATCAACTCTAGTAGGACCGTCAGCACCTGCAGCCTCAGCAGCACCCCCAGACGCACCAGCGCCAGTGGAAACACGAGCGCCAACACCCCCTGGAGCTCCAAGTCCAGCAGCACCAAAACCGCCAGCAGCTCCAGCAGGACCAACTACAGTAGCCCCAGAAGCACCTCCAGCTCTAGTAGCACGTCTCCAGCGGCGGGCAAACCACTCGCGCAGCTCCTGTGGAGAGAGCGGCTCCCGCCTCGACGAAGCACCGCCGGCGGCCACACGAGCAGACCCAGCGCCCCCAAGCTCCACACCCCCAGGCTCCGCACCCCCAGACCCAGCACCCCCAGGCTCAGCACCCCCAGACTCAGCACCCCCAGTCTAAGCACCCCAAGACTCAGCACCTCCAGACCCGGCACCCGCAGGCTCAGCACCTCTAGCAGCACCAGAGTCAACAGCTACCTCGACAGGCTTGACTATGTCTACCTGGGACACACCTGACGGGGCAAGACCCTGACGGGGGAGGGGGTCTACCGGGGGAGGACCTGGCACAAGGAAGAGCGGCGGCGCGGGGAGGGGCGCAGTGCGATAGGGGAAGAGACGGTAGTAAGGCACCAACTCGTCAAAGGTGACGTCCTGGGAGGACAGAACACGGCGCGAGGTGGGGTGGTAAAACTGCAACCCAGGCGCGTCAGGGGGGAAGCCAAGGAAGACGCAGGGAACAGCACAGGGGGACAGCTTGTCCGCAGATAAGTCGCGGACAAACGCCCGAGATCCCCAGACCAGAAACGCAGACGCATCGCCAACCTTCCCCGTCCACCGCAAGGCGGGGGAGGTCTCTGGCAAGGAGACTCGGGGCTGAAGGTTGAGCTGATGCGCGGCGTACTGAACCGCAAACGGCCACAGAAAATGGGGGGCAGCCGCATGCATCATGGACGTACGAGCGACGTCCATGACCATGCCAATGCGGCGCTCAGCAATCCCATTTTGCTGTGGAGAGGCCGGAAGCGTGAAGGTCTGGAGGATGCCTTGTGCACGACAGAAGGCTCCCAGACGGGCAGAGGAAAACTCCCCGCCTCTGTCCGAGTGCAGACGCAAAACAGGAAAGTTCGAGCCGAAGCTCTCCCTGAGCTGGAGACGAGCTGCGCGGATCCAGTTGATCAACACCTCTGTGACGTCACCCTTGCTGCGCAAGGGGAAGACTGTGGTGTAACGCGAGTAGCCGTCAATCACCAGCAAGAAGTACTGCTCGTGCCCCTGCCCACGGACGCGGGCGGGGCCCCACACGTCCATGTGGAGGGTCTATAGCGAAGCCTCTGTCGGAGAAAACTCGGAGGAGTGAGGGGCGGCGTGCTGTCGCCCCTTGACGCAGGGGACACACGTAGGGCCAGGCCCCGGAGGTAGATGAGGGAGAGATCGAGGGAGACAAGAGACAAGGACACGGGAGGCCATGCCTCGGAGACGAGGCAGGGAGGGGTGACCAAGGCGGTGGTGCCAGAGGAGAGTCTGGTGGGACAGTAGACGATACGAGCAGGGAGCAGACTCAGGACCAGACCTGGACGCTGCAGCAAACACCTGACTCGAGGCAGCTACCTGGCCAGACTCAGCAGTCGGAGGAGACTCAGTAGTAAGGGTGTACAGGCTCGACCCTGGCCGACGGGTGAACGTGGCCAAGTGTTGGCCTGTCCGAGCACACGTGCAGTGGGTCACCCGCTGACTCGCAGGAATGAACTAGCCAACCCCCCTATCCTGTAGGTCCGCTCTAGTAAGACAGTAGAGAAGCTAGCAAGGACAGGACCCTCGGAGGGAGCCACCAGGGAGAGTGCAACTGGCCGACTGAGCGGGGTAAGAGTGGTGCGGTCTCGAAAGAAGGAGCGGGACGCACCCGAGTCAAGGGTGAAGGTGTGTAAGGCCTGAGCCAACGTAGTACCTGAGTGAGCAGTCTCACCAGCACCTAGGGCAGCAGACGCACTAGCACGTGGGGCAGCAGACGCACTAGCACCTAGAGCAGCATGAGAAGAAACGAGAGAATGATGCACTAAGGAATGAAAGTGGTACAAATATGCAACCCTAGAAATGTGTACCCCATATGGGCTACCCCACTACAGCCTACACAACATTATAATTTGACACACCCCCATAGGCAAAGTGGGGGAGAGCAAGGGGTCACAAGACGAGTCAAGCAAAGCAAAGCAAAGCTCAGGGTGGATCACAAAGTCACCACACATTCCGAGCACAAGTTCAAGGCCAGACGGCCAGTTCACATGCAGGAGCACACATATATATATAAAAGGCTAAACAAGCAAGAGCAGGAGTATATATATGTGACAGTACAAGCAAGGTCAAGAAGTGAGCAAGTGAGGCAAGACAGGCACAAGACCAAGCTGAGTACAGAAGCGCTGATGATCACAAGGCGCAAGAGCCTTAGTGAAGATATCAGCAGTGTTGGCCTCAGAGGCCACGTACGCAAGTGGCAACTGACCACGCTGCTGCAGCTCACGAGCAAGAAAGTAGTGAAGAGCAATGTGCTTCATTCTGTGCTCCAAGCGCTGCTCCCGACACAAGGCCAGCATGGCCTTGTTGTCCACGTACAGCACTGGAGGAGAACTAGGCAGCTCTCCGAGGTCAGTCAGCAAGTAGGTGAGCCAGCAAAGCTCCTGAGCAGCCATGGCTCCGGCGTAGATCTCAGCCTCACAATTGGAGCCGAGAACAGAAGACGAGCGAGTAGCCCGCCACGAAACAGAGCCGGAACCAAGGCTGAAAGTGTTACCCTGTGACGACCGCTGTGTAGCCTGGTCGTCAGCCCACGAAGCGTCTGCGTGTCTAGTGAGGACCACTGGACTCTGCCCTCCAAGCACTAGCCCCATGCCTGACGTACTGCAGAAGTAGCGCAACACCTTCTTCGCTATGGCCATGTGCTCCGGTCTGTGTCTCCCAGTAGCAACATAGCGTGCAAGAATGCTAAGAGGGTATGCAAGGTCAGGTCGTGTGCAGGTCATCAGGTACATGAGGCAGCCAACAAGCTCTGGGTACGGGCCACTCGACTCTACGGACTCATCCGAATGCAGAGCTGAGAGCGAGTGGCGAGTAGGCAGAGGAGTGGCCTGAGGCGAGGAGTACGTGAAGCTGAAGCGCTGAAGGACCTGCTGCACCATGTGTGACTGAGTCAGAGTAATGGTGCGACGTGCTCTGTCCCGGGTGATCTGCAAGCCAAGGTAGCTGCGCAGTTCACCCAGGTCTGAGCACGTGTGTCTCTTCTGCAGCTCGGACTTCACGTGGGCGAGTCCAGCAGTGTCAGCAGTGGCAAAGACCAAGTCGTCGACGCACACGAGGATGTAGAACGGCGGCAAAGAGGTGTCGGTGCGTAGAAACCACGACGGGTCGGCAGTAGAGGGAGCAAACCCAATAGCCGCAAGCGTAGTCCTCAGTGTGTCGTGCCACTCACGCGGTGCCTGGCGTAGACCATAGACTGGCCTTCGGAGGCTCCAGTGGGTGCCAGGAGGAAAAGTCCCAGTGAAGCCAGGTGGGCGGCGCAGCCAGATCTCCTCGTGCAGGCTACCCTGCAAGAAAGCAGTGCTGAAGTCAAGGGAGTGAAGCTCGTAGTCACGCTGAGCGGCTATGTGCAGCATCACCCGAAGAGTGGTCATCTTCGGGGTGGGAGAGAAGGTCTGAAAGTAGTCAACTCCCTGCCGCTGACTGAAGCCACGAGCCACGTACCGCGCCTTGAAGACAGGTGGAGAACCTGGCGGCCGCTTCACCGTAAAGATCCACATGCCACTGACGATGTTCGCCCCAGGTGGGGGAACCGCGTCAACGTAGGTGCCTGTGGACTTCCAGGAAGCCATCTCTGCATCCATAGCTGCCTGCCACTGAGAGGAGTAGGGACCCTCTACGGCCTCTGCGTAAGAGCGCGGAGTCGGGATGTCAAGTGCATCCGGGTCTCCCTCAGGGGTAAGCAGTACGGACACGAGATGAGGTGAAGCAGCAGCCATACACTGCAACTCCTGCCTGTCCTCAAGGACGTCCGTGCCAAGAGCACACTCACCCCCGACGGACGGAGGACAGACAGACGCACCCTCAGCAACAAGACTAGCAGCGTAGTCTAGACGACAGCGAGAAGCAAAGTCGACGAGCTCAGCAACAAAAGCAGACGCTGTAGTGGACTCAAAGGAGGGGTCAGTGACGACAGTAGCAAGGAGACGCGTGACACTAGGACTGGCAGCACGAAGAGAGTCCGACTCCGGGTCGTCAAGTGCAGGAAGAGAGGACTCAGGAGGAGAAGGCAAAGGGGCACGCAGAGGAGCAATGGACGCACGCAGAGACATCCGGTGCGTGCCAGGGACAGGAGGAGGACGCTGACGCGAACCGCGATCACTAGAGCGAGCAGCACGAACAGGCAACGCAGGACGAGACGCAGGCTCACGACGCTCAGCAAGACCTCGAGTAGGACCAGTGTACGGAGAAGGAGCAGGCAGTGGGGAGGCCGGCGGTAACTGTGACTGTGACTGGACAGGCGGTGGACACTCTAAGGGAGGAGGAAGACCAAGAACCTGCTGAAGGAGCGGAATAAAGTACGGCCGAGGCCGCGCGGCGACTCCAGACACAGCAGGGACAGCACCAGCACCCTCAGCGGCAGCACTAGCGCCAACAGCACCTCCAGCTGCAGTACCTCCAGCAGCACCAGCAGCACCTGCAGCAGGACCACCGCCAGGACTGATAGCAGTAGCCTCAGCGCGAACACCCTCAGCACCTCCAGCTCCAGTCGTACCCGCAGGTCCAGCAGCTCGAGCACTCCCAGGACGAGCACCTCCGGGACCTGCGGCACCAGCACCCTCAGCAGCCGAAGAAGCTCCAGCTCCAGCAGTACGCCTCCAGCGCCAAGCAAACCACTCGCGCAGTTCCTGTGGAGAGAGTGGCTCCCGCGGAGACAAAGCACCCGGAGAACCTCCAAGCCCAGCACCGCCAGAGGCCACACGAGCAGGTCCAGTGGCCGCTGGCTCCGCACCTCCAGGCTCAGAAGCTGCAGACGTGGCACCCCCAAGCTCAGCACCCCCAGGCGTAGTACCCCCAGGCTCAGCACCCCAAGTCTCAGCACCCCCAGGCTCAGCACCCCCAGGCTCAGCACCCCCAGGCTCAGCACCCCCAGGCCTAGCACCCACTCGCGCAGCACCCCCAGAGTCAGCACCCGCAACCTCGACCGGCTCCACTGTGTCTACCTGGGACACACCTGAAGGGGCAGGACCCTGAGGGGGGAGGGGGTCTACCGGGGGGGGACCTGGCACAAGGAAAAGCGGAGGCGGGGGGAGGGAACGAGTGCGGTAGGGGAAGAGACGGTAGTAGGGGACCGACTCGTAAAACGTGACGTCCTGGGAGGACAGAACACGACGAGAGGTGGGGTGGTAGAACTGCCACCCTGGCGCGTCAGGGGGGAAGCCAAGGAAGACACAAGGAGCAGCACGAGGGGACAGCTTGTCCGCGGACAAGTCGCGGACAAACGCCCGAGATCCTTAGACACGGAACGCAGACGCATCGCCTACCTTCCCCGTCCACAGCAAAGCTGGAGAGGTCTCCGGCATGGAGACCCTGGGGTGAAGGTTGATCTGATGCGCCGCGTACCGAACTGCAAACAGCCACAGAAAATGGGGGGCAGCCGCATGCATCATGGACGTACGAGCGACGTCCATGACCATGCCAATGCGGCGCTCAGCAATCCCATTTTGCTGTGGAGAGTCCGGAAGCGTAAAGGTCTGGCGGATGCCTCGCGCACGGCAGTAGGCTCGCAGAAGGCCAGAGGAGAACTCTCCGCCTCGGTCAAAGTGCAGACGCAGAACAGGAAAGTCCGAGCCGAAGCTCCTCCTGAGCTGGAGACGAGCTGCGCGGATCCAGTCGATCAACACCTCAGTGACATCGCCCTTGCTGCGTAAGGGGAAGACTGTGGTGTAACGCGAGTAGTCGTCAACCACCAGCAGAAAGTAGCGCTCGTGACCCTGTCCACGGACGCGGGCCGGGCCCCACACGTCCATGTGAAGCGTCTGCAGCGGGGCCTCTGTCGGGGGAAACTAAGAGGAGTGAGGGGCAGCCCGTAGCCGCCCCTCGACACAGGGGACGCAGGAAGGACCAGGCCCTGGAGGAAGGGGAGGGAGGGACCGGGGAAGACCAGAGACAAGGACACGGGAAGCCATGCCTCGGAGACGAGGCAGGGAGGGGTGACCAAGACGGTGGTTCGACAGGAGAGTCTCTTGAGACAGGAGGCGACACGAGCAGGGGGCAGACTCAGGACCAGACCTGGACACTGTAGCAAACACCTGACCCGACGCAGCAACCTGGCCAGACGCAGGGACAGGAGGAGACTCAGTGGTCAGGGTGTAGAGGCTCGACCCCGGCCGACGCGTAAACGTGGCCAGGTGCCTGCTTGTGCGAGCGACCGAGCAGTGGGTCATCCGCTGACTCGCAGGAGCAAACTGGTGAGCCTCCGCATCCTGTAGGTCAGCACCACTCACCAAGTTCGTGGAGAACGAGGGGAGGTAAAGACCAGACAAGGTGCCAGAGGGGGCAGCCGGACACGGGAGGACAGTAGAGAAGTGAGAGAGGACAGGACCCCCAGAGGGGTCTGCCAGGGAGACTGCAACCGGCCGACCAAGCGGCGTGAATGTGGTGCGGTCTCAAAAGAAGGAGCGAGAAGCCCCTGAGAAAAGTGTGAAGGTGAGGGAGGCCGAAGCCGACGCGGTATCTGAGAGCGCGGACTCACCAGCACCTGAGGACGCAGACGCACTTGCACCTAGAGCAACAGCCGCACTGGCACCTAGAGCAGCAGCCTCACCAGCACCTAGAGCAGCAGTCTCAATGCCCGGATCGGGCGGGAAGCACCGGTAACAGTCACCCTCATCACTAATAGTCACAGCATACATGGCAGCAAGAATAGCATCAAAGTCAAGATCAAAGATAGCTACACCTGCCCTAGACAGCTCACCCCAGCTGGGGATCTCAGTAGCCTCCGGGAACTGGTGACGCCAAGCGTCCGTCAGGCGGCCAAAGCAGCGCTGGGTGGGGTGGGCACCCCCACACTGCTCACCCGCGCGGTCGCCGGTGCGAAGGACGTAGGTGCACGGACCAAAACCCCCACCACGCTGACGTGCAGCGTACCACTCACGGAGCTGCTGAGGGGGGGGGGATGTCCCGAGAACGCTGCTGCTTCTGCTGCTGCTGGCGCTGACCACCACCGGAGCCGCTCCGCTGCGACGCGCCACCCCGACCAGCTCCACCTCCTCCACCACCGCCTCGTCCACCTCCGCCACCACCGCCGCCTCCGCTCCCACCGGTGCCGCCTCCGCTCCTCCGCCTCCACTGCTGCCACCGACACCTTCACCCCCGCCACCACTCCCACCGCCACCCCCACTCCCTCTGCCGCCTCCACCGCCACCTCCACAACCCCCGCTAGTTCCACCCGCGCCCTTGCCCCCCTTGCCCTTGCCAGAGCGGCGTCTCCCGCTAGGGGCAGACGCCGCACCGACCGACTCAAGACCAACGAGGTCGGCCGCAGCAGCAGAGGCGACAGAGGGCAAAAGGGGGGAAGGGGAACACCCCTCAAAGATGGGGGTGCGAGGGTCACCACGAGAGGCTCTTACAGCGACTATGCTCTTCTCCGCTGCTAGGAGGGCCTTCTCTAGGAGGTCAACAGTGAGAGTGGTGGGACAGACTGAGAGGAAGTGGTCCCTGACTACACGAAGGGAGTCAGGGAGGCGGGTGACTATACAATAGAGAGTGATGTACATGGGGGGGGGGTTTTTGGCGCAGAACTCAGCAGGAAGCGCAGCGCGGTAGCGAGTGTCACTAGTGCGGAGGTGCGTAATGAGGTCGGCGACTGTGGGAAAGGCAGCAAGGTCAGGGAAGAGGTACGGTAGCATGAGGCGGCTCAGTGCAGCAGTGGCAGGGGAAGAGTAGCGCGCAACGACAGCGTCGTACAAGGTCTGAGCACTCTTGTACTGACTAATGTGTGCGCGCTCAGTGGTAGGTAGGTGGCGACGCACAGCAAGACGTGCAGCAGCGTCGCGCGTGGCCCACTGGGAGCGAACAGTGGCGTCAGCATTAGCAGCAGGGGCAGGAGAGGCGCTAGAGGTGAGGTCAAAGGGAGAGAGACCGTCTGCCCTATCGCACTGTAAAAACAGCTGCAGGTCATTTACCCAGACGTCAAAGTCAATGGCTCGACCCTCAGCGTCAAAAGCTAGGACACTAGGGGTAGCCATGACAAGAGTAGACTAGCAGTGCAAATAGTAGGGAAAGGGCAGTGCAATGATAGAGGCGCTGTGCTCACCGGACAGGGCTGCTCGGTCGGCTCGGCGGTAGGGCGGTTCGGCGGCTGGGCGGCTGGGCGGCTGGGCGGCTGGGCGGCTGGGCGGCTAGGCGGCTCGGCGGCTGGGCGGCTCGGCGGCTAGGCGGCTCGGCGGTAGGGCGGCTCAGCGGCTGGGCGGCTCGGCTGCACGGCGGCTCGGCTGTGGGGCGGCGGGGCGGCTCGGCTGCTGTGCGGCTCGGGTGCACGGCGGCTCGGCGGCTCGGCGGCTCGGCTGCTCTGCTGCTGGGCGGCTCGGTGGTGCTGCTGCAGGGCGGCGCGGCGGTCGGCTGCTCGGCTGGGTGATGCGGCTCGGGCGGCTCGGGTGACGGGCGGCGCTGCAGGAGTTGAAGGGGCCGCAGGTAAGGGTGACGGAGCCGCAGGTGAGGGCGACGGGGCCGCAGTTGAGGGCGGCGGGGCCGCAGGTGAGGGCGGCGAGGCCGCAGGTGAGGGCGACAGGGCCGCAAGTGAGGGCGGCAGGGCCGCAGGTGAGAGCGGCGGGGCCGCAGGTGAGGGCGACGGGGCCGTAGTTGAGGGCAGCGGGGCCGCAAGTGAGGGCGGCGGGGCCGCAGGTGAGAGCGGCGGGGCCGCAGGTGAGGGTGACGGGGCCGCAGTTGAGGGCGGCGGGGCCGTAAGAGAGGGCGACGGGGCCGCAGGTGAGAGCAGCGGGGCCGCAGGTGAGGGCGACGGGGCCGCAGTTGAGGGCGGTGGGGCCGCAGGTAAGGGCGGCGGGGCCGCAGGTAAGGGCGGCGTGCCCGCTGGTAGGTGGCAGGTCCGCAGGTGAGGGCGGCGTGAGGGGCCGCAGAGGTCGGCGGCGTGCCGTAAGGGCGGCACGCGACGCCGCGAAGGGCGGCGACGGGCCGGTACGGGCGGCGTAAGGGCGGCAACGGGCCGCGTAGGGTGGCGACGGGCCGCGAAGGGCGGCGACGGGCCGAGCAAGGGCCGCGACGGGCCGTAGTAGGGCAGCGTCAGGCCGCAAAGGGCGGCGACGGGTCGAGTAAGGGCGGCGCAAGGGAGGTCGCTAGGGGCGACGCGACGGGGCCAAAGGAGGCCTAGGAAGGGCGCGACAGTAGAGAGGGCATACGAGGCGCGACTCGGGTCTAAGCGAAGCGCGCTACGGGCAGGAAACAAAAAACTTCGACTTGGTGGGCCCTAAGAACAGTTCCCACGAGGGAACTTGCTCGATACCATGAGAAGAAACGAGAGAATGATGCACTAAGGAATGAAAGTGGTACAAATATGCAACCCTAGAAATGTGTACCCTATATGGGCTACCCCACTACAGCCTACACAACATTATAATTTGACACTCTCTGATGGCCTACACCGTACTTCTTCGAAATTAGTGCGGTCTCGAAAGAAGGAGCGGGACGCACCCGAGTCAAGGGTGAAGGTGTGTAAGGCCTGAGCCAACGTAGTACCTGAGTGAGCAGTCTCACCAGCACCTAGGGCAGCAGACGCACTGGCACCTGGGGCAGCAGACGCACTAGCACCTAGAGCAGCAGCCTCACCAGCACCTAGCGCAGTGGCCTCAATGCCCGGGTCAGGTGGTACACACAAGTAACAGTCACCCTCAACACTGGTAGTCACAGAATACATGGCAGCAAGGATAGCATCATACTCAAGATCAAAGATGGCAACCCCCGCCCTAGACAGATCTCCCGAGCGAGGGATCTCTGACGCCTCAGGGAACTGGCGACGCCACGCGTCCGTTAGGCGACCGAAGCAGCGCTGGGTGGAGTGCGGGTCCCCCGCACCGCTCACCATCTCGGTCGCTGGTACGGAGGACGTAGGTGCAGGGACCAAAACCCCCACCGCGCTGACGCGCAGTGTACAACTCACGAAGCTGCTGAGGGGACAGGGTCAGCCCACTCCGCTGCTGCTGGCGCGGACCATTACCTGAGCCACTCCTCTGCGCAGAGTCGCGACCCGCTCCACCACCGCCGCCGCCGCCGCCTCCTCCGCCGCCTCCTCCACCTCCGCCTCCTCCGCCACCTCCGCCGCCTCCGCTCCCTCCGCCGCCTCCGCTCCCTCCGCCACCACCGCCGCCTCCTCCGCCTCCACTGGTGCCGCCGCCGCCACCACCCCTGCCACCACTCCCACCACCACCCCCACCCTCTCCACTGCCTCCACCACCACCTCCACCGCCCCCGCCAGCCCCTCCAGCGCCCTTGCCCCCCTTGCCCTTGCCGGTGCGGCGTCTCCCGCTAGGGGCAGACGCAGCGCCGACCGACTCGAAACCAACGAGGTCGGCCGCAGCAGCAGAAACAATAGAGGGCAAGAGGGGGGAGGGGGAACACCACTCAAAGACGGGAGTGCGAGGGTCACCACGAGAGGCTCCTACAGTGACTATGCTCTTCTCTGCTGCTAGGAGGCCCTTCTCGAGGAGGTGAACGGTGAGAGTGGTGGGACAAACTGAGAGGAAGTGGTCCCTGACTACGCGAAGAGAGTCAGGGAGCCGGGTGACTATGTAGTAGAGGGTGATGTACATGGGGGGGGGGTTCTTGGTGCAGAACTCAGCAGGAAGTGCAGCGCGGTAGCGAGTGTCACTAGTGCGGAGGTGCGTAATGAGGTCAGCGACTGTGGGAAAGGCAGCAAGGTCAGGGAAGAGGTACGAGAGCATGAGGCGGCTCAGTGCAGCAGTGGCAGGGGAAGAGTAGAGTGCAACTACAGCGTCGTACAAGGTCTGAGCACTCTTGTACTGGCTAAAGTGTGCACGCTCCGTGGTCGGTAAGTGGCGACACACAGCAAGGCGAGCAGCAGCATCGCGTGTGGCCCACTGTGAGCGAACAGTGCTGTCAGCAGTAGCAGGCAGGGCAGGAGAGACACCAGAGGTGAGATTGAACAGAGAGAGTCCGTCTGCCCTATCGCACTGGAGAAACAGCTGGAGGTCATCGACCCAGACCTCAAAGTCAACGGCACGGCCCTCAGCATCAAAAGTAAGGACAGTGGGGGTAGCCATGACTGCAGTGGCCTAGCAGGAAGTGAGCTCACTAGTCCGAGGAAGGAGGGCCGGGGAGCACCGGTAGGAACAGCAGCAGCTCGACAGTAGGGCGGCTCGGCGGCTCGACGGCAGGGCGGCTCGGTTGCTGGGTGGCTCGGCTGCTGGGCGGCTCGGCGGCAGGGCAGCTCGGCTGCTGGGCGGCTCGGCGGCAGGGCGGCTCGGCTGCTGGGCGGCTCGGCGACAGGGCGGCTCGGCTACTGGGCAGCTCGGCTGCTGGGCGGCTCGGCTGCTCGGCAGGTGGGCGGCTTGGCTGCTGGCCTGCTCGGCGGCTCGGTCGCTGGGCGGCTGAGCGGTGACAGGGCCGCTAGGGGAGGGCGACGGGGCCGCAGGTGGCGGCTGCGTGGCTGCAGGTGGTGGCGACGGGGCCGCAGGTGGTGGCGACGGGGCCACTGGTGGCGGCGACGGGGCCGCATGTGGCGGAGACGGGGCCGTAAGGGGCCTATACGGGGCCGTAGAGGGGCCGCAAGGGGCCTAGACGGGGCCGTAGCGAGGCCGTAAGGGGCCTAGACGGGGCCGCGGAGGGGCCGTAAGGGGCCTAGGCGGGGCCGTAGCGGGGCCGCAAGGGGCCTAGACGGGGCCGACGGGGCCTGAGGGGCCTAGGCGGGGCCGTAGCGGGGTCGCAAGGGGGGCCTAGACGGGGCCGTAAGGGGCCGGAAAGGGCGCCGCGAGGGGCCTAAAGGGGGCCGCGCGAGGGCCGTAAGGGTGACGTGAGGGGCCTTAAGGGGCCATAAGGGGCCGTAGGGGCGGCGCGAGGGGCCGTAGAGGGTGGCGCTAGGGGCCGTAAGGGTGGCGCGAGGGGCCGTAAGGGCGGCCAAAGGGGCCGACAGAGGGGCCACTAAGGGCGGCTCGAAGGTAGGGAGGGCACACTGAGTGCGACTTGGGCAGAAAAAAAAAAGTGTATTGTGGTGGGCCCTAGGTAGCGTTCCCACTAGGGAACCTGCTCGATACCATGATGAGAAACGAGAATGATTGCATTGAGTAGAATGAGGAGTACAAGTAGGAAACCCTAAAGTGTTGTACCCCATATGAACTGACCCACTACAGCCTACACAGACTATAGCATATATGCCTGACAAAGGAGAGGGGAGCTCCCACCCCGAACCTCAATCAACCATGCAAAGGGAAGCGACGGGGAGGGATGATGAGTACGGGAGTGGAAGGGATGTGAGGGAACATGGTGATGGGATCGGCATAAACATGAGAAGGCAGATTGGTGAAGGGAGTGGTAGAGGCAGTCAAGTGGGCATGGACGGTGTGTGATTTGAATCCTACACTATTGGTGCTCCCCCACTACGACGACTTGCCACCAACTCCCATCCCATTGGAGTTTCCATCATGGGCAGATCTCACCTTTATGGCAACGTTGTACCTCCTCGCGCGCCGCAGTCTCAACCGGAAGCTGTATCTGCAGGAAGCATTGGGCGCATGGGGCATGGGATGCAATCAGGTGGAGTTATGCGACGTGACCAAGTGGAGGTGGTGGAACGTGAAGGCACACAACGCACTGTGCAACTACCTCGACCATCTACCGTGCCTACACTCTTTGACCCGTCTCTTTGCGAGTACACAGAAGAAGACAAAGACAGGCTGTCACGCAAGATGGTGGGAGCAGCGGTGGACAAAGTGTTCACAACGACCCTATTCGATGGGACTCCGAGAGTGGGCTCTTCGGTTTCGCATGAACGCGCGCGTGACAAATCTATGGGAGTTTTTCGTCACACTACAATACCCGGTCACAATGGCGAATGGAGAAATGCGAGATGCAACGGAACGGCTGGAAGTTCTGCAAGCAGACTACTCACAAGTGCTATGCTGGCTTTTTGGGTGCTGCTACATAGCGTGAGCGCAACGATTCAGCTGCAACTGGATGTGTTCCAAGAGTCATATAGTCCGGCATTCGAAGCATGGGGGTACCTGATGGAGAATTACCAGGCGAAGGATTCGGTTGCTAAGGCGTCTCTCCAAAGGTGATCGGACAACCTGAAAATGGGGAGCCAAGAAAGAGTGGATTAATACATCAACCGAGCAACTGCAATCCGAGACAAACTGGCAATGGCGGGAAAGATGGTGGATGAAGATTCATTCTCCTTAAATCTGATTACCGGGCTGCCGCCGCATTGGGAAGAGCTGAGGCATTCGGCAATGCTACACGACATCTCGGACAGCTACACACTACAGCGAATGATGATTCAGGAACAACGCTACCAAGACCTCATAAGCAAGACCAACCATGACAAGCGTCCTCCTCGCATGGCTGGTCAAGCATGTGGAGATACTTCACCAGCAAAGGAGAGAACCGAGGGCAACCAGAATACGGCAAGGTCAACGGGAGGACAGCATGAGACGGGTGGAGAAAAGTTCAAAGGCAACGAAAGAAAGGGGGGGCGGTCAAACCTCGTGTGTTGGTACTGTAAGGAGTCTGGCCACCCGTTCTACAAGTGTCCTAAGGCGCCTCCAGGTTGGTCACCACCAGGTTGGGAACCACAAAACAGAGGGAGGACAAACCAGTGCACCTGGAGTAGCCGTTCGTCCTCGCCTCGAAGGAGTGAAAGCCCGAAACGTGACAGCCAAGCGTCAAAACAAGCACCTTGTCGGAGTGGACTTCAAGGGAGAAGAAACAAGTCAGCATGAGTTAGCATGAGGCAAGCAGACAGAGGGATTCACAAGAGGAAGCTGACAAAGTCCTACTAAATCCAAGGGAAGACAGCTGGAGTCAGGCGCTGTTGGGACTGCTCACCAAGGTGACACAGGTGCTGCTGATACCGCTGCCACCCAGTGCTTGAGCTGCACCACTGCAAGTGGCCAGGGCATTAGGGAGAGGTGCTGCAGGGCTTCAGGTGCTGCAGGGCGTCAAGGAGAGCTGCTGCAAGCGACCAGGTGATGATGCTGCCACTAGTCAGGTGGTGCTGCTGGCAGACGTTTGTAGAACCAGGCGCCAGGTGCAAGAGCAGCCGCCAGGTGCAGGAGCAGCAGCCAGGAGCTTGTGTACCAGTTGCAGCTGCTTCCGCCCGCTACCTGGTATAGGGGGAGTAGCACAGGGAAATATGGAGCAACACAGGGTCAAGAAGGGCAGCACAAGGTAACATCACAGGTTAAAAGGGTAACATGGGTGAAACAGTCAGGTTTGACTAAACATTCTCACCTCAGCAGGAAGGAGAAAGCCGTGCGCCGCCAGGAGTAGTAGCAGTGGGACACCAGGAGCTGCAGACGTGCGCGCCAGAGCGCCAGTTGCCGGTGCCGACTGCAGCCGTTTCCGCTCGCTAGCTGGTATAGGCGGGGGCAAGGAAAATCACAGGAGAATGTGGGAACAGTAACAAGTGACTTAGCACGGTCAGTGCTGTAGTACATCAATTGCAAGGAACACACATGGGTGATGAAGAGGTCAAGGTGCAAGCAATGGTAGTTACACGGTGAAGGGCTACTCACCTCGTCACGACGGGGTAGGCACGCAGCTGTAGCGGTGCGCCATCGGAAGCTGCTTGTTTAGGAAGGCCCCGCACCTGCCAAGAGCCAAGTGTCGCAGTGCAGATGCTGCATAGTAGCACAAGGTCGCCCGAAATGGCAAGGGGAGGGCGCGCACCAGCAGAAGCCGCCACATGCGATGTAATGCAACGGCACGCATGTTGCTGCAGTCGTGCGCCAGCCGCTGCTGCCGATTGCCACGGGCGCCGATACAACACAGTGCCATGAACAGCAGAGGCGCGCAAGGAGCTGCAGTAAGCGACAGAAGGTGTGTGCAGATTGTCAAACGAGGAGGTCACGGCAGCCGTGCGACAGAAGAAGCAGTAACACGACAGAAGCAGCAGTCGCGGATCTGACCGCAGCCGCAGGGAACGCGCATCCGGCGCTGCAGGTCGTCACGTGCGCTGCTGTCACCAAGCGCCAGCCGTGACATGGCGAGCGCTAGTGATGCGCGCTAGCTACACCTGAAGGACATCGCGCCATGGCGCAACACAACGCACACCAGAAAATTGTTGCGACTAAAAGCAGCACTCGCGCGGCAGCAAAGGAAATCGGGTCAGCGCTGGAAGGCGGGAAAAAGCAGCGCGTCATAGGTCACATGACTAGAAAGAAGCTGTGCGCCATGAAAATATTTGCCAGCAGCAGCTATCCTAAGACCAAGGGAGGCAATCCGCCCTGCTGCTGGGAATCGCGCTAACCTAAACTGTAATTTCACCGTAAAAATTGCAGCTTGAGCAGCAGCCATCGATCTGGAGATCCTGCATGAAACGAAAGACTGGGAATCGAGAATGACGAGACAGCCAGACCCCTGTTGGAGAAGGGTGTGGGAGAAACGGGAGCTGTGAAAAGGGACAAACTGAAAGGAGAGCTTGACGGGGGAGCGTACAGTGCACGGGAGTTCGAGAAGCCAAAAACCCTAGGAGGAAGGAACTTGTGTCGCAACAAACAAGCCAGGTCACCAACTTGGGAGGAACGTGCACTTGCGCGTCGTCACAACTGCTACAGAGCTTTCCGACCAACGCGATTTCCCACCAATGCAGTTTCTGACCACCAAACGGTCAACGTAAATCAAACTGCTACAATCCCCGCCGGAACTAAAATCACTCCCGCAATCAACTCTGTTGGGAATATAAACGCATGAGAACAAGGCTCAACATGGTATGAGAGCAGTCAGAGAACAAGGCTCTCGTCACTAAGCCTCTCTCAGGCTACCAATCTGCAAGCAAACAAGAAGTTCAACCTTTATTCAAGAAAGGCAAGACATGGCAAGTGGCAAAGAAAGAAGGTCATCTACGGGATCTACTCTTCCCCCGGTCTCCGAGCTGCAGACCGAAGGAGGAACAACGCCCGGAATAACGCAGGAAGCGACGGAACGATCTACTCAGGCGCCAGTAGCGCCGCCAACAAGCTTCGACCCAAGCTTAATGGAGCAATTCTTCAACTTCATATCGCAGCAGCAGTCCTCACAACCTACAAACAGCAACAGCGTAAACAACGGAGCGGCACCAATGAGTATTGACAACTCATCGTTCGGACGACATAATCAACAAACACCAAATTCAGTCTCACCTGGTTCCTTCACGTTTATGCCGCCTCGCCATCCAGCAACTCCTCTTCCCGCCATCAAACGAGACGCCGAAGAATTCCTGCAAGTACAAGCACAGTTCAACAACATCATGCGACTGCACACATCCACACCATTCAACGGGAAAGACTTCTATTCTTGGAGTTTCGAGTTTGAACTCCTGATGGAAGGCGCGAATCTTCTTGGATTTTTCAACGGTACCTGGCCATATCCAAACAACGGCGAAGACAAAGACAAGGAAAATTATACTTATCACTCTCTGAGAAAGTTGAAACAAGAATGAGTGCACTAAGGAATGAAAGTGGTACAAATATGCAACCCTAGAAATGTGTACCCCATATGGACTACCCCACTACATCCTACACAACATTATAATTTGACACACCCCCATAGGCAAAAAGGGGGAGAACAAGGGGTCACAAGACGAGTCAAGCAAAGCAAAGCAAAGCTCAGGGTGGATCACAAAGTCACCACACATTCCGAGCACAAGTTAAAGGCCAGAAGGCCAGTTCACATGCAGGAGCACACATATATATAAAAGGCTAAACAAGCAAGAGCAGGAGTATATATATATGTGACAGTACAAGTAAGGTCAAGAAGTGAGCAAGTGAGGCAAGACACGCACAAGACCAAGCATAGTACAGAAGCGCTGATGATCACAAGGCGCAAGTGCCTTAGTGAAGATATCAGCAGTGTTGGCCTCAGAGGCCACGTACGCAAGTCGCAACTGACCACGCTGCTGCAGCTCACGAGCAAGAAAGTAGCGGAGAGCAATGTGCTTCGTTCTGTGCTCCAGGCGCTGCTCCCAACACAAGGCCAGCATGGCCTTGTTGTCTACGTACAGCACTAGAGGAGAACGAGGCGGCTCTCCGAGGTCAGTTAGCAGGTAGGTGAGCCAGCGAAGCTCCTGAGCAGCCATGGCTCCGGCGTAGATCTCAGCCTCACAACTGGAGCCGAGAACGGAAGACGAGCGAGTAGCCCGCCACGAAACAGAGCCGGAACCAAGGCTGAAGGTGTAACCCTGTGACGACCGCTGTGTAGCCTGGTCGTCCGCCCACGAAGCGTCTGCATGTCCAGTGAGGACCACTGGACTCTGTCCTCCAAGCACTAGCCCCATGCCCGACGTACTGCACAAGTAGCGCAACACCCTCTTCGCTGCAGCCATGTGCTCTGGTCTGTGTCTCCCAGGAGCAATATAGCGCGCAAGAATGCTAAGAGGGTATGCAAGGTCAGGTCGTGTGCAGGTCATCAGGTACATGAGGCAGCCAACAAGCTCTGGGTACGGGCCACTCGACTCTACGGACTCATCCGAAGGCAGAGCTGAGAGCGAGTGGCGAGTAGGCAGAGGAGTGGCCTGAGGCGAGGAGTACGTGAAGCCGAAGCGCTGAAGGACCTGCTGCACCATGTGTGACTGAGTCAGGGTAATGGTGCGGCGTGCTCTGTCCCGGGTGATCTGCAAGCCAAGGTAGCTGCGCAGTTCACCCAGGTCTGTGCACGTGTGTCTCTTCTGCAGCTCGGACTTCACGTGGGCGAGTCCAGCAGTGTCAGCAGTGGCAAAGACCAAGTCGTCGACGTACACGAGGATGTAGAACGGCGGCAAAGAGGTGTCGGTGCGTAGAAACAGCGACGGGTCGGCAGTAGAGGGAGCAAACCCAAGAGCCGCAAGCGTAGTCCTCAGTGTGTCGTGCCACTCACGCGGTGCCTGGCGGAGACTGTAGACTGGCCGTCGGAGGCTCCACTGGGTGCCAGGAGGAAAAGTCCCAGTGAAGCCAGGTGGACGGCGCAGCCAGATCTCCTCGTGCCGGCTACCCTGCAAGAAAGCAGTGCTGAAGTCAAGGGAGTGAAGCTCGTAGTCACGCTGAGCGGCTATGTGCAGCAGCACCCGAAGAGTGGTCATCTTCGGGGTGGGAGAGAAGGTCTGAAAGTAGTCAACTCCCTGCCGCTGATTGAAGCCACGAGCCACGTACCGCGCCTTGAAGACAGGTGGAGAACCTAGCGGCCGCTTCACCCTGAAGATCCACATGCCACTGACGATGTTCGCCCCAGGTGGGGGAACCGCGTCAACGTAGGTGCCTGTGGACTTCCAGGAAGCCATCTCTGCATCCATAGCTGCCTTCCACTGAGAGGACTAAGGACCCTCTACGGCCTCCGCGTATGAGCGCGGAGTCGGGATGTCAAGTGCATCTGGGTCTCCCTCAGGGGTAAGCAGTACCGACACGAGATGAGGTGAAGCAGCAGCCAGACACTGGAACTCCTCCTGCCTGTCCTCAAGGACGTCCGTGCCAAGAGCACACTCACCCCCAACGGACGGAGGACAGACAGACGCAGACTCAGCAACAAGACTAGCAGCGTAGTCGAGACGACAGCGAGCAGCAAAGTCGACGAGCTCAGCAACAAGAGCAGACGCAGCAGTGGACTCAAAGGAGGGGTCAGTGACGATAGTAGCAAGGAGACGCGTGACAGTAGGACTGGTAGCACAAAGAGAGTCCGACTCCGGGTCGGCAAGTGCAGGAAGAGAGGACTCAGGAGGAGAAGGCAAAGGGGCACGCAGAGGAGCAGTGGACGGACGCAGAGACAACCGGTGCGTGCCAGGGACAAGAGGAGGACGCTGACGCGAACCGTGACCACTAGCGCGAGCAGCAGGAACAGGCGACACAGGACGAGACGCAGGTTCAGGATGCTCAGCAAGACCTCCAGTAGGACCACTGTACGGAGAAGGAGCAGGCAGTGGGGAGGCCGGCGGTAACTGTGACTGAGACTGGATAGGCGGTGGACGCTCTAAGGGAGGAGGAAGACCAAGAACCTACTGAAGGAGCGGAACGAAGTACGGCCGAGGCCGCGCGGCGACTCCCGACACAGCAAGGATAGCACCAGCACCCTCAGCGGCAGCACCAGCGCCAACACCACCTCCAGCTGCAGTACCTCCAGCAGCCCCAGCAGCACCCGCAGCAGGACCGCCGCCAGGACTGACAGCAGTAGCCTCAGCGCCAACACCCTCAGCAGCTCCAGCTCCAGTCGCACCCGTAGGCCCAGAAGCTCCAGCACTCCCAGGACAAACACCTCCGGGACTGGCGGCACCAGCACCCTCAGCAGCCGAAGAAGCTCCAGCTCCAGTAGTACGCGCCTAGCGCCGGGCAAACCACTCGCGCAGCTCCTGTGGAGAGTGTCAGATTGATATGACATAGCTATTGTAGGCTATAGTGGGGTAGCACATATGGGGTATAGTTTTCTAGGGTTGTATTTGTACCCAACTTTCACTTAGTCATTTCATTCTCGTTCTAATTTCCTCATGGTATCGAGCAGGTTCCCTCGTGGGAACTGTGCCTAGGGCCCACCACATCGAGTTTTTTTTTTCCTGCCCGGAGCGCGCTCCTCGAGTCGCGCTCCCCTCTCTCCCCTCGTCGAGCCGCCCTAGCGGCCCCGTCTGTCGCCCCTAGCGGCCTCCCTTGCGCCGCCCTTACGGCCCGTCGCGGCCCTCACTCGGCCCGTCGCCGCCCTTCACGGCCCGTCGCCACCCTAAGCGGCCCGTCGCCGCCCTCCTTTGCGGGCCCACCGCCCTCAGTTGCGGCCTCGCCGCCCTCCCTTGCGGCCCGTCGCCGCCCTCAGTTGCGGCCCCGTCGCCGCCCTCACCTGCGGCCCGTCGCCGCCCTCACTTACGGCCCCGCCGCCCTCGCTTGCGGCCCCGTCGCCGCCCTCAGCTGCAGCCCTGTCGCCGCCCTCACCTGCGGCCCGTTGCCGCCCTCACCTGCGACCTCGCCGCCCTCAGTTGCGGCCCCGCCGCCCTCACTTGCGGCCCGTCGCCGCCCTCAGTTGCGGCCCCGTCGCCGCCCTCACCTACGGCCTGTCGCCGCCCTCCCTTGCGGCCCCGCCGCCTTCGCTTGCGGCCCCGTCGCCGCCCTCAGCTGCGGCCCCGTCGCCACCCTCACCTGCGGCCCGTCGCTGCCCTCACCTGCGACGCCGCCGCCGTCGGTTGCGGCCCCGTCGCCCTCACCTACGGCCCGTCGTCGCCCTCACTTGCGGCCTCGCCGCCCTCAATTGCGGCCCCGCCGCCCTCAACTACTGCAGCGCCGCCTGCCGCCCGAGCCGCCCGAGCCGCCTCACCCAGCCGAGCCGCCGACCGCCGCGCCGCCCTGCAGTAGCACAACCGAGCCGCCCAGCAGCAGAGCAGCCGAGCCGCCCAGCCGCCGAGCCGCCCTGCCGCCGAGCCGCACTGCAGCCGAGCCGCCCAGCCGCCCACCAGCCGAGCCGCCGTGCAGCCGAGCCGCCCAGCAGCCGAGCCGCGCGAGCAGCCCTGTCCGGTGAGCACAGGCCCTCTCTCACTGCACTGCCCTTCCCCTACTGCTTGCACTGCTGGTCTACTGTTGTCATGGCTACCCCTAGTGTCCTCGCTTTTGACGATGAGGGTCGAGCCATTGACTTTGAGGTCTGGGTCGACGACCTGCAGCTATTCTCACTGTGCAATAGACCTCAGGGTCTTTGAGAACACCCCTAAAAAACGGGGGTGCGAGGGTCACCACGAGAGGCCAGTGAGATCCCCCGCTGGGGAGAGCTGTCTAGGGCAGGCGTAGCTATCTATGATCTTGACTTTGATGCTATCCTTGCTGCCATGTATGCTGTGACTATTAGTGATGAGGGTGACTGTTACTGGTGTTTCCCGCCCGACCCGGGCATTGAGCCTGCTGCTCTAGGTGCTGGTGAGGCTGCTGCTATAGGTGCCAGTGCGTCTGCGCCCTCAGGTGCTGGTGAGTCTGCGCTCTCAGGTACCACGTCGGCTTCGGCCTCCCTCACCTTCACACTTGACTCAGGGGCTTCTCGCTCCTTCTTTCGAGACCGCACCACACTCATGCCGCTTGGTCGGCCAGTTGCAGTCTCCCTGGCAGACCCCTCTGGGGGTCCTGTCCTCTCTCACTTCTCCACTGTCCTCCCGTGTCCGGCTCCCCCCTCGGGCACCCAGTCTGGTCTTTACCTCCCCTCGTTCTCTACAAACTTGGTGAGTGGTGCTGACCTACAGGATGCGGGGGTTCACCAGTTTACTCTTGCGAGTCAGCGGGTGACCCACTGCTCGGACGCTCGCACAGGCCAGCACCTGGCCACGTTTACGCGTCGGCCGGGGTCGAGCCTCTACACCCTGACCATTGGGTCTCATCCTGTCCCTGCGTCTGGCCAGGTAGCTGCGTCGGGTCAGGTGTTTGCTGCAGCGTCCAGGTCTGGTCCTGAGTCTGCCCCCTGCTCGTGTCGCCTCCTGTCTCACGAGACTCTCTTGTGGCACCACCGTCTTGGTCACCCCTCCCTGCCTCGTCTCCGAGGCATGGCTTCCCGTGTCCTTGTCTCTGGTCTCCCCCGGTCCCTCCCTCCCCTTCCTCCAGGGCCTGGTCCTTCCTGTGTCCCCTGTGTCGAGGGGCGGCTCCGGGCTGCCCCTCACTCCTCTCAGTTTCCCCCGACAGAGGCCCCGCCGCAGACGCTTCACATGGACGTGTGGGGTCCGGCCCGCGTCCGTGGACAGGGTCACGAGCACTACTTCCTGCTAGTGGTTGATGACTACTCGCGTTACACCACAGTCTTCCCCTTGCGCAGCAAGGGTGATGTCACTGAGGTGTTGATCGACTGGATCCGCGCAGCTCGTCTCCAGCTCAGGAGGAGCTTCGGCTCGGACTTTCCTGTTCTGCGTCTGCACTCTGACCGAGGCGGAGAGTTCTCCTCTGGCCTTCTGCGAGCCTACTGCCGTGCGCGAGGCATCAGCCAGACCTTTACGCTTCCGGACTCTCCACAGCAAAATGGGATTGCTGAGCGCCGCATTGGCATGCTCATGGACGTCGCTCGTACGTCCATGATGCATGCGGCTGCCCCCCATTTTCTGTGGCCGTTTGCGGTTCGGTACGCGGCGCATCAGATCAACCTTCACCCCAGGGTCTCCATGCCGGAGACCTCCCCAGCTCTGCTGTGGACGGGGAAGGTAGGGGATGCGTCTGCGTTCCGTGTCTGGGGATCTCGGGCGTTTGTCCGCGACTTCTCTGCGGACAAGCTGTCCCCTCGTGCTGCTCCTTGTGTCTTCCTTGGCTTCCCCCCTGAGGCACCAGGGTGGCAGTTCTACCACCCCTCCTCTCGTCGTGTTCTGTCCTCCCAGGACGTCACGTTTGACGAGTCGGTCCCCTACTACCGTCTCTTCTCTAACCACACTCCTTGTGTCAGGTCCCCCTCCGGTAGATCCCCTCCCCCCTCAGGGTCCTGCCCCTTCAGGTGTGTCCCAGGTAGGCGCAGTCGAGCCGGTCGAGGTTGCTGGTGTCTCTGGTACTGCTGCGGGTGCTGAGCCTGGGGGTGCTGACTCGGGGGGTGCTGCGCGAGTGGGTGCTGAGCCTGGGGGTAGTGAGCCTCGGGGTGCTGCGACTGGGGGTGCTGAGCCTGGGGGTGCTGAGACTGGGGGTGCTGAGCCTGAGGGTCCTTCGCCTGGGGGTGTTGCGTCTGGAGCCGCTGAGCCTGGGGGTGCTGTGTCTGGAGCTGCTGAGCCTGGGGGTGCGGAGCCAGCAGCCGCTGGACCTGCTCGTGTGGCGTCTGGCGGTGCTGGGCCTGGAGGTTCTCCTGGTTCATCTCGGCGGGAGCCACTCTCTCCACAGGAGTTGCGCGAGTGGTTTGCCCGGCGCTGGCGGGGTACTGCTGGAGCTGGAGCTTCTTCGGCCGCTGAGGGTGCTGGTGCCGCTGGTCCCGGAGGTGCTCGTCCGACTGGAGCAGGGGCTACTGAGGGTGCTGGCGCTGAGGCTACTGCTGTCAGTCCTGGAGGCGGTCCTGCTGCTAGTGCTGCTGGGAGTACTGCAGCCGGAGGTGCTGTTGGCGCTGGTGCTATTGGCGCTGGTGCTGCCGGAGGTGCTGAGGGTGCTGGAGGTGCTGGAGGTGCTGGGGGTGCTGGTGCTGTCCCTGCTGTGTCTGGAGTCCCCGCACGGCCTCCGCCGTACTTCGTTCCGCTCCTTCAGCAGGTTCTTCGTCCTCCTCCTCCTGTAGAGTGTCCACCGCCTGTCCAGCCACAGTCACAGTTACCGCCGGCCTCCCCATTGCCTGCTCCCTCTCCCTACACTGGTCCGACTGGAGGTCTTGCTGAGTGTCGTGAGCCTGCGTCTCGTCCTGCGTCGCCTGTTCGTGCTGCTCGTGCTAGTGGTCGCGGTTCGCGTCAGCGTCCTCCTCCTGTCCCTGGCACGCACCGGATGTCTCTGCGTTCGTCCACTGCTCCTCTGCGTGTCCCTTTGCCTTCTCCTCCTGAGTCCTCTCTTCCTGCGCTTGCTGACCCGGAGTCGGACTCTCTTCGTGCTGCCAGTCCTACTGTCATGCGTCTCCTTGCTACTGTCGTCACTGACCCCTCTTTTGAGTCCACTACTGCGTCTGCTCTTGTTGCTGAGCTCGTCGACTTTGCTGCTGGCTATCGTCTAGACTACGCTGCTAGTCTTGTTGCTGAGTCTGCGTCTGTCTGTCCTCCGTCCGTCGGGGGTGAGTGTGCTCTTGGCACGGACGTCCTTGAGGACAGGCAGGAGGAGTTCCAGTGTCTACCTGCTGCTTCACCCCATCTCGTGTCCGTACTGCTTACCCCTGAGGGAGACCCGGATGCACTTGACATCCCGACTCCGCGCTCTTACGCGGAGGCCGTAGAGGGTCCCTACTCCTCTCAGTGGCAGGCAGCTATGGACGCAGAGATGGCTTCCTGGAAGTCCACAGGCACCTACGTTGACGCGGTTCCCCCACGTGGGACGAACATCGTCAGTGGCATGTGGATCTTCAGGGTGAAGCGGCCGTTAGGTTCTCCACCTGTCTTCAAGGCGCGGTACGTGGCTCGTGGCTTCAGTCAGCGGCAGGGAGTTGACTACTTTCAGACCTTCTCTCCCACCCCGAAGATGACCACTCTTCGGGTTCTGGTGCACATAGCCGCTCAGCGTGACTACGAGCTTCACTCCCTTGACTTCAGCACTGCTTTCTTGCAGGGTAGCCTGCACGAGGAGATCTGGCTGCGCCGTCCACCTGGCTTCACTGGGACTTTTCCTCCTGGCACCCAGTGGAGCCTCCGACGGCCAGTCTACGGTCTCCGCCAGGCACCGCGTGAGTGGCACGACACACTGAGGACTACACTTGCGGCTCTTGGGTTTGCTCCCTCTACTACCGACCCGTCGCTGTTTCTACGCACCGACACCTCTTTGCCACCGTTCTACATCCTCGTGTACGTCGACGACTTGGTCTTTGCCACTGCTGACACTGCAGGACTCGCCCACGTGAAGTCCGAGCTGCAGAAGAGACACACGTGCACAGACCTGGGTGAACTGCGCAGCTACCTTGGCTTGCAGATCACCCGGGACAGAGCACGCCGCACCATTACCCTGACTCAGTCACACATGGTGCAGCAGGTCCTTCAGCGCTTCGGCTTCACGTACTCCTCGCCTCAGGCCACTCCTCTATCTACTCGCCACTCGCTCTCAGCTCTGCCTTCGGATGAGTCCGTAGAGTCGAGTGGCCCGTACCCAGAGCTTGTTGGCTGCCTCATGTACCTGATGACCAGCACACGACCTGACCTTGCATACCCTCTTAGCATTCTTGCACGCTATGTTGCTCCTGGGAGACACACACCAGAGCACATGGCTGCAGCGAAGAGGGTGTTGCGCTACTTGTGCAGTACGTCGGGCATGGGGCTAGTGCTTGGAGGGCGGAGTCCAGTGGTCCTCACTGGGCACGCGGACGCTTCTTGGGCTGACGACCAGGCTACGCAGCGGTCGTCACAGGGTTACACCTTCAGCCTTGGTTCCGGCTCTGTTTCGTGGCGGGCCACTTGCTCGTCTTCTGTTCTGGGCTCCAATTGTGAGGCTGAGATCTACGCCGGGGCCATGGCTGCACAGGAGCTTCGCTGGCTCACCTACCTGTTGACCGACCTTGGAGAGCCGCCTCGTTCCCCTCCAGTCCTCTACGTAGAACAAGGCCATGCTGGCCTTGTGTCGAGAGCAGAGACTGGAGCATAGATCAAAGCACATTGCTCTTCGCTACTTCCTTGCTCGTGAGCTGCAGCAGCGTGGTCAGTTGCGGCTTGCGTACGTGGCCTCTGAGGCCAACACTGCTGATGTTTTCAATAAGGCACTTCCGCCTTGTGATCATCAGCGCTTCTGCACTCAGCTGGGTCTTGTCCCTGTCTTGCCTCACTTGCTCACCCCTTGACCTTGCTTGTACTCTTACATATATATATATATATACACCTGCTCTTGCTTGTTTAGCCTTATATATATGTGTACTCCTGCATGTGAACTGGCCTTGTGGCCTTGACCTTGTGCTCGGATTGTGTGGTGACTTTGTGATCCACTCTGAGCATGCTTTGCCTTGCTTTGCTTGACTGGTCTTGTGATCCCTTGTACTCCCCCACTTTGCCTATGGGGGTGTGTAAGATTTATATGACATAGCTATTGTAGGCTATAGTGGGGTAGCACATAAGGGGTACAGCTTTCTAGGGTTGTATTTGTACCCAACTTTCACTTAGTCATTTCATTCTCGTTCTAATTTCCGTAGAGAGAGTGGCTCCCGCCGAGACGAAGCACCCGTAGAGCCTCCAGGCCCAGCACCGCCAGACGTCACACGAGTCGGTCCAGCGGCCGCGGGCTCCGCACCACCAGGCTCAGCAGCTCCAGACGTGGCACCCCCACGCTCAGCAGCTCCAGACGTAGCACCCCCAGGCTCAGCACCCCCATGCGTAGTACCCCCAGGCTCAGCACCCCCAGGCGCAGCACCCACACGCGCAGCACCCCCAGAGTCAGCACCCCCAGGCTCAGCACCCGCAGGAGTACCAGAGTCACCAGTAACCTCGACCGGCTCAACAGCGTCTACCTGGGACACACCTGAAGGGGCAGGACCCTGAGGGGGGAGGGGGTCTACCAAAAAGGAACCTGGCACAAGGAAGAGCGGAGGCGGGGGGAGGGAAGGAGTGCGGTAGGGGAAGAGACGGTAGTATGGGACCGACTCATCAAACGTGACGTCCTGGGAGGACAGAACACGACGAGAGGTGGGGTGGTAGAACTGCCACCCTGGTGCGTCATGGGGGAAGCCAAGGAAGACACAAGGAGCAGCACGAGGGGACAGCTTGTCCGCAGACAAGTCACGGACAAACGCCCGAGATCCCCAAACACGGAATGCAGATGCATCGCCTACCTTCCCCGTCCACAGCAAAGCTGGGGAGGTCTCCGGCATGGAGACCCTGGGGTGAAGGTTGATCTGATGTGCCGCGTACCGAACCGCAAACGACCACAGAAAGTGGGGGGCAGCCGCATGCATCATGGACGTACGGGCGACGTCCATGACCAGGCCAATGCGGCGCTCAGCAATCCCATTTTGCTGTGGAGAGTCCGGAAGCGTAAAGGTCTGGCGGATGCCTCGCGCACGGCAGTAGGCTCGCAGAAGGCCAGAGGAGAACTCTCCGCCTCGGTCAGAGTGCAGACGCAGAACAGGAAAGTCCGAGCCGAAGCTCCTCCTGAGCTGGAGACGAGCTGCGTGGATCCAGTCGATCAACACCTCAGTGACATCGCCCTTGCTGCGCAAGGAGAGGACTAGGGTGTAACGCGAGTAGTCGTCAACCACCAGCAGAAAGTAGCGCTCGTGACCCTGTCCACGGACGCGGGCCGGGCCCCACACGTCCATGTGAAGCGTCTGCAGCGGGGCCTCTGTCGGGGGAAAATGAGAGGAGTGAGGGGCAGCCCGTAGCCGCCCCTCGACACAGGGGACGTAGGAAGGACCAGGCCCCGGAGGAAGGGGAGGGAGGGACCGGGGAAGACCAGAGACAAGGACACGGGAAGCCATGCCTCGGAGACGAGGCAGGGAGGGGTGACCAAGACGGTGGTGCCACAGGAGAGTCTCGTGAGACAGGAGGCGACACGAGCAGGGGGCAGACTCAGGACCAGACCTGGACGCTGCAGCAAACACCTGACCCGACGCAGCTACCTTGCCAGACGCAGGGACAGGAGGAGACTCAGTGGTCAAGGTGTAGAGGCTCGACCCCGGCCGACGCGTAAACGTGGCCAGGTGCCGGCCTGTGCGAGCGTCCGAGCAGTGGGTCACCCGCTGACTCGCAGGAGTAAACTGGTAAACCCCCGCATCCTGTAGGTCAGCACCACTCACCAAGTTCGTAGAGAACGAGGGGAGGCAAAGACCAGACAAGGTGCCAGAGGGGGCAGCCGGACACAGGAGGACAGTGGAGAAGTGGGAGAGGACAAGACCCCCAGAGGGGTCTGCCAGGGAGACTGCAACCGGCCGACCAAGCTGTGTGAGTTTGGTGCGGTCTCGAAAGAAGGAGCGAGAAGCCCCTGAGTCAAGTGTGAAGGAGAGGGAGGCCGAAGCCGACGCGGTACCTGAGAGCACGGACTCACCAGCACCTGAGGACGCAGACGCACTGGCACCTAGTGCAGCAGCCTCACCAGCACCTAGAGCAGCAGGCTCAATGCCCGGGTCGGGCGGGAAACACCGGTAACAGTCACCCTCATCACTAATAGTCACAGCATACATGGCAGCGAGAATAGCATCAAAGTCAAGATCAAAGATGGCTACACCTGCCCTAGACAGCTCTCCCCAGCGGGGGATCTCAGTAGCCTCCGGGAACTGGTGACGCCAAGCGTCCGTCAGGCGGCCAAAGCAGCGCTGGGTGGGGTGGGCACCCCCACACTGCTCACCCGCGCGGTCGCCGGTGCGAAGGACGTAGGTGCACGGACCAAAACCCCCACCACGCTGACGTGCAGCGTACCACTCACGGAGCTGCTGAGGGGGGGGGATGTCCCGAGAAGGCTGCTGCTGTTGCTGCTGGCGCTGACCACCACCGGAGTCGCTCCGCTGTGACGCGCCACCCCGACCAGCTCCACCTCCTCCACCACCGCCTCCTCCAGCTCCGCCACCACCGCCGCCTCCGCTCCCACCGCTACCGCCTCCGCCGCCTCCGCCTCTACTGCCGCCACCGACACCTCCACCCCCGCCACCACTCCCACCGCCACCCCCACTCCCTCCGCCGCCTCCATTGCCACCCCCACCACCCCCGCTATCTCCTCCCGTGCCCTTGCCCCCCTTGCCCTTGCCAGAGCGGCGTCTCCCGCTAGGGGCAGGCGCCGCACCGACCGACTCAAGACCAACGAGGTCGGCCGCAGCAGCAGAGGCGACAGAGGGCAAAAGGGGGGAAGGGGAACACCCCTCAAAGATGGGGGTGCGAGGGTCACCACGAGAGGCTCCTACAGCGACTATGCTCTTCTCCGCTGCTAGGAGGGCCTTCTCTAGGAGGTCAACAGTGAGAGTGGTAATACAGATAGAGAGGAAGTGGTCTCTAACTACACGAAGGGAGTCACGGAGGCGGGTGACTATATAATAGAGATTGATGTACATGGGGGGGGGGGTTCTTGGCGCAGAACTCAGTAGGAAGCGCAGCGCGGTAGCGAGTGTCACTAGTGCGGAGGTGCGTAATGAGGTCAGCGACTGTGGGAAAGGCAGCAAGGTCAGGGAAGAGGTACGGTAGCATGAGGCGGCTCAGTGCAGCAGTGGCAGGGGAAGAGTAGCGCGCAACTACAGCGTCGTACAAGGTCTGAGCACTCTTGTACTAACTGAAGTGCGCGCGCTCAGTGGTAGGCAGGTGGCGACGCACAGCAAGACGTGCAGCAGCATCGCGTGTGGCCCAGTGTGAGCGAATAGTGGCGTCGGCATCGGCAGCAGGGGCAGAAGAGGCACCAGAGGTGAGGTCAAAGAGGGAGAGACCGTCTGCCCTATCGCACTGTAGGAAAAGCTGCAGGTCATCTACCCAGACGTCAAAGTCAATGGCCCGACCCTCAGCGTCAAAAGCGAGAACACTGGGGGTAGCCATGACTGCAGTACACTAGCAGCGCTAACTGTAGGGCAGAGGCAGTGCAGTGACAGAGACGCTGCTCTCACCAGACAGGGCGGTTCGGGTAGCTCGGTTGCACAGCAGCTCGGCAACACGGCGGCTCGGGCGACCCGGGCGGCTCGGCAGCAACTGCGGCTCGGCTCCTCAGTTGATCAGGCGGCTCGGGCGGCTCGGGCGGCTCGGGCGGCTCGGGCGGCGCGGGCGGCTGGGTGGTTCGGGCGGCTCGGGCGGCTCGGGCGTTGTAGCGGTGCGGGCGGCTCGGCTGTGTAGGGCGGCAGGGCCGCTGGTAGGGTGGCGGGGCCGCTGGCAGAGCGGCGGGGCCAGGCCTGAGGTAGGGCGATGGGGCCGGGTCGAAGAAGAGCGACGGGGCCGGGGCGCAGGGTGGGCGACGGGGCCGGGCCGACGGTAGGGCGACGGGGCCGGGTCTTAGGTAGGGCGACGGGGCCGGGGCCGGGGTGCAGGTAGGGCGACGGGGCCGGGGCCGGGGCTCAGGTAGGGCGACGGGGCCGGGTCGACGGTAGGGCGACGGGGCCGGGCCGAAGAAGGGCGACGGGGCCGGGTCGCAGGGTGGGCGACGGGGCCGGGTCGACAGTAGGGCGACGGGGCCGGGCCGAAGAAGGGCGACGGGGCCGGGTCGTAGGGTGGGCGATGGGGCCGGGTCGTCGGTAGGGCGACGGGGCCGGGTCTTAGGTAGGGCGACGGGGCCGGGGCCGGGGTGCAGGTAGGGCGACAGGGCCGGGGCCGGGGCGCAGGTAGGGCGACGAGGCCGGGTCGACGGTAGGGCGACGGGGCCGATAGCAGGTAGGGCGACGAGGCCGGGGCCGGGGCGCAGGAAGGGCGACGGGGCCGGGGCCGAGGCGCAGGTAGGGCGACGGGGCCAGGGTCGCTAGGGGCGACGGGGCCGGGGCTGTAGGAAGGGCGACGGGGTCGCTAGGGCGGCCCGAATGAGGGGCCGCTAAGGCGGCGCGACGTGGCCGCTAGGGCGGCTCGACGAAGGTAGAGAGGGGAGCGCGACTCGGGGAGCGCGCTCCGGGCAGGAAAAAAAAAAAAAAATCGATGTGGTGGGCCCTAGGCACAGTTCCCACTAGGGAACCTGCTCGATACCATGAGAAAGTTGAAACGAGAATGAGTGCACTAAGGAATGAAAGTGGTACAAATATGCAACCCTAGAAATGTGTACCCCATATGGACTACCCCACTACAGCCTACACAACATTATAATTTGACACTCTCTGATGGCCTACACCGTACTTCTTCGAAATTTGTCGCCGAACGAGCAGCAAAGCATCCGCGTCTACCGGAACTACGCAAACTCCGCGGAACTCGCTTATCAGCATCTGCGAAGCATTCATCAAGCATCTGACAGCGTTACACAAAGCAGACTCATGGCACAACTGACAACAGTTCAAATGCAACCTGGAGAAAAGGCCATGCCTTACATCAGTCGTTGTTAAGGACTACGCGACAGACGCATTCGCTGCGGAGGAAACTTATCTGAAGAAGCGTTTGTAACCGTCGTTCTCGCCGGCCTTGGACCTCAATGGCGCACCACCCGTTCACTTCTTCGCGCTCACGGTCGACTCTCCGAGATGCATCTCTGCGCCGAACTTCACGCCGAGCAGCAGGAAATGGACCTGTTCGAAGAACGCAACAACAAAAGACATCATCAACCAGTCGTTCTTTACACCAATCGACGACAGCCAAGTTACCAAAATCGAAGACACGTACCTCCTTACTGTCATCTGTGTCGGACATCATGACATACACGCTTCAACTGCCCTCAGCAGCAACGACAACCAGCATCATTCTCTCGTCCTCTGCGACCAGCGCCTCCTCACATCGCGTCAACTCAACAACGTCCCGCGACCGCCTCAACGACTACTTCAACGCGACCATCAACCTCCACTTCGGGACCTGCACAGACACCAAGAATCGTCGCCATGGCACGAACAACAGAGTCAAACATCGACTCGTGCATTACAAGTTCACCATCGACTTACAGTCCCGACGAGCGACCGTCACCGCCACCATCATCCCTTAATGTGAATCCAACGTATGCTGCCATCGCAAATAGCGCACCCACCGGACCCGACACATGGTTCTTGGACAGCTGTTGTGGTCACCATATGTGTTCTTCATCACGGTTTCTTCAACATGAACGACGTCTTCCGCGAGATGTCATCATTACCGTCGCCAACAACGAAAACCTGCGCACCAACAAACAAGGAATCGTGGAGCTTCAGTCGAATGAAACGAATGTCATTCTTCAATTAAACAAAGTGCTCGTCGTCGACAACCTTGGCTTTAACTTACTGAGCGTCAGCCAGCTCATGTCGAAAGGCATTCACCTGGAGTGTGACTCCGACGCCCGGGAAATTCGTCTTTACCACGGAAAAGGGGGGGTCTTCATCGGCCGCGCAATTCAACAAGCCGACGTCTTCGTTCTTGATTTCGTCCCCGACAAAGGCACCGCCGATAGCGACGGCATAGTCGCCTTCGCACCTTGGACGCACCCGCCAGATCTTGACCCGAACTTCAGTCCTGAAGGCTTCTGGTACTCCCGTACCATTCCCGAGGCTGAACGTACCAACGCGCTTGCCGTCCTGCAAACACAAGCAATACCCGAGTCAGTACCCGTCATCGAAACAACAACAACAGCCGAAACAACACCAACAACCACCGAACCTGTAGTCGAAGAACCAACCGTCGTCGCGGAACCACTTTCCGAAACTCCACAGCCCGGTCCCTCCGTCGTGCCACCACCACCTCCCATCATCGACACGCCACCGACAGCCGCCCAACAGTTAACGCCAGCACCACGCGCCGTTCATCGAAGTGCAGCAACACACGCCGCCTTCTTCGCCAACGCAGACTTCTATCAACGCTCCGTCGGTCACAGCGCCTCCGAAGACATTTGGCATCAACGCCTTGGACATCCTCGAAACAAGACACTATATGTCAGAACATATATATAGCTTATACTATTGTGTAGGCTGTAGTGGGGTATTCCATAGGGGGTACAACAAGTTAGGGTTTCCTATTTGTACTCACTTCATTCATAGTTCATTCATTCTCGTTCTATTATCAACATGGTATCGAGCAGGTTCCCCCGTGGGAACTGTGCTTAGGGCCCACCACCTTTAAACTTTTTTTCTGTCCGGAGCGCGCTCCGGGCCCTCGCTTTCACCTTTTTTTTTTCGGCCTGCCCTGCGGCCCCTAGCCACCCGCGTGCGCCCGTTCAGGCCCCTAGCCGCCCGCGCGCCGCCGTCCCGGCCCCTAGCCGCCCGCTGGCCGCCCGTCCCGGCCTCTCGACGCCCGCGCGCCGCCCGTCCCGGCCCCTGATCGCCCGCGCGCCGCCCGTCCCGGCCCCTAGCCGCCCGCTGGCCGCCCGTCCCGGCCCCTTGACGCCCGCGCGCTGCCCGTCCCGGCCCCTAGCCGCCTGCTGGCCGCCCGTCCCGGCCCCTAGCCGCCCGCTGGCCGCCTGTCCCGGCCCCTCGACGCCAGCGCGCCGCCGTCCCGGCCCCTAGCCGCCCGCTGGCCGCCCGTCCCGGCCCCTCGACGCCCGCGCGCCGTCGCCCCGGCCCCTAGCCACCCGCTGGCCGCCCGTCCCGGCCTCTCGACGCCCGCGCGCCGCCCGTCCCGGCCCCTGATCGCCCGCGCGCCGCCCGTCCCAGCCCCGGGCCGCCCTGTGTCGCTGACAGCCCGAGCCGCCCGAGCCGCCTGCACCGCCTGAGGAGCCGAGCCGCTGGTCCTGCGGAGCTGCTGTTGCTGCTGAGCCGGTTGAGCTGCTGTGTTGCTGTACTGCTGTGCTACTGCGCTGCCCGACCCGTCCTGTCTGGTGAGACCTTCTACTGCTGTCATGGCTACCCCTAGTGTCCTAGCTTTTGATGCTGAGGGTCGCCCCATTGACTTTGAGGTCTGGGTCGACGACCTGCAGCTGTTCTTACAGTGCGACAGAGCAGACGGCCTTTCTCTCTTTGACCTCACTTCTGGTGCCTCTCCTGCCCCTGCTGCTGATGCTGATCCCACTGTGCGCTCTCAGTGGGCCACCCGCGATGCTGCTGCACGTCTTGCTGTGCGTCGCCACCTCCCTACCTCTGAGCGCGCGCACTTTAGTCAGTACAAGAGTGCTCAGACCTTGTACGACGCTGTAGTCGCGCGCTACTCCTCCCCTGCCACTGCTGCACTGAGCCGTCTCATGCTTCCCTACCTCTTTCCTGACCTCTCTGCCTTTCCCACTGTCGCTGACCTCATTACGCAACTCCGCACTAGTGACACTCGCTACCGCGCCGCCCTTCCTGCTGAGTTCTGCGCCAAGAACCCCCCCCCCATGTACATCACTCTCTACTACGTAGTCGCGCGCCTCCCTGACTCTCTTCGCGTAGTCAGGGACCACTTTCTCGCGGTCTGTCCCACCACCCTCACCGTCGACATCCTCGAGAAGGCCCTCCTCGCGGCGGAGAAGAGCATCGTTGCTGTAGGAGCTTCTCGTGGTGACCCTCGCACCCCCATCTTTGAGGGGTGCTCTCCTTCCCCCCTCCTGCCCTCTGTTGCCTCTGCTGCTGCTGCCGGCCTGCTTGGTCTCGAGTCGGTTGGCGCGGCGTCTGCCCCTAGTGGGAGACGCCGCTCTGGCAAGGGCAAGGGGGGCAAGGGCGCGGGTGGAGCTGCAGGGGGCGGTGGAGGTGGCGGTGGAGGCGGCGGAGGGAGTGGGGATGGCGGCGGGAGTGGTGGAGGGGGTGGCGGTGGTAGTGGTGGCAGCGGCGGAGGAGGCGGCGGTGGTGGCAGCAGCGGTGGTGGTGGCGGCAGTGGTGGCGGTGACGGTGGGGGAGGCGGCGGCGGAGGAGGCGGTGGTGGCGGAGGAGGTGGAGCTGGTCGGGGCGGTACCCAGCAGCGGAGCGGCGGTGGTGGTGGTCAGCGCTCGCAGCAGCAGCAGCAGCAGCGTTCGCGCGACATCCCTCCGCCCCAGCAGCTCCGTGAGTGGTACACTCGACGTCAGAGGGGTGGGGGTACTGGTCCTTGTACCTACGTCCTTCGCTCTGGCGACCGCGCGGGTGAGCAGTGTGGGGGTGCCCACCCCACCCAGCGCTGCTTTGGCCGCCTCACGGACGCTTGGCGTCAGCAGTTCCCCGGGGCTAGTGAGATCCCTCGCTGGGATGAGCTTCTTAGGGCTGGTGTAGCGATCTTTGATCTTGATTTTGATGCTATCCTAGCTGCTATGTATGCTGTGACTATTAGTGAGGAGGGTGACTGTTACCGGTGTTTCCCGCCCGACCCGGGCATTGGTACTGCTGCGCTAGGTGCTTGTGAGGCTGCTGCTCTAGGTGCCAGTGCGTCTGCGCTCTCAGGTGCTGGTGAGACTGCGCTCTCAGGTACTGCGTCGCCTTCGTCCTCCCTCACTTTCACACTTGACTCCGGGGCTTCTCGCTCCTTCTTTCGAGACCGCACCACCCTCACGCCGCTTGGCCGGCCGGTTGCGGTCTCCCTGGCTGACCCCTCTGGGGGTCCTGTCCTCTCTCACTTCTCCACTGTCCTCCCGTGTCCGGCTGCCCCCTCGGGCACCCTGTCTGGTCTGTACCTTCCCTCGTTCTCGACGAACTTGGTGAGTGGTGCGGACCTACAGGATGCGGGGGTTCACCAGTTCACTCCTGCGACTCAGCGGGTGACCCACTGCTCGGACGCACGCACAGGCCGGCACCTGGCCACGTTCTCGCGTCGGCCGGGGTCGAGCCTCTACACCCTGACCACTACGTCTCCTCCTGTCCCTGCGTCGGGTCAGGTAGCTGCGTCAGGTCAGGTGTTTGCTGCTGCGTCCCGATCAGGTCCTGAGTCTGCCCCTTGTTCGTGTCGCCTCCTGTCTCACGAGACTCTCCTGTGGCACCACCGTCTGGGCCACCCCTCCTTGCCCCGTCTTCGGAGCATGGCTTCCCGTGTCCTTGTCTCTGGTCTTCCCTAGTCTCTCCCTCCCCTTCCTTCCGGGCCAGGACCTTCCTGTGTCCCCTGTGTCGAGGGGCGCCTCCGGGCTGCTCCTCACTCCTCCCTGTTCCCCCCGACAGAGGCTCCTCTTCAGACGCTTCACATGGACGTGTGGGGCCCAGCCCCCGTCCGTGGGCAGGGTCACGAGCGCTACTTCCTGTTGGTTGTTGACGACTACTCGCGTTACACCACAGTCCTCCCCTTGCGCAGCAAGGGTGCTGTCACTGAGGTGCTGATCGACTGGATCCGCGAGGCTCGTCTCCAGCTCAGGAGGAGCTTCGGCTCGGACTTTCCTGTTCTGCGTCTGCACTCGGACAGAGGCGGGGAGTTCTCCTCTCGCCTTCTGCGAGACTACTGTCGTGCACGGGGGATCCGCCAGACCTTCACGCTTCCGGACTCTCCACAGCAAAATGGGATTGCTGAGCGCCGCATTGGCATGATCATGGATGTGGCTCGTACGTCCATGATGCATGCGGCTGCCCCCCATTTTCTGTGGCCGTTTGCGGTGAGGTACGCGGCGCATCAGCTCAACCTTCACCCCAGGGTCTCTCGGCCTGCGATGTCCCCAGTGTTACTGTGGACGGGGAAGGTCGGCGATGCGTCTGCGTTCCGTGTCTGGGGATCTCGGGCGTTTGTCCGCGACTTGTCTGCGGACAAGCTGTCCCCTCGTGCTGCTCCCTGTGTCTTCCTTGGCTTCCCCCCTGACGCTCCAGGGTGGCAGTTCTACCACCCCTCCTCTCGTCGTGTTCTGTCCTCCCAGGACGTCACGTTCGACGAGTGAGTCCCCTTCTACCGCCTCTTCCCCTACCGCACTCCTTCCCTTCCCCCACCACCGGACTTCCTTGTGCCGGTTCCCCCCCCGGTAGACCCCCCCCACCCCTCAGGTTCCTGCCCCCTCAGGTGTGTCCCAGGTAGACGCAGTTGACCCGGTCGAGGTTACTGGTGACTCTGGTGCTGCTACGGGTGCTGAGCCTGGGGGTGCTGACTCTGGGGGTACTGTGCGCGGGGGTGCCGAGCCTGGGGGTGCTACTGCGAAGGGTGCTGAGCCTGGGAGTGCTGAGCCGGGGGGTGCTGTGCCTGGAGCTGCTGAGCTAGGGGGTGCTGCGTCTGGAGCTACTGGGCCTGGGGGTGCTGCGTCTGGGGCTGCTGAGCCTGGGGTTTCTCCTGGTGCTGCGTCTCGGCGGGAGCCCCTCTCTCCACAGGAGCTGCGCGAGTGGTTTGCTCGCCGCTAGAGGCGTGCTGCTGGAGCTGGAGCTTCTTCGACCGTCGAGGGTGCTGGTGCCGCCGGTCCCGGAGCTGCTGGGCCTGCGGGTCCTACTGGAGCTGGGGCTGCTGAGGGTGTTGGTGCTGAGACTACTGCTGTCTGTCCTCGCGGTGGTTCTCCTGCTGGTGCTACTGGAGGTCCAGCCGCTGGAGGTGTTGGTGGCGCTGGTGCTGCCGCTGAGGGTGCTGGTGTTGTCCCTGCTGAGTCTGGAGCTGTCGCGCGGCCTCGACCGTACTTCGTTCCGCTCCTGCAGCAGGTTCTTGGTCTTTCTCCTCCGGTAGAGTGTCCACAGCGTGTCCAGTCGCAGTCACTATTGGAGCCTTCCTCCCCTCTACCTGCTCCCTCTCCTTACACTGGTCCTACTAGAGGTCTTGCTGAGCGTCGTGAGCCTGTGTCTCGTCCCGCGTCGCCTGTTCGTGCTGCTCGCGCTAGTGGTCGCGGTTCGCGTCAGCGTCCTCCTCCTGTCCCTGGCACGCACCGGATGTCTCTGCGTCCGTCCACTACTCCTCTGCGTGCCCCTTTGCCTTCTCCTCCTGAGTCCTCTCTTCCTGCGCTTGCTGACCCTGAGTCGGACTCCCTTCGTG